>OU342743.1:543581795-544247451 GCA_910589775.1 Avena eriantha
CGGGACCTCCTTCCTGGCAAACGGCACCGTCCTGCTATTCGGCGACCTCCCCGTTTACGTCGCCACCGTCCCGGAGCATTTCCCTAGGGAAATCGTCTCTGTCGCATAGCTGCCGTTCTCAGGCGGTAGCGCCTCTGCCGCGTCTCGCAGCGTAGTGGTCTTGATGTCCGGTTCCAGCTCCCATCCCCGCCAACCACGGGAGCGAGGCACGGACGGGGTCGGAAATTCCGCTCCCCACAGCCCCGGAACCCGGTGGAGGATGCCATTGATCGGCTCCTAACGCCGGTTAACCTCGAGGATAACCCGGAAGAGGCGGAGGCCAACTTCAGCATGGAGAGACAGATCCTCCTCCATGAGGCCATGGAGCTAGCGGCAGCCCGCAAGCAGCTCGAGATCACCCGGCACGAGTACAACCGCGCGGACGGCCTCACTCCGGCTATCGCGGAGCCGAGCCGGCGCGGCCAGGTACGGCGTCGGGGCGGCGAGCTGGGCGGTAGGTTGGAAAAGGACGGGGAACCGGACCCCGTGCCTGCCCTCACACGGCCCACCTACAGCACGCCCATCAAGAACTTGCACGCTGCCCGAGCAGCGGCAGAGGAACTACCAAGCCTGGAGGGCGAGGAGCGAGCCCGCCAGCACGCTTGCGTGCAGGAGCTCCTCCGCATCGCGGACGAGCAGGCTGGTGCTAACCGGCAGATGCAGGAAGACCTTAGCTACTCCAGGGGGAGCAGGCTACCTACCAACAGCAGGGGCGCGCCACGCGACACCCA
The DNA here is from genome assembly GCA_910589775.1 of Avena eriantha. NCBI lineage: Eukaryota > Viridiplantae > Streptophyta > Magnoliopsida > Poales > Poaceae > Avena > Avena eriantha. The sequence goes on from OU342743.1 coordinate 543,582,566, forward strand.
GCAGGCGTCCTCCCCTCAACCGCCCAAGGCCTGCAGTAGGCGTCGCAGCTCTGGCAACAGGGGCCAGCCGCGCCAGGAGCAGAGGTGAACAGAAACCCGCCACCTCCCCCTCCGCCAGCCGGTTCCCGTCTCTCGGGCCGGGTGGGAGCGCCCAACCCGGATTGTCCGGATGCCCGCGACTGCATCGAGCTCCTCGCTCAAGCGCGCGTCGCGGAGGAAGAAGATTCTACCGGTCTAGTTTGTTTCGAACCCCGCATCCGGAACGAGCCATTTCCGAATAAATTCTCCCTGCCCAGGGACACCCCCAAGTACGATAGCAGCATGAAACTAGAAGACTGGCTGACCGACTACGCTACGGCAGTCGGCATCGCCCACGGGAACAAGCGCCAAGCCGTGCGCGACGTCCCCCTCAGGGTAACCGGGTCGGCAAGGACATGGCTCAATAGCCTCGCGCCCAACAGCATCAACGCCTAGCCTGACTTCGAGAAGGTGTTCGTCCGCAACTTCAACGGCACGTACAAGCGCCCAGGGCGCCCGCGCGACCTGGCCTTGTGCGTCCAGGGCGACCACGAGACCAACCGCGAGTACCTCGCCAAGTGGACGGAGCTGCGCAACAACTGCGAGGGCATCCTAGAGAGCCAAGCCATCGGTTTCTTCATCGAGGGTTTCCGAGAGGGCACCATGCTATGCCACTGGCTACTGTGTGACGAGCCGAAAACCATGGCGGAGCTCATGACGGTTGCGGACCAGTACGCCACGGTGGATGCCGCCATGAAGAAGCCCCTCCGAGTAAACACGGACGGACGTCCGACTCCCACAGAGCCGGCTCTCGATCGGCCCAGCAATTCGGCTGGAGAAGCCGGATCCTCCAGGCGTCACGGCAACGACAACCGGTTCCATGGGGACCGCCAGGCTGGACAGCAGAAGCCTCGCTACCACGTGCGGTAGGTCAACGCTGTGGAGGGCGCGCCGATGTGCCGGCTAATGAGACAAGGAGGCAGAAGCCACGGCTCACCTTCGACCAGATGTTCGATGGCCCGTGCAAGTGGCATAGCGGTCCCTTCAAGCCGGCTACGCACACCACCCGGAACTGCAGCTGGACCCGCCAGCTAAAGGACCAGGGCAACCAGCCTCGTCCCCCGCCTCCCCCACCGGGTGGACCTCCACCACCGGCTAGGGGAGCCGGCAATGATGGTAACGGCGGCAACGGCGGCAACAACAACAACGGCTACCCCCAGCCGCACGCCGCCTACCACATCTTGGAGACGGAGCAGGGCGACAAGCACAGCCGCAGGCGATGCTCCAAGGAGGTCAATACCATCGCCTCTACGGTCCCCCAGTACCTGAACTGGTCGGAAACCCCCATCACCTAGAGCCGGGCGGACCAGCCCGAGCATCTACCGACTCCCGGGGGCTACGCCATGGTGCTCGACCCCCTCATCATCTCCAACGTGCGCACTTGCCGATTCTCGCGCGTCCTCATCGACGGAGGCAGCAGCCTCAACTTCCTCTACCAGTCCTCGCTGGAGAAGCTGGGCATTCGCGAAAGCGACCTGCGCCCGACTACCACGACGTTCCACGGCGTACTGCCGGGGCCAGCCTGCGCCCCGCTGGGGAAGATCCAGCTGGAAGTCATCTTCGGGACCGAGGAGAACTTCCGCCGCGAACCAATCTGGTTCGAGGTGGTAAATCTGACGAGCTCCTACCACGCTCTCCTCGGGCGCCCCGCCCTCGCCAAGTTCATGGCCATCCCCCACTATGCATACCTCAAGACAAAGATGCTGGGACCCCACGGCGTGATCACCGTCGCCGGCTGCTTTAGGCGATCGATGGAGTGCGCGTCAGCCGGTTCCAAACTGGCAGAGGCCCTCATCATAGCCGAGGAGAAGCGCGTGATCATGCGCAATGTGGCCATGGCCCAGCAGGACATTCCGGCTAGCAGCAAACCGGCTGGAGAAGGAGCCTTCCAGCCGGCAAAGGAGACGAAGAGGATCCTGCTCGACCCATCCGATCCGACCAAGTTCGTCACCATTGGCACCGGCTTGGACAGCAAATAGGAAGGCGCGCTCGTCGACTTCCTCCATGAGAATCAGGACATCTTCTGTGGTCCCCCAAGGACATGCCGGGTGTGCCGAGGGAGTTCGCCGAGCACTCACTTCACGTGCGTCCGGATGCCAAGCCGGTCAAGCAACCTCTGCGCCGGTTCGTAGAGGAGAAGAGAAAGATAATCGGTGACGAGATCACCCGGCTCCTTGCAGCCGGGTTCATCATGGAAGTGTACCACCCGGACCGGTTGGCAAACCCAGTCCTGGTGCTAAAGAAGAACAAGTCCTGGCGCATGTGTATCGACTACACCAGCCTGAACAAGGCGTGCCCGAAAGACCCCTTCGCCTTGCCCCGTATCGATCAAGTCATCGATTCCACGGCCGGCTGTGATTTGTTGTCTTTTTTAGATTGTTATTCCGGGTACAATCAGATCTGGCTAAACCTGGCTGATCAGATTAAGACATCATTTATCACCCCCTATGGGGCTTTCTGCTATGTAACCATGCCTTTCGGCCTAAAGAACGCATGCGCCACCTATCAGCGATGTATGCAGAAATGCTTGCACTCGCAGATAGGCCGAAACGTGCACGCTTACATGGATGACGTGGTCATCAAGACCAAGGAGAAGCGCACCCTCCTCGAAGACCTAGGAGAAACATTTGGTAACCTCCGCCAGTACCAGATGAAGCTGAACCCAGAGAAGTGCATCTTCGGAGTACCGTCCGGCCAGCTACTCGGTTTCCTCGTTTCACAGCGAGGCATCGAGGCGAATCCGGAGAAGATCACGGCCAACGAGAGGATGCAGCCGCCCAGGAACCTGCTTGGAGTCTAGAAGTTCACCGGATGCCTGGCTTCTCTCAGTCGCTTCGTCAGCCGGCTGGGGGAGAAGGCACTCCCGTTGTACCAGCTGCTGAAGAAGACGAACAAGTTCTCCTGGACTTCGCAAGCCGACGCCACGTTTCACGACCTCAAGCACACGCTATCCACAGCGCCGGTTCTAGCCACGCCGGCTAGTAAGGAACCAATGTTGCTCTATATAGCAGCCATCAGCTGGGTCGTCAGTGTCGTCCTGGTGGTGGAGCGCCCTGAGGAAGGCAAGGCTCAGCCGGTTCAGAGACCCGTCTACTACCTCAGTGAGGTTCTCTCCATCTCCAAGCAGAACTACCCCCACTACCAGAAGATGTGCTACGGCGTGTACCTGGCATGCAAGAAGCTCAAGTAATACTTCCAAGAGAACCTGATTAAGGTCGTGTGCACTGCACCCCTTTCGGAAATCATCGGCAACAAGGACGCCACCGACCGAGTCGCCAAGTGGGCCATCGAGCTCGCCGCCTACTCCATCCAGTACGAGCCCCGTCTCACGATCAAGTCGCAGGCGTTGGCAGACTTCCTCGTCGACTGGGCCGAGACCCAGTATCTCCCACCGGTTCTAGATTCGGACCATTGGCAGATGCACTTCGACGGGTCGAAGATGCTCGGGGGCTTGGGAGCCGGCATCGTGCTCACCTCGCCCAAAGGAGACCGGCTGGAGTACGTGCTGCAGATCCACTTCAAAGCCTCCAACAATGTAGCCGAATACGAGGCACTGGCGCACGGGCTCCGGCTGGCCAAGGAGATCGGTGTCAACCGGATCTTGTGCTTCGGTGATTCGGACTTGGTGGTGCAGCAGGTATCCGGAGAATGGGACGCCAGAGACGCAAACATTGCCCTCTACCGGTTCCACATCCAGAAGCTCAGCGCCTCCTTCGATGGGTGCGAATTTCACCACATCCCCCGCGTCAACAACGAGGCAGCCGATGGGCTCTCCAAGATCGGCTCCACCAGGCAGGCCATCCCACCAGGGGTCTCCTTGGAGCACCTGCGCAAGCCATCCATCAACTTGTCGCCAGAATCGGACTCCATCGTCTGGGCAGGAACCGTCCCGGCTGACGGAACGGCGGAAGCGGAGCCGGCAGAACCGCCAAAGAAGAAGACCTGCACCAATTCCGGCCAGGCAGTGCCTTCCGGCTCGCAAGACCCGGGGGCTGCCGGCTCACCTAGCGGCTCGGGGGCTGCCGTTCCAGGTACGCCACCCGGACGACCCCCTGACACCCGTCAACCGGAGGACAAGAGCATCCTCGTCATCCGGGAAGTGCCATCCTGGGCACATCCCTTCATGAGCTACATCGCCGATGGAGAACTTCCGGACGACGAGGTGGAGGCCAGGAAAATCTGGCGCCGCGCGCACACATACACCATCATAAACGACGAGTTGTACAAGCACAGTGTATCCGGTATCTTCCAAAGATGTGTTGATGTGGACACGGGCTACCGGCTACTCAAAGATATCCACCAGGGCGAGTGCGGGTACCATGCTTCGTCAAGGGCGATAGTCACCAAGGCATTCCTCCATGGTTTCTATTGGCCCACCGCCCTCGAGGACGCTGAGCAGCTGGTCCGCGCATGCAACGGATGCCAGCGCTTCGGGCAGCTCAGGCACATGCCAGCTTCGGTACTCAAGACCATACCGATCACCTGGCCTTTCGCGGTTTGGGGCCTTGACATGGTCGGTCCCTTCAAGCGAGCCCGCGCGGGCATGACCCACCTGCTGGTGGCGGTGGACAAGTTCACGAAGTGGATCGAGGCCAAGCCTATCCGGAAGCTAGACGGGGCGACGGTTGTTACCTTCTTCATAGACATCATCAACCGTTTCGGCTACCCCAACAGCATCATCACCGACAACGGCACGAACTTCACCAAGGGGGCCTTCGCCCGGTTCTGCAACAACAAAGGCATCTGACTGGACCTCGCCTCCGTCGCGCACCCGCAATCCAACGGACAAGTCGAAAGAGCAAACGGCTTGGTGCTAGCCGGCATCAAGCCACGTCTCCTCGAGCCATTGGAGCGTTCACCCGGATGCTGGATCGAAGAACTGCCGGCTGTGCTGTGGAGCCTCCACACCACGCCGAATAGGTCAACCGGCTACACGCCGTTCTTCCTGGTCTACGGATTGGAAGCCGTCCTCTCCGCCGACATTGAGTTCGACTCCCCTCGCAAGCTCCTCTACAACGAAAAGGCCAAGCAGGTGGCGCGGGAGGACAGAGTGGACCTCCTGGAGGAGGCCCACGAGCTAGCCTTGTCCAGATTAGCCCTGTACCAGCAGCGACTACGTCGCTACCATTCAAGCCGGATCCGCCCAGTCGCATTCCGCGAGGGCGACCTAGTTCTTCGGCTGGTGCAAGACACGAGGGGCATGCACTAGCTATCGCCACCCTGGGAGGGCCCCTTCATCATCAGTCCAGCGCTGCCCAACGACTCCTACTACCTCATCGACGCGCAGCAGCCGTGCAAGAACAAGATGGACAAATCAGATGAGGAAACCGAGCATCCCTGGAACGCGGGCCTGCTGCGCCCATTTTACACCTAGTCGTCGGGTAGTGTATGTATCCCGAAAACCCTATGAATGAAAATGCATACCCCCACGAGAATCTCGGGGGCTCCTTGCTAGAAATGTGTATGCATTTGTTTTCCGGTTATGATTTTCTGGCTCTGGCAACCCCTACCCGGGGGCTCGCCGGCTGGCCCGGCCTGCTAAGTCAACAAACCGGCTGAGTACTGTGCGACGATGTCAGAGGCCCACTCTTCATCTCAGCTACAGACCGCAACCCGGCAGGTCGGCTAGCAAGTGCAAAAGCCCGAGGCATCCCACACGAAAAACAGGGAGGAGACGCGACAGATCGGGTGTCCCGGCCCTGCAACTAGCTCGAACCAATCCAGCTGCTAAGCCATTAGTACCATGTGCAATGTACTGTCAGCTCCCATCGATTCCGGCTGCAGACCGCAACCCGGCTGCCCGGCAAGGACGCAGCGAAAACAGCAGAGTGCACGGGAAAGCGACTAAGTGTCTAGAAAGGGACAAGTCAGTTTTCGAAAAAACAAGCCGTTTCTGGCTACAATTTGGCAGACTAACCTACTAACCTATGTGGACATGTGTGTATGCGTATGTACGTTTTGTCCTACTACCTAGAGTCGAAACTCAGGAGAAGGAAAGAAGATTCGAAGTCCTTGTCTTCATCAAGCGCTCCGAATCTCGGGGGCTACACCCACTGGGTGCGCTCGCACGCCCCCAGTGGAATCTTGTGGTTCTCGACCGGCTAAAGGCGTTTAGTCGGTCGATCGGAGCCCAGGTGAGGGTAAGGGCTGGAGCAAGAGAAGACAAGGAAGATTCGAAGCACCTGGCTACGCCAGCTACTCCGAATCTCAGGGGCTACACCCAGTGGGTGCGCTCGCGCACCCCCACTGGAATGTTAGTTCCCCCGGCTGAAGGTGTTCAGCCAGCAAAAGCAACCGACTGAGAATTGGGAAAGAAGGAAGATTCAAAGCACCTGGCTACGTCAGCTACTGCGAATCTCAGGGGCTACACCCAGTGGGTGCGCTCGCGCGCCCCCACTAGAGGTGCAGTTCCCCCGGCTAAAAGCATGTAGCCTGGCGAAGTAAGCCGGATAAGGTTAACCGGCGAAGTATTGAAAGAAAATTCAAAGCACACAAGTTGAAGGAAATCAAAGCAAGGTCAATATTAACAAACAAAAGAGAGACGAAGCTCCCATAAATTACCCGGCATCGAAAGCGGCCGGCACAAACAGACAAGGTTCATAAGTATGTAACACAAGACAGATACACCCGGCATCCCGGGGCGATAAATAAGCGGCAGGACCCTTGCCGTGGGGGAGTTCTTGGCCGGCAGAAGCTTCGGGTGGCGTGGAGGCGCAGAGCTTGATCCGGTTCTGGCGCTGGCAGGCGGCGGCATCGGGACCTCCACATCAGGAGTACCGACGGACTCCGAGTCGGTGAGCACCTCGTCGGGATCCACGTAATCGGTGATCTTGATGGCAGATCCGCGGAGCTCCGGATGGGCCTGGAGGATGGCGGCAAGATCGGCTCCGGCACGGAAGCCACCGTCGATTTTCTCGACGCGGGCGTCCTTGTACCAGGAGAGCATGAGGGCCAGAGCCATCTCCGCTCCGGCCCGTGCCGCCAAGTCTCGCAGCCGGTCCACCACAGTCGGCACCTCCCCCACCTTCGTAGCTAGCTACGCCATCATCTCCGGAGCCGGAGCCTCCGGCCAGACGAAGGAGAAGACGTCCCGCGCCGCCTGACGAAATTTGGCCGCTTCCTCGCCAAGGAGAACGACGAGCTCCTGGGTCGTCGGCTGCGCTCCCAGCCAGTTCTCCTGTAGCCGGTTGTAGGCCAGCAGGTCTATGCCGGGGTAAAAGGCTGTCAGAAAAGAGAAGTCAGATCCGGCTACCGGATCCGGAAAGAAAGGAAGACGGGAAAAGGACTCACCCTTGGCAGTGTGGCCGACCTGCATCAGCTCCTCCACCAGCGCCTTCTCCTTGGTCGCTAGCCGTTTGATCTCCTTCTCTTGGTCCTTGTTCTGGGCCTCGAGAAGGGAGAAGGCTTCGGTCCGGCTAGCGAGCGAGGCGTCGTGCTCCTTGATGGTGGCCTCCAGACCGTCCACCCTCGCGTGCCAATCCTTGTCCTGCAGCCGCAGAGTAGAATTGGACTTGCTCAGCCGGTCGTTCGCTTTCTTCAAGCGATCAATCTCGCGCTGAGCACACACGAGGATGGCTGCAACAAAACCGGCTATCAGTACCCAAAAAAAAAGGGGCAAGCCGAGTGAAGCAAACTTACTCTAGGAAGTCCAGTTGGCGGCAACAAGCTTCTGCTCCAACGCCCGGTTCCCGCCGGCTGCGGCCTCCAGCAGCCGGATCTCCTTCACCGCCAGCTCGAGCGTGGCGGCGAGGTCCGACAGCGAGGCGGCAGAGGAAGCGTCGTCGTCCACGGTGTTGACGGCCAAGGACTCCTTCGCCGCGACCACCGCCGTCTGCCATTCCTCCCCAGGCTCCTCGTCGGAGTTGTCGTCGCCAACGACGACGAGCTCCTTGCCAGTAGCCCCCCGCGCGCCCGCGAAGGAGCCTCCCGGCTGGGAGGACCCCGCTTCCAGCTGGGGGACTTCCGGCTGGGTGGCGGTAGTCGGCTCAGCCCGAGGGGGAGGCGAAGGCTGAGCCTCAGAAGAAGGAGGGGCGCTGGTCGGCGCAGTCGGGGCACGGGGCGGCGACCCGGCTGGCGCGCGTGCCAGGCTCGTGGCTCCGAAGGAAACCAGCATGCTAAACAGAAAGAGGAGAAGACAAGAGCAAAACAAAACAAAGTTAGAAAAAGAAGAAGAAGGGCAAGCAGACAGAAAGAGCCGAAATAAAACGGGGGGAGAAGGAACATACCCCGGCACAACTGGAGGCGGCCCTTTCTTCTGGCCAAGACAGCTTGGCGGCAAAGCGCTGGACCGGATCCTCTTGGGAGCCGGCTCCTCCGTCGCAGGGCGGCGGGAGCCCAAACGGCTGGAGCCGCTCCAACCCGACTCCCCGTCCGTCGCGGAGCGCGTCGCCGGCTTCGTGGTCGGTGCGGCCTCCTCCTCGTGCACCTCCGCGTGCGGGTCGGCGGTCGGCTCGTCATTCCGGCTGGGGAAGGCGTCGATGTCCCCATCCGACTCCTCGCCGGACCGCCGAGCGTGCGGCTCGGGCAGGTCGGGCGTGAATTCCTCGAGGGGAGCCGCGCCATCCTCGCGGATGATGCAAGGGAACATCTGCAGAATACAAGAGATCAGCCAAGCAAAAACAAGGAACAAGTACAAGAAAACACCAAAAATGCATCCGGTTAGAAGATCTTACCCAGGGCGCGCGGTTCTCCCGAGTATAAGGCGCCAGACTGAACTTCCAGTTCTCCGGTAGCCGCTCCTTGGTGATCGTCCACACCCACTCCTTCAGGTTGTGGTAGCGGGGATCACGGCGCGACAGCCGGGTCGGGTCCAGCCGGCCGGAGTAGTAGCACATCTTGTATGCTCGCTGCTGCAACAGCATCATCAGCCGAGACATCCAGCTGAGAGTGACGTCCAGGCCGGTCAGCCGGCAGTGGACGAGCGAGCGCATGCACTTCAGCAGCTCATCCGTCTCCGCCTTGTCGCCGTGGAACTTCAAGTCCCAGTTCTGCCGGCTGGACTCGATGTCCTGGAAGGCCGACAGATTGATCCGGTCGACGTTGGTGAGGTTCTTCACATAGAAGTATGACTGCTGCCATAGTCGTACCGTATCGTGAAGAAGGAATTTGGGGTAGCCGGTCTGTGAGCGAGAGTAGATGGAGGCGCCGCCGCAGACGACTAGTGGCCCCTAGGTAAATTGCACCCGCGGCCGGACTCGGAAGAGCCGGCAGAAGAGCCCGATATCCGGCTGGATCCCGAGGTAGCTCTCGCAGAAAGCTACGAAGTGCGCCAACATTCCGATTGCGTTGGCGTCGAGGTGGTGGAGGCGAAGATCGAAGAAAGCAAGGAAGGTCAAGAGGAACGGGTTCACCGGAAGGGCAAACCCGCGTGCCAGGTGGGAAAGGAAAATGACGCGCTCTCCCTCCGCCGGATGCGGCGACACCTCCCCGGCCGGCGCCAGCCGCACCGCCACCTCCTCCGCCGGCGGGAGGACGCGGGTGGCACGGTACTTCGCGATTTGGTCCTCAGTGACGGCGGAGCCGCACCAGGCCCCGCGGTCGGCGGCCATTTCCGGTTGACGAGGGGGAGCGGCGACGGAAGATTGACGGTGGCCCGTAGCATCGACGACGGCGAGCGGGCGGCGCAAAGGGCAAGGGCGTAGGAGCAGAAGCAACGAGAGAGAAGGAAACTGCAACGGGGGAGCGAAGGAAAGAAATTGCCTCCCCCGCGGCGTCCCTTTAAAGGACCAGAAGGGCAACTGTTGACGGGGCACATGGCGCGCATCCGGGCAACCCACACCCCAACCGCCGCCTAGATCCCGTGTGCCAAAGCAGGATGCGCAGAAGATCCTGGAGCGAGAACCGAAGCGCCGGACAGCAGTTTCCCGAGGCGATGTGCGACAGGACGTTACGCTGCCCGCCATAGGGTAATGATGGCACATGCGCACGTGGCCGGCGTCAGCACTGACGTCATGGGTAGCGCAACCGCCAAGCTTAGCCAGACACAAATTCAAAAGCAAGAGGAAGCGCGCGCACATTTCGCCTGAGGGCGGAATCCACACGTGCTCGGGGGCTAGTGTCAGGGGGATGATCCCCAGGTACCCCAACCGAATAAGAAAGAACACAGTCGGATCGCGTCCGGCAGACCAGATGCAGCCGGACAGGGCAAGACAGGCCGGCTATCCCCCGGTAGCCGGATCAGCAGGAAGCAGCCGGATACGGCGACGTAGCCGGACTCAATCAATGGGACAGGGCGACGTGTGTATCAGTGCACGGTACGCCCTGTATAGTGACAAGACTAGCAACTACCCGGCCATACCGAAGACTTTGCGTGGGTGACGCAGGAACAGTGGCCGGTGCTGACGACAGGCTCGCACGGCGTCCACTGTGCCTACGATAGCCATACCGCTCATACTCCGATGAGACAAGCCATATCGGACACTATAGATGACTAGTCGGTTGGGACCCGCCTGTGGGGCCCGTCAGTCGGACTGGTCAGTGAGACCTTTGCCTCTCTGCCTATATAAGGAGAGGCAAGGCCTCAGTAGAAAGGGTTGGTCTTACAACATTTAAGGCAGTAGCTAGCGTATATAGCTCGAGGAGCATTTGTAGTTCGAGTATTCCACATAGTCAGATCCGGCAGGAGTAGGGGCTTTACCTCACCACGAGGGCCCCGAACCTGGGTACTTCTTGCGTCCCGCTACGCTCGCTTGTATCCAATCCCGCCTGCGGACGCTGTCGATAGCTTCCCTGCTAGTCCCCACACCTCTATCTAACCTTCTCAGGTACTGCCGTTCCCAATACAACGACAGATTAATAAAATGGTTGCCAAACCTGAAACTAATGATAATCCCTTTGCAGACACTAATGCTATACAAGTAAGAATTGATGAAAATGTTAGACTATTAGCTGAATTACATGCTAAGTGGGAAAGAGAAGATGAAATTGCTAGAAACGTTAGTGTTTCTACTATTACCACCACTAGTGTTGAGGCTAGTAATAGATCTACCACTTTAGATGATAAATTTGATCTTGATCTTGATGGTTGCAACATCTCTGAAGTTATTAAGTTCCTACAAAAGCTTTCTAAAAGTCCTAATGCTAGTGCTATGAACATGGCTTTTACAAAACACATTACTGATGCTCTCATAAAGATTAAAGAAGAAAAAATGAAAAAAAAGCTTATATTCCTATAAAACAAGAAGATGGTTGTGAACCCATCATTAATATGAAAGCGAATGACTTTGATTTCAAAGCTTTGTGTGATCTTGATTGTAGTGTTTCTATTATGCCTAGAAGGATTTATGATGTGCTTGATTTGCCTCCTCTTGAAGATTGTTATTTGAATGTCCCACTTGATGCTAATTCTAAAAAGAAACTCATGGGGAGCCTTAATGATGTTCTTATTATGGTTAACGATTCCTATGTCCCCGTTGATTTCTATGTTTTGGATGTTGAATACAATGCTTCTTGTCCTATTACTTTGGGAAGACCTTTTCTTAGAACTGTTGGTGCCATCATTGATATGAAAGAAGGCACCATTAAATATCAACTCCCACTCAAGAAAGGTATAGAAAACTTCCGTAAAAAGAGATAAAAGATTTCTTTTGCTTCTCCTATGAAAACAAAATTTGGTCTTAATGCGTCTTCATTTAAGAACACTTGATTCTTTCTTTGCTTCTTATGCCTAACTTAAAGGCGTTAAAGAAAAGTACTTGTTGGGAGATAACCCAAGAGTTTTAGTTGAGTCTTGGAAGTTATTACCTCTGTAATAACCTCTCCTTATCCTTTTTATTTTCTTTTTGTGCCAAGAGTAACCTCTAATGAGAGTGAAGTAATGATTGGGAAAGTTGTTGTCCCGAAACAGATTTCTATGCTTCACCGTAAAAATTCCTGAGAGAGCTCTGTTTGTCGGATTGAGCTATAAATGTTTGTGCTTCTGACCCAGGTTGTTATCTAACTTTCGTTAGTTCAACACTTTTTGATTTGAGCAACAGAAGGTCTTCGAAAAAAATTGTCCTTACCTGCTGGTCTGTTTTGACAGATTTCTCCCATTTTCTACATTTGCTTCTTGTTAGTTCCTTTGGGGAATTGAGATTTTTGAGGGAAGTGATACAGTAGCTAGTGTTCTAATGGAAGTTTAGTTGTTGTTAGAACTGAACCTTGAGACTTATTTATCTTAAGTGCACTAATGTTGCTAATGAGATTGTGTGAAGTTTTGTATGAAGGAAAATTTTCAGGTGTATGGAAGGAATGAGTAATGAGATGAAGGATGGACTAAAGCTCAAGCTTGGGGATGCCACGCATGTCACCCCAAGAAATATCCAAGAAGTACAAGCGTCAAAGCTTGGGGATGCCCAAGGCATCCCCTTCTTCATCAATAAAAATCCCAGGTTTCTTCCAAACGTTTCATTTTTATTGTTTCATGCACAGTTGTGTTTTTCTTGGAGCTTCTTCTTTTTAGTTTTTGTTTTGGTTTTTAGTTTGCTTGGTTTTCTTAGTGTTCTGAATAAGTTGGTTGGACCCCCTCTTTCACACTTTGGTTTGCAAATAGTTTGGTTTGGTTTGGAAAAGAGTAGGAAAAGTTCATGCTTATGTGGTAAAAAGAGCTTGTTTTTGACTGTGGCCTATGCTTTGTCATGCCATGCTTGATATTGTTTTGGTTTTATGCTTAGTATTATTTTCTGTAGCATGACTTGTTATAAACACTTGAGATTTTTTAATGTGCCTTGGATGAATCATGCGTCGTTTTAGCATATTAAAGCATAGTATAGTGGTATTCTCCTTTGATCCTTTATTTGGGTTGACTTGGCACATGCTCACACCATGTTATGACTATCTCAAGTCACCATAGCCTTTATGATCCTTTAGTTTTCAACTTGTAGTATCACTTTATGCTTTGATCAATGATGTTTTGTCGCTCTGCATGATTATGGCCATTATTGCTCTCTTAGGTTGTCGCTCCCAGTCTTTTGCTAGCCTCCACAACAAAGTATGAGTTCCACTCATGCATCCAACTCCCTAAACCAAGTTATTCCAAAGAGTCCACCATACCTACCTACTAGCTTATGCTATTCCAAGTATATTCATGCTTTTGTTTACCTTCCACTGGTTATGAAAAAACTAGTGATTAAAGCTCTCACGAACTTGATGGCACACTTTACTTTACTTGCCCTTAATAAACTTGAACCATTGTGTCTTCTATGTTGTATATGCTTGCACTTATTTGTCGGAAATTAGCAGAACCATGCTTTCATGGGGAACGCTTTCAACATTGCACTTGGTACTTGTACCTAGTTGATATCATGCTCTTTTGTATATGGACGTCGTCGGTGTGAAATGAAAGGGGAGCTTGTAAGTCCATGGAGTTATGTATATGTGTTAGAGAAACGCCTGGGCCGCTGGTCTAATCCATGCTGACATGGTGGAAACCTGTAGCGTAACCATAATGAGCTGTCTATGAAGCATTCTTATTATAAAAAAAGAGTCCTATATTGAGAAAAAAAGAGATACTATGAAAAGAGGAAAGAGAGAAAAAAGCACCATATTCCCATGGTAAATAAGAAGAATGCTGAGATGCTCGTTGTCTGCTTGCCTTGTCATTTTGATATGGGGATTCTTCCGTATCATCGGCAAGGGGTACCCCGTTGGCGGTTCTCAATGATACACATATACTTACGATGACAAGAACTTACCCGTGACTAAACTTGAGTAGCATGAGGAGCGGCCCTCGTATACAAGGGACATGAGATTTCTGACTTATACTTCGTCAAGCATGTACACCATAGTTTGTTCACTTTAACCTTAATCACTTCAAGATGCTTATGATAGGGGCAATGAGAGCTGAAAGCTATGAGTACCATAATCTTTGGAAGCTCTTTATGAGAATTGAATCCCTACTTCCTTTTACAAAAGGCTTTTCTTCCACCATTATATTGAGTCTCCACCTTCTATCTTTATGCACCTACTTTGAGAGCATAGTGGCCATTCTTAGTTCTATGTGCATTGTCCCAAGACTAGTTGATTGATGCATAACTTGTTATTTCTTGTTTGAAACTATTGTATCTAGTCACTCTTATGAACTTTGAAGGTGTCCTATGCATTTATATTTGCTACTCTATTGAGGGACAAGCTGAATACTTTTATGCTATGTTTTCTTTATGTGAAACAAACAAACGTCTTGCAAAGCATTGTTATTCATGAATCTTTTGTTTGTGCCTTTTCATGTTGCATCATAGTTTCTTTGCTTATTGCTAGAACTTTGTCTTTCATGTTATGATTGAAGTACTATGATCCCAGCTTTGAATGTTTTGAAAATACTTTGATCAAGTCTTTGATGGTGCATGTCACCTCAAAAATTATTTATTTTTATCACTTACCTAATCGAGAACGAGCAGGAGTTAAGTTGGGGATGTTGATACATTGCAAATGTATCTATAATTTTTGATGTTCCATGCTTGGTTTTATCCACTTTCTTGTGTTTTGTTCCAACTTTGGAGTACTTTTCATATGATTTCTTGGACTAACCTATTAACAAGAGCCACAGTGCCAGCTGCCTGTTTTCTACTGTTTTTGGTTCCAGGAAAGTCAGAAAATGAATATTCTCAGAATTGGACGGGACAAAAGCCAAAGTGCCTATTTTTTCGGAAGTGATCAAGTGCCAGAATACGAGACGGAGAAGGGCCGGGGAGCCACCACACCACCTGACCACGCGGCTAGGCCTGGCCCGCGCCAGGGGGTGGTGTGCCCGCTCACGGCACCCCCTCGGCCTCCCCTTCCGACTATAAGTTGCCCTCGGGACGAAAACCCTAAGTACCCGATCAAAAATCCACGAAAGAGTCTATAGTCGCCGTCGTCTCTGTCCCTAGATCGGGGGGATCTGAAGCTCCTCCCGGCACCCTGCCAGAGAGGGGAATTCACCCTGGAGGCCTTCTTCATCACCATGCAAGCCTCCGGTGTGATGCCTGAGTAGTTCATCCTTGGACTACGGATCCATGTAGTAGCTAGATGGCTGGTTTCTCCTCCTTTGTGCTTTCATGTTTAGATCTTGTGAGCTCCGTTCATGATCAAGATCATCTATTTGTAATTCATACATGTTGTGTTTGCGGGGATCAGATGGATATTGAGATGCTATTTCAGATTGATTATTGATTCTATCATGTCTTTGTTATTTGAGATCTTGCATGTTTTCCGTTGTTAGTAGCTATCTTGGCCAAGTAGATGCTAGCAACTCCAAGAGTTAGTATTTATGCTCGATAGTGGTTTCATGCCTCTGGTAATCTGGGGAAGTGACAGAAATCTCTAAGGTACTAGATGTGCTGTTGCTACTAGGGAGAAAACAACAATCCTTTGTTCATAGAACAATCGTATTGTTTACTTTACATGCAGTCCGTAAAGCAATAATCTATTGCTTGCAACTTAATACTAGAGGGGGCTAGGATGATAACCCGAATGTGGATTATTAGTCATAGATGCAGTTGGATGGCGGTCTATGTATTATGTTGTAATGCCCAATCAAGTCTCAAAGGAGTCAAGATGATTAGTATATGCATGTATTGCTTTCTCGGTGTTTGTCAATTGCCCCGCTGTAATTTGTTCACCCAGCATGTTATCTATCTAAGGAGAGCCACCTCTAGTGAACTATGGATCCCGGTCCTCTTTCTTTACATACAATCTACAATCTTTTACTGCTTTGTGTTTACTTTCTGCAAACTTTTACTTCTTTCCATTCGAACGTTTAATCCTTTGTTTTCCGCAAAACACGGTGAGATTGACAACCTCATCGCAAGTTGGGGACAAAGTTCTGTGGCTGTGTTGTGCAGGTCTCCACGTTGCTACTAGCACCGGTAGTGCGCCCTGCCAAAGCTCAGCTAGTAACACCTTTGAGGTGTTTCCTTGCTCCTACTGGTTCGATTAAACCTTGGTTTCATAACTGAGGGAAACTTGCTGCTGTGCTCATCATACCTTCCTCTTGGGGTTCCCAACGAGCTCTTCATCAACACCACGCACCAAGCACTTTTCTGGGCGCCGTGTATTGAACCATCAAGCGATTTTCTGGCGTTGTTGCCGGGGAGTCAAGGACATCTTCACAAGGGGAGTCCCTCATAACCAATCTCTTTACTTTGTTGTTTTTGTTTTGCTTAGTTTCTTTTTGCTTTGTTTGCTTGTTTTGTTCTTCAAAAACACAAAAAAATAGTTTTACTTGTTTGCTTTCTTATTTGAAAACCCAAAAAATGACTACTCTTGAAAACACTAAGTTGTGTGACTTCACTAGCACCAACAATAATGATTTTATGAGCACTCCTATTGCTCCACCTGTGGCTGAAAATACTTTCTTTGAGATAAAACCTGCTTTGCTCAATCTTGTTATGAGAGAACAATTTTCTGGTATTGGTAATGAAGATGCTGCTTCCCATCTAAATAACCTCATCGCAAGTTGGGGACAAAGTTATGTGGTTGTGTTGCGTAGGTCTCCACGTTGCTACTAGCACCGGTAGTGCGCCCTGCCAAAGCTCAGCTAGTAACACCTTTGAGGTGTTTCCTTGCCCTACTGGTTCGATTAAACCTTGGTTTCATAACTGAGGGAAACTTGCTGCTGTGCTCATCATACCTTCCTCTTGGGGTTCCCAACAAGCTCTACATCAACACCCCGCACCAAGCACTTTTCTAGGCGCCGTGTATTGAGCCATCATTGCACGTTGTACATGGCAATCTAAGAGGTTGTGCTCTAAAGGTTCCCACAGGTCTGGCTTATAAAGGCACCAGAACCTAGGGTTTACAGGGAAAGGTTCTTGTCAGACAAGGTAAAGAGTCCTACACTAATACGAACTAGTCTTCCATGCCTTGCACTCCGAGGCTCCGAGTATGTCGGTGACTCCTGTGTAGCCTTCCTTTATCCGGCATGGGCCTCCCTTCTGGATCCGTCTAACTAGGCCGAGCAACATGCCAAAGGCCTTGCTACCAACTATGGGCCATCTGGGTTAGCTAGATTGACGACATGCTATGAGGATACCAATTTAGCATATCCCCAACAGTAGCCCCCGGAGGACTTTGAAATCTTGCTTCGTCTTGCCCATTGATCTTTAAATGCCCCGTCCAAGTGATGCCGGCAATCTGTCAAGCAATATCTCAAAGGTCTCCCAAAGAACCCTGAAATCCTCTTCGGCTTCGCAATGTAGCCAGAGATTCCTTGAGTCTTCATTTCCAGAGTCGGACATTCTCTGCCTTCGATGGAATCTTCAGATGTGAGACTTTACTGCAGCTGTCAAGAGGATGATGTAGGGTATAGCCTACGCTACCTTGAAACTCACAGAAAACAGAGAATTAATCATTAGCTATTTTCATGCGCGTGAAATCCGAAACAGCAAAGCGATAAAGATGGAGGACGTGGCAAAATTACCGCGCAGGTTCATCTCCACGTCGACAACGCTCCATCCATTAGATCCCTTAGCATGAATCTTGACGCGGGGTCTATATATTTTCACCGTGGTCAGTTTATTTTCTTTTTACCCGCATTCGCTTCCTCGTCTTCGTCTTCCTCCAGCCGCGCGTCCGTTCGAGCTCCTCTTCCAAAACCCTATCCAGAGCCCTCTTCTCCTCCTCCTACTCCCTCATAGCAATGGCCTCCAGCAGCTCCATTCCTTCGAGGGCGGCGACCCCGAGGCTATTTTAGAGCCATCCCAGGGAGTAACTATCCCGCCGGAGGGGTGGTTGTCCCTATCATTGCCGTGGTGTAAACCACCGGCGACGACCAAGAACGAGCGGCGCCAGAAGCTGCTGAAGAAGACAACAACTCCCACAAGGGGGTGTGGAGGGTCCTCTTCATCGATTCATCGAAGATCTATAGGAACTGGTCACCGAGGGGTATCTCCTCGCGACGAAGGAGTTGGTCTGGCGGGCGGCGATGGCTGGCGAGGTGGTTCCTTCTCCCCAAGCCGGAGATAAGGTGTACCTCAAGGCCCAGTTGGCATGAGGCGTAAGCCTGCCAGTCTACGACTTCTTCTTGGATGTTCTCCGGCACTTCCGGCTACTCCCCCACAATCTCTCACCCAACAGCATCTTAGTCCTTGGCAACTTCGTAGCCTTGTGCGAAGGATTCCTAGGCATTAAACGTAGGTTAGATCTGTTCGTGTACTTTTTACCATCAAGAGAGAGTCCGTACAGTCTAAGGATGAATTGCGGATTTGTGGAACCATTAGCTTCAAGATCCGGCCTAGCCGGCACTTCCCCGACATTGTAGGGCATGAGTCATGCAAGAACTAGAAGCGCGCGTACTTTTACGGCCCACATATTCCTCTGCCTGACCGCCTTAAGACTTATCCCGATTTCGTTGTTGGAGCCGCTGCCGAGGTGCCTGCATGGCGGACCCCAGCCTCCCTTCCCTCCGACGACGAGGCCAATCGCGCCATAAGGCGGATGGAATGGCTCGTAGACGGAGGTCTGAAGGGCTTGGATCTTGCCATGTGCTGGTTTGTTAGGTAGATCTAGCCTCTGTAGCATCACATCGAGTTGATGTGTAAATACACTCAAGACATGAGGCATCCCATGCGAATTTCGCGGGATAACTTCTCTACTGACTCCATCAAACTCCGGCTTAAGGACATCGTTAAGGTGAAAGACAGGAAGCATGGCTTCAAGATCACCTATGACATGTTCGATTGCAACACGTGCCTAGAGGTAGCTTTTGTTTCCTTTGTTGCTCGTTATATACTCCAAGGCTTTTCACACTTGAAGTTGTCAATCTAACACTCCTCTGTATCCCAGCTGGCGACCTTGGTGGCAGATCAGATGGCCACCTAGGTCTATGATCCCAAGCTGAAGGATATCCAAGTGGTGTCTGACGACGACGCCCCCAAGGATCAACCAGCTCCGGCAGCGCGAAAGCGGAAGAGCTCCACCTCTAACGTTGTTGCCGAGGCCAAGAAGAAGAAGAAGAAATGGGAGAGTGGAGTCTCCAAACAATCCACCTCCACCTTAGAGGCAGAGGAGAAGAAGAAATCCACCGGCATTCCCCTCACCAAGGCTCCTGCTGTGAAGTGTTTTCATTCTCTGGCTTGTACTTTTCAGCTCATACCTTTTTTCAACTCTTGTACTTATACTTTGTATGTTTCAGGAGGAAAGCGGTGTTAGTTTGAAGCGATCCTCCAGAGATGCTGGAAGGTCAAAAAATATCCATGACATGCTCACCAGAGATGTGGCCGCCAAGCCCTCTCCCGCTACTACTCCCCCCACTCCTTCCGCCAAGCCTTCTGCTGGCCCTACTGGGCCTTCGTCCCCCGTCATCCCTGAGATCTCTGCCATGGAGACAGATGTCAATCCAATCCTTGATATCTTAGGCTCTGTCGAGACAGACGTTGCTCCTAGCAGCCAAGCAACATAGGACATCACTTCCTCCAAAGTGGCTGAAGTTCCGGCTAAGGATGCCACTGAGAAAGGGAAGCAAGTGATGGAAGAGGCAGAGGCAGAGGCGGAGGCAACGGTAAAGGCGGGAGCCTCTGAGCCATCATCTGTTTTGAAGACACAACAGGCAGCTAGGGAATCATCCATGCCTCCGGCATCAACGTCTCCTTTGGCAGCAACTCCTCCAACATTGTGCCTAGATGACCTCATTGCGCAGGCGGATGTTGTGTATAACAATGCCGACATATTCCACACTGCATATTCCAATATGGCCAAAAATCTCAAGCTTATTGCCATTATAAGTCTTCTGAACTTCACTTCATTTATTTTGCATAGTATATCCCACTATAGCCCCCGAGCTCCTAGGTGAATAAACAAAGGTTATTGGCCTGAGTGCTGCAAAGAACTTATAAGAGTAGAAATTGATAGTGTAGCCCCTGAGCGTCTAGGCGGAAACTTAGAAGAATTCCGGCTAGATTCTCTAAGAGTAGCATACTTGGTGATAAAAAAACTTGTGTTGTAGCCCCCGAGCGTGTAGTTGAAACCATTTAGTTCCGACTAGATGCTCTAGAGAAACTAACCATGCTTGTTTGTTTGTAGAATGAGAATAGGCGGAGGATCACATCCAATCAGAGGTTTGCTACTTTGCAGAAGGAGCTGGACCTTGAACAGGGTAAAACAGCCTTCCTGAAGCAACAGATCAAAAATAGCGAGAGTCTGTTTCTTGTAACAGCTCATTGCTTTTCCTCATGGATTTATCACTGCCGTCTTCTCATAGTACTTTCTGATTTCCGTCTTACAGAAGCCATTACTAAGGCCAAGAGCATCGTCGAGCAATCCAAGCATATCAAGGAGCTCGATGATGAGAACAAAATTTTGAAGAAGGACCTGGCCGATGCTGTCAAGGGCCATGAGGCGGCGATGAGGGTGCTGCAAGAGTCTATTGACACCGAGATGCAGCGCCTGAAGGACGAAATTGCGCAACTCAAGGAGCAGAACCAAGCTGCCAAAGAGCAGAATGCTAGGAACCTTGAGGTGTACAAGACAGTCCAGAAGGAGCGGGGTGCCTTGGCGGAGACATGCAAGCAAGCGCAGACGAGCATCTTCGG
This sequence comes from Avena eriantha, assembly GCA_910589775.1. Classification (NCBI taxonomy): domain Eukaryota; kingdom Viridiplantae; phylum Streptophyta; class Magnoliopsida; order Poales; family Poaceae; genus Avena; species Avena eriantha. Next base: position 543,603,130 of record OU342743.1, read on the forward strand.
TAACCTTTCTCTGTCTTGGTCATTTCTATACTTTGGATAATCATTCGATTTGTTTGTACTCATGGTCCTTGTATCTTGCACAAACCACATCTCTCATTGGCTTGGCCAACTTGGGTGAAGGTGCTCCAGACCCCAAGGAACGCATGATTCTTGTCGGCAACTTCATCAGCATCGCCATTGCCCAGGCCAAGGAGATAGCCCAGCCTCTAGGGATTAACATCAAGGCGGTATACTTAGCGGCCAAGTACGAGGAGATCCCGCGTCGAGCCCCTGAGAAGGTCAAGGAATGGAAATCCTCTTGCATCCGGGCTGGTGCTAGGATGTCCCTGTCTTTGGTCAAGGCACACTACAACAATGCCGACATCGACCTGGTGACCTGTGGCTTTCCCAAGTTGGATGAGGAAGGGAAGGAGATCAATAGTGATGCTATTTAGAATTCCCTCTCCGGCTTCGACACTAGGATTGCCAGAATGGTCAATGCAGATGTCTTTGTGCCTACCGAGATCCTTGATGAAGACATGGCCTCATCTAAGTCTAGCCCATATCCCTCCGAGTTTGACGAGCTCTCCCGGCCTAGCTCTCCTGATGACGCCACCACGAAGCCCCCTGCAGCCAAGCCATAAAAAACAATGTTTGTATTAAATGTATCTCTGCGAAGTGTATGTGGAAAAAACTTATGTTTTGCTAAGGCAGAAAAAACTTGTACTCAAGTTTCATGCTACTTATCTGTTTCCAGCATATGTATATTTTTTAAACAAGTGCTAGCTTATATTCTGGTTCGTATGCTTGACCTTTCGTGAGACGGAAGACTCGCCGCACAGAACAGGTGATGATGCTTAATAGTACCGTCAAGAACCTAAGAGCAAAATCGCCGGCTTTGAGTGCTGAGAAGTCACTTCTCTAGAGTCCACATAAGAACTTCTGAAAACGTGTAGACCAGAAAACTTAAGCTAACGCGCGTAGGCGGAATTTTCACAAGTGCAAATGCAAACTTGCGCATAAAAAGGGTTTATATGATCCAAAAATGAACAACTAAAGGAGGTAAAAGACTCAGATAATAAGAATGAACCAAATTCTTTATTTCATTGATCATATAAGAAACTTATTACATAATGTAAATGTGCTAAGTGTAAAAGGGACGTAGTTGTGCTATGTTCCATGGCCGATCTGTCTCCGGGTAATCATCATCAGAGTCACGTTGCTTGCACCTGCGTTTTTTTCCTATGTTTCAACTCATGAATATCGACGAGGTAATAGGAACCATTTAGCAATGCTTTGCTTATGATGAATGGTCCTTCCCAAGGCGGGGATAGTTTGTGTGATTTCTCCTGCTTGAGTCTAAGCACTAGATCCTCTTCTTTAAACGAGCGATGCATTACACGGTAACTATGGTAGCCACGTAGCTTCTGCTGGTAGACGGCAGATCTCTGGCATGCTAGCACGTGCTCTTCTTCAAGTAGGTCCACATTTAGGCTTCTAGATTCTTCAGCATCATCCTCCTCGCAGGCGGTGACTCTTGGGGCATCGTGGAGGATGTCGGATGGAAGGACAACTTCTGCTCCATAAACCATGAAGAAAGGAGTCAAGCCGGTGGATCTGTTGGGGGTTGTTTGTAAACTCCACAAGAAAGATGGTAATTTCTCTGCCTAGGCCCCAGCTGCTCTACGTAGAGGTGCCTCTAAGCGTGGCTTGATTTCGTGCAGAATTAGTCCATTGGCCCTTTCAACTTGCCCATTTGACTGTGGGTGTGCCACAGATGCTAGGTCAAGGCGGATGCCTTTTTCATGATAGTACTCCTCAACTTCTCCGAGAGACAAATTTCTGCCATTGTCAGTGATGATGCTGTGTGGGAGACCAAATCTCACCACTAGATCCAGGACAAATTTTAGGGTTGTTGCCCCATCAAGCTTTCTAATGGGTTTAGCTTCAATCCATTTTGTGAACTTATCCACTACTACTAGCAAGTGCATAAATCCACAGGGTGTTGTTTGCAAAGCTCCCACCATGTCTAGCCCCCAGACTACAAACGGCCAAGTTATTGGTATTGTTTGCAATTCTTCATCTAGAACACTTGGTTGTCTTGCATAGAACTGACACCCATGGCATGTTTGTACCAAATTGTTGGCGTCCGCCTTGGCAGTTAACCAGTAGAATCCTTGTCGGAAAGCCTGAGCCACCAACGATCGGGGAGTGGCGTGATGCCCGCAATCTCCGAGATGTATTTCCCTAAGGATTTCAATACCTTGCTGCTGGGAGACGCATCGAAGGAAAACTCCTGTGGTACTTCTTTTGTATAGCTGGCCGTCAATGATGATGTAGCCTTTTGCTCTACGTACTATTTGTCGGCTTTCGACTTCATCGGCGGGCAAAGTTCCATCTTGTAGGTATTCCATGAATGGTTTCGTCCAAGCCGGAGAGGTCACTCTTACTGCATTAACAAATGAATCCACTCTACCTGGGTTGTCGGTGTCCGCTCCCTTCATAGATGGGGTCCGTAAATGCTCCAGGAAAACGCCTGGCGGAATTGGTTGACGAGCCGATCCCAGCTTTGACAGCAGATTCGCCGCCTCATTTTCCTCCCTTTTGATGTACTTGACTTCGTAGCCATCGAAGCACTTGGCTATTTCATCTACTTCGCCTCGATATGCCGCCATCATAGGGTTCCGTGTGTTCCAGGTGCCAGCTACTTGCTGGGCAACCAAGTCTGAATCTCCACAGCAAACTATGCGCTTGATGCCAATATCTTTAGCCACACGTAGTCTATGAATGAGGGCCTCATACTCTGCCATGTTGTTGGTAGCATTGAAGTGAATCTGTAGGACATATTGCAACTTCTCTCCTGTTGGTGATTGCAATAATACACCAGCCCCGAGTCGTTGTGTAGCTTTGATCCGTCAAAGTGCATGACCCAATATTCTGGCCCTAGCACAAGAGTATCTTCTGGTAATTCTGTCCAATCTGCGATAAAATCCACCAATGCTTGTGATTTGATAGCGTCGCATCTCTTGTAGGTGATTTCAAAGGCGGCAAGTTCAATGCCCCACTTTGCCGCTCTCCCTATAGCGTCGTTGTTGTTGATAAGGTCGGACAGTGGAGCTTTGCTCACCACTGTGATAGGATGCTCCTAGAAATAATGCATTAGCTCGTGTGAAGCAAGGAAAACTCCATAAGCTATCTTTTGGTAGTGCGGGAGATGCTATTTGGATTCGGTCAAGACCTCGCTTACATAGTAAATGAGTCCCTGAACTCCGTATTCATGCATTGATTCATTGTGCTCCACCACGATGATGATGCCGATTACTCGGTTGGTTGCTGCCATGTATACTAACATAGGCTCCCTTGACACCGGCGCTGCAAGTATTGGCGGGGAGGAGAGTATTCTCTTCAACTCCTGAAGTGTCGCGTCAGCCTCGTCCATCCATGTGAAGTTTTCTGCCTTCTTGAGCAACTTGTAGAGCAGCATAGCCTTCTCCCCAAGTCAGCTGATGAACCAGCTTACTGCTGCTACGTAGCTCGTGAGCCTTTGTATGTCCTTCAGGCATGTCGGACGTTTGATGTCGAGGATAACCTTGATTTTCCCCGGGTTCACCTTGATTCCGCGATGCGAAACGATGAAGCCCAATAGTTTGCCAGAAGGTACCCCGAAGACGCACTTCTTAGGATTCAGCATCATGTTGTATTTCCGAAGATTGTCAAAGGTTTCCTGCAAGTCGGCGATAAGATCATTTGATTTCTTTGACATTACCACGATGTCCTCCACGTAAGCGTGTATGTTGTGACCTATTTGGTCATGCAGGCAACGTTGCATTGTCCGCTGGTAAGTAGCACCAACGTTTTTCAACCCAAAGGGCATCGAGATGTAGCAATACATGTCGTAGGGTGTGGTGAACGAAGTGGCCAGTTGGCCCGACTTTCGCATTTGGATTTGGTGGTAACCTGAGTAGGCATCGAGAAAACATAGAAGTTCTGAGCTAGCTATCGAGTCAATGACTTGGTCAATGCGAGGCAAAGAAAATGGGTCCTTCGGACACGCTTTGTTCAAGCCGGTGTAATGAATGCGCATTCTTAATTCATTGGTTCCCTTTTTGGGGACAAGTACGGGATTTGCCACCCATCGGGTGTGAATAACTTCTTGGATAAAGCCAGCCTTAAGTAACCTAGCTATTTCTTTGCCTATAGCCCTTTGTATTTCATCACCAAACCGTCATAGAGGTTGCTTCACCGGTTTGGCATTGGGATCAATATTCAAGCTGTGCTCGGCAAGTTCCCTAGGTAAACCTTTCATGTTGGAAGGTTGCTAGGCAAAGATGTCCCTATTCTCACGGAGGAACTTAACGAGCACGCATTACTATTTGGGATCCAGGTCCGTGCCAATGGCGATGGTTTTGGAGGAATCTCCTTCAAAAATCTCAACCGGCTTGGTCTTGATGGTGGCCTTAAATGTGGGTTCGGTAGCAGTGATCTGCTTCTTCAAAGCAGGCATCTCCGAGGCATTGACCTGGTTCTGGATATCCTTGAACTCCTCACCGTAGAGAACTTCTTCGGTGAAGGCGGCTTCGCTGAGCTCACACTCCCGTGCCTTGGTGAAGCTTCTGTCCACGGTGATGATGTCGTTTGGTCCGGGAATCTTGAGCTTGTTGTATACAAAGCATGGCCTTATGAGGAAGGAGTGGAAGATGTCGCGTCCAAAAATGACGTAGTAAACGCTCTTGAAGGGCACCACTTCACAAAGGTCTTCTTGGCGATAATTGTTAACATCGCCAGAAGCTACCGGAAGGGTGATGCAGCCCAGGGAATTTGCTTGTCAGCCGAGGACAACCCCATGGAACACTGTGTTGCTCTTCCTTAGTTGGGTCTCCGTCAAGTTCATCTTGCGCAGTGTATCTAGGTACATGATGTTGATGCTGCTTCCACTGTCCACAAGGCACTTGGTGAACTCTGTGCCGTCAATCAAAGGGTTGATGACCATGGCATACTAGTTCTCTGTTGGGATAAGGTCTGGGTGATCCTTCCTATCCCAAGTAATTGGAACTTCCGACCACCTGACGTACTGGGGAACCAGAGGGAAGGTGGCCATCAGTATCCTCAGAGAGGTTTTCTAGGCCCGGACAGTGGGAGTGCAAAGGAAGGTGTGGTAGCATGGACCCTTCATTTCGAAGGGATTTTGCCCTTTACCCTCTCCCTTGTTGGAAGACTTGGGTTCCATGTCTTCATCCATGTCACTTGACTCCTTGGGCTCCTCCTCCTTCTTCTTCCCTTTGCCCTTTCCGCGAGGTCTGTTGTAACAACCCAAGTTTGTAATATATGTACTTATTACTTAAGAGCATAAGCATGCATGCATCTTTTGCATTCTGGTTGTGTTTTGGAGACAAGAGTGCATAAAAACCCTAATCTCTACATTGTTTTCCTTCTAAATTCTATCTCTTTTCTCAAATGATTTTGATTTGGTAAAATGGATCCACATGTGGAACCTACTGTTTATATGCTCAAAAGGTTTACAAAAGGATTCTAAAACTTTACCTCATTCAAAGCTGCTCAAAATATTTTAAATTGAGTAAAAATAAGGAGGGTTTTTAGAGAAATCAATTAGAAAAGATTTTACAGAAAAAAAATGTGAGCAGAGGCGGAAAAAGGCCGCAGCCCAGCAAGCCAACCCACCTTCCGTTTTCATTTCGCGGCCCAGCCAGCCCAATACCACGGCCCGTGTACCCCTTCGCTGTTTCTCCCTTTTCTTCCTCCTCACGACACCGAGCGATGCAGCTCCATGTCAGCGCCCCTGTCATCGATCTTCGCTGTGCTGCGATGCCCGCCACCGCCATTGGACGCCAGGATAAAAACGACCTCGTCGAGCTGTCTCCTCCCATACCCGTCTCTCCTCCTCCCGTGCTCCCTGACGTTTTTCCCCAATCACCGAAACCCTAGCGCCGCAGGATCCGCCAACCCCCTCCGTTCTGTACTGCCCCAAGGTCAGCTGGGGGCACAGTCGAGCTCGCCGTGCTCCACTTGTTCTTCTCCCAGAAGGAATCGACCCCGTGCTTCCTGAATCGCCACCGACGACTCCATCATCTCCGACGCCGGTCACCGCCTCCGCCACTGATTGCAGCCACCCCGCTCCTCGCCGTCACCTCCGTCCGCCCCGTGGTGAGCTGCTGGTCCTTTTGGACCCCTCCTTCTCGCTTTGCTTCGCCCTTGCACCGTGCGCCCCCATCGGCCGCCGCTCGGCCATGTCACCGGCAAGTCTCCGGTGACCTAGAACTAGCGGCGCCACCACCGTTCGGCTCCCAGTAGCCTCGCGCGTCCGACGCACCCGCCCACGATGACCCAAGAGTCCCCTGTCGCCGTCCCCGTCGTCCACCTGGGAGTCCACCGCCGGCTGACGTCACGCTGATGTCAGCGAGCGCCACTCAATGCTGGTTAACCCGGGCCTGGACCCAGTTTGCCGCGTGGCACTTGAGTTGGGACTGTTGCCACTCCGTCGGCCTCTCTGGCTAGACGTACCCCGGTGTAAAAAGTATTTGTTGTTTTGTTTTAAATTTCAGAAAAAGGTTTAATATGGTTAATTCAATAAGTAATTATTTATAAGTCAAAAAAATATTTATAATATATCAAAATGTTCAGAAAAATGAGAGCTACACTTTAAAAATACAATCATGCATTGTTGATCAACCTAAACCCTAGATAGTTAGAGGAACATCGAAACCCCCTAATTGCATATGGGATCGATGGAATGCCAAGCCCTCGGCACTCCAAACCCATTTAGATCGATGCTAATCCTAGGGTTGCCATGGTAACTTAATCTAACATATCATTCATGTGCTTCCGCATTGCATGGTTCGAGATATTGATTGTTGCCTTTCTTTCTAGTATTGCTTCTTCTTGATAGGATTCGAGTACGAGACCAAAGTCAACGACGCCGAAGATCCTTATCTGTCTACTGAAGGACCAGGCAATCGAAGCCGCTCATTCTGAACCTATGTTTTATAAAGTATCTACCTTCTCGCTATATTGCATACGATTCTAATGTGGTCTTTTATCAGTAGCTAGAGTTACCTATCTACTGCATAGTTTCCCTGTTGTAGCCTTATACACCTGATCCAATGCTCCTAGCATACCTAGGTCTGGCATGTGAGCGTTTCTAGAGCTTCTTCGATGGTCAAGCTTAGCCATGCTTAGTACTTACGCCTGATCCATCCTGATAATGATGAATTGGAGATGCCAAAGAATCTAGAAAGGTAGGAGATGGAGACTTGATTGGAGGTGATGGATAAACATGCTAAGGCTTGTATGGGAGGCCACGTTGGGTGTGGTTTTTGTAGTCCTATGCTCGCCGCCATTAGGACCCGAGTTCTTGCCTCTTGAACCAAGATGAGTGTACAGCCACACGGGGCCTGGAAAACCCCTCGACTAACTAACTTGCCTAGTAGATTCCATGAGTCACATAGTTCGGGCTTTCCATTTGGCATAGGCATTGAAAATGTTTTCGAATCAGTAGGTGAAGGAGGTGCATCATAAGAGATAGATAAGCGTGGTCGGGGTTTCTTTGGGTGGATGGAGCCCCTGGTAAACCAATCTCGCATCACATCTCTAGGGACCGGCTTCGAGATTTGACCCGTTACGGCGGAACCCTCCTTAGGGCATGACTCATGGTCTCGGCAACAGCAAGGTAAAGGTCATGGTCAACCACCCTTTGTTGGCATTCCAAGGAAGAGGGCTAATAATTTGGCATTAAGAGTCGGTTGGCACGTGTGGGTAAAGTTGTACACCCCTGCAGGGTTAAATCTTTTTGAAAAGTTGTATTCACGGTTATGAACGACTTGGGAACGGACGTGATGATCATAGATAACATTAACTAAAGTAAAACTTGTTGATCCACATGTGCTTAAGGATGCTTCCTCGAGGGTTCGAGGGGGTGATCCTAGATGAGGAGTTCAGATGTACTTGGTTAACAAGTTCAGATGTTCAAGATGGAGTTGTCGCTCTCTTACCCCATTCAAAACATATTCTATGTAGACGAGCCTCTACTCTCTCTTGTTTACAAACAAAGTTGGATTTACGCAAAGAAAATCTAGAAAAAGCGTTTCTAGCCAGAGCATGTAGATACTAGGTTATCTAAGTCTTGCGGAGTACATTCTCGTACTCATCCTTGCGCTATTGTTGTTTTTCTTCAGATGATCTAGTCGCAATCGAAGGTGGCTTCTACGTTGACATCGACGAGTAGTTGGGAGTCCCAGGTAGCAGCCTGAGAACTATGGATTGGACATCACTTATGTTTATGGCCTCTTAGGCCCTTTGTTAAGTTTGTTGTGTAGAATAACATAATTTTCTTTCACTGTGTGGTGTAATGATGGGTCTGCGACCCCTGGTTTGTAATAATCTGATATCGTACTCTATTAAGAGTTTAAACTTATGTTGTTGAATCCCTGTGTTCTGTAATGCTACTGAATCATATACTGTGAGTCTTTGAGGTTGGAGTTAAGTTTATGTTGGAGGTTAATCCGAGGTTTGTTTAACCCTAACCCCGGGGGTGTTACAGGTTTTGGTATCAAAGCAAGACTGCCTATAGGAAACCCTAGTATTGGTCGATGTTGAGTCTAGAAGTTGATAAAACTATTTACAGGTTGAAAATTATTTGCAAAAAACGCTGACTAGGATTCTTTTTACTCCTTCCCTGGTGTGATTCTACTGCTGGAGTTTTCTTGTCCTATTTGGTTTGAAAAGGTTTTCATTCCTTACCCCTAATCTCAAACATTTAGGATTGTGTCTTCGTGGTTGTTTTTCTAAGTACTCCGAAACTGGTTGCTACTCTCAGAGTTATCAAGATATCTTAGTTCTGCTTGATGCATAACATCTCAACACTCCATTGTTATGGTTTGTAAGTCAGCTGGTTAGTGTATACATTAGTATGCTTTGATACTACCATGCTGGATGAGATGACATGTTTTACATCCAGCATCTTTTGTCTTTGAAACCCTTGGCCAACGCCTTCTGTTCTTACAGGATGGGTGACACTTCTCGAGCTCGCATCCGTGCTCAAGCTCATGGGTCTAGGAATGAGGATGATCCTTCTAATCTTCCTCCACCACCATCAATGGTTCAAATCATGGCTATGTATGAGACTAACTGTGCTGACAACATGAGGCTCCTTGAAAGGATTGAGCATAACACCCAGCGCCCAAACAACCAAGTTGGTATCAAGGATTTCATACGTCTCACTCCACCAGTCTATAGCTATTCCACTTAGCCACTTGATGCAGACTACTGGCTTCGCACCATGGAGCGCAAACTTCAGGTTGGTCATGTTCCTGAAGCTGATTGGGTAACCTTTGTCGCCTATCATTTGGAGGGAGCAGCTAACTCCTAGTGGGAAAATTTCTTGGCACTGCAAGCTGCTCAGCATGTCGTTACTTGGCAAGAATTCACTGAAGGATTCCGAGCCTATCATATTCCGGAGGGTCTAATGGATGAAAAGAGGGAGGAGTTCCTTAAGCTGAAGCAAGGCACTGGTTCTGTGTATGATTACCAGCACAACTTCAATCGTCTTGCATGCTATGCTCCTAAAGAAGTTTCCGCTGATGCTAAGAAGCAAGCTCTGTTCCGCAAGGGACTAGACCTTGATGTTCGACGTGATCTTCATCTGATGGATTTTGGGAATCTGCAAACTCTTGTAAACAAGGCAATGAAAGCAGAGCGTGGAAAAGTGGAGTATGAGGAAACTCGTAAGCATTCTTATGAAGGATCCAACAAAGCTGGTTCAAGCAATAAGAAGCGTCGTGTCTTTGTGCCTTACAGTGCTGTGCCACGTGCTTCTTACACCTCAAGATCTTCTGTATATGCTCCTCGCCCGAATGCTACCTCAAGCAATGCTGGTAGGACAAACTATCCTGCTGCTGGTACCACATCAGGTCTTACCTGCTTCAACTGCCGCCAGCCTTGTCACTATGCAAGGGAGTGTCCACAAAAGAGTGCTACTGAGGGAGCACCACCAAACAAGTATATCAAGCCTCAACGTGCTGGAAGTGGTCGTCTGACCCATATCTCTGCTGAAGAGGCTCGGGAAGATCCAAGCGCAGTTATGGGTATGCTTCGTATCAATCACATTCCAGCTAAAGTTTTGTTTGATTCTGGAGCATCACATTCATTCATGTCGCAAGCTTTTGCTGAGTTGCACGGGATAAGTTTTGAGGGTTATCTAAACCTTTGCTGGTTCAGTCTCCTGGTTCTAGTTGGCGTACCACCATGGTTAGTCATGGGAACCTAATCAATGTTGCCTCCTAGTTGTTCCCCACTTCTCTTATTGCCCTCAAATCAACTGATATTAACGTCATTTTGGGCATGGACTGGTTGTCCCAATATCAAGCGGTCATTGACTGTGCAACCAAGTCCGTGACTCTTACTAGTCATGCTAGCATAATAGTCACTTACTGGACCGTAGGGTCACTATCTCCTTCAGCTATATCTATCCCTCAAGCGGAGTTGTATGCTCTTGAAGTTCAACCTCCGTTATAGATTCAAGATGTTTCCGTGGTATGTGAATTCCCGGATGTCTTTCCTGAAGAGTTGTCGGGCATGCCACTTGATCGAAGTGTGGAGTTTGTCATAGAGTTGGTCCCTGGAACTGCACCTGTTTCCAAGAGACCCTATAATATGCCCTCTCATGAGTTAGTGGAGTTGAAGAAGAAATTAGAGGAGTTGTAGATAAAAGGACACATCCAGCCTAGCACATCTTCTTGGGGATGTCCTACAATCTTTGTTAAGAAGCAGGATACCAATATACCGCAACTGGTCGTGGATTATCGCCCTCTTAATGCTGTGACTGTCAAGAAAAAGTATCCTCTTCCTAGGATCAACGATCTTTTTGATCAGTTAAGTGGTGCCACCGTCTTTTCCAAAATGGATTTGAGGTCAGGGTATCACCAAATCAAGATCCGAAAGAAGACATTCCAAAGACTGCTTTCACCACTCGTTATGGTCTTTACGAGTACACTGTCATGTATTTTGGGCTTACCGTTGCTCCAACCACTTTTATGCGGCTTATTAACTCTGTCTTCATGGAGTATCTCGATAAGTTCGTTGTGGTCTACATCGACGATATTCTGGTCTATTCCAAGACTGAAGAAGAACACGCTAAACATCTGTGTTTGGTGTTGGCAAACCTTCGAGAACATCGTCTCTATGCCAAGTTCTCCAAATGTGAGTTTTGGCTGCAACAACTGGGTCATGTTGTTTCTGCCGAAGGGGTTGCTGTTATTCTGGACAAAGTTCAATCCATTCTTGATTGGGAATCCCCTAAATCCGTTAAGGATGTTCGAAGTTTCCTTGGGTTGGCGGGATACTACCGTCGATTCATCAAGAACTTTTCCAAGATTGCTAAGCCAATGACTGATCTTCTTAAGAAGGATAAGAAGTTTGAATGGTCTGATAAGGCTGAAGAAACCTTCTAGGTTTTGAAAACCAAGCTAACAACTGCTCTGGTGCTAGTTCTTCCCGACACCAGTAAAGACTTTGTTATCTTCTGTGATGCCTCGCACCAAGGTCTCGGATGTGTGTTGATGCAAGATGGTCATGTGGTGGCCTATGCCTCTCGACAACTGAAACCACACGAGAACAACTATCCAACTCATGATCTCGAGCTTGCAGCTGTTGTTCATGCTCTTAAGCAATGGCGACATTACCTCATCGATAGTCGTTGTGAGTTATACTCGGATCATCAGAGTCTGAAGTACCTTTTCACACAACTTGATCTGAATCTCAGGCAAAGAAGATGGTTGGAACTCATTAAAGATTATGATTTGGGTCTCAAATATCAACCCGACAAAGCCAATGTCGTTGTTGATGCGCTAAGTCGGAAATCCTACTACAACAATCTGTTGATCAAACAAGCTCAATCTTCTCTTCATGAGGAATTTTCCCGACTGAATCTTGAAGTTGTTCCTCATGGATTCCTTTCTACTCTCGAGGTGAAGTCTTCTTTAGAGGATGAGATCAAAGCTGCTCAGAAGCAAGATCCTGAAATTGACACAATCAAATAGAGCATTGCTACTGGAATCGCTAAATGCTTCTCCATCAATGAACAAGGCGTCCTCTATTTTGGTACACGTTTGGTAGTGCGAAATGGGAAGGACTTGAAGCGGATAATTCTTAAGGAGGCTCATGAATCCCCTCTCTCCATTCACCCTAGAGGTACCAAGATGTATCGGGATCTCCATCAAAGATTCTGGTGGTCTGGTATGAAGAAAGATGTCGCTCGTTTCGTTGCTGAATGTGACGTTTGCCGTCGCGTCAAGGCTGAACACCAAAGACCCGTTGGTCTCCTACAATCGCACCGTATTCCTGAGTGGAAATGGGATGAAGTTGGTATGGATTTGATCACTGGTCTTCCCAAGAATCAAAAGGGAAATGATGCCATCTGGGTAATTGTTGATTATCTGTCCAAGGTTGCTCATTTCCTCCCTGTTCTAGAAACCATCAGAGCTAGTTCTTTGGCTAATCTTTACATATCCTGGATCGTCGTTCTTCATGGAGTTCCTAAGAAGATAGTATCTGATCGCGGAAGTTTGTTCACTTCAAGGTTCTGGGATCGTTTCCAAAATGCTATGGGAACTAGCCTATCCTTCAGTACAACTTATCATGCTAGCAGCAGTGGTCAAACCAAAAGGGTGAATCAGATTCTTGAAGACATGCTTAGAGCATGTGTCATATCTTTTGGTAAAAACTAGGAGAAATGCCTACCTTTTGCCGAGTTCTCCTACAACAACAGTTATCAGTCTAGCATAGGCATGGGACCTTTCCAGTTCTTATACGAAAGAACATGTCGTACTCCTCTGAATTGGTCTGAAACCGGCAAAAGAAAGTTCTTTGGACCGGATATGATCAAAGAAGCCGAAGATCAAGTTCGTATTATACGAGATCATTTGAACACTTCTTAGTCTCGTCAGAAGAACTATTATGATCGTCACCATCAGCATGTTGAATATGAAGTTGGTGATCAAGCTTATCTCCGAGTCACTCCGTTAAAGGGTGTCCATCGTTTCGGTATCAAGGGCAAACTAGCTCCTCGCTATGTTGGTCCTTTCCGTGTCCTTTCCAAGTGTGGTAAGATCGCATATCAATTGGAGTTGCCTGCAAATTTCCCTGAGGTGCATGATGTCTTTCATGTGTCTCAACTCAAGCGTTGCTTCAAAGACCCTGTCTATGTTGTTGATCACCAAACGCTTGACCTTCAAGAGGATCTGACCTATCGAGAGTATCATGTTCGTATCCTTGATGAAGTCGAGCACAAGACTCATCGTCAAAGCATCAAGTTTCTGAAAGTTTAGTGATCTCATTGTTCTGAGGACGAAGCAACCTAGGAACGAGAAGATTGTCTTTGATCTGAGTACCCTGCCTTCTTTTCTAAAACTTAGGAATCTCGGGACGAGATTCTTGTAAGGGAGGTAGAGCTGTAAAAACCCAAGTTTGTAATATATGTACTTATTACTTAAGAGGATAAGCATGCATGCATCTTTTGCATTCTGGTTGTGTTTTGGAGACAAGAGTGCATAAAAACCCTAATCTCTACATTGTTTTCCTTCTAAATTCTATCTCTTTTCTCAAATGATTTTGATTTGGTAAAATGGATCCACATGTGGAACCTACTGTTTATATGCTCAAAAGGTTTACAAAAGGATTCTAAAACTTTACCTCATTCAAAGCTGCTCAAAATATTTTAAATTGAGTAAAAATAAGGAGGGTTTTTAGAGAAATCAATTAGAAAAGATTTTACAAAAAAAATGTGAGTAGAGGTGGAAAAGGCCATAGCCCAGCAAGCCAGCCCGCCATCCCTTTTCTTTTCACGGCCCAGCCGGCCCAACACCGTGGCCCGTGTACCCCTTCGTCGTTTCTCCCTTTTCTTCCTCCTAGTGACACCGAGCGAAGAAGCTCCGTGTCAGCGCCCCCGTCGTCGATCTTCGTCATGTTGCGAGGCTCGCCATCGCTATTGGATGCCAGGATAAGAACGACCTCGTCGAGCTGTCTCCTCCCATACCCGTCTCTCCTCCTCTTGTGCTCCCTGCCGTTTTTCCCCAATCGCCGAAACCCTAGCGCCACAGGATCTGCCAACCCCCGCCGTTTTGTACCGCCCCAAGGTCAGCCAGGGGCACAGTCGAGCTCGCCGTGCTCCACTTGTTCTTCTCCCAGAAGGAATTGACCCCGTGCTTCCTGAATCGCCACCGACGACTCCATCATCTCCGACGCCGGTCACCGCCTCCGCCACTGATTTCGGCCACCCTCTCCTTGTCGTCGCCTCTGTCCACCCCGTGGTGAGCTGCTGGTCCTTCTGGACCCCTCCTTCCCCTCCCTCTCGCTTTGCTTCGCCCTTGCGCCGTGCTCCACCGCCGCCACCGCTCGGCCATGTCGCCAGCAAGTCTCCGGTGACCTAGAACTAGCGGCGCCACCACCGTTCGGCTCCCAGCAGCCTCGCACGTCCGAGGCACCCGCCCACGATGACCCAAGAGTCCCCTGTCGCTGTCCCTGTTGTCCACCTGGGAGTCCACCACCGGCTGACGTCACTCCGACGTCACGCTGATGTCAGCGAGCGCCACTTAGTGTTTGTCAACCCTGGCCTGGAACCAGTTTGCCGCGTGGCACTTGAGTTGGCACTGGGGCCACTCTGTCAGCCTCTCTGGCTACATGTGCCCTGGTGTAAAAAGTATTTCTTGTTTTGTTTTAGATTTTAGAAAAAAGTTTAATATGGTTAATTCAATAAGTAATTATTTATAAGTCAAAAAAATATGTATAATATATCAAAATGTTTAGAAAAATGAGAGCTACACTTTAAAAATACAATCATGCATTGTTCATCAACCTAAACCCTAGATAGTTAGAGGAACATCGAAACCCCCTAATTGCATATAGGGTCAATGGAATGCCAAGCCCTCGCCACTCCAAACCCATTTAGATCGATGATAATCCTAGGGTTGCCATGATAATTTAATCTGACATATCATTCATGTGCTTGCGCATTGCATGGTTCGAGATATTGATTGTTGCCTTTCTTTCCGGTATTGCTTCTTCTTGATAGGATCCAAGTACGAGACCAAAGTCAATGACACCGAAGATCCTTACCTGTCTACTGAAGGACCAGGCAAGCGTAGCCTCTCATACTGAACCTATGTTTTACAAAGTATCTACCTTCTCGCTATATTGCATACGATTCTAATGTGGTCTTTTTTCAGTAGCTAGAGTTACCTATTTGCTGCATAGTTTCCCTATTGTAGACTTATACACCTAATCCAATGCTCCTAGCATACCTAGGTCTGGCATGTGAGCGTTGCTAGAGCTTCTTCGATGGTCAAGGTTAGCCATGCTTAGTACTTACGCCTGATCCATCCCGATGATGATGGGAGATGCCAAAGAACCTAGAAAGGTAGGAGATGGAGACTTGATCGAAGGTGATGGATAAACATGCTAAGGCTTGTATGGGAGGCCACATTGGGTGTGGTTTGTGTAGTCCTATGCTCGCAACCATTTGGACCTGAGTTCTTGCCTCTTGAAGCAAGACGAGCGTATAGCCACACGGGGTCTGGAAAACCCCTCGACTAACTAACTTGCCTAGTAGATTCCATGAGTCACATAGTTCGGGCTTTCCATTTGGCATATGCATTGAAAATGTTTTCGAAAGAGGAGGTGAAGGAGGTGCATCATAACAGATAGGTAAGCATGGCCGGGGTTGCTTGGGGTGGATGGAGCCCCTAGTAAACCAACCTCGCCTCACATCTCTAGGGACCGGCTTCGGGATTTTACCTGTTACGGCGGAACCCTCCTTAGGGTGTGACTCATGGTCTCGGCGACAGCAAGGTAAAGGTCGTGGTCAACCACCCTCTACTGGCCTTCCAAGGAAGAGGGCTAATAATTTGGCATTAAGAGTTGGTTGGTATATGTGTGTAAAGTTGTACACCCTTGTAGGGTTAAATCTTTTCGAAAAGCCGTGTTCACGGTTAGGAATGACTTGGGAACGGACGTGATGATCACAGATAACATTAACTAAAGTAAAACTTGTTGATCCATGTGTGCTTAAGGATGCTTCCTCGGGGGTTCGAGGGGGTGATCCTAGATGAGGAGTTCAGATGTACTTGGAGTTCAGATGTTTAAGATGGAGTTGTCGCTCTCTTACCCTGTTCAAAAAGTATTTCATGTAGACGGGCCTCTACTCTCTCTTGTTTACAAACAAAGTTGGCTTTACGCAAAGAAAATCCAGAGAAAGCTTTTCTAGCTAGAGCATGTAGATACTATGTTATCTAAGTCTTGCGGAGTACATTCTCGTACTCAACCTTGCGCTATTGTTGTTTTTCTTCAGATGATCTAGTCGCAATCGAAGGTGGCTTCTACGTTGACATCGACGAGTAGTTGGGAGTCCCAGGTAGCAGCTTGAGGACTATGGGTTGGACGTCACTTATGTTTATGGCCTCTTAGGCCCTTTGTTAAGTTCGTTGTGTAGAACAACATAATTTGCTTTTGCTGTGTGGTGTAATGATGGGTCTGCGACCCCTGGTTTGTAATAATCTGATATCGTACTAAGTTAAGAGTTTAAACTTATGTTGTTGAATCCCTGTGTTCTGTAATGCTACCAAATCATATACTGTGAGTCTCTGAGGTTGGAGTTAAGTTTATCTCGGAGGTTAATCCGAGGTTTGTTTAACCCTAACCTCGGGAGTGTTACATCTATTATTCTGACTACGCTTGTAGCCGGACTCAGGGTCTTCCTTGAGGTTGTTGACAAATTTGCATTGGCGGTTGGTGTGGGTGGCTTTTCCGTTTGCGTCAAGGTGGATGAAACATGGAATATCACGGTACTCTTCCTACATTTGGGGAACGTGCGGTGCTGAGGGCGTAGAATCAATCCTCTGCTAGCCACCGCTAGCCCTCGACCATGTCCGGGTTGTCCGCCTTTGCCTCTACAAGTGAACATTGTGGTGACCATGTCGGCTGCTTGCTTTTCTTCGGGCGGATTTTTCTGCTTGTTCGACGGGTGAACATTGTTGTTCTTCCTGGCCTGGGTAGGGATTGCTATTGCTGGCCACGATCCGCACACGTCGTCGTCAGTAGCGGAGAACTCGCTAGCCATGGCGATCATTGCGTTGAGGTTGAGCTCATTGTTGTCTTGCTTGCGCTTCAATGTATGCCGGAGCAAAGTTCCCTTTTCCAGACCATCGATGAAGGCAGCCATAGCAGTCTGTTCATACACCCATGCGTAGGAATTTTTCATATCCAGCCAGCGATAGAGGTAGCCACGAGAGGTTTTCCTTTTCTTGCACACACCGCTGTAGGTATCCGATAGTGCAGGGACATTTGTACGTACCCTAGAAATTCTTGGTGAACGCTTCATGCATGTCCAACCAATTGCATATTGATTTCTCCGGCAAGTCGTCGATCCATTGCCTGGCGGTGTCGGTCAGCATGACTGGGAGGTACTTGACAGCGACATTGGGGTTTCCCCCTGTGATGTGAATCGCTTTGTTGTAGTCCTGCAACCATCTTGCTGGCCTGGCGGTGCCGTCGTAGGTCTTGATGGTCTTATCTATTCGGAGGCCCTTGGGGTAAGTTGTGGCCCGTATGACTGGTCCAAAACAATGTGGCCCGAGGTATGGGAGCTCCCGAGCTTCTTGGATCTTGTCCAGCCATGTACACGCACCATACGCCTTTGGTTGCTTCCCTTTTCCGTCATGGGGAGGGGAGTTGTGGTGCGATCTATGACATCCACCGTGGCCTCCGCCATGATGGCTGCTAGGTGGCGACGGTGGCGGTGGAGGCGGTGGGTTAGCCTAATTGTTGTGCCCCTCCTGTGACTCCTCACACCTATCGCGGTTACTTGTCGGACGTGGTGGCTCCTTGTGGGACCTGCTCCTATGTCCTTCAATGCCGTTGCGCTCTCCGGCATGCCGAGGCTGCTCACCTTGGTCGCATATAATGATGCCGGCCTAGGGACGCCTTGGCAGTGGCATGCTTGTACGGTGGCGCGGCTATGGTTCCTCGTGACGCCGAGATGATGTTGGAGGTGGCGATCGGCGAGGAAGATCCTTTTCTCCGTGATAGGAGGATATGGGGATGACGTCAATCCTGTTGTGTGCCTCCCTCCGTCTTTGCTCTGTGGAGCCTGTGTGGGATCCCTCGTCATGGGGAGATTTTGGCCTTCTACGGCTATTCAGGGTTGGCTGGCAAAGCTCCGGGTTGGACTCAAGCCTCTATGAGGTAGGCTTTTCCTGTTGCTTACATGCCTTAGCGACGAGGTCATACACCTAAGCAATTGCTTATGGTGACCAGTCCTATTCCAGGAGGGTATTGGCGATGGTGGGGTTGAGTGAGGGAGTTGGCATGACTTGTCTCCCCTCTGAATCGATGTATGGGGTGGCTTTTGTCGGCTTGGACCCGTGATATCCCAACCTGCACGGAACGCCGGGGTCTTCGACGATGCGAGCTGGCACTTTCTTTGCCTTTTGCTTTAAAAGCAATTGCTTGTACTCAGCCTCCATAGATCTTGCCGCCTTAATGGATTGCTGCGCCTTGGCCATGTCTTCATCCAGCTTAGCGCCCTGCTCCACAATGCACTTGGCTTCCGCTAGGATTGCCACACGTTTCTCATCAAGCTCTGTGACGCTCTATATATGGGCGAAGGTGATAGGCTCAACGAGGAGTGCGCCGTAGATTACCTGATCGGCGGGAGTAACCAATGGTTTGCCAGCTGCAGACATTGATGGTGGCATTGGCGACTGATGTGACTGTCTGATAGTACTAGGGGCGTTGGTGAGTTCCTGTGCTGGTTGCGAGCGGATAACCGGAGGGGGCAAGGCCTTGGCCGGAGCCAGAGGCTTGGCGGCTTTCTTGGCTACTACCTCTCTGGTAACCGCTGGCGTGGGCGGAGCTCTCTCACATTCTGGTTCCTATCCGTCTTCTTCCATCACGCTCCCAATGGCAACTAGCACCTAGTGGGAAGCGTTGGTCTTCTCAGCATGCTCCTCCTTCTTGATCTCCTACTCGATCTCCCTTATAACTGCATCATATTCCTCTGAGTTAGCATCCGAGCCGCCGCCATCCATATTGATGTCGGCGTATAGCACGTCAAGGACGGAGTCGGAGTTGGCTTTGGTGTTATTGATGGCGGAAGATGAGGGTGATGGAGGCGGGCCGTTGTTGTTGTTTCCTCCATCTACGATGGTGATCGCTGCCTCGGCCTCCTCATTGGCGTCCGGGTATTCGTCGAGAATGGCAACCATCTCACCAAGGGTAATAGGGCCTGCGGCCTGCCGTCTTCAGAGGGTATGTTGGAGGAGTGTTCTGGGTGTGAGCCCTTCCACAAAGTGGTATACGAGCTTGTCGGCGCAGTCACCCTCTAGGGTTTCCCTCACCCTCATCCATCTGGTGAGGTATTCACGAGGAGGTTCTCCGTCCCTTTGAATGGATCTAGCCAGATCGAAGATGGTGACTACGCTAACAAAGTACGACTTGCGCATCTCTAACGCTCAGGGAAGCCAAGCGGATTTGCAGGATCCTTCCACCTTTATATCCTACACAGGGGTGGTTTGGGTGGGCCTTGAATTTTCTTGATCCGAGCCACCATACTCCAAGGAGAGATATGGCCAAGATCCTTCCGCGAACGTTTTGTGCTCATAGGCGGTCCATGTGGGGCTTGACGAGCTTCCGACTTCCAGGGAGCTAGGACCCGAGTCGGTTTCGTCGATGAAGATGTGGATGTCTCCGAAGGGGATGATGGAGCATCGCGTAGGGTTCATCTTTGCCGGCACCCGGAGGGACGATTAGGACGTTGTTAGAGAAGAGAGTGCGCCCGATGGGTACGGTGTCGCCGATTCCCGTGAAGAGATTGGACCTCGCCCGGTGTAGAGCTCAAAGCGCCTCTTGCCCCACGGTGGGCACCAACTGTCGTGGTATTGCCGACGAGTACGCCATGGAGGGGTCCTCACAGTGCGTGTTTAGAGATGTGGGGTAAGGCAGAGAGTTGGCGGGTACGAGGTAACACAACTTACCCAGGTTCAAGTCCCACAACAGTGGCAGAACTCTACTTCTTCTATAAATCACTATAATGGCAATACACCGAGTTACAGAGATAGGTTCACTATGCGAGGTATTGCATGTTGTACGTAGCAATCTAAGAGGTTATGCCCTAAAGGCTCCCACATGTCCGGCTTATAAAGGCACCAGAACCTAGGTTTTATAGGGAAAGGTCCTTGCCGGACAAGTTTAAGAGTCCTAAACTAATACGAACTAGTCTTCCATGTCTTGCACTCCAAGGCTCCGAGTATGTCGGTGACTCCTGCGTAGCCTTCCTTTATCCGTCATGGGCCTCCCTTCTGGATCCGTCTAACTAGGCCGCCCAGCAGGCCATAGGCCTTGCTACCAACTATGGGCCACCCGGGTTAGCCAGATTGGTGACATGCTATGAGGATACCCATTTAGCATACCCCCAACATTTAAGCATGCTACGGGAGAATAAGTCTCATCGTAGTCAACTCCTTGGATTTGTCGAAACCCCTTTGCGAAAAGTCAAGCCTTGTGAATGGTCACATTACCATTCACATCTTTCTTTTTCTTAAAGATCCATTTATTTTCCATGGCCTTGCGGCCTTCCGGAAGATCTACCAAGCTCCAAACTTGGTTTTCATACATGGATCCTATTTTGGATTTCATGGCTTCTAGCCATTTCTCGGAATTAGCACTATCCATAGCTTCTTTGTAGTTTGCAGGTTCTTCCTGTTCATCTAGTATGACAGACATCACAAGGCTACTGTACCAATCAGGAGTGGTACGAACTCTTGTAGACTTGCGAACTGTAGGAGTTCCGATGTTGTTGTCTTGATAATCATCATTAGGCTCTTCTTCCACGTTTGAGAGCGGTTTCGGAATAGCTTCCGTTGCGCTACTCGGAATTTGGAGAGAAGGGTCAACAACTTCATCTAACTCAATTTTCCTTCCACTAACTCCTTTAGCAAGAAAATATTTCTCAAGAAAGGTGCCATTTTTCACGACAAATATTTTGCCTTTGGCATGGTTGTAGAATGTATACCCAACAATTTCCCTTGGGTATCCCATAAAGATACATTTTTCCGATTTAGGTTCGAGTTTGTTAGACTGTAGTTTCTTGACGTAAGCCTCACATCCCCAAACTTTCAGAAATGACAACTTTGGCTTCTTGCCATAACATATCTCATATGGGGTTATCTCCACAGATTTGGACGGTGCTCGGTTTAAAATAAAAGCAGCGGTTTCTAACGCATATCCCAAAATCGACAGGGACAAATCAGTCAAAGACATCATGGACCGCACACTATCCAATAGAGTAGGGTTACGTTGTTCCGACACACCATTATGTTGTGTATTCTGGCTAGCGTAAGCTGTGGTATGATCCCATAGTCCTTCAAGTGCATGTTAAACTCATAACTCAAATACTCGCCTCCCTAATTTGATTGAAGATGCTTGATTTTCTTGTTAAGTTGATTCTCTACTTCTTTTTGAAATTCTTTGAACTTTTCAAAGGTTTTAGATTTGTGCTTCATTAAGTAGATATATCCATATCTACTGAAGTCATCAGTAAAGGTAACAAAATAATTATAACCATTGCATGTTGTGATGCTCATTGGTCCACATACATCCGTATGTATGATTCCCAGTAGGTCTGCAGCTCTCTCCATTGTGTCGGAGAAGGGTGTCCTAGTCATCTTGCCCATAAGGCATGGCTCACATGTATCGAGAGATTCGAAATCCAACGATCCAAGAAGTCCATATGAATGGAGCTTTTCATGCGCTTTACACCAATGTGACCAAGACGGCAGTGCCACATAAACATGGAGTTATCATTATTATGCTTACAATGTTTAACATTAATATTATGGATGTGAGTACTGCAATCAACATCTAGTAAGAATAAACCATTACTCACAAGCGCATGAATATAGAAAACATTATGCATATAAATAGAACAACCATTTGTTCCGGATTTAAACGAATAATGATCTTGCAACAAGCAAGATCCACTTACAATGTTCATACTCAATGCGGGTACATTGTAGCATTTATTCAAAACTAAAATCAATCATGACGACAGATGTAGAGGTAAAGTGCCAATGGCAACAACATCGACTTTCATGCCATTGCCGACGCGCATCATCACCTCGTCCTTCCCCAGTCGCCTCTTACTCTGTAGCTATTGCTGAGAGTTACATATGTGAGCAACAGAACCGGTATCAAATACCCAGGTGTTACTCCTGGCGTTGGTAAGGAACACATCTATCACATGTATATCATATATACCTTTGTATTTGGTGGCTATCTTGCCAACTTTATTGTCCTCAAGGTACTTGGGGCAATTGTGTTTCCAGTGCCCATCCCCTTTGCAGTAGTAGCACGTGGTGCTAGGCCTAGGGCTAGGCCTAGTAGCCTTAGAGGTGTTGGCAACTGGTTTACCATCCTTCTTTGGCTTATTGCCCTTTCCCCGACCTTTTAAAGTTGGTGGTTTTATTGACCATCAACACCGTGTGCTCTTTCCTGATTTCTACCTCAGCAGTTTTGAGCATGGCGAACACTTCAGCAAGGGTCTTAGTCATCCCTTGCATGTTGTAGTTCATCACAAAGCTCTTGTAGCTAGGGGCAGCGAGTGCAACACCCTATCAATTGCTAGCTCCTCCGGGATTTTGCAATCCAGGGCATTCAAGCGCTTAACATAGCTAGACATTTTGACTACGTGCTCACTAATACTGTTGTGCTCTTCCATCTTAGCGGAGAAGAAGAGCTCAGAATCATCATAACTCTTTGCCTGGGCATGTGGAGCAAAGACAGCCTTGAGATCTTCAACAATCTCCAAAGCATTCATCTTCTCAAAATGCTTTTGAAGCTTCGGCTCCATGGCATAGAGCATTCTACTCTGGATTAGGGAGAAATCGTCTGCCTTGGACTGCTAGACATTCTTTTTGTCCTGGGAGGCAGAATCTGTAGGCTTAGCTGGAAGCTCAACCTCGATGACATAAGTCAACTTGTTGGGGACTAGGAGAATCCTAAGATTGTAGAACCATGCGGTGAAGTTGGTTCTATCAGTTTTCAGCTTATCCTTCTCGAGGAAAGTGCTAAGGTTGAAAGTGGGTGGACGAGACATCTACAATGGATTTGCAAAGTGTTTGTACCATGTTCATAACAATGAGTTCACGTTTTAATTTATGCTACTAAACTAAAACAAGCAGACCTCCCACTCAAATGAACATCCCTCTATTCGTTTCAATGATCACATGATCCCAATCCACTACACCACCCCCGATCGTCATGGCCAGCAATGCAGTTTCAAAGGTGGACATTTTCTAATGTCGATCACATCAATCATGTGATTCATGCTCGACCTTTTGGTCTCTTGTATCCCGAGGCCATGTATACACATGCTAGGCTCGTCCGTTCTAACTTGTGTGTATTTGCAGTGCAACATGGCTTACACCCACTGTATGCGAACGCAGATATGTATCACACCCGATCGTCATGGCCTGCCTCTTAAGGGATAACTTTCTTGGTGGTGCACACACGGGGGATACTAAGACTGGAAATCTGTGAGGGATTATCCTATTATGCTACCGTCGTATATGTTAACATACTAGCAAGATAGGATGCACAAAGTGACACTTCACAAAGTAAGATGTTATGATGTGGTCGCGGCATCTTGATCGCCATCGAGGGCTCCAATGAAAGTTTCATAAACTCGTCACTGCCATGTCACAACACATGCCCCTATGCAAAATAAAGATAGACGCCTCTACTTTATCTATTGCAAGTTTTACGTGGCTTTAGGGCTTTCGCGGTAGAACCCCTTCCCACCTACGAACATGGAGCCACAACATGGATTCAATGATTGTTGGTTTACTTACTTTTCATGGCCCTCCAATGTCAATGCCATATCAACTACCGTAGAGAGACAAACACCCCCCAAAGCCACTTAATTGTGGACCAGTCTCATGAATCACCACGTGAGGTTGATTGGGGTCCGCTTCATCAAATAGTGTCGCGATATGAACAAGAACACAAAAGAGGGTAGCAGCTAGTAAATCAATGCCCACATACTTCTATGTGTTCTATCCGTACGACATGTCTACCCATAGACCTGCTTTGATACCACTGTAGGGTTCCATAGCAAAAAAACAAAAAAAATATCTACGCGAACACTAATACCAAGATCTATACTATGTAGACATTGAAGGAGATATGCCCTAGAGGCAAATAATAAATAGGTTTTTATTGTCATATCTCAATTAGTTTATAATAGTTTCATATTGTGTTATAACTGTGCCAAGTAGAAACATTGGTACAGGTGTGGTATGAAACAACCAAGTCCCTAGTAGCCTCTATTCATACTAGTTCGTTGGTCATGAGGATGATCTAGGTTTCAAGATCATGGGCATTTATGCCAATTGACAACGGGGTCATATCATTGGAGAATGATGTGATGGACATTCCTCGAAGGATTGCAACACGATCAAGTCATATTGTTCATTGTTGAAACAACTATACCTAGACTCATTTTCCTTAGACCGTGAGCTCATATTACTCACTGCTTCCCGAGGCTGCTTTGACTGCATCAACCGTCATCTGGTAATATAGTGGCAATAAAGGTGTATGTTGGTAATACAGACGGCTTGGTGAGATTACATCCATAAATGTTGCAACATGTGACTCGGTCACGGGGATGTAATATCACGGTAACAAGAAAACAGAACTTGTTGTGAACGAGATTGAACAAGGTATGTGCCCCCCTGTCAGTTCGCCGTTATGTCGCTCCCGTGTATAGGACAGTGGATAGGACAACACCCCCTACCCAGTGTATTGACGTGACAAAACAGGGCCCATGTATCGGCGTTATAATTATTTTTTTGTTTACTCAGAAGCTGGAACGGCCACCGCCAGGCGTCTCTCCTTGGACTTCCGTCCCAATCGTTAACCCCTACCATAAAAGCGCATTGACGGTTCCACCGTTCCCCTGCCTCGTAGAAACCACTCTTTTTCTTCCTGTCATCTACTATCTTCTTCCCGTCTTCTCCTTGCCGCCATGGAAGATCTACGCACTCTAGAGACAAGCTTCACTACCCATGACAACAAGAAGATAGACGTTTTCTACACCAACGAGGAGGAGACAGTGGTGCGTGTCCTGAGGATGTACGAGGGTTGACTTGGGATAGACGAGGACAAGTTTGTGGGATTGGACCTCGAGTACACCCCGGAGCACCCATATGAAGTGAGTGAAGTCGCCGTCGTTCAACTTGCCATGCGGAAACACGTCCTCGTCTACCACCTCTCCCGGTTTGTAGATCTGCTCTCTGTAGCTAACCACTTTTAGGGTTTTCACCTCTTGTTCTTTATCCACTTCCTCATCTTGCAACTACTGGATTTTACTTAGGACCAAATAAATTAGGGTTTGCCTCTGTCTCAATCGACTGAGATTTTATTTAGTCTCAATCACCTAAGAAAAGTGCAACCGTAGTTAAAAGAAATGTGCAACTCGTTCAGTCGACTGAGAAATAGCAAAACCGAATAAATTATGACAATACAATGTTGAGAGTCTTGATCTTGCATTTACTAAAATTTTCAAAATTATATTGAGATGATGATCTTGCATTGACAAAATATTTGTAGTTACAAATTTTGGTGATGACAAACTACATACTTTCAGGACTGACAGGAAATGTCCGGCGCTGCGCGAGTTCCTTGTAAAAAAGGGAATTGTTTTCTGCACTGTCGACACAACAACTGATTTTTTGAGATTGTATCAAGAGGAAATTATAATTCCTGTGCACAACTGGATTGATATTCAGCGTCTTGTCAAGATCCTAGGGGGCTCGAAGAAGGATGGAATGGCATCACTCATAACTATAATCCTCGATGAGTCGTACGACAAAATGAAGGAAGATTTCCCTACGGATAGGCACGATTTCTGGGACGAGTGGTCGTTGTCTGATATAAACCTGAAGTATGCAGCCATAGATGCTTACGTGACCTACCATCTGTACAAGAAGATCCATTTTTTTCTACGTTACCTCGTGTTTTGCCCTATTTGCAAGAGGGAAGACGAGCTTAGGGGAGCCCCTTGTAGAAAATGCAGAATATCTGAGTTTGAAGTTGAATATGCAAAGAAATTAGCTGCATCTGAAGAAGCTGACAGAGAGGCTGCAGAAGCAGCTGAAAGAGAGCTTGCAGCTAAAGAAGCAGCTGACAGAGAGGCTGCAGCTGAAGCGACAAACAGAGAGGCGGCATATTCTAGCGGCAACAATCGGTCCTGTGATGCACCACTAATTGTGTCGCCGGATGCTGAAGATAGGAAAGCCAAGTCAGATGCCAATTGGGACAAAGCAGTTCGTCAGATGTGGAGTACCTAGAATGGTCGCAGTTCGTCGCCTAGGAACGATGGCAAGCGCCTCAAGTGGTCTGATGAGGAGTGAATTAAATTTTACTTGTCAGTGTTATGTTTCTGTTTTGTGGAACTCAGTTAGCTTGTCAAGATGTCTAGCGCATCAAGTGATACTAGTAAAATAAATTTAACCCTTGTTGTGTTATGTTTATGTATGTGTCTTGTAGCTTGTCAAGATGGTAGCTTCTTAACTGGCAGTTTGAAAGAGTTCCCTTTTCCTCTCTCGCTAAACATATATGTTTCATTTTGCCCAAATTGGTAGCAAATCTATAGAAGATTCTCACTTCGATATTTCGTTCCCTTTTGGAACTCTTTTTGCCTTCGATTAGGTAGCAAATCTAGAACAGCAAATCACACCAGGCAGAATACATTCATTCAGAAAACAAAACAAATGTAGATACTAGCTGAGCTTTGGCAGGGCGCACTACCGGTGCTAGTAGCAACGTGGAGACCTGCACAACACAACCACGGAACTTTGTCCCCAACTTGCGATGAGGTTGTCAATCTCACCGTGTTTTGCGGAAAACAAAGGATTAAACGTATCGAATGGAAGGAAGTAAAAGTTTGCAGAAAGTAAACACAAAGCAGTAAAAGATTGTAGATTGAATGTAAAAGACAAGGACCGGGATCCATAGTTCACTAGAGGTGGCTCTCCTTAAGATAGATAACATGCTGGGTGAACAAATTACAGCGGGGCAATTGACAAACACCGAGAAAGCAATACATGCATATACTAATCATCTTGACTCCTTTGAGACTTGATTGGGTATTACAACATAATACATAGACCGCCATCCAACTGCATCTATGACTAATAATCCACCTTCAGGTTATCATCCGAACCCCCTCTAGTATTAAGTTGCAAGCAACAGATTATTGCTTTACGAACTACGTGTAAAGTAAACAATATGATTGTTCTATGAACAAAGGATTGTTGTTTTCTCCCTAGTAGCAACATCACATCTAGTACCTTAGAGATTTCTGTCACTTCCCCAGATTACCAGAGGCATGAACCCACTATCGAGCATAAATACTAACTCTTGGAGGTTCTAGCATCTACTTGGCCAAGATAGCTACTAACAACGGAAAGCATGCAAGATCTCAAATAACAAAGACATGATAGAATCAATAATCAATCTGAAATAACATCTCAATATCCATCGGATCCCCACAAACACAACATGCAGAATTACAAATAGATGATCTTGATCATGAACGGAGCTCACAAGATCTAAACATGAAAGCACAAAGGAGGAGAACCAGCCATCTAGCTACTACATGGATCCGTAGTCCAAGGATGAACTACTCACGCATCACACCGGAGGCTTGCATGGTGATGTGGAAGGCCTCCAGGGTGAATTCCCCTCTCCGGAAGGGTGCCGGGAAGAGCTTTAGATCCCTCCCGATCTAGGGATGGAGATGACGGCGGCTACAGACTCTTTCGTGGATTTTTGATCGGGTACTTAGGGTTTTCGTCCCGAGGGCAATATATAGGCAGAAGGAGAGGCCGAGGGGGTGCTGGCAGCGGCCACACCACCCCCTGGTGCGGGTTAGGCCTGGTCGCGCGGCCAGGTGGTGTGGTGGCTCCCTGGCCCTTCTCCGTCTCGTATTCTGGCACTTGATCACTTCCGGACAAATAGGCACTTTGGCTTTTGTCCCGTCCAATTCTGAGAATATTCATTTTCTGACTTTCCTGGAACCAAAAAGAGCAGAAAACATGCAGCTGGCACTATGGCTCTTGTTAATAGGTTAGTCCAAGAAATCATATGAAAAGTACTGCAAAGTTGGAACAAAACACAAGAAAGTTGATAAAACCAAGCATGGAACATCAAAAATTATAGATACATTTACAATGTATCAACATCCCCAAGCTTAACTCCTGCTCGTCCTCGAGTAGGTAAGTGATAAAAAGAAAGAATATGTTTTGAGGTGACATGC
The DNA here is from genome assembly GCA_910589775.1 of Avena eriantha. Classification (NCBI taxonomy): domain Eukaryota; kingdom Viridiplantae; phylum Streptophyta; class Magnoliopsida; order Poales; family Poaceae; genus Avena; species Avena eriantha. The sequence continues at coordinate 543,631,487 of OU342743.1, forward strand.
ACCAACAAAGACTTGATCAAAGTATTTGTAAAACATTCAAAGTTGGGATCATAGTACTTCAATCATAACATGAAAGACAAAGTTCTAGCAATAAGCAAAGAAACTATGATGCAACATGAAAAGGCACAAACAAAAGATTCATGAATAACAATGCTTTGCAAGCCATTTGTTTGTTTCACATAAAGAAAACATAGCATAATAGTATTCAGCTTGTCCCTCAATAGAGTAGCAAATATAAATGCATAGGAAACCTTCAAAGTTCATAAGAGTGACTAGATACAATAGTTTAAAACAAGGAATAACAAGTTATGCATAAATCAACTAGTCTTGGGACAATGCACATAGAACTAAGAATGGCCACTATGCTCTCAAAGTAGGTGCATAAAGATAGAAGGTGGAGACTCAATATAATGGTGGAAGAAAAGCCTTTTGTAGAAGGAAGTAGGGATTCAAGTCTCATAAAGAGCTTCCAAAAATTATGGTACTTATAGCTTTCAGCTCTCATTGCCCCTATCATAAGCATCTTTAAGTGATTAAGGTTAAAGTGAACAAACTATGGTGTACATGCTTGACGAAGTATAAGTCAGAAATCTCATGTCCCTTGTATACGAGGGCCGCTCCTCATGCTACTTAAGTTTAGTCACCGATAAGTTCTTGTCATCGTAAGTACATGTGTATCATAGAGAACCGCCAATGGGGTACCCCTTGCCCAATGATACGTAAGAATCCCCATATCAAAATGACAAGGCAAGCAGACAATGAGCATCTCAGCATTCTTCTTATTTACTATGGGAATATGGTGCTTTTTTCTCTCTTTCCTCATTTCATAGTATCTCTTTTTTTTCTCTTTTTTCTCAGTATAGGAATTTTTTATATAAGAAGAATGCTTCATAGACAGCTCATTATGGTTACGCTGCAGGTTTCCACCATGTCAGCATGCATTAGACCAGCGGCCCAGGTGTTTCTCTAACACATATACATAACTCCATGGACTTACAAGCTCCCCTTTCATTTCACACCGATGACATCCATATACAAAAGAGCATGATATCAACTAGGTACAAGTACCAAGTGCAATGTTGAAAGCGTTCCCCATGAAAGCATGGTTCTGCTAATTCCCAACAAATAAGTGCAAGCATATACAACATAGAAGACACAATGGTTCAAGTTTATTAAGGGAAAGTAAAGTAAAGTGTGCCATCAAGTTCGTGAGAGCTTTAATCACTAGTTTTCTCATAACAAGTGGAAGGTAAACAAAAGCATGAATGTACTTGGAATAGCATAAGCTAGTAGGTAGGTATGGTGGACTCTTTGGAATAACTTGGTTTAGGGAGTTGGATGCATGAGTGGAACTCATACTTGTTGTGGAGGCTAGCAAAAGACTGGGAGCGACAAACTAAGAGAGCAATAATGGCCATAATCATGCAGAGCGACAAAACATCATTGATCAAAGCATAAAGTGATACTACAAGTTGAAAACTAAAGGATCATAAAGGCTATGGTGACTTTGGATAGTCATAACATGGTGTGAGCATGCGCCAAGTCAACCCAAATAAAGCATCAAAGGAGAATACCACTATACTATGCTTTAATATGCTAAAACAACGCATGATTCATCCAAGGCACATTAAGCAATCTCAATTATTTATAACAAGTCATGCTACATCAAGGAATACTAAGCATAAAGCCAAAACAATACCAAGCATGGCATGACAAAGCATAGGCCACAGTCAAAAACAAGCTCTTTCTACCACATAAGTATGAACTTTCCTACTCTTTTCCAAACCAAACCAAACTATTTGCAAACCAATGTATAAAAGAGGGGGTCCAATCAATTTATTCAGAAAATAAGCAAACAAAAGCAGACGAAAACCAAAACGAAAACGAAGAACAAGACGCTCCAAGAACAACACAACTGTGCATGAAACAATAAAAATAAAGCGTTTGGAAGAAACCTGGGATTTTTATTGATGAAGAAGGGGATGCCTTGGGCATCCCCAAGCTTTGACGCTTGTACTTCTTGGATATTTCTTGGGGTGACACGTGTGGCATCCCCAAGCTTGAGCCTTAGTCCATCCTTCATCTCATTACTCATTCCTTCCATACACCTGAAAATTTTCCTTCATACAAAACTTCACACAATCTTTATTAGCAACATTAGTGCACTTAAGATAAATAAGTATTAAGGTTCAGTTCTAACACCAAATAAACTTCCATTAGAACACTATATACTGTATCACTTCCCTCAAAAAGCTCAATTCCCCAAAAGAACTCAAAAAGGAACCCACAAGAAGCAAATGCAGAAAATGGCAGAAATCTGTCAAAACATACCAGCAGGTAAAGACGAATTTTTTCAAAGACCTTCTGTTGCTCAAATCAAACAGTGTTGAACTAACATAACTTATATAACAACTTGGGTCAGAAGCAAAAAAAATTACAGCTCAATCCGACATACAGAGCTCTCTCAAGAATTTTTCCGGTGAAGCACAAAAATCTTTTTCGTGACAGCAACTTACCCAATCATTACTTCACTCTCATTACAGGTTACTCTTGGCACAAAAAGCAAATAAAAAGGATAAGGAGAGGTTATTACAGAGGTAATAACTTCCAAGACTCATCTAAAACTTTTGGGTTATCTCCCAATAAGTACTTTTTTTAACGCATTTAAGTTAGGCATAAGAAGCAAAGAAAGAATCAAGTGTTCTCAAATGAAGAAGCATTAAGACCAAATTTTGTTTTCATAGGAGAAGTAAAAGAAGTATTTTATCTCTTTTTAGGGAAGTGTTCTATACCTTTCTTGAGTGGGAGTTGATATTTAATGGTGCCTTCTTTCATATCAATGATGGCACCAACAGTTCTAAGAAAAGGTCTTCCCAAAGTAATAGGACAAGAAGCATTGTATTCAACATCCAAAACATAGAAATCAACGGGGACATAGGAATCGTTAACCATAATAATAACATCATTAAGACCCCCCATGAGTTTATTTTTAGCATTGGCATCAAGTGGGACATTCAAATAACAATCTTCAAGAGGAGGCAAATCAAGCATATCATAAATCCTTCTAGGCATAATAGAAACACTATTATCAAGATCACACAAAGCTTTGAAATCAAAGTCATTCACTTTCATATTAATTATGGGCTCCCAACCATCCTCTTGTTTTATAGGAATAGCAGCTTTATGTTTCATATTTCTTCTTTAATCTTTATGAGAGCATCAGTAATGTGTTTTGTAAAAGCCATGTTCATAGCACTAGCATTAGGACTTTTAGCAAGCTTTTGTAGGAACTTAATAACTTCAGAGATATTGCAACCATCAAGATCAAAATAAACTTTATCATCTAAAGTAGTAGAACTATTACTAGCCTCGACACTAGTGGTGGTAATAGTAGAAACACTAATGTTTCTAGCAATTTCATCTTCTCTTTCCCACTTTGATGAAAATGTTAGACTATTAGATGAAAATGTTAGACTATTAGCTGAACCACAACTAGAGTCATCGCATGTGTGTTCTTCTCACAAACCACATATCACCGGTGTCATTGCATGTGTGTTCTCCCCATGAACCACACATGGATCCACCAGTGTCATTGCATGTGTGTTCTTCCCACAGACCACACATGGATCCACCAGTGTCATTGCATGTGTGTTCTTCCCATGAACCACACATGGATCGATCAGTGTCATTGTATGTCTGCTCTTCCCATGAACCATAGCTAGAGTCATCGCATGCGTGCTCTTTTCATGAACCACAGCTAGAGTCATTGCATGTGTGTTCTTCTTACAAACCATATCATGAACCACACCCAGTGTCATTGCATGTGTATTCTTCTCATTAACCACACATGGATCCACCAGTGTCATTGCATGTCTGCTCTTCTCATTAACCATAGCTAGAGTCATTGCATGTCTGTTCTTTTCACAAACCACATATCACCAGCGTCATTGCATGTGTGTTCTTCCCATGAACCACACATGGATACACCAGCGTCATTGCATGTGTGTTCTTCTCACAAACCACACATGGATCCACCCAATGTCAATGCATGTGTGTTCTTCCCATGAACCAAACATGGATCCACCAGTGTCATTGCATGTCTTCTCTTTTCATGAACCATAGCTAGAGTCATTGGATGTGTGTTCTTCTCACAAACCACATATCACCAGTGTCATTACATGTGTGTTCTTCCCACAGACCACTCATGGATCCACCAGTGTCATTGCATGTGTGTTCTTCTCACAAACCATATCATGAATCACATCCGGTGTCATTGCATGTGTGTTCTTCTCATGAACCACAACTAGAGTCATTGCATGCGTGTTCTTCTCACAAACCATATCACGAACCACACCCAGTGTCATTGCATGTGTGTTCTTCTCATTAACCACACATGGATCCACCGGTGTCATTGCATGTCTGCTCTTTTCATTAACCACAGCTAGAGTCATTGCATGTCTGTTCTTTTCACAAACCACATATCACCAGAGTCATTGCATGTGTGTTCTTCCCACAGACCACACATGGATCCACCAATGTCATTGCATGTCTACTCTTTTCATGAACCACATCTAGAGTCATTGCATGTGTGTTCTTCTCACAAACCACATATCCACCAGTGTCATTGGATGTGTGTTCTTCCCATGAACCACACATGGATCCACCAGTGTCATTGCATGTGTGTTATTCTCACAAACCACGTAAGGATCCACCAGTGTAATTGCTTGTGTGTTCCTCTCATAGACCACACATGGATCCACCGGTGGCATCGCATGTCTGCTCTTTTCATGAACCACAGTTAGAGTCATTGCATGTCTGCTCTTTTCATGAACCACAGCTAGATTCATTGCATGTGTGTTCTTCTCACAAACCATATCATGAACCAGTGTCATTGCATGTGTGTTCTTCCCATGAACCACACATGGATCAACCAGTGTCATTGCATGTGTGTTATTCTCACAAACCACGTAAGGATCCACCGGTGTAATTGCATGTGTGTTCTCTGATAGACCACACATGGATGCACCGGTGGCATCGCATGTCCGCTCTTTTCATGAACCACAGTTAGAGTTATTGCATGTCTGCTCTTTTCATGAACCACAGCTAGAGTCATTGCATGTGTGTTCTTCTCACAAACCATATCATGAACCAATGTCATTGCATGTGTGTTCTTCCCATGAACCACACATGGATCCACCAGTGTCATTGCATGTGTGTTATTCTCACAAACCACGTGAGGATCCACCGGTGTAATTGCATGTGTGTTCCTCTCATAGACCACACATGGATCCACCGGTGGCATCGCATGTTTGCTCTTTCATGAACCACAGTTAGAGTCATTGTATGTCTGCTGTTTGCATGAACCACAGCTAGAGTCATTGCATGTCTGTTCTTCTCACAAACCATATCATGAACCAGTGTCATTGCATGTGTGTTCTTCCCATGAACCACACATGGATCCACCAGTGTCATTGCAAGTGTGTTATTCTCACAAACCACGTAAGGATCCACCGGTGTAATTGTATGTGTGTTCCTCTCATAGACCACACATGGATCCACCGGTGGCATCGCACCTGCTCTTTTCATGAACCACAGTTAGTGTCATCGCATGTCTGCTCTTTTCATGAACCATAGCTAGAGTCATTGCATGTGTGTTCTTCTCACAAACTACATATCCACCAGTGTCATTGCATGTGTGTTCTTCCCATGAACCACACATGGATCCACCAGTGTCATTGCATGTGTTTTATTCTCACAAACCACGTAAGGATCCACCGGTGTAATTGCATGTGTGTTCCTCTCATAGACCACACATGGATCCACCGGTGGCATCGCATGTCTGCTCTTTTCATAAACCACAGTTAGAGTCATCGCATGTATGCTCTTTGCATGAACCACAGCTAGAGTCATTGCATGTGTGTTCTTCTTACAAACTATATCATTAACCACATCCAGAGTCATTGCATGTGTGTTCTTCTCGTTAACCACACATGGATCCACCCTTGTCATTGCATGTGTGCTCTTCTCATTAACCATAGCTAGAGTCATTGCATGTCTGTTCTTCCCACAAACCACATATCACCAGATTCATTGCATGTGTGTTCTTCCCACAAACCACACATGGATCCACAGTGTCATTGCATGTGTGTTCTTCCCATGAACCACACATGGATCCACCAGTGTCATCGCATGTCTGATCTTTTCATGAACCACAGCTAGAGTCATTGCATGTGTGTTCTTCTCACAGACCACATATCACCTGTGTCATTGCATGTGTGTTCTTCCCACAGACCACACATTGATCCACCCATTGTCATTGCATGTGTGTTCTTCCCACAGACCACACATGGATCCACCAGAGTCATTGCATGTGTGTTCTTCCCACAGACCACACATGGATCCACCCAGTGTCATTGCATGTGTGTTCTTCCCACAGACCACACATGGATCCACCAGAGTCATTGCATGTGTGTTCTTCCCACATACCAGACATGGATCCACCAGTGTCATTGCATGTCTGCTCTTTTCATGAACCACAGCTAGAGTCATTGCATGTGTGTTCTTCTCACAAACCACATATCCACCAGTGTCATTGCATGTGTGTTCTTCCCATGAACCACACATGGATCCACCAGTTTCATTGCATGTGTGTTATTCTCACAAACCACGCAAGGATCCACCAGTGTAATTGCATGTGTGTTCCTCTCATAGACCACACATGGATCCACCGGTGGCATCGCATGTCTGCTCTTTTCATGAACCATAGTTAGAGTCATTGCATGTCTGCTCTTTTCATGAACCACAGCTAGAGTCATTGCATGTGTGTTCTTCTCACAAACCATATCATGAACTAGTGTCATTGCATGTGTGTTCTTCCCATGAACCACACATGGATCCACCAGTGTCATTGCATGTGTGTTATTCTCACAAACCACGTAAGGATGTGATGACCCACAATTATAGGGGGTGTATCGCAGTATTTTCGATAAGTAAGAGTGTCGAACCCAACGAGGAGCAGAAGGTGCTGGCTAGTGGTATGGATCAGGAATTCTCTGCAAATACTTAGCAAATGGATTTTTGGGGGTTTTCGATAAAGCAAGTAAACTAAGTACGAGTAAATAAAAGATAGTAAGAATAAATGCAGCAAGTGGCCCAATCCTTTATGCAACAAAGGACAAGTCGGTTGTATTACTTAAGATGACCAAACGTTCTCGAGGACACATGGGAAGACTATCAAGTGCTTTCACTTCATATAGTTGATTAATCTTCTTTAGCTTGCTAAGTGTTGTGTGGGTGCACCTGTGCTAATGTACCACCCCATCCAAGACTAATACATACTTGTGATTATACCCCTTGCAAACATCCGTAAGTACAAGAAAGTAATTAAGGTAGAAACCTAACCACAACTTTAAACTCTAAGACCCTTACGTCCCTTGTGCAATGGTTTCCTAACGGGGGTTCAGGTTTCTGTCACTCCGGCAACCCCTACGATTAGTAGCCAAATACACAATGCATTCCCCTAGGCCCATATAGGTGAAGTGTCATGTAGTCGACGTTCACATGACACCACTAGAAGAAGTACACCACAACTTAAATAACAATCTATTGAATCTTTCTCAACACAACTCCACTACTAACAAAAAGACTTCTCCTATGTCCTCAAGAACAAAACGAACTACTCACAAGACATCATATGGATCATGATCAGAGATGGAATAATGATGTATAACAATCTGAACATAAACAATAATTCAATGGTTCACTCAATAGCATCAACTACAAAGAGTAATCAACACCGGGAAAGTTTCCCCTATGAACTATGCAAGATTCAACACAATTGCTACAACAATATGGAGATGGTGATGAGGGTGCTGGTGGTGGTGATGATCATGATGATGATCCCGATGAAGTCCAGCTTGATGGTGGTGTTGATGGCGACGATCTCCCCTCTCCGGGAAGGAATTCCCCCGGCAGAAATCTGTCTGCTGGAGAGATCTTTCTCTCTCGGTGTTTTCCGCCCCGCAGAGGCGGCGGAATCTTTCTGTGGTCGCTCCCCGAGTCTTAGGGTTTCGTGGGGATGATATACGCTAGAGGGGAGAGGCTGGAGTGGGCCAGGGTGGCCACACCACTCCCAGGCGCGGCCTAGGCATGCTCGCTCCATGGGGTGGTGTGGGCCCCATGTGGCCCACCTCCACTCCATCTTCTGGCATCCTGAGTCTTCTGTAAAAATAGGATTTTCCGTATATTTTCCCGGATTTTCTGATCTTCGCGAATTTTGCCTCCAAACAGCACCTTTTCCATCAGAATCCTGACTGCAGCGGTCCATGCTCCAAAAGTCATCAACCATGCAAAAACAGATGAAATAACATAAGTATCACCTCTCAATTCGAAATATATCAATGAATAATAGTGAATTAAGACATAGAATAGTGATGCAAAATGGACGTATCAACTCCCCCAAAGCTTAGACTTCGCTTGTCCCCAAGCGAAACTGAGCTCAATAAACATGACCTTAGGTTTATGGAGTGAAGAGTCGATAAAAGAATACGGACAAGAAGCATCACATTCATCAAATACATAGATCATAATAGAAGACAACTCACTATTATATAACTCAACTTGTAATGAGTAAAGGAAACACAATAAAGATACATAGAGTACATCAGAATTGGTAATGGCAAACTTAGCTCTTGGTCGGAGAATAGTTGATAATTTGCTGGAGTTCACAAATGCTGGTTTTTCAACGATAGCTTTCAAAGTAGTAAACATCAAGATAAGAGCAATGTGCAAAACAAGGAACATAAGAAACATGATTGAATAAATCATCATATGAATGAATGAAACACATCAACTCAAAATACTTGCTGAGATAGAAGGGAGTAGGTTTAATGACTCAACTACAAAGTAAAAGAAAGGGCCCTTCGCAGAGGGAAGCAGGGATTGCAAGTCTCATAAAGAGCTCCCAAAAATTATGATACTTACTAGCTTTCAGCTCTTATTGCTCCTATCATAGGCATCTTTTGGTGATTAAGGTTAAAGTGACAAAACTAAGAGGATATGCTTGACAAGTTATAAGTTGAAATCTCATGCCCCTTACTTATGAGTACCGAGCCTCATGCTACTCAACTTCAGTCACGAGCAAGCTCTTGTCATTGTAAATACATGCGTATCATTGAGAACCGCCAACGGGGTACCCCTTGCACATGACACAGGAGCTATCCCATATCAAAATGACAAGGCAAGCAGACAATGAGCATCTCAGCGATCTTTTTATTTGCTATTTGCATAGGTTTTTATTGAGGATGCTTCATAGAATGCTCACTATAGTTATGCTGCAACTTTCCACCATGATTAGGCATGGCTTAGGCTAGCGGCCCAGGCGTTTCTCTAACACACATATAAACTCCATGATCTTACAAGTTCCACTTTTATTTCACACTACCGGGATCCATAAGCGAAAGAACATGATACCAACTAGGTACAAGTACCAATGAAGTGTTGAAAGCGGTCCCCATGATACATGGTTCGACTAACTTTAACTCATAAAGCGCAAGCATATACGCAACAAAGAAGCACCCAATGGTTCAAGTTTATTAAATGCAAGAAAGTAAAGTGTGCCATCCAGTTCGTGAGAGCTTTAATCACTAATTTTCACATAACAAGTTTAATTTGGGAGGTAGATAAAACTTGAATTTACTTGGAATAGAAATAATGCTACTAGGTAGGTATGGTGGACACAAATGGCAAAGGTTTTGGTTTAAAGGAGTGGATGCACGAGAAGAATACCCTCTCAGTACAGGTTTTTGGCTAGCAAGGCTGGGTAGCAAGTATAAGAGTTGAAGGAAACAAACAAACATACAAGTGATAAATACAAACATGCAATCTTCCTTGGAAGCACAAAAGATCTTAACTAGAGAATACTAGACTTATGAGAAAATGAAGAAAGAAGGATCATGAAATTATTTTTCTCTAGAGTACTTCTATCTTTTAATTTTCAACTCTCAAAAAGGTGTTGCTACTAACCGAGCCAGGTTTGCCAAAACCAACTAAATTAACTCAATGATCCTAGAGTGATACCAATACTAACAACAAGATCAATCATATAACCACGAATTGAAAACTAACATAAGCTATGCAAAAGAGTGAATGATAGAACTTCTTATTAATATTCCATAACGGAAACTCACACCAAGGGATACATATCTAACGAGAGAGGGGACACTTCCATAATGCAAACCATACTACATAATAACTCCTCTATTCATGATATGACTCTACTAATAAGGTAAAAAGGTAGAAGATAGTGATATGATACCGCGGCACTCCCCCAAGATTGGAACAAACCAAGGGGATGCCAAAACTGATGACGAATTACTCCTTCAGTGGTGGTGGTATCTTCTCATCTTCGTCCATCTTCCAGGGTAAAGGCTTCCCATCAACAAAGGACATCGTGGTTTCCAACATCCTAAAACTTGCAGCAGCACTTATGCGTTTAAATCTAGCCTCATACTCACAGTTTTGATTTTGAACGTCATAGAACTGTGCTTGCAGTTCGTTGGTTGTTTGGCGGAGTGAAAGGACTTCGTCTTTGAGTTCAACAGTCTCCTTTTGGTGCTTGGCGATGAGTTCGGAACAAATCTTATGGACGATGTCCACTTCACTCTCCACCATCTTCCTATACCTAAAGACTTCTTGCTCCAATGCTTCCATCCTATCCTCCAGACTTCCTTCACCTTTAGGGCCTTGAACCTCTTTAATCCGAACCTCCCCACCTTCGAGCAACAACTCTTTGGGATGAATCTTCAATTCTCTCATGTATGGGTTGACGGCATCTTCTAAGGAATCTCCCTTGGATGATCTAAAGGAAGACATTGTGGCTCTAAATCTGGGGTTCTACCTGGCAGAAACAGATTGAAACAAAAAGACGACAAAAACACGATATACGAACCTCGGGAGATCCGGGGGTTTATATATTACGAAGTTTCATATCAAAAGGAAGGTACTAGGCGAAAACGGGCCGGAGGCGGAGTCCTGGGTGGCCTCACCACCTGGTGGCGCGACCAGGGGAGGGCCTGCGCCATGGGCTGGTGTGGGCCGCCCCGGCTCCGGTTCCGTCCCTTTTTCGCTTCGAAACTTTCCTTATCGACTGAAAACTGCAAAAATATAGTTGTATTGTATTTTCGCGGAACTTTTCTTACCATAACTGTTACCTACATGAAAATAGACTCTACAGGTCTCTGAATTTGGTCCTCAATGAATTTCTCTGGAGTTATAACTTGAAAGGCATCAACATCTTCATTGTAAGAATCTCCAGCAATATAGTGTTTGAGTCGCTGTCCATTCACTACTTGTCAGGGGGATGATCCCCAGGTACCCCAAACGAATAAGAAACAAGACAATCGAATCGCGTCCGGCTGACCAGATGCAGTCGGACAGGGCAAGACAGGCCGGCTATCCCCCGGTAGCCGGATCAGCAGGAGACAGCCGGATACAGCAACGTAGCCGGACTCAATCAATGGGACAGGGCGACATGTATATCAGTGCATGGTACGCCCTGTACGGTGAAAAGACTGGCAACTACCCGGCCATACCGAAGACTTTGCGTGGGTGACGCAGGAACAGTGGCCGGTACTGACGACAGGCTCGCACGTCGTCCACTGTGCCTACGACAGCCATACCGCTCATACTCCGATGAGACAAGCCATATCGGACACTGTAGATGACTAGTCGGCTGGGACCCGCCTGTGGGGCCCGCTAGTCGGACTGGTCAGTGAGACCTTTGCCTCTCTGCCTATATAAGGAGAGGCAAGGCCTCAGTAGAAAGGGTTGGTCTTACAGCATTTAAGGCAGTAGCTAGCGTATACAGCTCGAGGAGCATTTGTAGTTCGAGTATTCCACATAGTCAGATCCGGCAGGAGTAGGGGCTTTACCTCACCGCGAGGGCCCCGAACCTGGGTACTTCTTGCGTCCCGCTACGCTCGCTTGTATCCAATCCCGCCTGCGGACGCCGTCGATAGCTTCCCTGCTAGTCCCCACACCTCTATCTAACCTTCTAAGGTACTGCCGTTCCCAATACAACAACAGTTGGCGCCCACCATGGGGCAAGATGGCTTTGACCGGAGTCACGTTCCGCACGGGACCCCGCACTTCAGCTGGTGAGCGCGTGGCCTCCGGCCTCGTGCTCACGCTCGGCAAGTTCAACTGCATCATCGACAACGCCTCCTGCTTCGCCGAAACCTCCTTCTCGGCAAACGGCACCGTCCTGCTATTCGGTGACCTCCCCGTTTACGTCGCCACCGTCCCAGAGCGTTTCCCTAGGGAAATCGTCTTTGTCGCGGAGCTGCCGTGCTCAGGCGGCAGCGCCTCCGTCGCGTCTCGCGGCGTAGAGGTCATGATGGCCGGTTCTAGCTCCCATCCCCGCCAACCACGGGAGCGAGGCACGGACGAGGTCAGAACTTCCGCTCCCCCGCATCCCCGGATCCTGGTGGAGGATGCCATAGATCGGCTCCTGATGCCAGTTAACCTCGGGGATAACCCGGAGGAGGCAGAGGCCAACTTCAGCATGGAGAGAAAGATCCTCCTCCATGAGGCCATGGAGCTAGCGGCAGCCCGCAAGCAGCTAGAGATCACCCGGCGCGAGTACGACCGCGCGCACGGCCTCACTCCGGCTACCGCGGAGCTGAGCCGGCGTGGCCAGGTACGGCGTCGGGGCGGCGAGCTGGGCGGTAGGTTGGAAAAGGACGGGGAACCAGACCCCGTGCCTGCCCTCACACGGCCCACCTACAACACGCCCATCAAGAACTTGCGCGCGGCGCGAGCCGCGGCAGAGGAACTACCCAGCCTGGAGGGCGAGGAGCGAGCCCGCCAGCACGCTCGCATGTAGGAGCTCCTCCGCGTCACGGACGAGCAGGCCGGTGCTAACCGACAGATGCAGGAAGACCTTGGCTACTCCAGGGGGAGCAGGCTACCTGCCAACAGCAGGGGCGCGCTGCACGACACCCATCAGGCGTCCTCCCCTCAGCCGCCCAGGGCCCGCAGTAGGCGTCGTAGCTCTGGCAATAGGGGCCAGCCGCGCCAGGAGCAGACGGTGAACAACAACCCGCCACCTCCCCCTCTGCCAGCCGAAGCGCCCAGACCAGCCGGTTCCCGTCTCTCGGGCCGGTGGGAGCGCCCAACCCGGATTGTCCGGATGCCCGCGACCGCATCGAGCTCCTCGCTCAAGCGTGCGTCACGGAGGAGGAAGATTCTACCGGTCCGGTTTGTTTCGGACCTCGCATCCGGAACGAGCCGTTTCCGGATAAATTCTCCCTGCCCAGGGACACCCCCAAGTACGATAGCAGCATGAAACCGGAAGACTGGCTGACCGACTACGCTATGGCAGTCGGCATCGCCCACGGGAACAAGCACACAGCTGTGCGCTACGTCCCCCTCATGCTAAACGGGTCGGCGAGGGCATGGCTTAATAGCCTCGCGCCCAACAGCATCAACGCCTGGCCTGACTTCGAGAAGGTGTTCGTCCGCAACTTCAACGGCACGTAGAAGCGCCCAGGACGCCCGCGCGACCTGGCCTTGTGCGTCCAGGGCGACCACAAGACCGACCGCGAGTACCTCGCCAAGTGGACGGAGCTGCGCAACACCTGCGGGGGTATCCTGGAGAGCCAAGCCATCAGTTTCTTCATCGAGGGTTGCCGAGAGGGCACCATGCTTCGAGACCGGCTACTGTGTGACGAGCCGAAAACCATGGCGGAGCTCATGACGGTTGCGGACCAGTACGCCATGGTGGATGCCGCCATGAAGAAGCCCCTCCGAGTAAATGCGGACGGCCGTCCGACTCTCACGGAGCCGGCTCGCGACCGACCCAGCAATCCGGCTGGAGAAGCCGGATCCTCCAGGCGCCACGGCAAAGACAACTGGTTCCATGGGGACCGCCAGGCCGGACAGCAAAAGCATCGCTACCACGCGCGGCAGGTCAACGCTGTGGAGGGCGCGCCCGACGCGCCGGCTAATGAGACAAGGAGGCAGTAGCCAAGGCTCACCTTCAACCAGATGTTCGATGGCCCGTGCAAGTGGCATAGCGGTCCCTTCAAGCCGGCTACGCACACCACCCGGAACTGCAGCTGGACCCGCCAGCTAAAGGACCAGGGCAACCAGCCTCATCCCCCGCCTCCCCCACCGGGTGGACCTCAACCACCGGCTAGGGGAGCCGGCAATGATGGTAACGGCGGCAACGGCGGCAACAACAACAACGGCTACCCCCAGCCGCACGCCGCCTACCACATCTTCGAGACGGAGCAGGATGACAAGCACAACCACAGGCGACGCTCCAAGGAGGTCAATACCATCGCCTCTCTGGTCCCCCAGTACCTGAACTGGTCGGAAACCCCCATCACCTGGAGCCAGGCGGATCAGCCTGAGCATCTACCGACTCCTGGGGGCTATGCCATGGTGCTCGACCCCCTCATCGTCTCCAACGCGCGCACTTGCCGATTCTCGCGCGTCCTCATCGACGGAGGCAGCAGCCTCAACTTCCTCTACTAGTCCTCGCTGGAGAAGATGGGCATTCGCGAAAGCGACCTGCGCCCGACTACCACGACGTTCCACGGCGTACTGCCGGGGTCAGCCTGCGCCCCGCTGGGGAAGATCCAGCTGGACGTCATCTTCGGGACCGAGGAGAACTTCTGCCGCGAACCAATCTGGTTCGAGGTGGTAAATCTGACGAGCTCCTACCACGCTCTCCTCGGGCGCCCTGCCCTTGCCAAGTTCATGGCCATCCCCCACTACGCCTACCTCAAGACGAAGATGCCGGGACCCCACGGCGTGATCACCATCGCCGGCTGCTTCAGGCGGTCGATGGAGTGCGCTTCAGCCGGTTCCAAACTGGCAGAGGCCCTCATCATAGCCGAGGAGAAGCGCGTGATCGTGCGCAATGTGGCCATGGCCCAACAGGACATTTCGGCTAGCAGCAAACCGGCTGGAGAAGGAGCCTTCCAATCGGCAAATGAGACGAAGAGGATCCTGCTCGACCCCTCCGATCCGACCAAGTTCGTCACCATTGGCGCCGGCTTGGACAGCAAATAGGAAGGCGCACTCGTCGACTTCCTCCGTGAGAATCGGGACATCTTTGCGTGGTCCCCCAAGGACATGCCGGGTGTGCCAAGGGAGTTCGCCGAGCACTTACTTCACGTGCGTCCGGATGCCAAGCCGGTCAAGCAACCTCTGTGCCGGTTCACAGAGGAGAAAAGAAAGATAATTGGTGACGAGATCACCTGGCTCCTTGCAGCCGGGTTCATCATGGAAGTGTACCGCCCGGACTGGTTGGCGAACCCAGTCCTGGTGCTGAAGAAGAACAAGCCCTGGCGGATGTGTATCGACTACACCAGCCTGAACAAGGCGTGCCCGAAAAACCCCTTCGCCTTGCCCCGTATCGATCAAGTCATCGATTCCACGGCCGGCTGTGATTTGTTGTCTTTTTTAGATTTTTATTCCGGGTACAATCAGATCCGGCTAAACCTGGCTGATCAGATTAAGACATCATTTATCACCCCCTATGGGGCTTTCTGCTATGTAACCATGCCTTTCGGCCTAAAGAACGCAGGCGCCACCTATCAGCGATGTATGCAGAAATGCTTGCACTCGCAGATAGGCAAAAACATGCACGCTTACGTGGATGACGTGGTCATCAAGACCAAGGAGAAGCGCACCCTCCTCGAAGACCTGGGAGAAACATTTGGCAGCCTCCATCAGTACCAGATGAAGCTGAACCCAGAGAAGTGCGTCTTCGGAGTACCGTCCGGCAGGCTACTCGGTTTCCTTGTTTCACAGCGAGGCATCGAGGCGAATCCGGAGAAGATCACGGCCATCGAGAGGATGCAGCCGCCCAGGAACCTGCTTGGAGTCCAGAAGTTCACCGGATGTCTGGCTTCCCTCAGTCGCTTCGTCAGCCGGCTGGGGGAGAAGGCACTCCCGTTGTACCAACTGATGAAGAAGACGGACAAGTTCTATTGGACTTCGCAAGCCGACGCCGCGTTTCACGACCTCAAGCGCATGCTACCCACAGCACCGGTTCTAGCCACGCCGGCTAGTAAGGAACCAATGTTGCTCTATATAGCAGCCATCAGCCGGGTCGTCAGCATCGTCCTGGTGGTGGAGCGCCCCGAGGAAGGAAAGACTCAGCCGGTTCAGAGACCCGTCTACTACCTCAGCGAGGTTCTCTCCCTCTCCAAGCAGAACTACCCCCACTACCAGAAGATGTGCTACGGCGTGTACCTGGCATGCTAGAAGCTCAAGCACTTCTTCCAGGAGCACCCAATTAAGGTCGTGTGCACTGCACCCCTTTCAGAAATCATCGGCAACAAGGACGCCACCGGCCGAGTCACCAAGTGGGCCATCGAGCTCGCCACCTACTCCATCCAGTACGAGCCCCGGCTCACGATCAAGTCACAGGCATTGGCGGACTTCCTCGTCGACTGGGCCGAGACCCAGTATCTCCCATCGGTTCTGGATTCGGATCACTGGCGGATGCACTTCGACGGGTCGAAGATGCTCGGGGGCTTGGGAGCCGGCATCGTGCTCACCTCGCCCAAAGGAGACCGGCTGGAGTACATGCTGCAGATCCACTTCAAAGGCTCCAACAACGTAGCCGAATACGAGGCAGTGGCGCACGGGCTCCGGCTGGCCAAGGAGATCGGTGTCAACCGGATCCTGTGCTTCGGTGATTCGGACTTGGTGGTGCAGCAGGTATCCGGAGAATGGGATGTCAGAGACGCAAACATGGCTCTCTATCGGTTCCACATCCAGAGGCTCAGCACCTCCTTCGATAGGTGCGAATTTCACCACATCCCCCGCGTCAACAACGAGGCAGCCGATGGGCTCTCCAAGATCGGCTCCACCAGGCAGGCCATCCCACCAGGGGTCTCCTTGGAGCACCTGCGCAAGCCATCCATCAACCCGTCACCAGAATCGGACTCCATCGTCTAGGCAGGAACCGTTCTGGCTGACGGAACGGCGGAAGCGGAGCCGGCAGAACCGCCAAAGAAGAAGACCCGCACCAATTCCGGCCAGGCAGTGCCTTCTGGCTCGCAAGACCCGGGGGCTGCCAGCTCGCCTAGCGGCTCGGGGGCTGCCATTCCGGGTACGCCACCCAGACGACCCCTCGACAACCGTCAACCGGAGGACAAGAGCGTCCTTGTCATCCGGGAAGTGCCATCCTGGGCACAGCCCTTCATGAGCTACATCGCCGATGGAGAACTTCCGGACGACGAGGTGGAGGCCAGGCAAATCCGGCGCCGCGCGCACACGTACACCATCATAAACGGCGAGTTGTACAAGCGCAGTGTATCCGGTATCTTCCAAAGATGTGTTGATGTGGACACGGGCTACCGGCTACTCAAGGATATCAACCAGGGCGAGTGTGGGCACCACGCTTCATCAAGGGCGATAGTCGCCAAGGCATTCCGCCATGGTTTCTATTGGCCCACCGCCCTCGAGGACGCTGAGAAGCTGGTCCGCGCATGCAATGGGTGCTAGCGCTTCGGGCAGCTCAGGCACATGCCAACTTTGGTACTCAAGACCATACCGATCACCTGGCCTTTCGCGGTTTGGGGCCTTGACATGCTTGGTCCCTTCAAGCGAGCCGCGCGAGCATGACCCACCTGCTGGTGGCGGTGGACAAGTTCACGAAGTGGATCGAGGCCAAGCCTATCCGGAAGCTGGACGGGGCGACGGTTGTTACCTTCTTCACCGACATCATCAACCGTTTCGGCTACCCCAACAGCATCATCACCGACAACGGCACGAACTTCGCCAAGGGGGCCTTCGTCCGGTTCTGCAGCAACAAAGGCATCCGACTGGACCTCGCCTCCGTCGCGCACCCGCAATCCAACGGGCAAGTCGAAAGAGCAAACGGCTTGGTGCTAGCCGGCATCAAGCCACGTCTCATCGAGCCATTGGAGCGTTCACCCAGATGCTAGATCGAAGAACTGCTGGTTGTGCTGTGGAGACTCCGCACCACGCTGAATAGGTCAACTGGCTACACGCCGTTCTTCCTGGTCTATGGATCGGAAGTCGTCCTCTCCGTCGACATCGAGTTCGACTCCCCTCGCAAGCTCCTCTACAACGAAAAAGCCAACCAGGAGGCGCGGGAGGACGGAGTGGACCTCCTAGAGGAGGCCCGCGAGCTGGCCTTGTCCAGATCAGCCCTGTACCAGCAGCGACTACGTCGCTACCATTCAAGCCGGATCCGCCCAGTCGCATTCCACGAGGGCGACCTAGTTCTCCGGCTGGTGCAAGACACGAAGGGCATGCACAAGCTATCGCCACCTTGGGAGGGCCCCTTCATCATCAGCCGGGCACTGCCCAACGACTCCTACTACCTCATCGACGCGCAGCAGCCGCACAAGAACAAGATGGACAAATCGGACGAGGAAACCGAGCGTCCCTAGAACGTGGCCCTGCTGCGCCCGTTTTACACCTAGTCGCTGGGCAGTGTATGTATGCCGAAAACCCTATGAATGAAAATGCGGACCCCCACGACAACCTCGGGGGCTCCTTGCTAGAATGGTGTATGCATCTGTTTTCTGGTTATGATTTTCCGGCCCCGGCAACCCCTACCCGGGGGCTTGCCGGCTGGCCCGGCCTGCTAAGTCAACAAACCGGCTGAGTACTATGCGATGATGTCAGAGGCCCACTCTTCGTCTCAGCTATAGACTGCAACCCGGCTGTCCGGCTAGCAAGAGCAAAAGCCCAAGGCATCCCACATGAAAAACAGGGAGGAAACGCGACAGATCGGGTGTCCCGGCCCTGCAACTAGCTCGAACCAATCCAGCCGCTAAGCCATTAGTACCGTGTGCAATGTACTGTCAGCTCCCTTCGATTCCGGCTGCAGACCGCAACTCGGCTGCCCAGCAAGGACGCAGTGAAAATAGCAGAGTGCACGGGAAAGCGACTAAGTGTCTAGAAAGGGACAAGTCAGTTTTCGAAAAAACAAGCCGTTTCCGGCTACAATTTGGCAGACTAACCTACTAACCTATGTGGACATGTGTGTATGCGTATGTACGTTTTGTCCGACTACCTAGAGTTGAAATTCAGGAGGAGGAGGAAAGAAGATTCGAAGTCCTTGCCTTCATCAAGCGCTCTGAATCTCGGGGGGCTACACCCACTGGGTGCGCTCGCGCGCCCCCAGTGGAATCTTGTGGTTCCCGACTGGCTAAAGGCGTTTAGTCGGTCGATCGGAGCCCAGGTGAGGGCAAGGGATAGAGCAAGAGAAGACAAGGAAGATTCGAAGCACCTGGCTACACCAGCTACTCCGAATCTCGGGGGCTACACCCAGTGGGTGCGCTCACGCGCCCCCACTGGAATGTTAGTTCCCCCGGCTGAAGGTGTTCAGCCAGCAAAAGCAACCGACTGAGATGAGTCTAGTCGGACAAAGACAGAAGAATTGGGAAATAAGGAAGATTCGAAGTACCTGGAAACACCAGCTACTGCGAATCTCGGGGGCTACACCCAGTGGGTGCGCTCGCGCGCCCCCACTGGAGGTGCAGTTCCCCCGGCTAAAAGTGTGTAGCCAGGCGAAGTAAGCCGGGTAAGGTTAACCGGCGAAGTATTGAAAGAAAATTCAAAGCACACAAGTTGAAGGAAATCCAAGCAAGGTCAATATTAACAAACAAAAGAGAGACGAAGCTCCCATAAGTTACCCAGCATCAAAAACGGCCGGCACAAACAAACAAGGTTCATAAGTATGTAACACAAGACAGATACACCCGACATCCCGGGGCAATAACTAAGTGGCAGGACCCTTGCCGTGGGGGAGTTCTTGGCCGGCAGAAGCTTCGGGCGGCGGTGGAGGCGCGGAGCTTGATCCGGTTCCAACGCTGGCAGGCGGCGGCATCGGGACCTCCACATCAGGAGTGTCGACGGACTCCGAGTCGGTGAGCACCTCGTCGGGATCCATGTAATCGGCGATCTTGATGGCAGATCCGCGGAGCTCCGGATGGGCCTAGTGGATGGCGGCAAGATCGGCTCCGGCACGGAAGCCACCGTCGATTTTCTCGACGCGGGCGTCCATGTACCAGGAGAGCATGAGGGCCAGAGCCATCTCCGCTCTGGCCCGTGCCGCCAAGTCTCGTAGCCGGTCCACCGCAGCCGGCACCTCCCCCACCTTCGCAGCTAGCTGCGCCATCGTCTCCGGAGCCGGAGCCTCCGGCCAGATGAAGGAGAAGACGTCCCGCGCCGCCTGACGAAGCTTGGCCGCTTCCTCGCCAAGGAGAACGACGAGCTCCTGGGCCATCGGTTGTGCTCCCGGCCAGTTCTCCTGCAGCCGGTTGTAGGCCAGCAGGTCTATGTCAGGGTAAAAGGCTGTCAGAAAAGAGAAGTCAGATCCGGCTACCGGATCCGGAAAGAAAGAAAGACGGGAAAAGGACTCACCCTTGGTAGTGTGGCCGACCTGCATCAGCTCCTCCACCAGCGCCTTCTCCTTGGTCGCTAGCCGTTTGATCTCCTTCTCTTGGTCCTTGTTCTGGGCCTCGAGAAGGGAGAAGGCTTCGGTCCGGCTAGCGAGCGAGGCTTCGCGCTCCTTGATGGTGGCCTCCAGACCGTCCACCCTCACGTGCCAATCCTTGTTCTGCAGCCGCAGAGTAGAATTGGACTTGCTCAGCCGGTCGTTCGCTTTCTTCAAGCGATCGATCTCGTGCTGAGCGCACACGAGGATGGCTACAACAAAACCGGCTATCAGTACCCAAAAAAAAGGGGCAAGCCGGGTGAAGCAAACTTACTCTGGGAAGTCCCGTTGGCGGCAGCAAGCTTCTGCTCCAACGTCCGGTTCCTGCCGGCAGCGGCCTCCAGCAGTCGGATCTCCTTCACCGCCAACTCAAGCATGGCGGTGAGGTCTGACAGCGAGGCGGCGGAGGAAGCGTCGTTGTCCACGGCGTTGACGGCCAAGGACTCCTTCGCCGCGACCACCGCCGACTGCCATTCCTCCCCAGGCTCCTCGTCGGAGTTGTCTTCGCCAATGGCGATGAGCTCCTTGCCAGCAGCCCCCCGTGCGCCCGTGGAGGAGCCTCCCGGCTGGGAGGACCCCGCTTCCGGCTGGGGAACTTCTGGCTGGGTGGCGGCAGTCGGCTCAGCCCGAGGGGGAGGCAAAGGCTGCGCCTCAGAAGAAGGAGGGGCGCTGGTCAGCGCAGTCGGGGCGGCGACCCGGCTGGCGCGCGTGCCGGGCTCGCGGCTCCGAAGGAAACCAGCGTGCTAAACAGAAAGAGGAGAAGAAAAGAGCAAAACAAAACAAAGTCAGAAAAGAATGAAGAAGGGCAAGCAGACAGAAAGAGCCGAAAGAAAAAGGGGGAGAAGGAACATACCCCGACACAACCGGAGGAGGCCCTTTCTTCCGGCCGAGACAGCTTGGCGGCAAAGCGCCGGACCGACTCCTCTTGGGAGCCGGCTCCTCCGTCGCAGGGCGGCAGGAGCCGGAACGGCTGGAGCCGCTCCCACCGGCTCCCTGTTCGTCACGGAGTGCGTCGCCGGCTCCGTGGTCGGCGCGGCCTCCTCCTTGTGCACCTCCGCGTGCGGGTCGGTGGCCGGCTCATCATTCCGGCTGGGGAAGGCATCGCCGTCCCCATCCGACTCCTCGCCGGACCGCCGAGCGTGCGGCTCAGGCAGGTCGGGTGTGAATTCCTCGAGGGGAGCTGCGCCCTCCTCGCGGATGATGCAAGGGAACATCTGCCGAATACAAGAGATCAGCCAAGCGAAAACAAGTACAAGAAAACACCAAAAATGCATCCGGTTAGAAGAGCTTACCGGGGGCGCGCAGTTCTCCCGAGTATAAGGCGCCGGACTGAACTTCCAGTTCTCCGGCAGCCGCTCCTTGGTGATCGTCCACACCCACTCCTTCAGGTTGTGGTAGCGGGGATCGCGGCGCGACAGCCAGGTCGGGTCCAGCCGGCCGAAGTAGTAGCACATCTTGTGTGCTCGCTGCTGCAACGGCATCATCAGCCGGGACATCCAGCTGAGAGTGACGTCCAGGCCGGTCAGTCGGTAGTGGACGAGCGAGCGCATGCGCTTCAGCAGCTCATCCGTCTCCGCCTTGTCGCCGTGGAACTTCAAGTCCCAGTTCTGCCGGCTGGACTCGATGTCCTGGAAGGCCGGCAGATTGATCCGGTCGACGTTGGTGAGGTTCTTCATGTAGAAGTACGACTGCTGTCACAGTCGTACCGTATCGTGAAGAAGGAATTTGGGGTAGCCGGTCTGCGAGCGGGAGTAGATGGAGGCGTCGCCGCAGACGACTAGTGGCCCCTGGGTAAATTGCACCTGCGGCCGGACTCGGAAGAGCCAGCAGTAGAGCCCGAGATCCGGCTGGATCCCGAGGTAGCTCTCGCAGAAAGCTACGAAGTGTGCCAACGTTCCGATTGCGTTGGCGCCGAGGTGGTGGAGGCGAAGATCGAAGAAAGCAAGGAAGGTCAAGAGGAACGGGTTCACCGGAAGGGTGAACCCGCGTGCCAGGTGGGAAAGGAAAATGACGCGTTCTCCCTCCACCGGATGCGGCGACACCTCCCCGGCCGGCGCCAGCCGCACCGCCACCTCCTCCGCCGGCGGGAGGACGCGGGTGGCGTGGTACTTTGCAATTTGGTCCTCGGTGACGGCGGAGCCGCACCAGGCCCCGCGGTCGGCGGCCATTTCCGGTTGATGAGGGGGAGCGACGATGGAAGATTGACGGTGGCCCGTTGCGTCGACGACGGCGAGCGGGCGGCGCAAAGGGCAAGGGCGCAGGAGCAGAAGCAGTGAGAGAGAAGGAAACTGCAGCGGGGGAGCAAAGGAAAGAAATTGCCTCCCCCGCGGCGCCCCTTTAAAGGACCAGAAGGGCAACCGTCGACGGGGCACGTGGCGCGCATCCGGGCAACCCACACCCCAACCGCCGCCTAGATCCCGTGTGCCAGAGCAGGATGCGTAGAAGATCCGGGAGCGAGAACCGAAGCGCTGGACATCAGTTTCCCGAGGCGACGTGCGACGAGACGTTACGCTGCCCGCCGCAGGATAATGATGGCGCGTGCGCGCGTGGCCGGCGTCAGCACTGACGTCACGGGTAGCGCAACCGCCAAGATCAGCCGGACACAAATTCAAAAGCAAGAGGAAGCGTGTGCACATTTCGCCTGAGGGCGGAATCCACACGTGCTGGGGGGTTAGTGTCAGGGGGATGATCCCCAGGTACCCCAACCGAATAAGAAACAAGACAGTCGGATCATGTCCGGCTAACCAGATGCAACTGGACATGGCAAGACAGGCCGACTATCCCCCGGTAGCCGGATCAGCAGGAGGCAGCCGGATACGGCGATGTAGCCGGACTCAATCAATGGGACAGGGCGACGTGTGTATCAGTGCACGATACGCCCTGTACGGTGACAACACTGGCAACTACCCGGCCATATCGAAGACTTTGCGTGGGTGACGCAGGAACAGTGGCCGGTGCTGACGACAGGCTCGCACGGTGTCCATTGTGCCTACGACAGCCATACTGCTCATACTCCGATGAGACAAGCCATATCGGACATTGTAGATGACTAGTCGGCTAGGACCCGCCTGTGGGGCCTGCCAGTCGGACTAGTCAGTGAGACCTTTGCCTCTCTACCTATATAAGGAGAGGCAAGGCCTCAGTAGGAAGGGTTGGTCTTACAGCATTTAAGGCAGTAGCTAGCGTATACAACTCGAGGAGCATTTGTAGTTCGAGTATTCCACATAGTCAGATCCGATAGGAGTAGGGGCTTTACCTCACCGCGAGGGTCCCGAACCTGGGTACTTCTTGCATCCCGCTACGCTCGCTTGTATCCAATCCCGCCTGCGGACGTCGTCGATAGCTTCCCTGCTAGTCCCCACACCTCTATCTAACCTTCTCAGGTACTGTTGTTCCCAATACAACGACACTACTTGTGTAGTATTATCTTTTAGAGAAGAAATTTTTAGTGCTCCTGAACGGTATACTTCTTCAATGATGAAAGGTCCTTCCCATTTTGATAGTAGCTTACCTGCAAAAAATATGAGATGAGACCTATACAATAGAACTTTTTCACCAACATGAAATTCTCTCTTAAGTATTCACTTGTCATGCCATCTTTTAACCTTTTCCTTAAAGAGCCTAGCATTCTTATAGGCTTCACTCCTCCATTCATCTAAAGAACTTAAGTCAAATAATCTTCTCTCACCAGCGAGCTTACAATCTCTATTTAGTTCTTTCACTGCCCAGTAAGCTTTGTGTTCTAATTCTAAGGGTAAGTGGCAAGATTTCCCATAAACCATTTTGTAAGGAGACATTCCCATAGGATTTTTGTAAGCAGTCCTGTAAGCCCATAAAGCATCATTCAACTTCTTAGCCCAGTTTTTTCTAGACCTATTAACAGTCTTTTGCAAGATAGATTTAATTTCTCTATTTGATAACTCTACTTGCTCGCTAGTTTGGGGGTGATAAGCTGAAGCAATTCTATGATTAACATCATACTTAGCGAGGGTCTTCCTAAAACCACCATGAATGAAATGAGGATCCCCATCAGTCATGAGATACCTAGGCACTCCAAACCTAGGAAAGATAACATCCTTAAGCATTTTTAGAGAGGTTTCCCCGTCAGCACTTTTTGTAGGAATGGCTTCTACCCACTTAGTAACATAATCTACGGCAACAAGAAAATGAGTGTAACCCTTTGAAGGAGGGAAAGGACCCATAAAGTCGAATCCCCAACAATCAAAAGGTTCAATAACTAGAGAGTAGTTCATAGGCATTTCATTGCGTCTAGAAATATTACCAACACGCTGACATTCATCACAAGATAAAACAAATTTTCTTGCATATTTGAAAAGGGTAGGCCAGTAGAAACCTTATTGTGGTACCTTTTGTGCAGTTCTATCTCCTGCATGTCCTCCATAGGCGCTACCATGACATTTACGCAATATCTCTTTTTGTTCATATTCTGGAACACACCTTCGCATAATACCATCAACTCCTTCTTTGTATAAGTGTGGGTCATCCCAGAAATAATGCCTCGAATCATAAAAGAACTTTCTTCTTTGTTGAGCTGTAAAAGTTGGAGGCAAATACTTGGAGACAATAAAGTTAGCATAATCAGCATACCAAGGGCTTCCTCGCGAGCTCACCCCTACTACGGCTAACTGCTCATTTGGGAAACTATCATTAACAGGCATAGGATCAAAAGAGATGTTTTCCAAACGAGATAAATTATCATCTACAGGGTTTTCAACACCCTTCCTATCTACTATATGTAGATCAAACTCTTGTAAAAGTAGTACCCATCTAATAAGCCTAGGCTTAGCGTCCTTCTTTGTCATAAGATATTTAATAGCAGCATGATCAGTATGAATGGTTACTTTTGAGTCCACAATATAAGGCCTAAACTTATCACAGGGAAAAACAACAGCTAGAAATTCCTTTTTAGTAGTGGCATAATTCCTTTGAGCAGTGTCGAAAGTCATACTAGCATAATGGATAACGTTTAACTTTTTATCAATACGTTGCCCAAGGATAGCCCCTACAGCAAAATCACTAGCATCACACATTATTTCAAAGGGTAAACTCCAATCAGGTGGTTGAACAATAGGGGCTGTAGTTAAAGCCTTCTTAAGAGTTTCAAAAGCTTCCCTACAATCATCATCAAAAATGAAGGGTACATCTTTTTGATGAAGATTAGTGAGAGGTTTTGATATCCTAGGGAAGTCTTTAATAAACCTCCTATAGAAACCAGCATGACCAAGGATACTACGAATACCTTTGATGTCTCTTGGACATGGCATCTTCTCAGTTGCCTCAACCTTAGCTCTATCAACCTCTATGCCTCTTTCAGAAACTTTATGCCCAAGAACAATCCCTTCATTAACCATGAAGTGGCATTTCTCCCAATTAAGAACAAGATTAGTTTATTCACATCTCTGCAAAACTTTATCAAGGTTGTGTAGACAATTATCAAAAGAAGTTCCATAGACAGAAAAGTCATCCATGAACACTTCTACAATCTCCTCACAAAAACCATGAAAGATAGCAGACATGCACCTTTGGAAAGTAGCAGGAGCATTACATAAACCAAAAGGCATACATCTATAAGCATAAGTTCCATAAGGGCAAGTAAAAGTAGTTTTTTCTTGATCTTGTTGTTTAACAGCAATTTGAGAGAAACCAGAATAACCATCAAGAAAACAAAAATGGGTCTTTTTAGATAACCTTTCCAACATTTGATCAATAAAAGGAAGCGGGTAGTGATCTTTCTTAGTAACTTTATTGACTTTCCTAAAATCAATGCACATCCTATATCCTACCACTATTCTTTGAGGAATAAGCTCATCATTATCATTAGGGACAGCGGTGATACCCCCCTTTTTAGGAACACAATGAACAGGACTAACACATTCATTATCAGCAATAGGGTAAATAATACCAGCATCAAGGAGTTTCAATACCTCATTCCTTACCACTTCCTTCATCCTAGGATTTAAACGTTGTTGGTGCTCCACTACCGGCTTCACATCTGGTTCTATGTTGATAGAGTGCTGACATATAGTAGGTGAAATCCCTTTTAAATCATCCAGAGTATAGCCCATAGCTCCTCGATGTTTCCTCAAAACTTCCAATAACCTTTCTTCTTCCTTCCCTAAAAGTTTAGCGCTAACAATAACAGGATATATCTTTTTATCATCAATGTAAGCATATTTAAGATCATCAGGGAGAGGTTTTAGATCGAACAGGATCCTTTTTAGGTGGCATCGTGGTACCCAAGTCTTCTACAGGCAAGTCGTGCTTAAGCATCATAGGTTGATCACGGAGAATCCTGTCAATCTCATTCCTTTCTTCCATGAAGATTTCACTTTCATGATCTTCCATAAATTGCTGCAAAGCATTGTTAGGAGCAAGAGAAATAGAAGCAAGTTGTTCAACCCTAAAATCCTCATTATGGGTTTCCTCTTCACAAGGTTCTTTAGCAAATTTCGAAAAATTAAACTCATAAGATTCCCCATCAAACTTAGTCAAGATTTTCTCCCTCTTGCAATCAATAATAGCTCCACAAGTACTCAAGAAAGGTCTACCAAAAATGATAGGGTAGGTTTTACTAGCAGCCGAACCAAGTACTAGAAAATCAGCAGGGTACTTAATCTTACCACAAAGAACTTCCACGTCTCGTACAATACCAATTGGAGATATGGTCTCTCTATTAGCAAGGTGAATAACCACATCAATCTCTTCCAACTCGCAAGGACTGATTTCATGCATAATTTCTCTGTAAAGCTCATAAGGAATATCACTAGAACTTGCACCAATATCACATAAACAATAATAGCAATGATCACCAATTCTAACAGAAAGCACAGGAACACTAGCCTTTTTAGTTCTATTGGGATGTGAAACAATATTAGAAGCATCCTCACAAAATACTATGTGCCCATCTTCTACGCTTTTAGTGACAAGGTCTTTCACAATTGCTACCATAGGTTCAATGTTTATTTGTTCATCAGGTTTTACAGTTCTTTTTTCACTTTTGGTGATTACATTAGTTATCATAGGATGGTCCTTTACCTTTTCGGGGAAGGGAATCTTCTCGATATAAGGTTCGGGTAAGATGGGATCAATAATGCAATACTCAGCACTTCCAATAGGAGCATAGTCAACAATATCTTTGTAAGGTGCATGGTATTTGTTCCATCCCCTTTTTGGAATTTCGATATAGGAAGCAAAAGCTCTAAAGCAATTCGTAATAACTTGCAAATCAAGACCATAAATATTACTAATATTTTGAAAGTCATCAGTTCCCATAAAAGATTCAATGCATTCATAATCATAATTTATACCTGACTTTCTACCTTTGTCATTCTCCCAAGCTTCAGCATTGTGTTGAATACGGTCTAGAAGATCCCATTTAGCTTCTTCTTCCATACGAATGAATGATCCAGCACAAGAAGCATCCAATAAATCTTTATCATGTAGAGGGAGCCTTGCATAAAACTTGTTGATAATAATATTGTTGGGGAGCTCATGAATGGGACATTTGAGCATTAGTAACTTCAATCTCCCCCAAGCTTGAGCTGTACTCTCTCCATCAAGAGGCCAAAAGTTGTATATCTAATTCCGATCTTTATGAATCTCACTAGGAGGATAAAACTTTGAATAAAAGAGAGGCACTATTTCCTCCCATTCCAGAGCTTGACCATTCTTCAGCAGCTTATACCATTCCTCAGCTCTTCCTTTTAGTGATAATGAGAATAACTTCTTCTTAACTTGATCTGTAGTAATACCTGCACACTTGAACAACCCGCATAATTCGTGTATAAAGAGTAAATGATCACCGGGATGGACAGTTCCATCCCCAACATAGTAGTTATCCATAACACGATCAATAATTCTTGTAGGTATTTTGAAAACATCTTTCTCAGCAGATGGTGGCTTATCTGGTACCTTAGCAGTGGTAGCAGCATTACCAAATAAGAAACTCAGCGAATTATCCATAACAAAAATAAAGCAACTAGCAGAAGTAAACAATACTAATAGTAGAAGTTTCCTTTACCAGTTCCACTCTCCAATAGCGCTTCACTCCCCGGCAAAGGCGCCAGAAAATAGTCTTGATGACCCACAAGTATAGGGGGGTGTATCGCAGTATTTTCGATAAGTAAGAGTGTCGAACCCAACAAGGAGCAGAAGGTGTTGGCTGGTGGTATGGATCAGGAATTCTCTGCAAATACTTAGCAAACGGATTTTTAGGGGTTTTCGATAAAGCAAGTAAACAAAGTACGAGTAAATAAAAGACAGTAAGAATAAATGCAGCAAGTGGACCAATCCTTTATACAGCAAAGGACAAGACGGTTGTATTTCTATAGATGACCAAACGTTCTCGAGGACACATGGGAAGACTGTCAAGTGCTTTCGCCTCATATAGTCCATTAATCTTCTTTAGCTTGCTAAGTGTTGTGTGGGTGAACCTGTGCTAATGTACCGCCCCATCCAAGAATAATACATACTTGTGATTATACCCCTTGCAAACATCCGTAAGTACAAGAAAGTAATTAAGGTAAAACCTAACCACAGCTTTAAACTCTAAGACCCTTACGTCCCTTTTGCAATGGTTTCCTAACGGGGGTTCAGGTTTCTGTCACTCCGGCAACCCCTACGATTAGTAGCCAAATACACAATGCATTCCCCTAGGACCATATAGGTGAAGTGTCATGTAGTCGACGTTCACATGACACCACTAGAAGAAGTACACCAAAACTTAAATAACAATCTATTGAATCTTTCTCAACGCAACTCGACTACTAACAACAAGACTTCTCCCAGGTCCTCAAGAACAAAACAAACTACTCAGAAGACATCATATGGATCATGATCAAAGATGGAATAATGATGTATAACAATCTGAACATAAACAATAATTCAATGGTTCACTCAATAGCATCAACTACAAAGAGTAATCAAGACCGGGAAAGTTTCCCCTATGAACTATGCAAGATTCAACACAATTGCTACAACAATATGGAGATGGTGATGAGGGTGCTGGTGATGATGATGATGATGATCCCGATGACGTCCAGCTTGATGGTGGTGTTGATGGCGACGATCTCCCCTCTCCGGGAAGGAATTCCCCTGGCAGAAATCTGTCTGCCGGAGAGATCTTTCTCTCTCGGTGTTTTCCGCCCTGTAGAGGCGGTGGAATCTTTGTGTGGTCGCTCCCCGAGTCTTCCAGAGGGGAGAGGCTGGAGTGGGCCAGGGCAGCCACACCACTCCCAGGCGCGGCCTAGGCCTGCTCGCGCCATGGGGTGGTGTGGGCCCCATGTGGCCCACCTCCACTCCATCTTCTGGCATCCTAAGTCTTTTGGAAAATTAGGATTTTCCATATATTTTCCCGGATTTTCTGATCTTCCCGAATTTTGCCTCCAAACAGCACCGTTTCCATCAGAATCTTGACTGCAGCGGTCCATGCTCCAAAAGTCATCAACCATGCAAAAACAGATGAAATAACATAAGTATCACCTCTCAATATGAAATATATCAATGAATAATAGTGAATTAAGACATAGAATAGTGATGCAAAATGGACGTATCAGGATCCACCGGTGTAATTGCATGTGTGTTCCTCTCATAGACCACACATGGATCCACCGGTGGCATCGCATGTCTGCTCTTTTCATGAACCACAGTTAGAGTCATTGCATGCCTGCTCTTTTCATGAACGACAGCTAGAGTCATTGCATGTGTGTTCTTCTCACAAACCATATCATGAACCAGTGTCATTGCATGTGTGTTCTTCCCATGAACCACACATGGATCCACTGGTGTCATTGCATGTGTGTTATTCTCACAAACCACGTAAGGATCCACCGATGTAATTGCATGTGTGTTCCTCTAATAGAACACACATGGATCCACCGGCGGCATCATGTCTGCTCTTTTCATGAACCACAGTTAGTGTCATCGCATGTCTGCTCTTTTCATGAACCACAGCTAGAGTCATTGCATGTGTGTTCTTCTCACAAACCATATCATTAACCATAGCCAGAGTCATTGCATGTGTGTTCTTCTTGTTAAGCACACATGGATCCACCAGTGTCATTGCATGTGTGCTCTTCTCATTAACCACAGCTAGAGTCATTGCATGTCTGTTCTCCCCACAAACCACATATCACCAGAGTCATTGCATGTGTGTTCTTCCCACAAACCACATATCACCGGTGTCATTGCATGTATGCTCTTCTCATTAACAACGGCTAGATCCACCCGTGTCATTGGATGCATGTTCTTTTCATAAACCGCATATGGATACTAATTAACCTTAGGAGAGCCCTAACCTTAGAGTTAGACCGAGTCTTCTAGAAGGCACGCCCTAACACAGTTGTTCTGCTTGTCGATTGTTACATACCATTCGATCGGGGTGCTTGGACGATTGGGATGGTTTTCGTGAGATCGATCCGCGAGTAGTTTTTTTTGCGGCATGATTGGCCACGCTTGCTCTGGACAAACTTTGAACACCGAGGGCTCCCCTGTTGCGAGTGTCACGACTCACGAGTTGAGCGGGCCATATCCTAGTGTCACGTCCCCATTACTTCTCTTCCTCCCCGTACTTCTCTTCCTTCCCCTCGAAGCCACATTCCCCACTTCACTCACATCCTGCCGTAGCCACAAGCTGACGGCGCCGCCATCCCAATCCCTTCTCCAGCAGCCACCCCCCCTCTCGCCATGGGCTCAAGGGGAGACAACAAGGAAATGCCTCGTGACGACAGGGACGGTGATTTTGATGTGAGTTGTCTCATCTATATCTCTATCATCCGTGGCCAGTTATCTATTTTTTGAGCCAGATCTACTCCGTTTACTCATGTGCGTATGATGTGTTAGGCTAACTAGACGATGTATGACGCTGACTATCACGGTTTAGCGGATGAAGACAGTCCTCTGCTATGTAAACATGGATATGTGCCTGCTAAATTTGTAGCATTCGAAGGACTAAACGCAGGCAGGAGGTTTCTACGGTGTCAAGGACATCGTGCAATGATGCGAGGCGGAAGTTACGGTGTTGTCAAATGGGTAGATCCAGAGTGGCCCAAATTGTTGCAGAAAACGCTGGACAAACTATGGGAAATGACTGTTGAGTTGAAAGAATCCGCATTCAGCTCACTTCTTGACAGTGTTGAGATGAAGCTATGGGAACTAGTTGACACGACCAAGCATAAGCGAGATCTCATGGGGTTGGAAGACAAGGTTAGTAAAGTCGAGAAGGAGAGGGACGCGGCGTTGGCCCTGAAGGCTAAAGCAGAGCAAGAACTGACTCAAGCAAGGAAGGATCTTCACCAGGCCAAAGTCCTGCAATTCACAACTACGAGTATTGACAAGTGCATGAGGAAAGATGCAGAGAAACAACTGAAGCTATGCAAGGAAGATGCTAAAAGGAAGGAGCAGACGATTGGATCCTTGCTCTCGCAGGAAGATGCGCATAGGGATAAGATTAGGAAGATCAAGGAGATGTGTGTTAACTAGTTCTATTTATCTTAAGCCCCGTGCCTTTTTTGAGTTGTAATAGTTGTACTTGTTGACCTAGCAGTCTGAACTATTGGCCTCAGAGTCCTGGGAGTAAAAAATTGGTCGCCCGTTAATCTGCCTTAACCCTACATTACTTCCTTTTGTCTGACCAATGCCCCTTAGATATTCTGCCTGTCGCTTCGTCGTCCTCGTGTACAAATAGGAGGCGCCACAGCTCGTCACTTCGTTGCCCATCCCCTCGCCCTCTCCAATCTCCACCGCGCCGTCCACCCACTCGCTCCCTCTCCAATCTCCACCGCGCCGCCATGGAGATGCCCTCGCTGAACTTCTACGAGGCGCTGATGTTCGCGCACTTCGACATCCTCGTGTCGTCGGCCGCGATGGTGCCCCATGGATGGCGCATCAGCTATGCGGGGGTGCTGGTGGCCCCGCTCCTCGTCCCCGGCGGAGCCGTGATGGAGAGCGAAATCGCGGCGCGCCACCGCCAGATGCCTGCATGGAAGAGGGTGCTGTCCCGGTACGTGGCGGCTAGCCCGTACTGGCCGGTGTTGTTCAAGAAGGACCGGAAGGCCAAGATTTGCAACCACATCGTTTACGGGCGCGTGGTGCACCAGGATCTCCGCAACCGAGAAGGGCAGGAGAGGTTCTGGTCCGTCCCTAGACGGACCAAGTTCACCATCATCGTCGCTGCTCACCATGAAGAGGTGCTCCGTCCCTAGATCTCTGTCTCGATTAGTTTGTGGAAGAATTTATGATTTAGATCAATTTCTGCCTCGATTTAGATCTCTGTTCCGGATTGGGAACGTGACCGTGGACCAAAGACCCCTTTTATACTAGTGTATTCTGACATTGGTGGTTTGTTTAAACGTAATCTACGTGGATTTGGCCGCATGCAAATGGCACATCCACAATTTATAAAGTGGAAGCACGTACACCCGGTTACTGGAGATCCGAGAGCTTTGCCAGATGCAGGGGATGCAGGAGTAGAGAGGCGGTGAGATAGACAGGCTCAAGATTAGGCCAGAAAGTGGTACCCATTTCCTCCTCATCTAGGTATTATCGATGAGAACATTGCTGTTTATGTTGCCACGTCATTGTGCAGCATCTGAAATAAGTTGCTGCTTCATGGAGTGTGGCAGCTTAAATAATTTATTTCTGTGCCACTTACATTCCGTCGTATTTGGAGACCTCCTGCCCCTCAGCAATCGTGGAACCGGTGGATCCTTGTTTTTAGATAGCAGTGGCATAATCAGAATTTCGGATTCAACTACTGACTCGGGCGTTTCCAAACCCTAAGTCGCATTACATTTTACTCAGAGAACGTGGGTAGATTGTTTCGCCCAGCAACGTGCCAACACACAGAGTTTCAGAATTTAACAGAATTACATATATAGGTTCAAGTCCAACACGCTACTATGCATCTTCATTGCCAGCAGCCTTCTTCCGTAGCCTGGGTGCCAAGCCTTCACGTCCAATGGCTTCTTCATTTCCTGCCTTCTTCCTCTTCCTCGGTGCCAATTTTCTTAGCTTCACGTACTGTGCATCGTCGGGACAATGGGTACCAGAATCGTGTCCCGCATCATCTTTCCACTCATTTTTAATTTCTTCGGGCAGCAAAATGACTGACCCGGGATTCATGTTTCTAACCTTGCGGCGCTTCCTATCAAAGAAACAAGACTGTTGCATAACAGCCTAATATCTACAGAGTAAATAAAACAAAAATTACAATTCAGCACAAACATGCGAACCCCAAGCGACCTTTGCTTACCAGGAGCTAATTGCGTTCGAGCAACCACCATGTCCAAGAATAGAAGGGCGACTCCCAGTTGCAGCAGCTTCCACATCCAGTACATCACAAGCTCAAACATGCAATCTGAAGCATACCTTTTCATCAACCCAATTAGCTAATTGTCACATGATATAGGAACCATGATGCCACGTTCATCCATGAAGCTGAACTTTGCAGTCTGCTTCGGCCATACTTCAACATGATTACTCAGAGCAGCAACCATACCAGATATAGTGCAGATCTGCGCAGGCGCTTCTTCCATCGTGAAACAATGGCTTCCATACCACTTTCCCTTGGAGTCGTACCTATAGAGGACTACCGTAACCAGGTAAGGGGGTCCGCGTAGATCCCACTTGACAGAAAACTGTGGACAAAATATGTTTGTCAACATTGGGCGAACGAACAATTTGAGGTTCAGTAGCCAGCTAGCAGTTGTAATTACTGCGAATAGCAAAGAGAAGGGTAGCTCACCTGCTTGTAGGTAGAACTTCTTCTTCCTTGATAGTAGGATTTGCCATCCTTCGAATTGTTCGGCTCGTCGACGGTGGAGGCGGGCTAGAGCCTCGCAACGGTGGCTTCGGCATGCTCCGTTGGAGATCGGTATCAGCGACTGGGCGCTGCAACTGGGCCCCGGAAGTCAAATGTCCGAAGGGATCGTCCTGTCTGGAGGGTGGATTCCGATGCCGCCGGTGCTAGGGGAAAGCTGGGAATGGATTTGTGAAATTGGTCAACGCATCCAATCCACTTAGCTGCTCGATTTGCCTAAGAGGTTGCCGCGTTGGCGCCTGCGTCACGGATAGATAACCGACATGTGGGTCCCGACCGTCTACTTCATGGGGCGGTTTAACGGAATGTTCCTATTTGGCAGGGTTGAGATGAGTTTGCCTCAAAATGGCCCCTCTTAGTAGTTGGCGGCCCAACTTTTCAAAACACGGTAATTTCAGGCAACTTAGGTACTGCCATGCGCTGGCCTGCCAACTTTGGTACCGCAGACGAACAAGCCCGATGAGAGCGACCATTCGTAAGACAGAATCACAGTAGAGAAAGAGAAAGCCGGAAATGTTCCACAGAGAGATCCAAAGTTGTTGGGAGAAAGAATAAAGGAAAAAGACCGGAAAAGTGTTTTCGGATAAATGGGAATTTGAATATATATTTATTATATGTTAATTATGAATTAATATATATACTAAATAATATTTAGATTAATATTCATAAAAGCAACTTTTATATATTGGGCCAAATCCCAGAGGGAAAAGGCCTAGAAGAAATGCTGCTGGAAAAAGGAAAAGCAAAAAAAAACCAGCTGCTGCCTCTATGGGCCAGGCGGCCCACTAAGGGCGGGCGCCGACTGATAGCCGGCCGCACGGGCGGCACATAACCGCTTGCCGTGCGGGGTCGCTGGCGGGCAGGCGAGCCGGGCTGCGCCGCAGGTGTCACTGGCAGGCCGCCACCTCGCAGCCCACCTAGGCGGTGCAAGGCGCGGGCGCAGGCCACCGCGCTACTGGGCTGCGAGGGCACCGGCCCACCCGGGTCGCCTCGTGAGGCCGCCACCGCGGGAGCAGCTGGGCGCAAGGTGGGCCGCGCCAAAGGCCCACCCGGCCAGCGTTGTGCTGCTATCTACTGCTTGCTCCTGTTGTAGGCGGTTGGCTGCCTATTTGGCTGGTGGGCTGTGGCCATTTGGCCCATCCGACTACAGCCCATTTTATCTTTATTTCCTGTTTACTTTTAGTCCCACGTGGCTCACCTAAGAGGGAGGGCACACCTCCCTTAGCCTATATAAAGGGGTGCCCATGGGAGGACTAAAAAACACCCAACAATTGGAGAAGTCCTTTGGTTGACTTCCTCCTTCCCTCTCTCTCTCTCTAGCCCTTGTGACCATGGCCCCAAGTTTGGGATGTGCGATCGAGGCACACCTGCAGTACGCCATTGCGCTGTAGGGATTCCTAGCTGGATATCAACTTCCGCACTCCTGGCGGGATTGGGGAGCCGGAGGTCTCATCATGCACCGGATGTGTACGAAGACACGAGGCGCAACACTTGGGGCACTTAGATGTCGTGAGCCGGAGCTAATGCATGATGAAGGTGAAGAAGGACCAAGGGGTGACCTGCGAGGAGCTTTGTGACCTTGAGGTCGGCTGCGAGTACGACTACTTCAACCACGTTCCCCGTGGAACATTAACCGTGTACGGTCTACAAGGGTATGTATTCTCTACGCATTGGCCGTTACCACATTACTACATAGATAGATCCTAGGCAGTTTTTGGGATTCCCACGTAGGAATTTTTTTGTTTTCTGCCACGGATCTCCTTCAGACATAAGTAACAGAAAAGGAAGACGGTATTCATACCCTTGAAAATCAATGATAGACTTACAGAGGAAGGCGTATGTTGATGAAGACGAGCATCTCCAAGCACCCCAAGTGTGATGCCTCCAAAGTATGACACATGTTCGGTGTAGGCGGCGTCTCTCGGGCTCCGATCAAGCTGAGAAGTGGAAGAGGAACATGGCGGACCGAAGATCACATGATGGTAGTGTGAAGGAGGAGAACTCAAATACCTAGAGGTCCTCCCCAATATTACAGAGAAGTCCTCAATGGAAATGGGAGAGAGAGAACGAGAGAATTGGATGATTCCAATGGGGAGGGGGTGACCCCCTTTATATAGTGGGAGGGGAGGGGCACCACCCAAGAGGCAGGCGGTGTGGGACTAAACCCCACACCCTCCAGCCATCAAGGGGGAGCCGCCGACCCTAGGTGGGCCCCACTTGGGTGGCCCACCAAGCCCTGGCATACTGGCCCTCCTCCCAAGGCGCCTTTCCCCTTTGGGCCTCCCCTCCAGGTGAGGCCCATTAGTAATGGGCTTCCTTTAAAAATAAAATAAAATATATATTAATATTAATTCATCCAAGTAATATAAAATACACATATTTTCCTTCACTCCGGAAATCCTTCAGGACCCCCTCCGATCAACATCGAATGTTACCTAGAACTATTCTGGTTTCTCTCTCTCTATTTCTCCTATGGTACCGCATCTATCCCTAAGCATACCCACCCTTAAGCGTGAAATCCTTTGGTTTGAGAACACTCCAGACATGATTGAGACTCCTCTCATATAGATGATCATCAGTGGGACCTGGATGCCCATGATGATCCCTGTGCATTCCACGAATCTTACCGCTCAAACTATAAACGTCGTTTCCCGTTCCCTTTGCCACTTAATACCTAGTTCATCCGAGACTTGATCTTCGGTATCTCCATACCTTAGTTAAATCTTGTTACCGATGAACTTGTTTACTTGTTCCCATGTCGTTGCATTCCGTGGCCCAGTCACACGCTTGCAAGCTTCGTTAATGGAACGTCACCGAGATGGCCACATATCTACCTATCTGTTACATGGACTGGCAAATCCTAGTCTTGATATGTATTCTACACACCCCTTTGGGAAACCTGAGTGGCACCTTTTTGATCATCCAGTCATGGAATGATACTTGATACCATCTAAGCTCCCCCCAGAATGGTGATTTGCATTATCTCACAGTCTAAGGATCAGGTTGCGAGGTTTTCTATGTTTATCATCAATGGTGAACTTTGTACCTAGATCTCATCGAGATACAACTGTTGGATGTTTGTCTATCACATCATTCAACTAATGACATGACCTCATTGTCAATGGGCATAAATGCCCATGATCTCGAAACCCTAGATCATCCTCATGACCAATGAGCTAGTTCGTTAGAGGTAACTAGAGACATAGTTTGTTTACATACCACACATGTATTAACATTCGTATTAATACAGTTATAGCGCATTATGAAATGAATTATGACCATAGGAGATATATCAAATAATACGCTTTATTATTTGCCCCTAGGGCATATCTCCTTCAGTCGAGCGTCCGGTAGACCCTCTTGATTTTGGCGACTAGGGGTTCATACCGACGCGCGTTCTTGAAGCTGTGAATCGCTATGTTTGGGTGGATGCTGGAGTCGTTGATCCATAGGTCCTGCCACCATTGGACCCAATGATGAGTCGACTCGCAAGGTCCCTGGACGCAGTGTTCCAGGACCTCGATGGTGGTGGCGTGGGTGTTGGAGCCCCAGAAGTGCATGACGAAGGCATCTCGCATGTCTTGCCACGAGACGATGTTGTTCTCGGGGAGGGTGTTGATCCATTAGCGAGTTGCTCCCTCCATCATCAAGGGGAGGTAGCAATCAGTGAGTACATCCGTATGGCCCATGATCCCCATCTCCATGAGGTATGTGTCGATCCACACTACTGGATCGTACTTCTCGATGTCCTTCCGTCCTTTGAAGGTGGAGGGGTATTTCTCGCCCCGGATCATTGGTCTGAAGCACTGTGGGCCGATTCGGCTGAGGGAGCCTCTATGCTCGGGCTCGCGGTTATTGCGATTGGAGAGGGTGTTCCTCAGGTCATGTTGATGGTGAGCTTGCTAGGCTTGGTTGTTGACGAAGTGGGTCCACGCGTTAATCGGTTGACCGTTGGCGGAGACTATGTTGTGCACCGTTCATAGCTTGTTGGTGGAGTTGGCGGGATTCACCGCCTGTGGTTGGAGCTACTGGGGCTTGGGTGAGGGGCAGTTGATGGCGTTGGCAACCGTGAGATGGCCTCTCAAGGTCGCACGACTGCCGGTCGAGCGAGAGTACATCCGCCCCCACAGGTCGATTCCCGTGACTTGTTGCTCGACTGCCCTGGCGAGTAGGGCCTGAGCATACTTGACCTCCAGCGTGCCCTCTCTCGTGAGGTTGAGGTTGGTGATTGTGGCTTGCCCCGCAATGACGTTGTCCGTCGGGGTGGAGTAGAGTGGGATCCCGTTGGCATCGAGTTCTTGTGGCGCGATCAAGATCCACGACTGCTCCGGAGGAGGCGAGCGGCGGGGTGGTGGTGGATCTCCATGCGTAGGTGCCCCAGGTGTCGTGCGACTGCCACCTGGTGGTGCATTGCGGTAGTGCTCGAGCTCAGCCGCGCGTGCGGGGTCGCGCTCGTCATTGAAGTTCAGTGTGCGCCCATGAACAGAGGGTTTGAGGCGACTCCTGATGCGGCACTGGTGGTAGAGCGATAGCTCTCGCATCGTTTGTTCATCGAGGCGAAATTTATCGCGCTTGGCCTGCTGCCTAACCTTTGCCGCCTCTAGCTACTGGCAGTATTCCTTGATCTCTACCAGCATCACTGTCAGTGGGAGGGACGTGGAGAAGGGATCTGGAGGCCCAGAATCTAAGTCAAAGATCCTGAGGATGGAGGGATCCTCGAAATCCTCAGCGTTGGAGAATCACGTGATGGATCCCTCGTGCGACACGGAGGTGATGGATCCGGTGGCCAAAGCAAGGGCCGTCGAGTCGGTGTTGTTGCAGAGAGCCACGTCCCTCCCAGTCGCATTGCTGGTGGACGAGTCATATTCGGAGGCGAGGTGGGCGATGGAGCGGATCTGCTCCTCTAAGAGCAGATCGCACGGAGGGGATCCATCGATTATGGTCGTTTTCACTGGGTCGATGGTGTCCATGAATCCGATGAAGAGGTTGATGGTGATGACTAGCATCACCGCAGCGTGAGTGACCGGGCGCGACGCCGGTATGTAGCTGCTCGGCAGGATCTAGAGGAATCCACCACTAGCAACCATGCGACTGGTGGTGATCAGCCGATCGATTGGACTGTAGGGTCTCGCTGCAGATCTCAAGCTTGACTGGCCATGCTCCATAGTGGGTGCCATGTTCGTGGGAATGACCACGACAGTCGCTACCAGGGGTAGCGATTGATATGATTGGGGGCAAGAGTGAGACGCCATCTACGGAACGATATTGGGAACAAACACAAGGGTTTACCTAGGTTAGCCCCCCATAGGGTAAAGACCTACTACCTGCTAGATTATTATTGGCGAGTGGATTACAAGATCAGCGAGCTCGGTGGCTAGGTGATGGCTATGAAATATAGCCATCTACGTCCACATTTAAACTAGATATTATTCATATTTTTTATGAAATATCTCTCTATACCCTGCCACTAATGCCTAATAATCAAAGGGGTATGCAATCCTTTCATTCAATTTTTCCCTGCGTAGATAATGACGTTCGATGATGGGAATCATAGCATTAAAGTCAAAGATACGAGATTTCCAACAACCCGAAGTAACCAAGAGTCGTGAAGTGGAGACAGATGCTTTAACGACCAACTATATGGTAGGAATAGAATTCCGGACGATAGTTCCGGTCATATAGTTGCCATCGACACCGATAGGTCAAACAGAACAACTTTCATGAAGGGACCCCTATATAAAGAGGCCTTGGGCGACGAGATACGAGAGCTCCTTTCAGATCAACAACCGCCCCTAGAATTCCATCCACAACACCGAAGAGCCGCCGGAGGAATAGACTTAGATCTAATCTCCAAACCCTTCTCCATCACCATAGCCATATTCCACCACTTGTAATAGTATATCTCATCTTCGATTGGCAACATTGTAAGACTATTTGCTATCAATCTCATGATTTATATTACAATGATTCTGATTGTTGATCTCATCTCTATGTGTGAGTAATTCTCCTTGGGCCAAGGGCTTCGGCCTAGCCATCTGGCTTTTGATCATGTTATTTATCATAGATGGGATCATGTATTAGTTTGTATGACATGATGATTATTGTATCCCCTCTTGCCTCAATCTAAGGACTTGTCAGGTACCCAAGATCCTGAGGATTGAGCCAGGTATAGGGAGTATGAGTAATGACTAATCTGTAGGTTGGGAACCCCACTGACAGAAGCGGTAGTACGGCTATATGTAAGGGATTTACTTGGGATTAACGGTGACGTCACTATGCATATCATTAGTTCTCTTTCTTCTATGGATGAGACTAGTAGGTTACTGTTATAAGCGACTGCGGAGGCAATAGCAATTATGGTTGCACTGCCCACATATAATTTATCTTGCTCTAACAATTACATGCACACTTTATTATTATCTTTTATTCCCATCAGATGTCTTGCACAACTACAGGTGAAACCGAACACCCTAGGCCCTCTCTCTCCATCATCGACAACAATAAAAGACAACAAACTCTTGGTCCGGTAAAACATAAAAAGAATTCTAAAAATCTTGAAGGTCCGTTAAAGTAACTCCACTATGCTTTCTACTTCCCGAGGATTCGATAAACCTAGGTATACTAGGGAAAAAGAGCTATACTACATCCGTAATCCGGATCAAAGATATCAACCCTTTTTCTGGCACCGTTGCCGGGGAAGCAATAGCTACCCTGGTGAGGTTAGAAGGAACCTTGCTAGTTTTAATTCTTGATTTTAATTTTGTTAGTTTGCTTTCAGTCTTTATTTAAAAAAATAGTTAGTCTTTAATTTCTTGTTTTATTATCATAAGTCTTTGTTTAAGAAAACCCCAAAACAAAGGAAATATGGTTGAAAAGAAACTTGGGGAGTTTGCAACTCCCAACAATGATTATTTGCGTACTCCTATTACTCAGCCAACAATTGCTACTTTTGACTATGAAATTAAGCCCCATTATTTAAGTTTGGTTCAACAGAATCAATTTGGAGGCTCTGTTGTTGAGGACGCAGGTATGCACTTGAATACTTTCACTCAAATATGTGATATGATGCGCATAAAAGATATTGACCCCGATGCGGTCAAATTGCACTTATTTCCTTTCTCTCTTAGAGGAAGAGCAAAAGAATGGTTGCTATCTTTGCCTAGAAATACTATTGCATCATGGGTGGAGTGTACTTATTTATTTATGACTAAAATTTTCCCACCTGCAAAGACTATGCAACTAAGATATAATATTACTGGTTTTAGACACGAAGAGTATGAGCCACTAGAGCTTGCATGGGAGAGGATGAAAGAATGCATGAGAAACTGTCCCAGTCATGGGATGGAAGATTGGTAAATCCTCCATTTATTTTATAATGCTCTTAACCCTCTGCCTAAGTCTATGCTTGATACTGCAGTTGGAGGAACATTTGTGGGGAAACATATTACCAAAGCAAAGCAGATGCTAGACAATATGCAAGACAACCATGCCTAGTGGCATGTGGATAGATCAAACACGAAGAAGGTGAACTCCGTCTCACCAGAAGAAAATTAAGAACTCAATGCTAAGCTGGATGAGCTCATATTAGCCGTAAAAGGTAAGGAAAACCAGGTAATAGCTATCCCAGAAACAAATATTGAATAAATAGACTTCATAGCTCGTAATGATTATAACCCTTCTTGGAAGAAGAATTATAATCCTAAATTTTAGAAACACTATTCTAGTCCTGCAGGTGACTCTAATAATAGTATGGGATCAAGTAATGGTAGTCTCCAAGAAACACTTAAGTCCTTTATAGACTCACAAAATGAGAAAAACAATATCCTTGTTAAAATAATGGAGAACCATGATGCTATGCTTGGTAAATTATCTAACCAAGCTGTAAGTTTGGGGAATGATTTGTAGACCCTCCAAGAAAGATCGAGGATTGTTGAGGCACAACTAGGTAAGATAACCGAGAGTCAAACTCTCATTCTAGCTAAATTTGCATGTAAAGCTGAGCCCAATCCTATTAAAGACCTCAAGATGACGATAATCCAAAGGGAGGAGCCTGAAGAACTTGATTATAGTAATGCTCCTTCACCAAGTTACACCGTTGAAGATCTTGTAAAAAAGATCAACATCAAGATTCCGGTAAGTGAAGGAAATGATGAAGCTATGTATCAACACTTTGTTAATTAGGTAGCAATAAAGGTACGTGAGCTTGAAGAAGAATATAAGAGAATTGCTGAAAAAATACTTGTTAAGCTTGATGATATGTTTGAGCCTACTATTAATATTAAAATTGGGACCAATGAGATAGCTGCACTT
This sequence comes from Avena eriantha, assembly GCA_910589775.1. Taxonomy (NCBI): domain Eukaryota; kingdom Viridiplantae; phylum Streptophyta; class Magnoliopsida; order Poales; family Poaceae; genus Avena; species Avena eriantha. Next base: position 543,674,128 of record OU342743.1, read on the forward strand.
TGTGATCTAGGTGCAAGTGTTTCAATAATTCCAAAAGGTCCTTTTAATAAGTTAAATCTTGGCTCTTTTGAAATACCGAGTTAAATTGCATCTTGTAGATTCTACCTACAAAAAAGCTGTAGGGATTAAAGAAAATACTTTAGTATACATTAAAGGTTGTCCTGCTCTTATTGATTTTGTTATTGTTGACATGCCTGAAGATGCTACTGCTCCTATTATATTAGGTCGTCCATTCTTAAGAACTATTAAGGCTTTGATTAATCTACATGAAGGGAACGTGAAGCTTCAATTGCCTGCGGGTGATCCTTTTGTTATTCATTTTCCTAGAAAGAAGAAAGCCAAGCATGATAAAAAGGAGGCCATCACTTTGAAGGCCAACTATTTTGATGTGGGTGTTCCACTCATCTGGCCTAAGTGAGCAACATCATGGTCTAGCTATTGACCATAAAAGAGCGCAGCATGGGAGGAAACCCATATGAAACTAGTAGATACCCCGCGCGTTGCGACGGGCATTAGAAATGATTTTCTTGCATTCCGAAAAGTGGCACGAACAGTCCATGAAAATAATGTTCATTTGCATAGTTATTTAAGTGTCTTTGATTGCACGTTGCGGGAATCATATATGAAAAAAGGGCACGAACGGCCTAGAATTTGAAGACATTAAGTCACCTTTATTTTAACAGATGGAGTGAGCAAATTGATAATCCAGTAAGGTGATGAGTATCCAACAGGAAGGATAGAAAACATGTAGGTTATAACAAAATCCTCCAGTCCATGTAGTTACTCACGCGTCTCACGTCAAGGGAGAAAACAATTTGATACCTGGCATCTCTAGTTAAGGTGATCAGTATCTAATCTAACATCGATAGTGAGACCACATGCCCAATGGAGTCCCAACATTAAGCACCGATTGTGCAATTCAGGTACAGATGGTCATGCGACATGCGTCTCAAACTCTCAGGTTCTTCTGAATCACAAAGTACACGCAACCAATCTCCTTGGTGACCTTTAACGTGGCACCGTTGAAGCATGTCTACCGTTGAATAGCCGCAAGGCAAAAGCTTTTTATATAAAAGTCCTAGAGGAATTTCATCTCGAGAAAATCATTCTGGGACTGAAAAATTGTCGATGCCTAAACCACCACTGCTTTTAGGCTTGTAGACTTTGTTCCAAGCTGCAAGAGATTTATATTTGCCTATCAATTCAGATTGCCCACAAAGGAATTTTATGTAAGAATGAACAGAAGGCGGCAGGAATAGAGAAGACACTGATGAGAAAGTGATTATCATGTACTATTCTTTAGATTAGGAACAAATGCACATACGTAAATAGAAAAAAGGGATGTTAGCAGATGCATGTTGGAGACTGACGGCCATCTTTGAGCCGCTGGATGCTTGCCCGAACATAAAATTTAAACTGAAGCAGGACAACAACAGTGCTGTCAGTCGGTTGTTACAACAAAATGCTCGGTTGGACTTGGTCAGCAAGAAGTGAAGAAATTCTACATGCAAATAGTGAAAAAAATTGTTTTAACGTGATAGCAGTATGGGTAAGGAAAAGGAGACAGTAATTCTTCCTGAGGCAACAATAACATTAGCAAGAAACGTTGTTCAGAATACACATTAGTAATGAACTGTGCGGTTAAATTAAGGGTTAATCACCTGTGATTCTGTGAATTCGATGGCACAAGATAGTTTCGGAGTAAGATTCTACACAGTGCGCCCAGCCTTGTTTGACGAACCTGGTAATAGAATAGTTTTCACACTATTCAATTAACAGCAATCCGAAAGAGAGATGGAGAGGAGAAGAACATAGCTAGGAAGAGAGCAGAAAGATTGGCGGCTCACTGATGTTCCAATATTCCTCCGCTTTGTGGTGCCCTGGCTGATTGGAGTAGAGATCAATGGGAATACATACGGGAACACCAGGAGACATAGTAAACATACGCGGGTTGCTAACTAATGGGCTTGAAGAACAGACAGCGGATGGGTTCAAAACTTCAAATACATGGTGGTCGTGGGAGATGTCGGGACAGGCGTTACCACCCAATTATGGTTGGAATAAAAACGACAACTACGTACATGGGAGATCGAGAGGCACGGCGAGTCGATACTGCCGCAAAAGAATGGGCCCGCTAGCGCTGACAAATAGGTCGGTCAAAACAATGGGTAGGTCGGCTCGTGGTGCAAAACTGCAGAAGTGACCGGCGAAGGGAACCCGTTTTATTTTTTTCGAGCGATATAGCTGGTGCGCGTGAGACCGTACTCATAGTGTGACAGATTATGACGACATCTTTTAAATCCGACGGATATGGGTAATTGGAGTGACGTGGCTGCACCAGCTTTGAGCTTGCAAACATTAAATGCACGTTAGTGGGGATGAACTTTATAGATATTATAGATAAAGGTTTGAGTAAAAGTTTTTAAGTTTAGGTTTAAGTTTTATATTTAATACAGAGTGCTAGAAAGCTCCAGTTGAGGAAAAGAAGTTCCGTAGTACTAAAAATCCTGCTTTATACATGCTGATGTTGGTCGGCAATTTTTACTGTCATTTTTCTGTACAAAACAAGGTGTTTCGCTAAGTTTCAAGATAAGAAAGAATTATCGAAGAAACGGAATTTTTTGATGACTACAGAAGGTTTAACGACCAACTATACGACGGGAAAAAAATCCGTCCGTATAGTTCCGGTCATATAAATACCTTTACCATCGACAATTGGTCTTTCTTAAGTACTAAAGGTTTAACGACCAACTATACGGCGGGAATAAAAAATTTGGCTATATAGTTCGGCCGTATAGATATTGATGCCTTCGTAAAATTTCTTTTCCAGATACAGAAAGTTTGACGACCAACTATACGGCGGGGATGAAAAATCCCGGCCGTATAGTTATGGCCGTATAGCTGCACCGCCAGGTGGAAACCCTTAATTTTTGACAGCAGACCAACTATACAGCGGGTACAAATTGTTCTGGCCATATAGTTTGGCCGTATAGTTGTGTCCGACCACAAAATCACCATGGGAGGTACCTCTAACCCCAAAACTTCAAACTCTCTCAAAACGTCAAGAGATCTTCATCTCTACTCAATTTCGTTCAATTTCCTCGCACACAAGTGATCTACGGTATGTTTCTCCTCCGATCGTCCAATTAATTTTTGCAAATTCATCTTTGATCTGTTGTCATTATCAATCTAGGATAAGACCTACTATGAACTATTGCCATGATTCTCTTACCTAGATTACTACTTTGAGGGGATTCTTTAGTGTGTTATGATGAGGAATATGTTATGCTTATTATTGTTGGATCAGAAAGTTTTATTTTTATCTTTTCTTATTATTTTAGATGATGAACACAAGGAGCCAAACTCGTGCTCGTGCTACCGCTAGTGCTTCTCGGGCTGCCGCTCAAGAATGCATGAGGATACTGTTTAAGGATGAGCCCCAACATGATCGCTTCAACAGGATCAAGAACCGAGAAGCGAAGGCAACCAAGTGGGCTTGCCCCATTATATTGAATCAACTCAGTATTTCTAATGACTTTAATTTACTTTGCAATATGTTTTCTTGCAAAACTTTGTATTCAATGATGTGCCTACTTATCGCCGGTTAACTCTTGAATTCGTAAGTTCTTTGCAAAGCACCGTTAAAGCATGGAATGTATAGGACATGATTTCTTTCCGACTTATGAACAATAATTATGGTTTATCACTAGATGAATGGTGCGCATGTTTTAATTTTCCAAAAAATAATGATAATGACTTACGCGCATCCTTTACTAGCTTAGACCCTTCCCCGGAACAATATTATAATGGAATGAGTTTTACTTCTAGAGTAAGCAAGGGGAAGAATATTCAACATCCTGCAACTCACTATTTGTTCTATGTTATTTCTAACACTTTGCAGGCACGAAATGAGTTCACGAGACTCAATGAGGAGGACATCTTAGTCCTTGCAAAGGCTACTTTCAACAACACCAACTTTTCACTCAACTTTGGCGCAATTCTTGTGTGCTACCCAGAGCACCAATCCTCCCAAAGCCAAGGACCACTCATAGGTGGAGGCATCATCACCATGCTTGCCATTTCCCTAGGCATCGACCTAGGTGAGCTGGAACTAGTGCTAGGTGAGCGACGTGTTGGTGAAAGGATCATATGGGCACAAAGAGGGGGCGAATAGGTGCTACTTCAAATTTTACTCTTTTTCAAATTAGGGTTTGACACAAAAGGTAAATTCTCTAGATTATGCAACTATGGTGAATTTAACTATTTGTCATTCTAGCACAAACACTAAGCAAGAACAAGATAAGTAAAGTGCGGTAAAGGATAGAAGTAACCAAAGTGGAGCACGCAGAGACACAAGGGTTTGTTTCCCGTAGTTCCTTCCTTTTGAGGGGAAGTACGTCTACGTTTGGAGAGGGGGTCGTTTCAAACCACCAACGATGTGAGAGGCCTCCCTTGTTCTCCGATAAACCTCACCCCAACGGATTCGATTCACCACTTCCACTATATCGACAACCTTCGAGGTGGAAGCTGGCACCTTTACAACAAGTTCGAGGCACACATCCACAACCTAATTGGAGGCTCCGGAATACAAGAAAGCTATCAAACAATCAAAGACAAGCTTGTAAGAATCAAATCAACCAAAACAAGGCTTAGAGTTTCCAATGAAACCCTAGAGCAAGGGGCCCTCAAGTGAAAGAGGGGGAAATGAAGATTTCTCTTGGTGAAGCTATAGATCGATGCATCCTCCTCCGATTCCCCAAAGATCAACGCCTTTGGGTGGTTGGATGAAGAGATCTTGGAGTTTTGGTGCCTCTAATGGGTAGTCTTCTTTTTCTGAAACGAGCAGCTAGAGGAAGGGGATGAGGTCCCCTATTTATAGGCCACACACTTGTGAACCGTTTTCTGACCGTTGGAGGCCATTCACATGGGAGACTCCGGTCTGCCAGACCAGAAACTCCGGCCCACCTCCGGTCCATCTCCGGACCGAGCATCTGGCTGACTTGGGTATGGGCTTGACATCCACTATGGAGAATCTGGCTGTAACTCCGGACCAGAGACACTGGAGACTCCAGTGTGCCCACACCGGAAACTACGGTCAGAGGAGTCACACCAGAGATTCCGGCTGATATCCGGTCCATCTCCGGACCACCACACTGATAGACCCTTTGTCAAGTCCAGTCCGCACACCGAGACCTCCTGGGGAAACTCCAGACCACACCGGAGACTCCGGTGTATGCACACCAGAGACTCCGATCTGGAATCCTCAGGAAAGCATGGATTTGGCCATGTAATTTCCCATAACACTCTGACTTTTTCCCTTTACAAGAGATTAATCTATAGACATTAACACACAGTAAAATGTACCTTATGTTGTTAACAAACACCGAACCAGATTAGAACAATAAATGTCCTTTTAGTTGGTTTCTCTACTTTAAAGGCTTGTGGAATGCTAACTAGGAGAGGTGGTGTTTATTACTTGCATATTGCAGGAGCTAGGCGTCTCTATCCTGCTCCTTTGCCTAATGGTATTTTCTCTATCGAGGAAGGACGTTTGCGATATGACTTGCAGGTTGAGCAACACCAATCCGAGGAAGAGATTACAGATGAGGATGAGGACCAAGAAGAGGAGCAGCCACCAACCCGGTTCGCTACATACCAAGACTTCCAAGAACTTGGAGGAACTGTGGAGATAATGCAAAACCTCTCCTTGAACCTCCGAGAAACAACTAGTAATTTATCAACTCAATTTGCGTACTAGAGTTATAACTTTTCCCACAAGGGGAAGAATATTCAACATCATACAATTCGCTATTTGTTCTGTGTTATTGCTAACACCTTGCAGGCACGAAATGAGTTCACGAGACTCATTGAGGAGGACATCTTAGTTCTTGCAAAAGTTGCTTTCAACAACATCGACTTGTCACTCAACTTGGGCGCAATTCTTGTGCGCTACCTGGAGTACCAATCCTCCTAAAGCCAAGGACCAATCACAGGTGGAGGCGTCATCACCGTGCTTGCCATTGCCCTAGGCATTGACCTAGGTGAGTTGCAGCTAGTGCTAGGTGAGCGACGTGTTGGTTTCTCTATTTTAAAAGCTTGTGTAATGCTCACTAGGAGAGGTGGTGTTTATTACTTACATATTGCTGGAGCTGGGCGTCTGTACCCCGCTCCTTTGCCTAATGGTATTTTCTCTATCGAGGAAGGACGTTTGCTATATGACTTGCAGGTTGAGCAACACCAACCCGAGGAGGATATTCCGGATGAGGATGAGGACCAAGAAGAGGAGCAAGAAGTTCCTTATCAAGAGGAGCAACCACCAACCTGGTTTGCTACATACCAAGACTTCCTTAGCATAACCTCTCCTTGAACCTTCAAGAAACAACTAGTAATTTATCAACTCAATTTGCGAACTGGAGTTACGACTTTTTCCCACCACCACAATGATTTGAAGGGCTTGCAAAAGCCTAAGCTTGGGGAAGTTTCCTCATTATCTTTATTTGGTGTTCATTTGTTTTTATTTATTTCGAGGTTATGTTTTTAATTCGAGTTTATAAGCACTCGTGTTGGTTTCCCCAACACTTTATCTTTAGTTATTTCTATTTGTTTTCGAGACTTTCTAGCCAAGCTTTGCTGCCAATTTTCTATTCTTTAATTCTCTCTTAAAAACAACAAAAATATTTGTCCATTTATCTTTATTTTCCCTCTTCCTTCCTTTCTATTCTCCTTGTGGCTTTCACATATTTGCAGGAGAGTGATCGACTTCGAGTTTCCAAGAAGCAAATCAAAAGGGAAGAGAGAAGTGGAACCAGTCATGAGAGGTATGCCTTCAGACTCCCCACTTTTGAAGTTTGAGAAACCCATGCTAGTTAGTACTAAATGTTAAGATATTATATTGGTGGAGTGAGTCTTTATATTGTAGTAAAATTTTGTTTGCATGGGTTTTTAGTTGGGTATGTTTTGTTCCAGCTCTTGTAGTTAACCAAGTCTTGCCTAAAATTGCTAAATAATTGTAATAAGAAAAAGTCTCACAATTGAAGGCTCGGGTGTTGTAGTGTTTAGTCTTGAAGGCTTATTTCTAGAGACACTGAACACCACAGAAAATAATGATTGACTTGATAGCTCTCTTTAAAAGGATTTGTTCGATTGAATTAATGTTTAGCGGTTTTTGTGAGCATGACAAAGTTTGACTTGTGAATCATAAGAATGATATAGCTTTATGTGTGTCAAACTTCATGGGATGCCAACACATCCTCTAGCCTACAAATGATCTTCATGGAGGAAACTCCTAGATTTCGGCTATGAGTTGATTAAACATATGTAGCAACAATGCTATAATGGGTAAGATTCTTGGCATTCTCGGGTAGCTGCATTCATGATGGAGTCACTCCTCTAGCTGATATGAGTAATCATTGTACAAAAGGAATAAAAACCTTGGTGATCCCACAAGTGTCCATCACAGCCAGATAAACTAATTAAAATTTTGGCATGCTCTCAATTACTTAAGAACTGAAATTCTTGAAGGACAATGAACAGAAAAGTAGTGCTTGAAAAGTCTTGATTTATTGATGTGGGAGAATTGAGATACTCTAGTGTATATGTTTTTCATGACAAACTCTCACACTCTCAATTTTACATGATTATACTTTATTGTTCAAAGGCAAGCCTATGAGTTGATTACATGACATGGAATAAGGTTTACTCATTTGAATCATACATGTCAACAATAATTTTGCTACACCATAAGGATGCTTAAAAACCCGTATGATATGCTTGCCATTACTCTATCTATGCTGAAGTTTTTCAGATTAATAAAGTGGAGGAAACATGAGACTACCAATCATGAGTAAGATCATCATCTTGTTATTTCAGTTTAAATTCTGAGTTCCTTTTTGATTTTGGTTTTCTTGCTCAAGGACGATCAAGTTTAAGCTTGGGGTGGTTGATGGCTGTGAAATATAGCCATCTACATCCACATTTAAATTGGATAGTATTCATATTTTTGATGAAATATCTCTCTAAACCATGTCACTAATGTCTAATGATCAAAGGGGCTTGCAATCCTTTCTTTCTATTTTTCCCTGTGTAGATAATGACGTTTGATGATGGGAATCACAACATTGAAGTCAAAGATATGAGATTTCCAACAACCCAAAGAAACCAGGGGTCGTGAAGTGGAGACAAAAGCTTTAACGACCAACTATACGGTGGGAATAAAATTCTGGCCATATAGTTTCCATCGACACCGATAGGTCAGACAGAATAACTTTCGTGAAGGGACCCCTATATAAGGAGGTTTCAGGCGACGAGAAACAACACGCCCCCAGAACCCTAGAAACCTGCATCCACAACATCGAATAGCCATCAGAGGAATATACTTAGATCTAATCTCCAAACCCTTCTCCACCACCATAGCCATATTCCACCACTTGTAATAGTAGATCTCATCTTCGTTTGGCGACATTGTAAGACTATTTGCTATCAATCTTATGATTTCCATTGCAATGTTTATGATTGTTGATTTCATCTCTATGCTTGAGTAATTCTCTTTGGGCTAAGGGCTTCAGCCTAGCCATGTAGTTTTTGTGCATGTTATTTATCATAGATGGGATCATGTATTAGTTTGTATGACATGATGATTATTGTATGAGTAATGACTAATCTGCAGGTTGGGAACCGCGGTGATAGAAGGGGTAGTACGACTCTATGTGAGGGATTTACTTGGGATTAACGTGACATCACTATGCATATCATTAGTTCTCTTTCTTCTATGGATGAGACTAGTAGGTTATTGCTATAAGTGGTTGCAGAGGCAATAGCAATTATGGATGCACTGTCCACATATAATTATCCTGCTCTAATAATTACATGCATACTTTATTATTATCTTTTATTCCCATCAGATGTTTTGCATAGCTACAGGTGAAATTGAAAGCTCTAGGCCCTCTCTCTATCATCGACAACAACAAAAGACAGCAAACTCTTGGTTCGGTAAAACACAAAGAGAATTCTAAAACTCCTGAAGGTCTGTTAAAGTAACTTCACTACACTTTCTACTTCCCGGGGATTCGATAACAAAGGTCTACTAGGGAAAAAGAGATGTACTACATCCACAATCCGGATCGAAGGTATCAGTAACCGACTCGACCTGCTACCCTAAGACTAATACCTTTGATCTGGATTACGGATGTAGTATAGATCTTTTTCCCTAGTAAACCTAGGTTATCGAATCCATGGGAAGTGAATGCATAGTGAAGTTACTTTAACGGACCTTCGGGAGTTTTAGAATTCCTTTTGTGTTTTTACCGGACCAATAGCTTGCGTCTTTTTGTTGTTGTCGATGATGGAGAGAGAGGGCCTAGGGCGTTTGGTTTCACCTATAGCTATGCAAAAACATCTGATGGAAATAAAAGATAGAAATAAAGTATGCGTGTACTTGTTAGAGCAAGATAAATTCTATGTGGGCAGTGCATCCATAATTTCTACTACCTTCGCAACCGCTTATAGCAATAACCTACTAGTCTCATCCATAGAAGAAAGAGAACTAATGATATGCATAGTGATGTCACCGTTAATCCCAAGCAAATCCCTCACATACAGCCGTACTTCCCCTTCTGTCACTAGGGTTCCCAACCTACAGATCAGTCATCACTCATACTCCCTATACCTGGCTCAACCCTCGGGGTCTTGGGTACCTGACAAGTCCTTGGATTGAGGCAAGAGAGGATACAATAATCATCATGTCATACAAACTAATACACGATCCCATCTATGATAAATCACATGCACAATTGCTACATGGCTAGGCCGAAGACCTTATCCCAAGGAGAATTACTCACACAAAGAGATGAGATCAACAATCACAAACATTGTAATGAAAATCATAAGATTGATAGATATAGTCTTACAATGTCACCAATCGGAGAAGAGATCTACTATTACAAGTGGTGGAATATGGCTATGGAGATGGAGAAGGATTTGGAGATCTGGAGGCGGCTGGAGATCTGTGGCAGAGACTTTTTGGCGAGGTCTGGCTTTTTTTTCTCATCGCCCAGGGCTTCTTTATATAGTGGTCCCTTCACGAAAGTTGTTATGTTCGACCTAACGGTGGCGGCGCCAACTATACGACCGGAGCTATACGGTCAGAATTTTTGCTCCGGCCGTATAGTTGGTCATTAAGGCATCTGCCTCCGTTGTTTGGCTCCTGGTTTCTTCTGGTTGTTGGAAATGTCGTATCTTTAACTTTAATGTAGTGATTTCCTCCTTTAAATGACATTATCTGTGCAGGAAAAATACAAGAAGAAAGGATTGCATACCCCTCTAAATATTAGCATTAGTGGCAGGGTTTAGAGAGACATTTCATCAAGATTATGATTAACATCCAGTTTAAATTTGTACGTAGATGGCTATATTTTAGAGACATTAGAGACCTATCCTCTCTATATAAAGGCCAGGAGGGGGCGGCAAGGAGGACCAACTCATACACCCCCGCATACATCTCGCCAGATTGTATCTGCGCACCTTGTAACTATCGACTCCCTCATAATTAAAGAGCAGACAAGCAAGAGTAGGGTCCTCTATGATGCCTGAACCTGGGTAAAACCTCATGTCACATGTGTGCTTGTTATCTAGCCAATTGATGCCTCCAGTGCTCCCCACTTCCTCGAACCTAAGTCCATCAATGATGGGCATTGATGAGTTAACCCCTCGTCAACAATACTTATGATTCTCTGCCTTCTGATTGCAAATGTAAAACCACTTGGACCTCCAACCTTTAGCAGACTCCACTATCTTGAAAGATAAGTACTATTGATTGGGACAAATTAAAATACTGCACCTGCCAACATCATACACTACCCCACCAGAACCCGACTGCCTCTTCACCCCATACAATTTCTTGAAAAGCCCAAAGTGTCGCTCAATCGCGAGCCATCACTCGCAGAGGGTAATGGAGCAAGCAATATGCAGAATAGAATTAGGGCTTAGTTGATGCAGTTGGATCCCGCAGAGGAAAAGCAACCCACGCACAAAATCATGGAAGGGAAGAGAGAGTCCCCGCAGCACGAAAGCAACGAACATCACCCAATACCCAACGGGGGGGTCAGGGATTAATTCTACACCAGGGATCTTGCATTCCTTCTCGTCCGTAGGGATGATACTAGTCTGGCGCAGGGACCACAATTTTGATGCCTTCATTGTTGAACGCTGCCAGCTACTATTGGTGACCCTTGTCCCGGTGATCTTCTTCTTGGGGGTGGCGGTGGTGCTCGATCTAGCACCCGCAACTTTCTTGCTTTTACCCATCACCGCGGCTCGCCTCTTCTGTTGGGCTCACAAAAATGAACTAGGAAATATGTAGAGAATGTCCAGTGCAGCGGGCAAGAATGACACAACAAGGAGCACTAGAAGAACGAAGATGGTGAGGAAGAACGTGAAGTAAGATTTTTTTACTGTGGCGTCTGCCCCTAAAGCGGCCTAGACAATTTCCACCGTTGATTCATGGCCACGGGGCAGCGGTGCACATCTAGCGGACCCACTTGGCAACTACATAACCAAATCTTTGTCACGCTTTCCCCTCTATGCACGCAAATCGAGGAGACACGGTTAATGCCAATGTTTTACATGTCATGCGGTCAAGTCCGGTAAGCCTTATGGTGGGGCCTACTATGCCACATCTCATTAGTATTTTCCTACTGATGGTTGAGCTCATCTCTCGTCACCCCTCACGTCATCATCAATTCAAACTCAAATGCCACTCTTCAAGGAAGGCAACATAATCTTTGACTGCATTCATCAAATCAGAGCTATCAAACAAATCATCATTCAAATATAGATGTGCCATCAAGACTGAGTTTCTGTTTGAATCTACAACTCGAGCAGACACACGGGGATACTCCCATAGGTAGCGCTAGCCACGCACCCTATGTACTTCTAGGTCCAGTGTAAAAGCATCATAGGATAATCACTCGAGTGGTTGCCCGAGTCCATGACTAAGTCATACACTCGAAAGCTACTCCAAACTGGAGCGCCAAACACACAATCTCGAACAAGCACTCGAAGATTACTCCTTATAGGAGCACTCAAAGATTACTCCTTACAGGAGCACTGATCGTACACCTGATGTACTTGCAGGTCCGGTGAATAGTCTATTGATTGCAAATAGTTGAAGGTCATGCCCCGAATCCTCACTCGAATCAATATTCGACCAAGGAGTCGGGGGCTACTATAGGGAGCATTGTTCACGCATCCGGGAAAAATGTGGGCTCCAACAACGATCATCTGAAGTAATCAACAACTATAAGTATCTGCTTGAGTCTACGACTCAAACAGACACTCGGGGGCTACTCCCATAGGGAGCAGTGGCCGTGCACCTAATGAAACATAATGGCCATTTGACTGATCGATTATGTAGACTACATTTGCAGCAGCAACTAGCCTACGACAGTTGATATTTTTTGCGATTTTGCCTACACACACTCCAATGTCAAGTTCAGAGACAACGTCTCCTTGGCCACCTGAAGCATGTTTGAAGTGACAATCCTTTAGATGTTGTGTCTACGATGCAAAGATAAGACCTACAGACACCGTCTGATGGCCTGGAAGTCACACCTACTGCGCTCTACCAATTAATATTGTGCCAATAGGCACGTTGAAAAATCCTGATGGACATGTTGGGTACACGAAACATCGATACTGGAGTTCGGCTCAGTAAGGCCTCTGCGTCATGAGCCAAATTACACTAGAAATTTTCAAATTCGAGTCTAGGAACTCGAGTTTGAGTAGGTCATGTATGTTTTTTGCCCAAGAGAAATTAGCTGGTCCCGATCCGTCGAATGAATAGGGACATGAACCACAACCCCTATGAACTACACGAACATTTCATTATCTTTCGAGTGAATGGCTTCTAAAGTCTCCATCAGAATCTTCGATTCGACTAGACACTCGGGGGGCTATTGACATAGGTATACCCTATGGGTACCTATCATTGGCCTATCTGGTTCGGACCAACAAGGGGCATGCATAACGATCTGCCAAGGATGATGAAGTCCATGACTATTCGGATGAAGCCAAGCCCATGAGGGGCACGAATCCTTGACAAACACTGTAGAACCCTATAGAACTCTTAGGGTTTCTCCCTTGTTCTGTAACCGACTTAGATGTATCCCGAGACCTGGCTTCCCTAGATAAGGGCCAGGAGGGAGCAACGAGAAGGGTAATCATACCCTTGCCATACACCTGCCAGATTACATTTGTGTTACACTGCCATCTTGGCACCCATGTAATCATAATATCTCCATTAATCAAGAGTAGACAAGCAGGAGTAGGGTTTTCCCTCCGAGGGCCTAAACCTGGGTAAACACCGTGTAGCCATGTTGCTTGTTTGTTAGTCGATGAAGTTCCCAGCATGCACTCTTCTCAGCGTGATCACACCACGTCTTTCACAAACTGTCGTCCAAACACAGTACGACAAGGCTCCTCATCCTTTAAAACGAAAACCACGTACCTTATTCCCATTCCTACTAGGCTCCTTGAACAAGTCACTGATGTATGCAAGTGTACAGATCGTTTGTAGCTAGTTTTGAAGTATAGATATCGATCCCACGGGGATCCCAAAGGTAAGTTTATATGAATGAAGTCTCTATCACACTCAAAGTTGTCACAGGTCTTCGAGTGAATTGACCGCAAGTGTGGAATAAGAATGAAATTTGGATTAAACTGGATGTATTTAAATAAAACTAAAATGTAAACTTCAGGAATAAAAAGCATAAAAGTAAAAAACGATTCGATTGTTTGTGGTTTCTGCAGATGACAAAGAAGGCGCAGGGAGATACAGTTCATGGTGATAGTGACTGTGCCAAGTGGATGAATGATAAGTGCAAAAATTATAATCTTATAAGTATATGTGTAGGCAAGCAACCCATAATTATCCGAGACTCCTCTTGGTAGATTTCATCCTAACTTCAATAATCCTACTAATTTGTTACCAAAACCATGGTCAGTCACTAGACGATTAAGATCCTTCAGGTTGCTTAGCAAATAAGCTCCTTGGATCGTACTAATGCAATAAGCACAGTGGTTCCTCGTGATCATCGAGTCAAACTAGTTTCCCATTGATATCCCCGTGTCACTCGGGGGTCATCGATCTGCTAGCAAACAAGATCCTATCTATGTAGAACAAATCATCATGTTGTCTGGGCCCTTAATTGGACAACAAGCATTAGGCATCTCACATATAGTCAAGCACACATAATATAGTAATTAAAATCAATCACAAACTAATGGAAAATATATGGAGGCACATCACATCTCACCAATCCCTTACATCTCCCGCGCCCAAGGAACTTACTCACACATGAGATAAGAAAGCATCATCGATATAATTAAATAAAGGGAGTTCTTCTCGATATTACTGTGGAGATCCACAATAAGGATAGAAAAGTAATCCAACACAATTCAAGATAGGAAGAAACAATCTCAAACCCTAATCTTGTAAAGTGAAGATCGCTCTCTCTCAGGTACAAGTAGTGGCTATGAGGGTGTGATGGCTAGGAGGTCGAAGATCACAGAGCAACATGAAGAATGTCTTCCCCTTTTTCTCTAGATCTCTTCTTTCTCCTTTATGGATGGGATGGTGGTTGTTGTGTTGTTATTTCGTGTCTCTCCTCTTTACGAAAGTTGTCCCTTTTGACAAGACGGAGACAAATCTAACTATACAGCAGGAACTATATGGCCAGAAAAATATTCCCAACATATAGTTGCTCGTTAAAGCTACAGTATACCTCCCTTGATCGCTTCCAAAAAGAGACTTGCTTGTTTTCGCCTGAATATTGTGTTTCTCTTGTGAAAACCTTCTGTTGATGTTCAAAACCTGAAACATACATTAAAAACCAGTTTCTTCGCTACCAAAGTAGTAGCGTTAGGTAAAGCTAGAAAACTATCAAATCCAGAAGAAAACCATCAATAAAAACCATAAAAAAATATGTCGAATCTCACAAATATCAAATCGCCAAAGCTTAGATGTTGCTCGCCCTCGAGTGACAAGAAAATAAGGAAGAATAGCGGAGATTCGAGACTAAAATAAAAGAACTTAAAGCTCGAATTGGTGTCAAATTCTTTTCTTCACAATTCCTGCAATCTTAAACATGACCATATAGGTATTCACAAGATTGCACTGAGTCCACTTCCTAACCACGTATATCTTGCTAGCAAATAAATCATATGCCCGAGACAGTGTCAAAAGTTTAGCTAAGAAAGTGAAACAAATTCTTTTGGTGTCTCTCTTTGTTGAGAGATGAAAACTTTTTACTCTTGTTTCTTTAATAAATTAAGAGTACTCAAGTTGGCACCAAAAATTATTCAATTTAAGAACAACTCATCTATTCCCACGTAAAAATTTCAAGACTCTCAAAGCACCTTTTTTCTTTCCTTGTTTTTCAAAAACTTTAGCCCTTTCATAGAGAAATCATGCCACTGTTTTTAACATGTTAATTGGGACTGTGTTGCGCACTCGTGACCATGCCAATAGATAATTGTTGAGCAATAGTGGGTCAGAGGAGTACTAAAACTTCACGTTGAACGTGAAACCACGAGGAGACTAAAATTTTACCCGTCACAGCATTGCAGCTACAGACGCTTACATAACTCAATAGCCGAAATCAAGTGGTTCCCCACATTTAGATCGTTCCTTGGCTAGCAGAGTTAATAGTTCCCCATGGAGCATGACAGTGTTGTAATGACACGCATAAAGCAATATCTTACTATAATTATTGGAAAAAGCAGTGGCATATTATCTACTACTTCGAAGCATCCATTTTATCAGACAATTTCATTCAAGAGTGTTATCGAGTCTATTTGCATTAAGCTCAAATGGGGTTGAGTAGTTCTACAATCAAATCCTTTGGGCTAAACATGGACTCAAGTCATCTTTCAGATGCTTTTTCTTGTTGTAAAAATGTCGGAAATATTTTTAACCAAGTTCATTGCTCATTATTTCAAAGCTGAAAAGGAGACACTAGCGAAAGAATAGAATTTACAGGATAACAAGCTAAGTGGGGAGTGGCTCAAGTGCAAGCGAGTAAATAATTGTAGGATCAATTTAAAGTTGCAGAAAAGGGGATGAAAGGAATGTGATACCTCCTCTTGCTTGCTTCTTTCTCGCACTTGAGTCGAACCCCCTCTACATTTCCCTATTGCCAAGTCACCTAAAATTGAGCAATCTCCGAGAGAAACAAAGAAACAAATTTGCAATAAAGGTTACAACTATTTTTTTGTGTTTTTGGTATAGGAATGCGAACTGAAAGTAAACTTGCAATTTTGAAGAAGTAAAATAAATCAAAAGAAGAAATAAAAATATGAATGTAAGGTTTGGAGGTTTTCAAACCTCCCACAAGCTTAGGCTGTTGCTAGGCTCAGTTGTTGTCGTCGTTCGGTGGCGGGTACAGATACTGCTGGTAGTAGACAGGGAAATGGGTCATGAAGTGACTGAAGTTGTGAGTTAAGGCACTAACATCCTCATTCACTCCTTGTACCGTGTGGACAATCTCCCCAACGCGCTGGTTGAGTTGTTGAAAATCTTGATAGGGGACGTTGTTGAACCCCTACTGCTGTTGATTGGGCCATGGGTCCTAGGATCCCTCCTATTGTTGTTGTTGTCCCTCCCAAGAAGAGTTGTATTCCTGCTCCTGCTCCTGCTCATCCTCATCCTGATGCTCTCCTTCTTGATCAGGCTAGAATTCAGTCATGATCTCCACCACTTGATCCTTGGTGAGGATCCAGTTGTCCTTTGCCATAATCGAGAAGGCTTGTGGACAGGACAACAGAACCTGCTCAACCTGTGCATCACCAAGATAACCAAACTGATATGCTCGGAGCCGCTTGTCAGCTCGGTAAACACTGAGGAAACCACAAACACTTATATATATTTGACATCCATAAGTTTGGAGCCGTCCACAGGTTGCATAACAGGTAATGTAATGTTCAATGCTAGGACAAGGTGGGTTACTAATACATTGCAAATGTATCTATAATTTTTGATGTTCCATGCTTCGTTTTATCCACTTTCTTGTGTTTTTTCCAACTTTGGAGTACTTTTATTATGATTTCTTGGACTAACCTATTAACAAGAGCCACAGTGCCAACTGCCTGTTTTCTGCTGTTTTTGGTTCCAGGAAAGTCAGAAAATGAATATTCTCGGAATTGGACGGGACAAAAGCCAAAGTGCCTATTTTTCCGGAAGGGATCAAGTGCCAGAATATGAGACGGAGAAGTGCTGGGGGCCGGCCACACCACCTGGCCACGCGGCCAGGCCTGGCCCGCGCCAAGGGGTGGTCTGGCCGACCCCAGCACCCCCTCGGCCTCTCCTTCCGCCTATAAGTTGCCCTCGGGACGAAAACCCTAAGGGCCCGAAAAAAATCGACGAAAGAGTCTGTAGCCGCCGTCATCTCTGTCCCTAGATCGGGGGGATCTGAAGCTCTTCCCGGCACCCTGCCGAAGAGGGGAATTCACCCTGGAGGCCTTCTTCATCACCATGCAAGCCTCCGGTGTGATGCGTGAGTACTTCATCCTTGGACTACAGATCCATGTAGTAGCTAGATGGCTGGTTTCTCCTCCTTTGTGCTTTCATGTTTAGATCTTGTGAGCTCTGTTCATGATCAAGATCATCTATTTGTAATTCATACATGTTGTATTTGCGGGGACCCGATGGATATTGAGATGCTATTTCAGATTGATTATTGATTCTATCATGTCTTTGTTATTTGAGATCTTGCATGCTTTCCGTTGTTAGTAGCTATCTTGGCCAAGTAGATGCTAGTAACTCCAAGAGTTAGTATTTATGCTCGATAGTGGGTTCATGCCTCTGGTAATCTGGGGAAGTGACAGAAATCTCTAAGGTACTAGATGTGATGTTGCTACTAGGGAGAAAACAACAATCCTTTGTTCATAGAACAATCGTATTGTTTACTTTACATGCAGTTCGTAAAGCAATAATCTGTTGCTTCCAACTTAATACTGGAGGGTGTTCGGATGATAACCTGAAGGTGGATTATTAGTCATAGATGCAGTTGGATGGCGGTCTATGTATTATGTTGTAATGCCCAATCAAGTCTCAGAGGAGTCAAGATGATTAGTATATGCATGTATTGCTTTCTTGGTGTTTGTCAATTGCCCCGCTGTAATTTGTTCACCCAGCATGTTATCTATCTAAGGAGAGCCACCTCTAGTGAACTATGGATCCCGGTCCTTTTTCTTTACATACAATCTATAAACTGTTTCTGCTTTGTGTTTACTTGTGCAAACTTTTACTTTTTGCCATTCGATACGTTTAATCCTTTGTTTTCTGCAAAACACGGTGAGATTGACAACCTCATCGCAAGTTGGGGACAAAGTTCTATGGTTGTATTGTGCAGGTCTCCACGTTGCTACTAGCACCGGTAGTGGGCCCTGCCAAAGCTCAGCTAGTAACACCTTTGGGGTGTTTCCTTGCTCCTACTGGTTCAATTAAACCTTGGTTTCATAACTGAGGAATGACTTGCTGCTGTATTCATCATACCTTCCTCTTGGGGTTCCCAACGAGCTATACGTCGAAAGTCGAGTGCATCAAGGTTTTTTCTGGCGCCGTTGCCGGGGAGTCAAGGACATCTTCACAAGGGGAGTCCTCATACCCAATCTCTTTACTTTGTTATTTTTGTTTTGCTTAGTTTTCTTTTTGCTTTGTTTGCTTGTTTTGTTCTTCAAAAATCAAAAAAAAATTAGTTTTACTTGTTTTCTTTCTTATTTGAAAACCCAAAAAATGACTAATCTTGAAAACACTAAGTTGTGTGACTTCACTAGCACCAACAGCAATGATTTTATGAGCACACCTATTGCTCCACCTGTGGCTGAAAATACTTTCTTTGAGATAAAACCTGCTTTGCTCAATATTGTTATGAGAGAACAATTTTCTGGTATTGGTAATGAAGATGCTGCTTCCCATCTAAATAACTTTGTTGAACTTTGTGAGATGCAAAAGCATAGGGATAAAGATGGTGATGTTATTAAACTGAAATTGTTTCCTTTCTCTTTGAGAGGAAAATCTAAAGAGTGGTTGAATTCCTTAACTAGGAATAGTATTGATTCTTGGACTAAGTGCAAAGATGCTTTTATTGGAAAGTACTATCCTCCTGCTAATATTATATCCATGAGAAGTGAAATAATGAAGTTTAAACAACTTGATAATGAGCATGTTGCTCAAGCTTGGGAAAGAATGAAATCTTTGGTAAAGAATTGTCCCACTCATGGACTAAGTGCTTGGATGATCATCCAAACTTTTTATGCAGGATTAAACTATTCTTCAAGGAACCTATTGGATTCTGCTACTGGAGGCACCTTTATGACCATAACTTTGGGTGCTGCAACAAAACTATTGGACAATATGATGGTTAATTATTCTAAATGGCAGACCGAGAGAGCTCCACAAGGTAAGAAGGTAAATTCTGTTGAGGAAACCTCCTCCTTGAGTGATAAGATTGATATAATTATGTCTATGCTTGTTAATGGGAAAGCCCATATTGATCCAAATAATGTTCCTTTAGCCTCTTTGGTTGCTCAAGAAGAGCAAGTTGATGTGAACTTCATAAGAAATAACAATTTTGGCAACAATGCTTATGGTAATAATGCTTATAGGAACAATTTTGGTAACAACAATTATAATCCATATCCTCCCAACAATGGTAAATCTAAATTACCTAGTGAAGGAAGAATCTTAGAAGTTGAAAGAGCCACTAAAAACTTCATGCAAATGCAATACGAGCAAAATAAGCTATTTACTAAAACTATGGAGGAACAATCTATTATTTTGAAGAACATTAGCCATCAACTTGAGAGTCTAAATAGGGAAATTCCTAGTTTACAATTGAAACTCTCTAATGCTGAAAGGAATATATCTTCTCTATCTGAAGCTCAATCTTCATTGATTAATAAAATGGATGCTAAACCTGAAACTAATGAGAATCCCTTTGCAGCTACTAATGCTATACAAGTAAGAATTGATGAAAATGTTAGACTATTAGCTGAATTACATGTTAAGTGGGAAAGAGAAGATGAAATTGCTAGAAACATTAGTGTTTCTACTATCAGCACCACTAGTGTTGAGGCTAACAATAGTTCTACTACTTTAGATGATAAAGTTGATTTTGATCTTGATGGTTGCAACATCTCTGAAGTTATTAAGATCCTACAAAAGCTTGCTAAAAGTCCTAATGCTACTGCTATGAACATGGCTTTTACAAAACACATTACTGATGCTCTCATAAAGATTAAAGAAGAAAAGATGAAACATAAAGCTTCTATTCCTATAAAACAAGAAGATGGTTGGGAACCCATCATTAATATGAAAGTGAATGACTTTGATTTCAAAGCTTTATGTGATCTTGATAGTAGTGTTTCTATTATGCCTAGAAGGATTTATGATATGCTTGATTTGCCTCCTCTTGAAGATTCTTATTTGAATGTCCCACTTAATGCTAATGCTAAAAAAACTCATAGGGAGTCTTAATGATGTTCTTATTATGGTTAACTATTCCTATGTCCCCGTTGATTTCTATGTTTTGAATGTTTAATACAATGCTTCTTGTCCTATTACTTTGGGAAGACCTTTTCTTAGAACTGTTGGTGCCATCATTGATATGAAAGAAGGCACCATTAAATATCAAATCCCACTCAAGAAAGGTATAGAACACTTCCCTAAAAAGAGAGAAAAGATTTCTTTTGCTTCTCCTATGAAAACAAAATTTGGTCTTAATGCTTCTTCATTTGAGAACACTTGATTCTTTCTTTGCTTCTTATGCCTAACTTAAAGGCATTAAAAAAAGTACTTGTTGGAAGATAACCCAAGAGTTTTAGTTGAGTCTTGGAAGTTATTACCTCTTTAATAACCTCTCCTTATCCTTTTTATTTGCTTTTTGTGCCAAGAGTAACCTCTAATGAGAGTGAAGTAATGATTGGGAAAGTTGCTGTCCCGAAACAGATTTCTGTGCTTCACCGTAAAACTTTCTGAGAGAGTTCTGTATGTCGGATTGAGCTGTAATGTTTTGTGCTTCTGACCCAGGTTGTTATCTAACTTTCGTTAGTTCAACACTTTTCGATTTGAGTAACAAAAGATCTTCTAACAAATTCGTCTTTACCTACTGGTCTGTTTTGACAGATTTCTGCCATTTTTCTGCATTTGCTTCTTGTTAGTTCCTTCTTGAGTTCCTTTGGGGAATTGAGATTTTTGAGGGAAGTGCTACAGTAGCTAGTGTTCTAATGGAAGTTTATTTGGTGTTAGAACTGAACCTTGAGACTTATTTATCTTAAGTGCACTAATGTTGCTAATAAGATTGTGTGAAGTTTTGTATGAAGGAAAATTTTCAGGTATATGGAAGGAATGAGTAACGAGATGAAGGATGTACTAAAGCTCAAGCTTGGGGATGCCACACGTGTCACCCCATGAAATATCCAAGAAGTACAAGCGTCAAAGCTTGGGGATGCCCAAGGCATCCCCTTCTTCATCAATAAAAATTCCAGGTTTCTTCCAAACGCTTCATTTTTATTGTTTCATGCACAGTTGTGTTTCTCTTGGAGCGTCTTCTTTTTATTTTTGGTTTTTAGTTTGCTTGGTTTGCTTAGCTTTCGGAATAAATTGGTTGGACCCCCTCTTTCATACTTTGGTTTGCAAATAGTTTGGTTTGGTTTGGAAAAGAGTAGGAAAGTTCATGCTGTTGTGGTAAAAAGAGATCGTATTTGACTGTGGCCTATGCTTTGTCATGCCATGCTTGATATTGTTTTGGCTTTATGCTTAGTATTCTTTGTTGTAGCATGACTTGTTATAAACAATTGAGATTGCTTAATGTGCCTTGGATGAATCATGCGTTGTTTTAGCATATTAAAGCATAGTATAGTGTATTCTCCTTTGATGCTTTATTTGGGTTGACTTGGCACATGCTCACACCATGTTATGACTATCACAAGTCACCATAGCCTTTATGATCCTTTATTTTTCAACTTGTAGTATCACTTTATGCTTTGATCAATGATGTTTTGTCGCTCTGCATGATTATGGCCATTATTGCTCTCTTAGTTTGTCGCTCCCAGTCTTTTGCTAGCCTCCACAACAAAGTATGAGTTCCACTCATGCATCCAAATCCATAAACCAAGTTATTCCAAAGATTCCACCATACCTACCTACTAGCTTATGCTATTCCAAGTACATTCATGCTTTTGTTTACCTTCCACTTATTATGAGAAAACTAGTGATTAACGCTCTCACGAACTTGATGGCACACTTTACTTTACTTGCCCTTAATAAACTTGAACCATTGTGTCTTCTATGTTGTATATGCTTGCACTTATTTGTTGGGAATTAGCAGAACCATGCTTTCATGGGGAACGCTTTCAACATTGCACTTGGTACTTGTACCTAGTTGATATCATGCTCTTTTGTATATGGATGTCGTCGGTGTGAAATGAAAGGGGAGCTTGTAAGTCCATGGAGTTATGTATATGTGTTAGAGAAACGCCTGGGCCGCTGGTCTAATCCATGCTGACATGGTGGAAACCTGCAGCGTAACCATAATGAGTCGTCGATGAAGCATTCTTCTTATAAAAAAAGAGTCCTATATTGAGAAAAAAGAGAAAAGAAAAAAAAGATACTATGAAAAGAGGAAAGAGAGAAAAAAAGCACCATATTCCCATGGTAAATAAGAAGAATGTTGAGATGCTCGTTGTCTACTTGCCTTGTCATTTTGATATGGGGATTCTTCCATATCATCGGGCAAGGGGTACCCCGTTGGTGGTTCTCAATGATACACATGTACTTACGATGACAAGAACTTACCGGTGACTAAACTTGAGTAGCATGAGGAGCGGCCCTCGTATACAAGGGACATGAGATTTCTGACTTATACTTCGTCAAGCATGTGCACCATAGTTTGTTCACTTTAACCTTAATCACTTCAAGATGCTTATGATAGGGGCAATGAGAGCTGAAACCTATGAGTACCATAATTTTTGGAAGCTCTTTATGTGACTTGAATCCCTACTTCCTTTTACAAGGGCCTTTCTTCCACCATTATATTGAGTCTCCACCTTCTATCTTTATGCACCTACTTTGAGAGCATAGTGGCCATTCTTAGTTCTATGTGCATTGTCCCAAGACTAGTTGATTGATGTATAACTTGTTATTGCTTGTTTGAAACTATTGTATCTAGTCACTCTTATGAACTTTGAAGGTGTCCTATGCATTTATATTTGCTACTCTATTGAGGGACAAGCTGAATACTATTATGTTATGTTTTCTTTATGTGAAACAAACAAACGTCTTGCAAAGCATTGTTATTCATGAATCTTTTGTTTGTGCCTTTTCATGTTGCATCATAGTTTCTTTGCTTATTGCTAGAACTTTGTATTTCATGTTATTATTGAAGTACTATATTCCCAGCTCTGAATGTTTTGCAAATACTTTGATCAAGTCTTTGATGGTGCATGTCACCTCAAAAATTCTTTATTTTTATCACTTACCTACTCGAGGATGAGCAGGAGAAAGCTTGGGGATGTTGATAAATTGCAAATGTATCTATAATTTTTGATGTTCCATGCTTGGTTTTATCCACTTTCTTGTGTTTTGTTCCAACTTTGGAGTACTTTTATTATGATTTCTTGGACTAACCTATTAACAAGAACCACAGTACCAGTTGCCTGTTTTTTGCTGTTTTTGGTTCCAGGAAAGTCAGAAAATGAATATTCTCAGAATTGGACGGGACAAAAGCCAAAGTGCCTATTTTTCCGGAAGGGATCAAGTGCTAGAATACGAGACGGAGAAGGGCTAGGGGCCGGCCACACCACCTGGTTGCGCAGCCAGGCCTGGCCCGCGCCAGGGGGTGGTCTGGCCGACCCCAGCACCCCCTCGGCCTCTCCTTCCGCCTATAAGTTGCCCTCGGGACGAAAACTCTAAGGGCCCGAAAAAAAAATCCACGAAAGAGTCTGTAGCCGCCGTCATCTCTGTCCCTAGATCGGGGGGATCTGAAACTCTTCCCGGCACCCTGCCGGAGAGGGGAATTCACCCTGGAGGCCTTCTTCATCACCATGCAAGCCTCCGGTGTGATGCGTGAGTAGTTCATCCTTGGACTACGGATCCATGTAGTAGCTAGATGGCTGGTTTCTCCTCCTTTGTGCTTTCATGTTTAGATCTTGTGAGCTCCGTTCATGATCAAGATCATCTATTTGTTATTCATACATGTTGTGTTTGCGGGGATCCGATGGATATTGAGATGCTATTTCAGATTGATTATTGATTCTATCATGTCTTTGTTATTTGAGATCTTGCATGCTTTCCGTTGTTAGTAGCTATCTTGGCCAAGTAGATGCTAGCAACTCCAAGAGTTAGTATTTATGCTCGATAGTGGGTTCATGCCTCTGGTAATCTGGGGAAGTGACAAAAATCTCTAAGATACTAGATGTGTTGTTGCTACTAGGGAGAAAACAACAATCCTTTGTTCATAGAACAGTATTGTTTACTTTACACGCAGTTCGTAAAGCAATAATCTAGTTCTTGCAACTTAATACTGGAGGGGGTTCGGATGATAACCTAAAGGTGGATTATTAGTCATAGATGTAGTTGGATGGCGGTCTATGTATTATGTTGTAATTCCGAATCAAGTCTCAAAGGAGTCAAGATGATTAGTATATGCATATATTGCTTTCTCGGTGTTTGTCAATTGCCCCGCTGTAATTTGTTCACCCAGCATGTTATCTATCTAAGGAGAGCCACCTCTAGTGAACTATGGATCCCGGTCCTTTTTCTTTACATACAATCTATAAACTGTTTCTGCTTTGTGTTTACTTTCTGCAAACTTTTACTGCTTGCCATTCGATACGTTTAATCCTTTGTTTTCCGCAAAACACAGTGAGATTGACAACCTCATCGCAAGTTGGGGACAAAGTTCTGTGGTTGTGTTGTGCAGGTCTCCACGTTGCTACTAGCACCGGTAGTGGGCCCTGCCAAAGCTCAGCTACTAACACCTTTGGGGTGTTTCCTTGCTCCTACTGGTTTGATTAAACCTTGGTTTCATAACTGAGGGAAGACTTGCTGCTGTATTCATCGTACCTTCCTCTTGGGGTTCCCAACGAGCTCTACGTCGAAAGTCGAGCGCATCAGTTACCAATCCACCAATGCGATTGTCACCTTTCTTTTTCTTGCTCTCGTGGCGAAGGTGCTGGAGGAGTAGAGCCGCAGGATTGGGGCTTTGCGGTGCATTGGGGAAGAGTTCCTTGGTGATCATGGCCATGTCCACATTGGCCATGAAACCGGTATCTCTTCTTCCCAACAGTGTATTGGCGAGGAACAAGGCGAAGTAGCGAATTTTTGGGTTCTAAATGGTGGACATCTTCTTCTGGTAGAAGTCCCTACCACCGTTAACAGAAATAACCTCCCAAGTTTCTCCACTTGAGACGCTATATAAATTTGTAAAAGTTAACTCCCCATCGTGACGGAAGCCAAAAGCATCACAAAATCATTGGAAAGTTATCTCATATGGCTGTTGGTTTATGGTGAAGCTTATCATGCACGCATTACCTTTCTCCTTGTGGTCATCGTAGAAATAGGCGAGGAACACGTAGGTGAGCTTGGTGCAGGTATTTTGGTTTGCGTATGCGAGTTGCGATAGCCCCCTGCATTTGCACACATGAGGTCGAAGTCTGCCTTCAACCCTGCCGTGGTGAGAAAGCTATCATCAGCCCAACGTGTGGGCATAACCCTCCTTGATGAAACCATGGCCAACTAGTTGTTGAGCTCGGCCCAGAGCCCCGAGCTCTCGCCACATTGGCGCTTTCTCTTGCAAAAAATTCTACTGATTTTGTTCATCTTGATGCACTGACAAATTCACCATGAAACCTTAGGCATATAGTTTCTACATGATATACGAACAATTATACGTGGAAAAATTTAATCCTAACGTGAGAAATCAAAAGGGAAAAACAAAACAAGCTTGAGTTCATCCACTAGTTCAACGTGAGAGTTTTAACCATGGAATTCTGAAAATAAAGCATGGATAGGGAGAGAAACATACTGATATGTTGATTCCCCAACTCAAATGAATGAAATCCGCAAAGAATCAAGAATTCTAGGTGGGTTTTGAGGGGTTTGGAGAGACAATATGAGAGAAAAAGGGAGGAGGAGGAAGAACCCTAGCCGCCCCGGTGCGTTTAAGTGGTCGCGCCGAACTATACGGCCACAACTATACGGCCGGGAAAAGTAGTTCCCGCCATATAGTTGTGGCGGCGTCAAGAATTAGGGTTTCTTTATGCCAGATCACAGCTATACGGGTGCAACTATACAGCCGGATCAAAATGGTCCCGCCGTATAGTTGGTCGTCAAACCTTCTGGAACTTCGAGATAAATTTTCTGAGATAGGCATCGATAACTATATGGCCAAACTATATGGCTGGATCAAAATGGTCCCGCCGTATAGTTGGTCGTTAAACCATCAGTATCCTGGAAACAAAATTTTACAAAGGCAATGATATATATGGCTGAAATTTTTATTCCTGCCGTATAGTTGGTCATTAAACCTTCTATGTCCTGGAAAAGAAATTTTACAAAGGCAACGATAACTATATGGCTGGACTATACGGCTGGAATTTTTATTCCCGCGGTATAGTTGGTCATTAAACCTTCAGTACCAAGCTTTTTCGCGCAAATTTTTTTGAGATTCACTTTTTAATCTGGGCAAAATGATTAAGCTAGTTTTTGTAGATAAAACTCAAAGTTTTATTTTTATACTTATTATACGCTTGTTCAATCGATATTTCTACTACTTTTTGACAGTTGCATCTTCACGGGCGCGCTTCCGCAAGAATGTCTATGAAAAAGTTGTAGGAATGCAATTAACATTTGATTCTTTAATTTATTTCTTATGTGATGGGTTGACTCCCATTAAGCATTTTATTAAGAATGGTTGAATAATTCAACCCCTTCTCTATTCTCAAATTCTTGCCTTGAGTTGCCCCTTATCAAAGGCACTTACCACATGAACTCGTTTTGCTGGTGGAATATATCTTTCTCCTACTTCTAGCTTCTTTGGAAAATACTGGATGATTTCAGCATCATAAACATTGAAGATTATTTTTCCCTCAACACAATCAACTAACGCTCTTGTAGTACTAAGGAAAGGTCTTCCAAGTATTATAGATAATTTTTTATCCTCTGGCATTTCAAGAATAATAAAATCAATGGGAATAACATGCTCGTCTATTCTAAGTAGAACATGAAGGGAATATGCCCGAGAGGCAATAGTAAAGTGGTTATTATCTTATTCCATGTTTATGATAAATGTTTATTTTGCATGCTATAATTGTATTAATTGAAAACGTTAATACATGTGTGTTTAATAAACAAAATACAAGGTTCCTAGTAATGCCTCTCATATAAACTAGCTCATTGATTAACAAGATGATCAAGGTTTCCTGATCATGGACATTGGATGTTGTTAATAACGAGGTCCCAAAATTGGTGGAATGATGTGATGAACATTCATCAGAAGTATAGCATTACGATCAGAGTCATTATGTTTATATTGCTATAACATCATACGAAGTAATCTTAGTCCTTAGACCATGAGATAATGTTAATTGCTAACACCGGAAGAGTATCTTGATAACATCAAACATCACACCGTAACAGGGTGACTATAAAGGTGGGTTCAGTGCTACGAAGGTGTTATGTTGAGGCTCATGGATCAAGAGTGGGATTTGTCCATCCCGATGATAGATAGATATACTCTGGACCCTCTCGGTGATATCACATTGAAATAGCTTGCAAGCAAGTGATGTAATCACTAGAATGTTATATCATGGGAACAAGAAAAGAGTGCATGTTGGTAATGAGATCAAAATAGGTATTTGGATACCGATGATCGAATCTCGGACATGTAATATATCGCGAGACAAAGGGATTTAGTTACGACATTAAAGGTTCACACGATCACAAGGGTCATCGTTGAATGTGTGGGAGTCAGTACGGATCTCCAGGTCCTGCTGTTGATTATTGATCGGAGAGGGGTCTTGATCATGTCTGCATTATTCGTGAACCGTAGGGTGACACACTTAAGGGATAAAGACACCATTTAGGAGCAAATATGTTTTAGATAAACATTAAGAAAGCGCTGGCATCATTTCGATGGAAACCGGAATTGTTTCGGGTGAAATTACAGAAACTGGTTTTGCATGTGATATTGAAATGTTGCAGGGGGTTTTGTGTGAATGTTTGTTAATTAATGTAATTTACAAAATTCTGAATAAAATAAATAAATTAGTTTTATTTAATGAGAGCTTGCATTAAATTTGGTGGAAATTTAATGCATGTGTGAGTGGAATTTTGAGTGGAGGCTTTTTATGGGAGTGGGAGCTCCACCCACATGAATGTGGAACAGGTGGGGGCACCACCATGGCTGCCACGCCATGGCCCTTGGGTGCCCCCCTCTCCCCTATAAAAGGCCCCCTCTCCTCCTCACAACACACACCTCGGCATGAAGGATCTCTCTCCCCCTCTAGTTATTCCCCATGGTCTCAGATTAGCGAGATACATGTTTTCGGTGGCTTTATCTGGAAAGGAGTTGCTGCTTCTGCTGCTTTGCTAGAGCGAGGGACGGAGGTTGTCGGGGTACAGGACATGTGTGCGATCACGGATGCACTGCTGCTTTGTGCTGCTAGACTTGGTGGTGTTGGACTTGCTGGAGCTGGATCTGATGGACGTGCTGGAGCCAGACCTGCTGGACTTCATCACAATCTTGAGATCGGCAAGTGTACGACTACATCATCCACGAGTTCCATCTCGTTAACAAAGCTTTGTTGTCTTCGAGGGTAAGTTCTCTATGGATGAATATCCACCCGTTGCTTGTATCTAATAGATAGATCTTGGCGATACTTCCCATCGTAGGAATTTTTTTGTTTTCTATGTTGCGAACCCAATAGTGGTATCAGAGCCTGATCTATGGGTAGGTGCTTTGCACGGGTAGTACACATATGTTTATATGTGCGTAATGATGATCATGGTATTGCATCTTCTATGTATTTTGGATATTGGTGGCATAGTGGGATGAAGCGGCCCGGACCAACCTTACGTGTCATCGTACATGAGACCGGTTCCACGACTAACATGCAACTAGTTTTGCATAAGTGGCTAGAGGGTGTCTGTCTCTCCTACTATAGTCAATATCTGATTTACAACGAGTTGCTAATAACTTGGTTATCCTCGTTGTGGTTCATGTTTGTAGGTAAGACCGGTTCTATCTCTGAAAGCCCTAAGCCACGTAAAACTTGCAATTGATAAATTAGAGGCGTCTAGTTTAGATCGTTGTTGGGCTAGTGTCTTGATATGGTATTGTTGTAAGTAGATGTATGATAGATACTCTTACAACACACTTAACGTGTAAGTTCCATAGACCTTGGCCTTACACACAAAGGAATGATAGAGATCATACCATGATGCAAATGATAGATATCAAAGGCATGGACCATATCATCTCACTTTAGACATTAGATATTTGCATCTTATACTACTAGTTTGGCGCTTTTGGTAGCATTGTAAGATGATCCCTCATTCAGGTATCAAGATAAAATGTATTCTTCCTTCAGTATGCACCGTTCTATGGATCGTGTTTCGAGACATCACTTGATGATCCGGTGTACTCGACTCCGCGCTTTTATACAACGGGTGTAAGACAGTTTTACACACACGGAATACTAAGGTTCTTACTTGACGAGCCTAGCATGTGCAGACATGGCCTCGGAGCACGGACCGAAAGTTTAAGCATGAGTCATATAGTTTATGTGATGCCCATATTGATGCTCGCCTTTGAAGCTACACCGACTCACGTGATGATTGGACTTGGTGTAGTGGAATCGGTTCATGTAGTCACCAAAAAGGCATGAGGGATGTCGTTTTTGAGTGGGAGTTCATTTCTAATTTGGATTAGTCGAACTCAATTTGTCATAAACTAAATCAAAGTGAATTTGCATAATTTGTTATAGTCATTGGCATTTGTTCACTACCTTATGTTTAGTTTTAATTGAGATAATAGAACTATAGAATTCTGGATATTTACTTTATGAACTGGTATCGTATTGTTTTTGAATATCAAATTAAAGTTTAGAACTCCTATTGAAAACTTTCATCAAATTCTATTTACTCCATGAAGTTTAATAAGTAGTATTAAATCAATACTAAGAATTCCAATGTTAGTATCTAAAGTATCATGTTTTCCTCCATGATTATTGATATTCAAAAGTTGTTTTCATATCAATATTA
This sequence comes from Avena eriantha, assembly GCA_910589775.1. Lineage (NCBI taxonomy): Eukaryota > Viridiplantae > Streptophyta > Magnoliopsida > Poales > Poaceae > Avena > Avena eriantha. The sequence goes on from OU342743.1 coordinate 543,704,444, forward strand.
TCTAGGAGATGAAAAGTTGTTTCAGAAACCATCATGTGTGGAAAATATTGTGATATTTGAAATAATGTTTTGGTTGCATTATGATAGAGTATAATTTAGCAAAATACATGTTCTCATATTGTATGAAAATTTGTGAAGGATCGAGATGCTAGGCATCCGGATCTCCCAAAAAGGTTTTTGGAACTAACATTATACTCGCGATTCTTCCTTATAGGCAATAGTAGCTTGATCATGAAAGTTGCCATGATAAGAATGAATAGAAGATGTAAGTAAAATGTTTACTAGACTAATAGATTACTAAAGAATGGATTTTTTGAAAGAACACCAAACATTTGATGATGGTGATCCACTTCAAAGTGCAAGTCCAAAGGTATTAGTATTTGACTATAAATACTTTGTACTATGTGTCATGTGAATGACACCACTATTGATGTTGATAGATTCTTTTAAAAGAAAAGGAATTGTTGAAAGAGAATCTATAAAATATTTGGCAGAAAAGAAAAGGTTGGAGATGTCCAACTTAGGTATATAGAAGATATACATGTTATGGACGTATTCCTTGCTTGTTAAACAATGTGGTTCTGAGGTATTGGATACCGAATTGGTTGGTGTGAAGTGTCATATAGAACAACACAATTCATGAACTGCAACGGCCTAAGTGACTGGCAAGAGAATAAGTGATGATGTTCATCAAAAAAAAATAAAGTGTTATTGTGTTTTTGTTGTCGTCAAACCTAGCCTTCAAGATTTGTTTTAATAATTGTTATTTTGTTCCGCTATTACAAGAACAATGGTTGTTCAAATAATTACCGTATTCCATAATGGAGGGATGAACTTTTACAAGTCTAGTTGGAGAAATCACATCCATAAACATTATTGCTAAAATGTCGTAAGACAAATGATTGGAAGATCACTTATGAAGTGACATCGTTGTTTGAATTATATTGGAAACTAAACATGAAGAAACTCCATGTTGATGGAATTTTGGGGTCTTTTGATTTTGATCAATTGACGCTTGTGAAACTTTCCTCGAGATAGTTGAAACTCCGTTCATAGGCCAAAGAGGAACGGATGACTAACTTATTGGATATTATGCATGTTGATGTATATAGTCCGTTATGTGTAGCCATATGCGATGGATCTTTTTGCTTCATATGCTTTCTCCAGAATTTGAGTGAATATATCTATATATTTACTTAATAAGGAAGAAGTATGAAACATTTGAAAATTGTTCAAAGACTTTCAAGATGAAGTGAAAAATCATTGTAACAAGAAAATAAAAGAGTTTATGATTTGATCATAAAGGAAGATATTTGAGTTACAGGTTTAGCAAAACACCTAAGATTTCAGGAATTGTTCCATGAATTTGAATTTCCCGATAAACCACAGGAGTATGGTATGTTCGAGAGATCAAATCAAACCTTGTTTGACATGGTAAGATCAAAGGTGTCATTTATAAAACTGCCATTATGTTTTAAGGATTAAAGCTTTAGGGACTACCGCTTTTACACTGAAAAGAGCACCATCGTGACCATATGAGTTATGGTTTGGGATAAAACCCGAATTGTCTTTTCTTAAATTTTGGTATGTTATGCATAAGTAAAATGTTTACAACCAAAGTCAGATATGCACGTCTTTGTAGGTTATCCCAAAGAATTTGTTGGGAATTCCTCCATAACACCGAGGACAAAAGAGTTTGTCGCTTGGAACGTCAAGTTTCTTGAGAAGGAATTTTTCGTGAAAAGTTAAGTGGGAGGACAATAGAACTTTGATAAGGTTGTTGAACCTTAGGTATATGTGCTAAGTAGCGCAGCGCCGGAAAGTGTCCCGGTGGCGGCCACAATGCTCATGGCTCCCGTGATTACAAAGGGTGTGATCTTGGAGATTAGAGTTCTTATTGAACCATGTGTGTCGGTAAGAATCAAATAGTAAGATTTGAAACAGAAGTCGTTGTTGTTTTCACAATTATAAACCGACTGCATGCAAAGAAGCGATGATGGGCCCTGACTCCATAAAATGACTAGAAGTCATAGAATCCGTGATAGTATCCATACACGAGAAATCAAGTTTCTCAACTTGGAAGACCCTCCGGAAAGGCGTGAAGCCTATCGGTCATGTTTGGATCTATAAATAAATAGACATGGATGTTTAACATCTATGAAATAGTCGACATGCCGGAAAGAAGTTCACGGCAATGTTCAAGGAGTTGACTATGACAAGATTTGATCTTCCATAGCGATATTTAGTCTTGACGGATTAACGTAGCAACCACTACATATAATTTGGTATATGGTAGTTGAATAAACAAAACAAGGTTCTTCTAATAGAATGGTTACCTAGGACGTGTACATGACATGGTCCGAAGCGTTTTGTTAATTCAAAGGGTGCTAAAAAGGGCATGCAAACTTCAATAGTTGAAGTGAGCATAGCGGAGTTGGAATCTTCACCATGACGAAAATGTTAAAGGAGTTTAATTTCATCGGAGATGATGAAGATGCTTGCATTTGCAAGAAATTAAGTGGGAGCACTGAGACATATTTCTAATACATTATGTAGAGGACATGGTGTTAATTGGAAATGATGTATCTTGTATTGACACAAGTTAAGAATTTCATTAAAATAGGATTTCGATGAAAGACTTGGGCAAAACCGGAATATTTGGTATCAATATCTATATGGATAGATTGAGGCGCTAATATGGTTATGCCTGACGCACATATAAGAGATATTGAATGAGTTCAATATGGAAACAACAAGAAAGGTTCTTGCTGCATGGAAAGCATTGTATCAAGATTCAAATGTTTCAACACTTGGTGAGTAAAATCACATGAATATTTTGATTGATTATACCGTGATATGTATATATCCAGATATGTCTTATGCTCTAAAATGTTATGAGCACATACCAGAATGATTCATAAGACGATCATTGGACGATAGTAAAGATATTCTTATGAGATTTGGAAGAACTAAGAATATATCATGTATAAGTGACAAATAGTTAAAGGTAGTTCATTGTAAAGTGTTACATTGATACTAGTTTTGTCACAAGATACAAAATTAAATTTATCTCAATTTAGACTATGGGTGGCACAATGTAATGGAAAGGATGTTCCATGATGGATTTGGAAAAGTTCCAAAGTTGAAACATTGTGACGGATACTACAACAAAAGGCTAAGTATATGACTACTATAGTAGCAGCAAAGGAGCACATTTGTGTTAAGAAGTTTGTTATCAAACTAAGTGTGGTTCAAAGTGGGCTAATACTATGAAGATATATTGTATGACAATAATATCAACATATTTTAACCCGAACGAACTAAAGGTCTCACCAAAGGACCAAATTTATACAATGCCATCTCATTTGAGAACGAGTGATGCGTAGAGACGCAAAGACATGCAAATACACACGGACCTGAAACTGTCAGATTCGGAGATTATGTTAACGACTAGCAATCGCGTATATGCAACACCATAAAGCCATAGGTGTTCAATGTGCAAAGTTTTTCAAACTAGATTACTGACTCTAGTGCAAGTGGGAGACTGAAGGGAATATGCCCGAGAGGCAATAATAAAGTGGTTATTATCTTATTCCATGTTTATGATAAATGTTTATTTTGCATGATATAATTGTATTAATTGGAAACGTTAATACATGTGTGTTTAATAAACAAAATACAAAGTTCCTAGTAATGCCTCTCATATAAACTAGCTCGTTGATTAACAAGATGATCAAGGTTTCCTGATCATGGACATTGGATGTTGTTTATAACGAGGTCAGAACATTGGTGGAATGATGTGATGAACATTCATCCGATGTATAGCATTACAATCAGAGTCATTATGTTTATATTTCTATAACATCATACAAAGTAATCTTAGTCCTTAGACCATGAGATCATATTAATTGCTAACACTGGAAGAGTATCTTGATAACATCAAACGTCACACCGTAACAGGGTGACTATAAAGGTGGGTTCAGTGCTACGAAGGTGTTATGTTGAGGCTCATGGATCAAGAGTGGGATTTGTCCATACCGATGATGGATATATATACTCTGGGCCCTCTCGGTGATATCACATTGAAATAGCTTGCAAGAAAGTGATGTGATCACTAGAATATTATATCATGGGAACAAGAAAAGAGTGCATGTTGGTAATGAGATCAAAATAGGTATTTGGATACCGATGATCGAATCTCGGACATGTAATATATCGCGAGACAAAGGGATTTAGTTACGATGTTAAAGGTTCACACGATCATAAGGGTCATCGTTGAATGTGTGGGAGTCAGTACGGATCTCCAGGTCCCGCTGCTGATTATTGATCGGAGAGGGGTCTCGATCATGTCTGCATTATTCGCGAACTGTAGGGTGACACACTTAAGGGATACCGACACCATTTAGCAGCAAATATGTTTCAGATAAACATTAAGAAAGTGCTGGCATCATTTCGATGGAAACCAGAATTGTTTCGAGTGAAATTACAGAAACTGGTTTTGCATGTGATATTGAAATGTTGCAGGGGGTTTTGTGTGAATGTTTGTTAATTAATGTAATTTACAAAATTCTGAATAAAATAAATAAATTAGTTTTATTTAATGAGAGCTTGCATTAAATTTGGTGGAAATTTAATGCATGTGTGAGTGGAATTTTGAGTGGAGGCTTTTTATGGGAGTGGGAGCTCCACCCACATGAATGTGGAAGAGGTGGGGGCACCACCATGGCTTCCACGCCATGGCCCTTGGGTGCCCCCCTCTCCCCTATAAAAGGCCCCCTCTCCTCCTCACAACACACACCTCCGCGTGAAGGATCTCTCTCCCCCTCTAGCTATTCCCCATGGTCTCGGATTAGCGAGATACATGTTCTCGGTGGCTTTATCTAGAAAGGAGTTGTTGCTTCTGCTGCTTTGTTAGAGCGAGGGACGGAGGTTGTCGGGGTACCGGACGTGTGTGCGATCACGGATGCACCGTTGCTTTGTGGTGCTGGACTTGGTGGTGCTGGACTTGTTGGAGCTGGATCTGATGGACGTGCTGGAGCCGGACCTACTAGACTTGATCACAATCTTGAGATCGACAAGTGTACGACTACATCATCCACGAGTTTCATCTCGTTAACAAAGCTTTGTTGTCTTCGAGGGTAAGTTCTCTATGGATGAATATCCACCTGTTGCTTGTATCTAATAGATAGATCTTGGCGATAGTTCCTATCGTAGGAATTTTTTTGTTTTCTATGCTGCGAACCCAACAGAACATCCTCAATCATACCAATGGGTTGTTTAGTGGACTTATCATCCATCTGTAAAGTGATAGTAGTAGGGGAATACTCCCGTAATCCTAACCTTTTATAGAGGGAATATGGCATTACACTAACTCTTGCACCTAAATCACACTAGGCATTGTGAATATCTGTTTTGCCAATTGAGCATGAAATAGTTGGTATTCCGGGATCTCCCTATTAGACAATAGCTTCCCATTAGCAGGATAACTAGTCACCATGGCAACAGTTTTAGTTATTTCTTTCTTTCTACTAAGAATGTCATAGAGGAATTTAGAATAGGTAGGAACTTTTATTGCATCCGCAAATGGAATTTCCAGACGAAGACCACCAAGTGCCTTTTTGAAAGAATCATAGATTACGTGATCCGGTGCTTTCTTTTTTTGATATGGATAAGGAAGCTTTTTCTCACCTTTCTTATTCTTGTCTTTTACCTTTTGTGGGGGATCAGGCTGCTCTTCTGCTGCTTCCTTTTGTTGCTGCTTATTGCTCTTCTTCTTTTCTACTACAACAACTTCATATTCATTGCTTATCTCTTTTTCTTCTCTTGGATCAACTATCTCTGCATCATATTCATAACGGTCATGTTGTGCATCATTTTGGTCCTCCATGGTTTGATCTTGTGTTCTTGAGCAGTTTCATCTTGAGGATCCACCAGTGTATCATCTTCTTGGCTTTCTTTGAGCAAGGCTTTTTCCTTTCGATCTTTTTCAGCTTCATATTCTGGTGGTCCTAATGGTCTTGTAACAAATGCACCTCCCCTTGTAACAACATTAGTAGAAACAGGAATATCTATATCATATTGAAGAAAAATTTGATAACCAGATGCTATTTGTTCACATTGGGTTTCAATCATACTAAGTTACTTGTGAAATAATTTTATTTCTTGGCCAATCTCATCATAATTTTCCGTGAGTTCCGCCAAAATCTTCTTATGTCTTTGACATTGCTTATGTAGGTTTTATGAGATTTTGCTTGTCCATGTTTTAATTCTTGAAAAACTTTTCTAGTTTCATCTTCTTCAGTAAAAACTTGTAATAAGTCTACTTTGTTTTCCTTAACAAGTTCAACAGGTATACCTTTTTCTGTCATTGAATTGCGTACTTCAGGCATAAGATCAGGAGTTATACGAAGTATCCCTTTTTCCAGCTTAGTGCCGAAATCAGGATTATATAAAGAATCATTCTTAGCCATAGTAGACATCAATTCCAAACATGCTATAATAGTTAAAGTATTTATCGATCCTCCTGCAGATAAGTCAAGCAACTCTTTGCATTGAGTATTAAGACCATGGTAAAATAAATGGAAAATAGTTGATTCAGAATAGCCATGATTAGGAATACTATTGATCATTCCAAAGAATCTATTTCGGGCTTGTGGGGGTAGTTTTCTCCCACATTCTGACTGAAGTTGCCTATATTCTTCCTAATTTCAGTTACCTTTTTAAAAGGATTAAACCTGTTTATGAATTTAACAATACAGTTTTCCCAACATTTAATGTAATGACGAGGGAGAGAATATAACTAGTCTAGAGCCTTACCTTTAAGAGACTAACAAAATAATTTTAGACAAGATAAGTCTCTTGGCAAACCTTTTGGTCCAAGGGATGTTATCACATCGTCGAACTCTCTAAGATGTCTTCCTAGATCTTCATCTTCCCTTCCACTGAAAGCTTTTTCCTGCAAAATTTTAATAATTCCACCATTGTAACTACCTCGGACCCTACGCTCTAAGTTCAAGCCTGGATGAACCAAAATTGGTTAAAGAAGTACAGCGGGGGCCTAGGGCCACCCACGTGTAGGCTCGTCGGCCACCCTAACCACTTCTAAGAACATCGGGACAAGAACGAGCGGTGTAGGCAACAAGCGAAGAGATCAAATACATACACAAGTGAGTATGTGTGCAAGCTACCTTACAATAGTTCTCAGAGCCATACCATCTAAAAGAAATAGAAATATTGCAACACCATACGGCAAGATCCAAATATCCTAGATAGTTATAATAGTGTAGGATAGCTCCTCCTACATCAATCAACAGAGTATCAAGCGGAAGCGGGAAACAAGATCCGAGTACGGATAAGAAGCAACTCGGCATAAGATGCCACATAAATAAGCACATCCCGCCCACAGATCTCACGGATCCCCATCCCCGAAATCTCTACACCGAGTGATCGTTTCCAACATCATCTGTCTCCTCCACCTAGTATCCATCTTGCGAATACACATGTCCATCTGAATCAAACAATTTATCGTGTGAGACCCTAGGGGTACTCAGCAAGTCTTTATGCCTCTAAAGGGGACATAACTTGGGGTGACGCAATTGCAGCAAAAGATATTAACTAACAAGTCTATAGATACTCGCTAACCATCTGCCTAACTAATGATAGACGGATGTCCGTTAATTAGAAACAACAGTTATGACAGTATAAAGTAACAGATCCATCCTCCTTCTCGCTTACCAACGAGAAAGCGGACGAACAACCCATCCGTTGGCAGTTTTATTAACCAATCCATGAGTATTGCACTAATTACTAGTCAGACATTTAGTCAAATTAAAAGCGGTACTTTAGTTATACTTGTCTATGATCGAGAAACTGTGCTCCAAGTCGTCCATAACCGAGGACACGGCTTTCAGAAAGATTTACCCTGCAGGGGTGCACAAATAGCAACACACACTCGATCAACCTCAGAAAAACCAACTCAAAACCCAACGAGGCATTCATGACAAAGCGATCATAGGATTCATAGAATATTTCAGGGGGGCACCCGACTAAGCTACCCGCAACGAAGTTGGCCGGCTCCGGAACGTACCCAGGGTTTGTGTGGACGGCGGTAAACGACTGGGAACCCGAAAGTGTGACTAGGCTTGTCGATACAGCGAAAACGTGTCACGATCCAAAACAGTATAGGTGCTTCACGCACAATCTGAAATAAAACGGTAAAGCATGGCATAAGTATAGGATAGTAAATAAAACCCCAAACTAGTTTGTGGCCCCAAGAAATAGAAATGAATCAAGCTCTGGCTCAGGGGGGTTCATAAGGCCTCCCGGATGTGGATAGTGTGAATAGTTAAGGAACAGGAATCACGTACTCGGGGTCCTACGGGACACAAGTGGGCAGGAAAAACCAAATAACAGATATTGCCCACCGGTGCCTCTTTCATTAGTTATCCCATTACTACTCAGGTTAAGTTGTTTAGGTACCTCGTTATCCATCAAACACTCACATACCCTACACATGTTGTTCTACGACTCGCATGGCTCAAACAACTCCTGTAGTAATGGCTCATAGAATGGAGGAACAAGCTTCGGTGGGGTTTAAAAGTAAAGGCTATGTAGTACTTGGGATTCGATTTAATGCATTCGCGACTCAATGATGCAAGAATAAGATAGAGGCAATAGGTACTATATGTATGCAAGCATGTGGTAGTGCTTGCCTGGCAGCTCAGTTGAAGCGAGAGATGGATCTGGGTAGTACTCCTGGGATTCCTGATATTTCCCCTGCTCAGCGTCTATCCGAGAAGAACCAAACAAACAAGGCCAACATAAATAAAGTGCACAAGCATATGAATAAAATGCGACAAGCAAACAAGCATGTCATGATGAATGATGCACAATTTACATGGCAATAATGTAGCATGGCAAGGGTGAGGTGTGGGTACAAGAATAACTCATTTTATTAATTATTTGGTCAAGTTTTATTACTATAAACAGTTCTGATTTTTAATATTCATATGATGCATGCTGCAATTCAGAACATGGAATGCATAGACAGAACGCGCTGATCGATTTAGACATATTATTTGTCAAATTTGGAGTTTAAGAATTAAAGTTATTAATTAATTAAGAAAAGGCATTTTTATTGCAATTAAACAATTTCGAAAATTTAAATTAGTCAAACGTTATTTTGGATGGCATATTTGAATTCCTCACATTTTCCTGATTCAAAAACATATATTATTTCGATTATTTGGAATATGAGGATAAATTGACGAAAAGACATTATTTAACATTTATTAAAGCATTTAGGACTAAACTCAAAATATTTATTATTTTCAATATTTGAAAAAAATAAACTGAGGACAACTTCATGTTTATAATTGAATAACAAACAAGTTTCATGTTTTGACTTTTGTCTTCAGAGCATTTTTTAAAAACTTGGTCAAAGTTACAGTGATGTTTGATTTTCCAAAAGTTTGTTTAAATTTGAATGCTTATTTGACCCTATTTGGAGAGTTGACTTGGTCCAGGGGTTTGAAAAGAAATAAAAAGGGACACGGGTTCTTCTAAAAAAACAAACAAACAGACGATCAGGATTGGACTGAAACAACCGAAACTAGTTTGTGCGAAAAATTGCTAGCTTGAGCTAACTTCCTGGCAAGATTGCGAGCTCATCTTTGATCGGATTTGGATTCTGTCTGTTGCTAGGCGTAAATGGGACAAAGGAGTATATCTGAGATCAAAAATATTTGCTGGACTAGCAGCAAGGACGCCATAAACATGAAAGGAACAGGCCTCGGCGAACTGTTGCTGCTGGTTGGAACTGAGAAGAAACTGACACGCGGGCAGGCTACTGACGGCGACAGAGAAAGCTAGCACCGGTGCAAACTTACAAGGATGACCGCAAGCGATTTAGAGGACCAAAAAGAGCATGGCCAGGCTCTATGAAAAACTAAGATATCCAACTACAGGAGTAGGTATACATACGCGCCGAAGGCGTACTAACACGGTCGCGATTTTGCGGTGAACAGACGTAAAAAGCGCAAACGAAAACTAATGGATGACAACAGTTAAATCCGCCCATCTTTGTCGGATGATTCTGAGGGATCTAAGAGACCGTTTTACAAGCCGTTTGATCCTCATGGAAGCTAGATGTTCCCTATTTGCATGCGTGTGAGGCTCGGCACCGGAGGTGGTCGGAGGGAGCCGCAAAACTAGGGAGAACAGAGGGCCAAGAGTTGTGCTGAAGCTGCTGTGTGCGACGAACAGAGCGCGATGCGCGAACGTACTGCGGGGAGGCAGCTACGGCGCGGCATAGCAAGGCGGTAGGGGTTACAGGGTAACAAGGTAGAGGGGGTTGGAGCTCACCGAGGTGGCGGCGAAGGGGACGCAGGAGGCGATGCTGCACGGCGGCGTGGAAAATCGGGACGACGAACGGCGACGATGAGCGCGGGCATGCGCGGCGAGGCGGCGGCTCCACAGGGACGACGACGAGGAGGAAGTTCTCGGCGGGTCCGGCTCCTCCAAGAAGGCTGGATCGACGCGGATGAGGATAGGGAAGCTCCTTCGCTACTCCATGGACTAGGGCATCGAGGGATACGACAGCGGGAAGCGGCGCACGCCTACGGCCAGGGAGCAGAGCCCGCGGCCATGGCATCGGCTCCAATCTGTTTCTAACTTGGAGAAAGAGAAAAGGATAGGAAGGAAGGAGTGGTTGAGAGGGTGATGTGCGGCGCTGCTGCTTTGTTGGTACAGGGTAAGCGGGGCTGGCAGGAGGCGGCACGAGCGATACACATGCGATCGGCTAGAATAGGAACAGGGCAAGCGTGCCGGAGCTGGCTCGGGTCAGAAGTTGGGCTCTGAGTGATTCAAGAGCAGATAGGAGCAACATGTTGCCTTCGGATAAAAAAACTAGCTCGGTTGATCAGATGGTGGAGCACGTATGGCTATGATGGTTCTCGGTGGGATCAAAGGATTTAGCTAGGTGGGAGATATGGTGTGTGTAAGTAAAAAAACGCCATTAGAGTTTTTATATAGTCCAAACTAGACTACATGGGACTAGTTTTAGAAAAAACTTTAGACGGATTTAGTGTCAAAGATTTAGACAGAGATCAAGAGAAAAAAAGAATATCAGAGATGGAGTCTTTATTTAGATAGCTATATTAGCTAGGAAAACTTGGTAGATGGAGTGTAGATAGGATTTGATCAAAAATTTGAACAAGCGAATAAGTGCAAAAGAATTTGAATAAAAGAAAGGTCACTAGTGGCATTGATATCACATGTGATTAGAGACTAATATTGCATGTAGTATGACATGATTTAGAGATAGGGTAGGTGTATTCCTCTTTTACTTATTTTATTAGTTTGAAAACAAACTACTCAAATCTCTTCCAAAACCAAAGCAAAAAATCAAATAGGTAGAAAAAGAAGAGAGAGGAAGCTTGCATGGCCCATGCACAAGTAATAAATGCCACTAATTCTAGTTGTGAAAACAACTATCTTCAATCATGGTCATATATTCTTGCATGCATGTCAATATTCGAATTAAGGCCAAACCCAAAAAAAATACAGAAGCTTGCTTCTCATATGGACTAAATAAAAGAACATGCAATGAAGAGATGGTGTCCAAGCTTGATTGTGTGATCCACTAGACAAAAAATATAGCCACAATTATATTCTCACATGAGCATTTATTCAAATTCAACCCATATGGAAGCTTATGGAGGAGTTCTACTCACATAGCATACAAAGGGGCCCATGTGGCTCTCCACATATCAATATTGTGAAAACAACATGATGCATATATGGGAGCATGTGGAAGTAGAAGTGGATCCATCTTAATGTATGTGAGCTAGACAAGAGCCAAAAGAAGTGCAAATGCCCACATATAGTTTGGATGGTGGAATTATAGGGTGGTGACAAAGAAAGATGGTGGAGTTAATAAAAGATATGCCCTCAACTTAACTTGGGCATCAAGCATTTATCAAGAACCAAATACAATGTATCAAGAGGCAACTACAATTAATAATGCATATGAGATAAAAACCAAATGAAAAGGGTTTTATATGATGCTCAAATGCAAGGTGGCATGATGACATGAGCATGATATAATAATGATGCAACTAATTATATGTAGGATGTAGCATTATATAGACTAGGCTAGTAGCATTGCAATTGTTAGACAATTGGGATGCTACAACTCTCCCCCACTAAACAAGAATCTCACCCCGAGATTCCTAGGAAAAAGAAAAGACACAAGGAGAGGCGGGTGTTCAGAACGAAGGTGACCCTTGCGTTCCCAAGATGATGAACAATGGAGTGGTGCGACCATTACACCTTGCAAACACTTGCTAGACTTGTTGCGAGTCTGTGCTTGCTTCAAGAAACAAAGGGTTAGAATAATTGAAGGATTGTCGTGAGACAAGAAGGATAGGATGAACGTAGCTCCGGTTTTCTCGAGAAACATGATAAAAGAATAGAACCACTTGTGAAAGAGATAGAAAGGACGATGTATTAGGGAGAAAGAAACGACACACCATTAAGATTAAAGATTTACAGATACAAGAGAAGGTACAAGAGAAGATAAATCTTTGTCTCGCCGGAAGAAAAGAGCTACTTTGGAGAAGTTATCAACCACTGTGAAAATAGCATTGTTTCTTCCCTCGGATTAGAGAATTGAAGTCTAGAACAATATTGCCTTCAAACAATAGAGTTCCTCGACAACACGGAAATGATTTGAGTTAGACGTTGTCGGATTAGATTCTTCTTGCACCGGTAAGAACCAAGGATCGCGCAATTGAGATGCGCGGATATATCTTCTAGACAAGGAGGTGATGCTAGATTATGGTGGAATCCCGAGAAGAAAATAATATAGAGGATCTGGAGTTTATTGTAGAGATACTTTTTGCTTTCTTTAACCTTGAGGCTAAGACAATAGATTTGCGGCTGATGGCATCAACCATAATTGGTTGTACCAAGAGAAAAGGATTGACAAACGGAAGTCAAATATATCTTCCACCCTTCTTGATTGACGATGTGGTGTTCCGGTAGAATGAAGAGTAACTGAGACAATAACAGCATTTGCTTCCACCAGATAATTGATGATTTGCTCCGTGTAGAAAAGACGAGATCACCAACAAGAGATTATTGCTTATCTTCTTCTAGAGAGCACTCCGGGAAACAAGGACGGAATAGAAGTATCAAGAATAAAGGCCACTTCTATATCCGTGGAATGAGTTAAATCGCATTAGTTCACCAATTCAATGTACAAGAGCGAATGATAAGAGTAGTGGTATGGTAGCTACTCCATCCCGCACCCAAAGCATTACTCCGCACATGAATGGAAAACCATGCAACCCAACTGCCGAACAGACTGAAGAACTTGATAAAACTCATGGAACTCCATAGGAAAACAAAGATATGATGCAAATTATTCATTGGATCTAGAGTAGATAAAGATGATGATGTTATCGTCGTGTTGGAAGATCCCAAAACACCGGCAAGGATATGAAGAAAGATTATGGAGAACAGCTGCAAGATTCGATAGATAAGAAAAAGATAGCAACAACTTGAACAGAAGGATTACAAAAGATCTAGAAATTCTTCATGGAATCCAGTGGATTGAGGGTAGTAGATGGAACGAGAGGATTTCAAAAGATTACTTAACGAGACAAAGGTGAAAATAACTCCATGTTCTTCTTGAAATGATTGAGAGAGATTTAGCAGTCTTGAGGAACTCTTCAGCGGAACGATGATGATAACTCGCCAACAAGGAAAGACTCCGGGTTTGATTGAAGGTGGAGGATGGAATTAACAATCGACTTGCTGATTCCAGAATTGAAGCGATGTATTTAGCAGAAGGACATGGTCGAGATAGGTGACTTCAAGAAGCCAGAATTCACACTTTGAGAAATTTTCACACAAGCGGTGTTCTCGCAGCTTGAGAGAAAGAGACACAGATGATCTTCCATGTTCTTCCATTGATATAGAATAGGCAAGCATATCATCAAGATATACCACCATGGATTAACAAGATATTCCAAGAATATCAAGTTCAAGAGACGGAAGAAACGAACAAATACTCGAAACACTTCCTAAGCTCAACGCTCTCTGAAAGATCAACTTTACGAGCAAGGATTCATCTTGAAGAAGATGCACTGGCAGAATAGATTATCTGGTCCTTCGGGAAAGAAAAGAGATGTTGTCTGGTTCACCTTGTCGATCGAATCACCGGTTACATGAAGAGATATCGGATAAGAAGCGATGATAACTCATACATTAAGCAAAGTTATTAGAGATGAAAAGATGAAATTCCCTCGTATCCAAGAGGATTTTGCAGATATGGAGTTCAAAAAGGATGTGAAGCATGACGAATAGCGGATAGACCACCGCAGTGCCTTAAGAAAAACTCTGGATTGGCAAAGATACTTGAATATGATAAAGATATGATCATGGTATAACTCCAATCACAGGAAATATACGCCATCATTTGGAGGATGAAATTGATAGCATTAACCATACTCCACTCATGATAAGTCTCATATAGCTATGCCGAGAACCAAATTATAATCACAAGCATCGGATCGACACACATTATGTATTTACCCCAGAAGATTTTGAAAAATGAAGTAAAACTCCAGGATCAAGCGCCGGTGACAAAAGAATGAGTTAGCATGAGCATGTCGATAAAAGGAAGATAGATAATGTTTCACACACGACTAAAGAGGAGTGTGGAAACACAGATGTATCAAAGAAATTTTTTCCGCATTTTTCGGCATTAAATTACCAATAGATGAGCAAAACCACTTATCAGATAGAGATTAGCAACTCCACATTTTGTGAAAGCATGCTAGAAGGAAGAACACCCTTAACAATATTGCGCCGGTTAACGAGGAGTCGGATAGATCACGTCGGTTTACAAAAGCCTGTCGGTATGGAATGTACCAATAGTTGATAACCAAAGGCAGATTGCGGTAACAAGGTTGGATGCAACAGGTAGACAAGGAATTACACACACACACACACACTTTCTATGGTACTACAGAACCTAGAACACGTGAATCCTAGTTTGAATTTTTAGAAGAGGATTGAAAACGTTACACTTCCTTACCAGAAAAGGGTGGGTGGGTGGGTAAGAAGAAAAATGGAAGCAGTCTTACTCTCGCGTTTTGTTTTTCCCTAGTATACATAACTACCAAAATATTTGCTAGACTGACAACGACCATTTGGCTGAGACTCTGAAGGGCGGGATGGCTCTGATACCAATTGTAACTACCTCGGACCCTACGCTCTAAGTTCAAGCCTGGATGAACCAAAAGTGGTTAAAGAAGTACAGCGGGGGCCTAGGGCCACCCACATGTAAGCTCGTCGGCCACCCTAACCACTTCCAAGAACATCGGGACAAGAACGAGCGGCGTAGGCAACAGGCGAAGAGATCAAATACATTCACAAGTGAGTATGTATGCAAGCTACCTTAGAACAGTTCTCAGAGCCATACCATCTAAAAGAAATAGAAATATTGCAACACCATACGGCAAGATCCAAATATCCTAGATAGTTATAATAGTGTAGGATAGCTCCTCCTACATCAATCAACAGAGTATCAAGCGGAAGCGGGAAACAAGATCCGAGTACGGATAAGAAGCAACTCGGCATAAGATGCCACATAAATAAGCACATCCCGCCCACAGATCTCACGGATCCCCATCCCCGAAATGGTCTACACCGAGTGATCGTTTCCAACATCATCTGTCTCCTCCACCCAGTATCCATCTTGCGAATACACATGTTCATCTGAATCAAACAATTTATCGTGTGAGACCCTAGGGGTACTCAACAAGTCTTTATGCCTCTAAAGGGGACATAACCTGGGGTGACGCAATTGCAGCAAAAGATAATAACTAACAAGTCTATAGATACTCGCTAACCATCCGCCTAACCAATGATAGACGGATGTCCGTTAATTAGAAACAACAGTTATGACAGTATAAAGTAACAGATCCATCCTCCTTCTCTCTTACCAACGAGAAAGCGGACGAACAACCCATCCGTTGGCAGTTTTATTAACCAATCCATGAGTATTGCACTAATTTCTAGTCAGACATTTAGTCAAATTAAAAGCGGTACTTTAGTTATACTTGTCTATGATCGAGAAACTGTGCTCCAAGTCGTCCATAACCGCGGACACGGCTTTCAAAAATATTTACCCTGTAGGGGTGCACAAATAGCAACACACACTCGATCAACCTCGGAAAAACCAACTCAAAACCCAATGAGGCATTCACGACAAAGCGATGACAGGATTCATAAAATATTTTAGGGGGCCACCCCACTAAGCTACCCACAACGAAGTTGGCCGGCTCCGGAACGGACCCAGGGTTTGTGTGGACGACGGTAAACGACTATGAACCCGAAAGTGTGACTGGGCTTGTCGATACAGCGAAAATGTGTCACGATCTAAAACAGTACAGGTGCTCCACGCACAATCTTAAATAAAGCGGTAAAGCATGGCATAAGTACATGATAGTAAATAAAACCCTAAACTAGTTTGTGGCCCCAAGAAATAGAAATGAATCAAGATCTGGCTCAGGGGGGTTCATAAGGCCTCCCGGATGTGGATAGTGCGAATAGTCAAGGAACAGGAATCAAGTACTCGGGGTCCTACGGGACACAAGTGGGAAGGAAAAACCAAATAACATATATTTCCCACTAGTGCCTCTTTCATTAGTTATCCCATTACTACTCAGGTTAAGTTGTTTAGGTACCTCGTTATCCATCAGACACTCACATACCCTACACATGCTGTTCTACGACTCGCATGGCTCAAACAACTCCTGTAGTAAGGGCTCATGGGATGGAGGAACAAGCTTCGGTGGGGTTTAAAAGTAAAGGCTATGTAGTACTTGGGATTCAATTTAATGCATTCGCGACTCAATGATGCAAGAATAAGATAGAGGCAATATGTACTATATGTATGCAAGCATGTGGTAGTGCTTGCCTGGCAGCTCAGTTGAAGCGAGAGATGAATCTGGGTAGTACTCCTGGGATTCCTGATATTTCCCCTGCTCAGCGTCTATCCGAGAAGAACCAAACAAACAAGGCCAACATAAATAAAGTGCACAAGCATATGAATAAAATGCGACAAGCAAACAAGCATGTCATGATGAATGATGCACAATTTACATGGAAATAATGTAGCATGGCAAGGGTGAGGTGTGGGTACAAGAATAACTCATTTTATTAATTATTTGGTCAAGTTTTATTACCATAAACAGTTCTGATTTTTAATATTGATATGATGCATGCTGCAATTCAGAACATGGAATGCATAAACAGAACGGGCTCGTCACGCTGATCGGTTTAGACATATTATTTGTCAAATTTGGAGCTATAGAATTAAAGTAATTAATTAATTAAGAAAAGGCATTTTTATTAAATTAAACAATTTCGAAAATTTAAATTAGTCAAACATTATTTTGGATGGCATAATTGAATTCCTCACATTTTCTTGATTCAAAAACATATATTATTTCGATTATTTGGAATATGAGGATAAATTGACGAAAAGACATTATTTAACATTTATTAAAGCATTTATGACTAAACTAAAAACATTTATTATTTTCAATATTTGACAAAACTAAGGACAGCTTCATGTTTATAATTGAATAACAAACAAGTTTCATGTTTTGACTTTTGTCTTCAGAGCATTTTTTTTAAAACTTGGTCAAAGTTACAGTGATGTTTGATTTTCCAAAAGTTTGTTTAAATTTGAATGCTTATTTGACCCTATTTGGAAAGTTGACTTGGTCCAGGGGTTTGAAAAGAAATAAAAAGGGGCACAGGTTCTTATAAACTGATGATCAGGATTGGACTGAAACAACCGAAACAGGTTTGTGCGAAAAATTGCTAGCTTGAGCTAACTTCCTGGCAAGATTGCGAGCTCATCTTTGATCGGATTTGGATTCCGTCTGTCGCTAGGCGTAAATGGGACACAGGAGTACATCTGAGATCAAAGATATTCGCTGGACTAGCTGCAGGGACGCCATAAACATGAAGGGAATAGGCCTCGACGAACTGTTGCTGCTGGTTGGAACTGAGAAGAAACTGACTCGCGGGCGGGCTACTCACGGCGACAGAGAAAGCTAGCGCTGGTGCAAACTTACAAGGATGACCGGAGCGATTTAGAGGACCAAAAAGAGCATGGCCAGGCTGTATGAAAAACTGAGATATCCAACTACAGGAGTAGGTATACATACGCGCCGAAGGCGTACTGACACGGTCGCGATCTTGCGGTGAACAAACATAAAAAGCGCAAACGAAAACTGATGGATGACAACAGTTAAATCCGCCCATCTTTGTCGGATGGTTTTGAGGGATCTAAGAGACCGTTTGATCCTCATGGAAGCTGGATGTTCCCTATTTGCAGGCGTGTGAGGTTCGCCATAGGAGGTGGTGGGAGGGAGCCGCAAACTAGGGAGAACAGAGGGCCAAGAGTTGTGCTGAAGCTGCTGTGTGCGACGAACAGAGCGCGATGCGCGAACGTACTGCGGGGAGGCAGCTAGGGCGCGGCATAGCAAGGCGGTAGGGGTTATAGGGTAACGAGGTAGAGGGGGGTGGAGCTCACCGAGGTGGCGGCGAAGGGGACGCAGGAGGCGATGCTGCACGGCGGCGTGGAAAACCGGGACGGCGAACGGCGACGATGAGCGCGGGCATGCGCGGCGAGGCGGCGGCTGCACAGGGACGACGACGAGGAGGAAGTTCTCGGCGGGTCCGGCTCCTCGTAGAAGGCTGGATCGACGCGGATGAGGATAGGGAAGCTCCTTCGCTACTCCACGGACTAGGGCGTCGAGGGATACGACAGCGGGAAGCGGCGCACGCCTACGGCCAGGGAGCAGAGCCCGCGGCCATGGCATCGGCTCCAATCTATTTCTAACTTGGAGAAAGAGAAAAGGATAGGAAGGAAGGAGTGGTTGAGAGGGTGATGTGCGGCGCTGCTTCTTTGTTGGTACAGGGTAAGCGGGGCTGGTAGGAGGCGGCACGAGCGATACACATGCGATCGGCTAGAATAGGAACAGGGCAAGCGTGCGGGAGCTGGCTCGGGTCAGAAGTTGGGCTCTGAGTGATTCAAGAGCAGATAGGAGCAACATGTTGCCTTCGGATAAAAAAACTAGCTCGGTTGATCAGATGGTGGAGCACGTATGGCTATGATGGTTCTCGGTGGGATCAAAGGATTTAGCTAGGTGGGAGATATGGTGTGTGTAAGTAAAAAAAAGCCATTAGAGTTTTTATATAGTCCAAACTAGACTAGATGGGACTAGTTTTAGAAAAAACTTTAGACGGATTTAGTGTCAAAGATTTAGACAGAGATCAAGAGACAAAAAAAATATCAGAGATGGAGTCTTTATTTAGATAGCTATATTAGCTAGGAAAACTTGGTAGATGGAGTGTAGATATAGGATTTGATCAAAAATTTGAACAAGTGAACAAGTGCAAAAGAATTTGAATAAAAGAAAGGTCACTAGTGGCATTGATATCACATGTGATTAGAGACTAATATTGCATGTAGTATGACATGATTTAGAGATAGGGTAGGTGTATTCCTCTTTTATTTATTTTATTAGTTTGAAAACAAACTACTCAAATCTCTTCCAAAACCAAAGCAAAAATCAAATAGGTAGAAAAAGAAGAGAGAGGAAGCTTGCATGGCCCATGCACAAGTAATAAATGCCACTAATTCTAGTCGTGAAAACAACTATCTTCAATCATGGTCATATATTCTTGCATGCATGTCAATATTCGAATTAAGGCCAAACCCAAAAAAAATACACAAGCTTGCTTCTCATATGGACTAAATAAAAGAACATGCAATGAAGAGATGGTGTCCACGCTTGAGTGTGTGATCCACTAGACAAAAAATATAGCCACAATTATATTCTCACATGAGCAT
The DNA here is from genome assembly GCA_910589775.1 of Avena eriantha. Classification (NCBI taxonomy): domain Eukaryota; kingdom Viridiplantae; phylum Streptophyta; class Magnoliopsida; order Poales; family Poaceae; genus Avena; species Avena eriantha. Next base: position 543,724,386 of record OU342743.1, read on the forward strand.
TTACTCAAATTCAACCCATATGAAAGCTTATGTAGGAGTTCTACTCACATAGCATACAAAGGGGCCCATGTGGCTCTCCACATATCAATATTGTGAAAACAACATGATGCATATATGGGAGCATGTGGAAGTAGAAGTGGATCCATCTTAATGTATGTGAGCTAGACAAGAGCCAAAAGAAGTGCAAATGCCCACATATAGTTTGGATGGTGGAATTATAGGGTGGTGACAAAGAAAGGTGGTGGAGTTAATAAAAGATATGCCCTCAACTTAACTTGGGCATCAAGCATTTATCAAGAACCAAATACAATGTATCAAGAGGCAACTACAATTAATAATGCATATGAGATAAGAACCAAATGAAAAGGGTTTTATATGATGCTCAAATGCAAGGTGGCATGATGACATGAGCATGATATAATAATGATGCAACTAATTATATGTAGGATGTAGCATTATATAGACTAGGCTAGTAGCATTGCAATTGTTAGACAATTGGGATGCTACAACCATCAAATCAATATTCTCTCACTCCAGGATTCGGAAATTCTATTGGTTGTTTAAGAAAAGCAGAATTTGGAGCACTATATCCTCTAAGAGTTTTCTCAGGTTTCTTGGGAGTTGTACTCTAAATGGACATGATTTCCATAAAATCACTCAGGTTTTCAACTTCGACCTTATTTGATCTTAAAAGTTTTTCAATAATTTCCTCGCGCCTTTGAATAGGCACGCACTCAATATAATCTGGTAAATAGGTCCTACCAGAGAGTGTAGACCCTTTGTCTCCTAGGGAGACCATTTTGTAGTAGTAGCACCTGAAATGTCAAGAGACAAACACTTAGCGCTTAGCTCCCTGACAACGGCGCCAGAAAATAGCTTGATGTCTGCAAGTGCACAGATCGTTTGTAGCTACTTTCGAAGTATAGATATCGATCCCACAGGGAGCCCAAAGGTAAGTGTTTATGAATGAAGTCTCTGTCACTCAAAGTTGTCACAGGTCTTCGAGTGAATTGACTGCAAGTGTGGAAATAAGAATGAAATTTGGATTAAATTGGATGTATTTAAATAAAACTAAAATGTAAACTTCAGGAATAAAAAGCATAAGAGTAAACAATGATTCGATTGTTTGTGGTTTTCTGCAAATGATAAAGAAGGCGCGGGAGATACAGTTCATGGTGATAGTGACTGTGCCAGGTGGACGAATGATAAGTGTAACAATTATAATCTTATAAGTATATGTGTAGGCGAGCAACCCATAATTAGCCGGGACTCCTCTTGGTAAATTTCATCATAACTTCAATAATCCTACTAGTCTGTTACCAAAACCATGGTCAGTCACTAGACGATTAAGATCCTTCAGGTTGCTTAGCAATTAAGCTCCTTGGATCGGACTAATGCAATAAGCACAGTGGTTCCTCATGATTCTCGAGTCAAACTAGTTTCCCATTGATATCCCCGTGTCACCCGGGGGGTCGCTGATCTGCTAGCAAACAAGATCCTATCTATGTAGAACAAAGCATCATGTTGTTTGGACCATTAACTGGACAACAAGCATTAGGCATCCCACAGATAGTCAAGCATACATAATATAGTAATTAAAATCAATCACAAACTAATGAAAAATATATGGAGGCACATCACATCTCACCAATCCCTTACATCTCCTGCGCCCAAGGAACTTACTCACACATGAGAGAAGAAATCATCATCGATATAATTAAATAAAGGGAGTTCTTCTCGATATTACCGTGGAGATCCACAATAAGAATAGAAAAGTAATCCAACACAATTCAAGATAGGAAGAAACAATCTCAAACCCTAATCTTGTAAAGTGAAGATCTCTCTCTCAGGTACAAGTAATGGCTATGAGAGTGTGATGGCTAGGAGGTCAAAGATTGGGGAGCGAGATGAAGAATGTCTTCCCCTTCTTCTCCGGATCTCTTCTTTCTCCTTTCTGGATGGGATGGCGGCTGTTGTGTTGTGATTTCACGTCTCTCTGATGCACTCGACGATCGACGTAGAGCTCATTGGGAACCCCAAGAGGAAGGTATGATGAGCACAGCACCAAGTTTCCCTCAGTTATGAAACCAAGGTTTAATCGAACCAGTAGGAGCAAGGAAACACCCCAATGGTGTTACTAGCTGAGCTTTGGCAGGGCGCACTACCGGTGCTAGTAGCAACATGGAGACCTGCACAACACAACCACAGAACTTTGTCCCCAACTTGCAATGAGGTTGTCAATCTCATCGTGTTTTGCGGAAAACAAAGGATTAAACGTATCGAATGGAAAGAAGTAAAAGTTTGCAGAAAGTAAACACAAAGCAGAAACAGTTTATAGATTGTATGTAAGGAAAAAGGACCGGGATCCATAGTTCACTAGAGGTGGCTCTCCTTAGATAGATAACATGCTGGGTGAACAAATTATAGCGGGGCAATTGACAAACACCGAGAAAGCAATACATGCATATACTAATCATCTTGACTCCTCTGAGACTTGATTGGGCAATACAACATAATACATAGACCGCCATCCAACTGCATCTATGACTAATAATCCACCTTCAGGTTATCATCCGAACCCCCTCCAGTATTAAGTTGCAAGCAACAGATTATTGCTTTACGAACTGTGTGTAAGGTAAACAATACGATTGTTCTATGAACAAAGGATTGTTGTTTTCTCCCTAGTAGCAACAGCACATCTAGTACCTTAGAGATTTCTGTCACTTCCCCAGATTACCAGAGGCATGAACCCACTATCGAGCATAAATACTAACTCTTGGAGTTGCTAGCATCTACTTGGCCAAGATAGCTACTAACAACGGAAAGCATGCAAGATCTCAAATAACAAAGACATGATAGAATCAATAATCAATCTGAAATAGCATCTCAATATCCATCGGATCCCCGCAAACACAACATGTATGAATTACAAATAGATGATCTTGATCATGAATGGAGCTCACAAGATCTAAACATGAAAGCACAAAGGAGGAGAAACCAGCCATCTAGCTACTACATGGATCCGTAGTCCAAGGATGAACTACTCACGCATCACACCGGAGGCTTGCATGGTGATGAAGAAAGCCTCCAGGGTGAATTCCCCTCTCCGGCAGGGTGCCGGGAAGACCTTCAGATCCCTCCCGATCTAGGTACAGAGACGACGGTGGCTACAGACTCTTTCGTGGATTTTTGATCGGGTACTTAGGGCTTTCGTCCCGATGGCAACTTATAGGCGGAAGGAGAGGCCGAGGGGGTGCTGGGGTCGGCCAGACCACCCCCTGGCGCGGGCCAGGCCTGGCCGCGCGGCCAGGTGGTGTGGCCGGCCCCCAGTCCTTCTCCATCTCGTATTCTGGCACTTGATCCCTTCCGGAAAAATAGGCACTTTGGCTTTTGTCCCGTCCAATTCCGAGAATATTCATTTTCTGACTTTCCTGGAACCAAAAATAGCAGAAAACAGGCAGCTGACACTGTGGCTCTTGTTAATAGGTTAGTCCAAGAAATCATAATAAAAGTACTCCAAAGTTGGAACAAAACACAAGAAAGTGGATAAAACCAAGCATGGAACATCAAAAATTATAGATACATTTGCAATGTATCACTCTCCTCTTTACGAAAGTTGTCCCTTTTGACAAGACGGAGGCAGCTGCAACTATATGGCGGGAACATACGGCCGAAAAAATATTCTCGCCGTATAGTTGCTCGTTAAAGCTACAGTATGCCTCCCTTGATCGCTTCCAAAAAGAGACTTGCTTGTTTTCACCTGAATATTGTGTTTCTCTTGTTAAAACCTTTTGTTGATGTTCAGAACCTGAAACACACATTAAAAACCAAGTTTTCTTCACTACCGAAGTATTAGCGTTAGGTAAAGCTAGAAAACTATCAAATCCAGAAGAAAACCATCAAAAATATGTCAAATCTCACAGCTATCAGTCACCAACATGTGATCGACCACCTAGGGGCTGCACATAAGGGCATTACACCACTTAATTTTTGTCTTTTCACAAACGCTTACTATTTAAATCCTTGATTGACCTCGTGCTAGAGGAGGCATGTTGCCCTTGCTATCTCATGTACTTCTCTAAGGATGCAAGTATTTATCAATGACGCACGAGTAGAGGCTTGGGTCCTTCGCTCCCAGCACTTAGACGCTTTGTCGAGACTGGAACCAATGTTAAGGTTACATGGTTATCATATCCAAAACCTGCTCCCCTCGTGAAAACTTCTATGCTCCCCAATATGAACATACCAAATTTCCTTCTCGGAGTGCTCAAGATCCTTCTGTTCGTCCAGGTTGGTTCTTTCCGCCCCTGGTTATGTTTGACCCACGGGGAACGAGTATGTGGATATCATGAGTGATGATAAGGCCGTTGAATGATCGATGCTCACTCGGATAGCTTAAATTATGCTAGAGGCCTCAAAAACCACTAGCACTAGTGACTAGAATACAAATACCTTTAATGGGGATTGCTCAGGCAAACCTAAGACCAAAACGCAACTTCAGGGCATGGTACACGAAATTATGAATAACAATGAAATCTAGCAGAGATAATGACCCAAGGAACGTCGTCAACGGGATAGAGGCATAACAGCTTCCACATGAGACTGGAAATCTCGGGCTAGCCAAAAACTCACACCATCTTAAACACGATGACAATTGGATGAGGACTCTTAAAAATTGTACAAGAGAAATACCCGAATTGGCTCGAGATACTAGCTCGACCACACTTTTCAAGCAAAATACCCGCATCGGCTCGAGCTACTAGCCTCGAACGCACTTTATGACCGAGGTGCCTGCATTGACTCTAGATACCAACCCCGACCATGCTTTGCAGGAAATGTTCTTACACGATCTCGAAGCCATTTATCTCACCAGTACCCATGTGACTAGGGAAAAAGAAGAAGCAAGTGGTGCTGAATAAAGAGGTATCATTAAGCCAAGTCCAAAATTTATAGGAGGGGAATCCCGAGTTACACCGAGGGAGGTAAAGAGCTATTGAAACTACTCATCCTTGGCCTCACCTCCCTCTAGTATCTCACCGGACTCGAACTTCAGCGTCTTCATGAAGGCCTCTACGGGCTCATGCCAGTACTCTACATGATCATATCATTCTCCTACAAGTAAGGTCGTATATATGTGGTCTTGTACCAGAACTAGCACCGCGACCTGCATGCATGCCAATGCAATGGCCATAGACTCAGAAGCTCTTTAGGTTGCCTCCCACTCTAGATCGGAAGAGAGCCATGAAGATAAATCTATTACTAGTCCTTCCACGATGGAGATGAAGAATAGGGCTGCCTAAAGACCAACTCCCGATAGGTTTGGACTATCGAGGAACTCTCTCGAAGCCATCAATTTTCCAATCACTTGGGAAGGGTGGAGTGCAATCCTCCACGTCTTGCTCTCCTGTCGGTTGGCCTTGGTGATGGCCTACAAGGAAATTTTTCTCTCCTCGCGTGTCTTTGCCAGGTATTTGGTTAAGTGGGTGAACCTGGTCTCTGCTGCTGCTAGGTCACTCCTCAAGACCTCATTAGTAGAGATAGATAAGTGGGAGGAGCTGGCTGCATCTTGTACCATGCTGTAAAAGGAGGAAGCTCCCTGAAGCTAAAGGAAGTCAACGTCTCTAGAACATGCCAATGTATCAGTTAGTGAGACAATGAAAAAATCTTTCAAAGGATACCTACAAGCCAGCCAACATCATCTTCAAGGATCCGTCCATTTGCTGGAGGATCTCTTGGCCAAGGATGGATCCTCCAGCTCCTGCGGGGACGATGGTACAACTGGCCAAGCCTCCACGCACGGGATAGAGGTCGACATGTTTGGGGCGTTCTCTACCACCACCCTAGAAGAAGGAATACAAACAACTATGCATCGAGCAAGGAATTTGTAGGAGACTGGAAGGCAGGGACGAAGGTACAAATATACGCGTCCATATAATCGGCCTAATGGCTTCAAGAGGGCGCATTGCGAAGCTATGTTGTTTGTTCACATCATGGGACATGTCGATGTCTCAATTTCCGTGGTGTAGATAGAGGCGGTGAATGTCATAGTGGTTGTGATCCGAAGACAAGAAGTGGCAGAGGGTCTTGGTTGCGATGAAGATTTTTCTTCACATGCCGCTGTCTGGACATTGCTGCAGGACGTTGTTCTTGGCGATTCTGTACATGTGGCACTTGTGATCCTGGTGCTTGTTGACTTGCAGAAGCGGCCTCGGCAAGCGGGTGATGCATCACTGGAGGAATTCATTTTTGGTGATGCTACTCGAGTACCGAGTCTTGACTTTCAGGGTGAAAATCTAAGATATGGCATTTATTGGTTATACCTAGCAATGTCCTTGCTGAAGGCATTTGAAAGTTCGGACTTTCTTCAGGATGAAAACCTTATTGATCGGGCGACGATGGTATTGTACACCGTTTCCTTCTTGAAGGCGTTGCTTTTGAAGAAACTTTTATGTATTCCGGGTGTTGTCTTTAACGGTGATTGGAGTGTTAATGCCGCGGGTGATCGATCACCGTGACCGAGCCTTTTCCCCTCATTTTGCTTGTTTTTAGTTGGTTGTGTGCATATTTAATGTTTTTCAGACATTTTATTTGTGCTTTTGCAGAGTTTATATTTAATTGGTATCTCTATAATATTAATATATTATTTTTGTCAAAAATAAAAAGATAACGACTTGCCAAGATCTTCTATTGAACCATCATAATAATAAGAGAAAGTTTTACAAGGGCCCATTGACGCGTTTTAGTTCGCAAATAGAACCTGCGATTCGACTGTGTTGTCTGTGTGTACACACTGTTGCTCGGCGTGGATCGAAACCAACGTACGGCCTGGATCCAAAGCTGTGGACCGGTTCACGCCGGAGACTCCGCGACACAAATTGCCCTCGCGGGCAGCCAGGCCAGGCAGCCCCACGACGTCGTCCTGAGAGCGAGCCTTCTCATCTCAGCACACCACCGATTCTCTCTCTTCCTCCTGTCTGTCTTTAAAGGACGACGGCCCCTCTCTGTTTTTCTTTTCTTTGTCTTACCCGTCTCCGCCTCCTTCCCCTGTGGCCTCCGCCTCCTCCTCGCGACTGCGTGCCAACAAACCACCCTCCCAAAAGCCTCACGCGCCGTCCTCCTCCCCGCAGCCCGCCGCATGCCGTCCACCGCTGCTCGTCCACCCCGCCCGCGCGTCGGCCTCTGAATCCCCGTCGCCCTCTCCGCCCAGATTCTCTTCCTACCGGTCGTCGTCCCGTGTCCGTCCGCGTCTTCTGTCTCCAGCGAGAATCGGCGGTCCCGGGCCGCGGCGAAGCTTCGTCGAGTAGGGGGCAGCGGCGGCTCGCCTGCATGGAACCCGAGGTTTGTTGCTTCCCTCCGCTCTCTTTTCCTTCCATGTTTACGTTCGTCCTTTGCTTGCCCGGGTGGTGGCTGGCGTTACGGGTGATGCGTGCTGCGGTCCCCGCCTCCCCGGCCGGGCCGTGCCGTGCCGCGTGTTCCTGCTTTCCGCCGCGCTGGTTTCCTCCGTGATCACGTCATCTCCAGATTTCGACGGTGTTTCGCGTCCGTATGATACGCGTGTTCGCCTCGCGAGTCGCGACGGCATGGGGTTTGGTTCCTACAGCCACCGCGCGTTCTTGGCTGCTTGCCCTGTCTGCTCTAGTCCCCCGGGTTTGGGTTCTCTGTGAGTTGTTCCGTGCCCGTCGTCGTACTCGATGGGACGCGCGGCCGTGTGTTGGATTTGGTGGGTCAGGGTGCTGCCTGCCTGAGATTTGCAGGGTGCGATTCGTGGGTTTGGGCTCTAGGAAATGACTCGATTTGCCTCTTCAGATTCGTAGGATTGCTCCCAGGTGCAGTGATTGTGAATTGGATAGCCTAGCATATCGTCAAGTTCATATCTACTAGTAGTACGTTATGGTGCAGTGTTTTATTCCAGCAACTGATTATTGTTCATACTGAGAGATCCAATCTGCGTGTCACGACAGAATTTTACTTACCTAACAAAAAAAACTCTTTTATTCATATTTGTGAATTATGCTTAGCTGTAGCTCTTCCACAGAAATAGTTAAACATGGATTAATCGTAAACATTGCCTGTCTGTAGTTGACATTATAAAGTGTGTATACAATTGGTGATTGCTGTGTGACATCGGTTCTGATGTCCCTTATTGGATTGGTGTTTGTTCTTCCAATCTTGTTATTGACATAGCTAAGTTAACAAGTCTTTGCAAATCTTTGATGCAGCTTGAAACTTTACAAAGCTCCTTTTTTATCAGTTCTATTTCAGAGAGATTCCACGGAATGTAGGTTACTTCAGACTGCATAATGCAGTTCTTCCTAGTTGCAGTGCTTCTTTCTACTCCTGTGCTTGCTGAATTAGTAATGCGGTTTACTTTACTGTTGCATATAGCACATTCCAGTTGCTACATATATCATGCATGTAGAGATTAAGAGATGCATGCTAGCTCTATAAGGGATGAAAGCTCTCATGCGTTCACTTCTTCATACAGAACAGGGCATATGCTGACGATGCTCCCGTCTGATTCATGCTCCTAAATGCATAAAAGAATAGTTATTTGTGTTGATGATAATAATTCTTATTGCGTCAGTTTGATGTTCCCTGACAACAGACCTTTCTTACTTTCATTTCTTAACAGATGGAGATAATTCAGATAGAAGACAGTGATGTTAACCATTTATCTTTAGAAGCTTCTCATGATTTGGATGTTAGCCTTGATAACCGACCAATAGCCCCATCCATAGGAAGTCAATATCAGGCAGAAATCCCCAATCTAGCCACAGGGGATGAACGGCGTCATCTCATGGCCAGCCCACTCTACAGTTGCAAGTCACATGTGTATGATGATCCTAGTTCTACTGGATCAGCTATACCAATCATATGGGGAAGTCATCCACCAAGCGAAGTCAATAAGAAGGAAAATATTACAAGTGAATGTGATTTACCATATCTGGATCCTCATGCTGTGCTGTTAGTAGATCAAACTGAATCTGTGAGTAATCCAGTTTGTGGTGAAAAAACGGTTATATGTTTCACTAGAAAATGCCGCGGCCTTTTCACTGACAAGACAATGGTGCATCAAAGAGAAACAGAGAAAAATGCTTTCCTGCCTGGCTTATCTGCCTCTGTTTGGAATGATCTAGAGGAAGAGTGCTTTCTTCTTGGGCTGCACATTTTTGGTAAAAATCTCATCCTGTTGAGCAAGTTTGTAGGGAGCAAGACTATCGGGGACATGCTTTCTTACTACTATGGAAGGTTCTACAATGGAGATGCGTATAAACGATGGTCACACTGTAGAAAGACAAGAACTACTAGATGCATTCTTGGGAAAAGCATTTTTACCGGCCGCCGACAGCTGGAGCTCATATCTCGTTTGAAATCCAAATTATTCAAAGAAGCTCATGATTCGGTAGTTGAGGTATGCATTTTGATAGAATGTGGACTTTAATTTCTCTCTCACTTTTGTTAATCTGAATTATCCAAAGAAGCTCATGATTCTTACAATTTTGATAGTATTTCCTGTCATATGACATTATAAATGTCACTATGGATTGATGATTGACAGACTGAGGCACGAGTATGTTGCCCAGTGTAATATCACGAGAGAATGACCACTAATTTATCAGCATGATTCACTGATCATGCTTATACCATCAACCTATTTCACACACCAAGTGATTCTAAAATTAACAGAAAATTGTATCTTTGTTCTATACAACATGGCTGAGAGCTGAATTACTTCGAACATTGCAGGTTTTGAAGTCCTTCAGTGATGACCTGACATCTTTAGAGGAATGTGTCTTCACTCTAAAATCCACTATTGGGCCAGAAACTTTCGTTGAGGTGGTTGGGATTGGTAAAGGGAAGCATGATTTGACTGGATTTGTTAAGGACACATCCAAAGCAAACAAAGGTCTATATGGTTCTGCCAACATGGCTAAAGGCATAAATTGTTCCACGCTTGCTGCAGAAGACATAATCAAGTTGTTAACAGGTGGTTGCAGGAGAAGTAAGGCAAAATCAAATGATCTTTTTTGGGAAGCTGTTTGGCCCCGTTTGCTTGCAAGAGGGTGGCATTCAGAGCAGCCAAAAGACGTCCGCACGGCTAAGAATTGCCTTGTATTTATAGTTCCTGGTATCAAAAAATTCTCAAGAAAGAAGCTTGCTAAAGGCACTCACTATTTCGATTCTACCACTGACGTACTTAAAAAAGTGGCAACAGATCCCTCTCTTCTTGAGCTAGAGATTGTTGGTACAGATAATGGTGTAACAGCTCATAAAAATGCTCGGACAGCAAGCCAAGAAGGTCCTTTGAATGATGATCCGGAGCTTCTGATGTTCACAGTAATTGATACTAGCTTGGTCCAAGGGGAAGGGCCCTTCAAAGTGAGGGTACTGAGAAGCTTACCGGATGATGCCAATATTAGTTCTGGATCTGCACAGTATTCAGATGATATGTCCAGTGACAGTTCCTCTCAGGAGCAAGATAATGATGATAACATGTCAGATGACCAGGGATATCATAGAGGAGTGACAGCTCCTGTGAAAAACACTGAAATGGAATCAGTTTACGGTACAACCTCCCTGGTGAATTTGTTGCGAAACATGGAGACTGCACCACATTCTGTTTTTCCAGTTAATGGCCATTCTTCTGATGATCAGCACTCAGACATTTCCAATGGTAATGGTGACGAAGTAGATGTGGCATGCTTCTCTGCTCTTGGAACGAAAACTGGGCGACGTGTGTATTTGTCCCCAAAGCGCAGAAGATTTGCTAGGTGTAGCAATGACCATACCAACCGGCGCAGCTTTTCTTTCCGAAATGTTGATGATATAGAGAGAAACAAATTGAAGCCTCTATCTACTTCATTAAAGCCAGCAGTTGTTGATCTTGGTGGTAGTTTCCAAACCAGAACCTTGGAAAACTGTTCCACGAAGGGGAAGCCATGTGAGGAGATAGCAGATGTTGTGAAGTCTGCTACCAATGGCATGTCGCTGAATGTGGTCAATATAAATGAGGATAAGTCATCAGAGGGAAAGATTCAGACGATAAGCGGGGCTAGCATGGGGGCTTCGCCAGAGAATCACAATTACCAACGGCATGTCGCTGAATGTGAGGAGATAGCAGATGTTGTGAAGTCTGGTACCAATGGCATGTCGCTGAATGTGGTAAATATAAACGAGGACAAGTCATCAGAGGGAAAGATTCAGACAGTAGGCGGGGCTAGCATGGGGACTTGGCCAGAGAATCACAATTACCAATGGCATGTCGGTGAATGTGAGGAGATAGCAGATGTTGTGAAGTCTGCTGCTACCAATGGCATGTCGTTGAATGTGGTCAATATAAATGAGGACAAGTCATCAGAGAGAAAGATTCAGACAGTAGGCAGGGCTAGCATGGGGACTTGGCCAGAGAATCACAATTGCCTGCAGAAAAATGAAGATGTAGCTCCTTCCATTTCGAGCAGCGAGATAGTTCCTGATGTGTTGGAGGCCGCAGGAAAACATGATCTTGCAGTCCAGCCGAGGCATGGAACCAGAACTCGGGCTCCCACCGCAAAAGCTCTGGAAGCCGTCGCTCTCGGTCTCCTCGGAGGTGCAAAGCGCAAGGGTGGACCTGGAAGCTTGACGACAAGAAGGCCTCCTCAGCGGGTTCGCAAGAACAAGGACTGAATTTCTTCACCTCCACTAGTGTTGGAGAGAGAGAAACCCATTTGATTGGAGGCTGAAGCGCAATGATGAGCAGATCGTCTTGCATGGCTCGGATATGTGTAAAGAAAGTGTGATCAAATACTAGCATCTTTTGACGCTGCGGTGATGGATATATATCACAATGGGAGGTCCTCAGCATCGGGCATCCCATGGAATCTTCAGACGTTGGTGATGACTATTCTACATAGGGCATGGTGATCGGGTATACACATCATGTTTCCCCTTCCGTTTTGGAAAGTCGGATGCATGGTGCGAGAGAAAGAATTTGTCATTTTTTATCTTGTTTGTGCTTAGTTTACAGGGTTTCATGTCTGTGGAGTTGTGCAAAACCCAAATTTCAATAATAGAGAAGAAAGATAAACAGAATGTTGACCGGTGTGCTTAATGATACCTTTGACTGCTTCTTTGTAAGTGAAGGCAGAGATAGCCACAAATAACCTGTGGGTCGTGGCTTTGGGTTTACTCCCTCCGTTTCAAAATATAGATGCTTTAGTTTTGTCAAAGGAGTGTGTCTAGAGTCTAGACCATTTTTAGTGTGTAGGTTCACTCCAAACCTATATAAACCTACACACTAAAAAAGATCTAGATACACTCCTTTCAGAAAGCAAAAACATCTTATATTTTAAAATGGAGGGAGTAGATGCGAAGAATGTTTGGGCGTTTAGCTAGTGGTTTTCGCATATACAGTACTTCGAGCTAAAGCTTACCGCATCCAAGAATTTAGTTAGACATAGGTAAAAAATGGTTGGAACATTTGGTCAAAATACATGTGCATATCCGACTAGCAGTGGCTTCATCCAGCCTATCAATTTACTAAGCTGAGATTTAGATTTGTCACATGGCCATCAACGATTGACCACGGCAGAGCTAGTACCTACTAGTCATGCTAATGCAATAAATAAATAAGTGATTTACCACCATATACTCGCTCTGTTGCAAAATATAAGACGTTTTGTAGCAGAGGGAGTAGTATTTAGTAGAGAAAATAGTAACAACCCGTGAAACTCTTTGCCGCCCTGCGCGGCAACGGAGGCGGCACGATCCCAACACCCAGCAGCCTCTCTTCCCTCCACTTCCCCATGCTGCCGCTAGGGAGAGTCGTTGGGCGAAGCTCGGGTGGTGCTAGCAGAGACGGGACAGCTTTTCCCAGGCGGCTTGGTGGTCGGCGCGTGTGGTCGGACCCGGCGGCGGTGCTCTCTGTGGGTGGCAGCTCGGTAGACTAGCGGCGGCAGTCGGGCGTGGGCGACTCCGAGCCACGGAGCTGGCGGTGTCTAGGCCGGGAGGCGGCTATTGCAAGGGCACGAGGAAAGGGGCTTCCAGTGGCGGAGCCCGCAGTCCTAGATCTAGGCCCAAAAGGGCCCGATCTAGGTCAGGGTGTTCATGCAGTGAGCTCATGTGCTGTTGTTGTCCTCCGCATGGTCGCCCTCCGGCAGTAACTTGACCTCGGATATCCCGATTTGTTACGACACAGGTGGGATGAAGCTTGATGTGCATATGGATGGCGGCGGGGGACATGGTATTGCAGCATGGTGACATTGGTTAGTTGGGTCTTCGGGGCCTGATAGGCTCTAGTTGCTACATTTGGTCGGCGACTACTCAGGTGGTGGAGGACGGTTCTCCTCCGTGTGGGTGTGGTATGAACAGAGGCCGGAACAGGACCTGCAGGTCTATATCTGGCTGTCGATGGTTGCGGAGTGCGACTGGCGGGTCGCAGGGTTCCACCTACCGACAACACTTATGTCGTCCATGTGTGTTGGCTCTGACTCCGGACCTTGTTGTATCCGTCGGTCTTGAGGTGAGCTATATATCACCCCTAGCCTAGAGCTCGCGGACGCGATCTTGATTTTGATTAGTATTTCTTGTTCATGGGAAACTTATTGGACGGCGACCCTTGAAGGTGGACTACACGAGCGTCTCTATGACGAGCATCTTGGCAGTGGTGATGGTCTGCCTCTTTTTTCCCTGAGGGTGGCAAGGAGCATGCGTCGGGGGACCCTGGTGTTGGTGAGAGAAACTCCCAGATCGCATGTAAAAGGCTTGGTTTAGGGTCAGCGGGTGGTCCAAGATACCATTCATGGTTCAAAGATTTTTTTTGGGTGAAATCTCAGTGCTTCAACGCCAGTGGTGGTGATGCCTGGGGTTATCGTAGCCTCTTGATTACGTCATTGTGGCTAACTTCCCACGCTTGAGCTCTGGGTGAAAACCCTAGACCTTCATGGTCTCGATGATGGCGGCGCTTTGCATTGTTATCCTCTAGGAGGCGTTGTCGTGGACCTCCGGTATCTTCAATCTCGTGCCGGTGTATTCGGTGAAAAACTCGGTCCTTCTTGTTTTTCTTGTTTACCTTTGATCTGCTTTGTAAGGAATTCCCATCACGTGTATCAGTGTGGCCGTTGATGACTTTATTTACAAAGTGGAACGAAAGGCTATTTCGAGGAGTATTTAGTAGACAAAGAATGAACAAAATTTAGTACTCCCTCAGTCTTAATTTTTTTCCGACAAAGGACGCTTTATTACTTAAGAAGTTTAAGAATTACAACCCGCCTCTACATAGCTAGGATGCACAAAGCCGACAAAGTCCAAAGATCCAACAAAATAAAAAAGGCAGATTACATATCAAAGAATTGTAACACGCCTAAGATGCCGAAGGAGGGCCTATCCGAAGATTATGCTGCCATCCATGACGGGTAAACAAATCCCGCATCATATCCTCCAGCCGCGTACATACCTCCTAAAAAGGTCGTGATAATCCGTACGATGCAGCGCCGGCCAGGATTGTAGGGTGTTGGTACACCTGTAAATAACCTGCATGGGAGAACATTTTTTATCATTAAAAACCTTATCATTTCTATATAGTCATAGCAACAAAATAATGGCAATCGTTCCAACCTGAAGAAGTAACTTATACTTGTGATCTATATCATGTAACCAATTCCCAAATATGTTGGCAATACTACGTGGTGGGTACAAGCCCGAAGCTGTTTGGGTAACTGACCATATAGATCTAGCTAAATTGCATTGGAAAAACAAGTGTTTGATTGTCTCATTGTGATGACAACACGCAAACATAGGATTCCCATGCCAATTTCGCTTGATAAGATTATCTTTAGTAAGGATAACCCCTCGACGAAGGTACCAAGCAAATATTTTGTTTTTTAGAGGTATCTTCGTCTTCCAGATCATCCTATTATCTAAAACTGGTACATTTGGTTGGACTAAGACATTGTATAAGGAACTAACGGAGAAAGAATCATTCTCACTCAAGTTCCAACGAAATTCATTAGGCCCAGCAGATAATTGAACATTTGCTAACTGATGTAGCAACGTTATCCAAGAGTCTAGTCTGGTGCCAAACAAATCTCTCCTAAAAGTCAAATTGGTGGGAGGAATGATTCCAATACAGAGGCAATC
This sequence comes from Avena eriantha, assembly GCA_910589775.1. Classification (NCBI taxonomy): domain Eukaryota; kingdom Viridiplantae; phylum Streptophyta; class Magnoliopsida; order Poales; family Poaceae; genus Avena; species Avena eriantha. The sequence continues at coordinate 543,739,503 of OU342743.1, forward strand.
GATTCCTCCTTATAACGGACAATGGAATACAACGCAGGAAATTGCTCACGGAGTGGAGAATCGTCCTTAATAGAAAATGAAGCAAAGCGGAAGAAATGATACTTTGTCGCCATCAGGCCATCCCAAAAGTGAGAGTCACGAGATTTCCAAACCATTTGGGATAATGCTTTTGCACCAACATATTTTCTTTTTAATAGAGTTTGCCATATGCCAACTTCAGTTAATAACTTGAAGATCCATTTACTAAGTAGAGCTATATTCTTGAACTCCATATCATGAATACCCAGCGCCCCATGTTCTTTGGGTCGACAAAGCACGCTCCATTTAGCCCGTCTATAATTCTTCTTCTCAGAATCTCCTTGCCAAAAGAATCTTGATCGGAAATAATCCAATCTCTTCAAGACTCCTTTTGGAAGTTGGAACAATGATATCATATACAGTACTTAATTAATGAGTACCAATCTTTCTCCTATGGAGAGTAATTTACCTTCAATCTACTCAATCTCAACTGTAGTTTTTGCTCAACGATTTTCCATTCAGCGTTTGTAAGCCTTCGATAGTGAACCAGGATGCCCAAATACCGAATTAGAAATACGCCCTGACTACAACCGAAAAGCTCAGCATAAAGGTTCGACGCATCCTGAGCCTTGCCAAAATAAAACAATTCACTTTCATGGAAGTTTATTTTTAATCCCGAAAGTTGTTCAAAAGCTGAAAGTATGAGTTTCAGATTCTTAGCCTTTTCGAGATCATGTTCCATAAACAGAATTGTATCATCGGTATAATGTAGGATAGATAAACCACCATCCACTAGAGGGGGAACCACACCTTCAATTTGGCTGTCAGACTTTGCACGCTCGATCATGATAGATAACATATCAGCCACTATATTTAATAGCATTGGCGATAATGGGTCACCCGGTATAAGCTCTTTTTTAGTCTGGAAGTATTTACCAACATCGTCATTGACTTTGATGGCAACACTACCTCCCTACATAAAGCAATTGATTAAAGTGCGCCATTTAGCAGAAAAGCCTTTCATTCTAAGAGTCTGTTGAAGAAAGGACCATTTAACTTTATCATAGGTCTTCTCAAAATCAATTTTTAGAATAACCCTATTCAACTTCTTCCTATGTAGTTCATGAACCGTTTCAACCGTCAAGTATGTTACGACCTTGCATGAAAGCAGTTTGTGAAGGGTGAACTACATGGTCAGCCACTAAATTTAACCTGATGGTCACCGACTTTGGTGAAAATCTTAAAAATAGATACCATAAATGTTGGGTTCGCGGCATAGAAAACAAAAAAAAATCCTACGATGAGAACTATATGCCAAGATCTATCTACTAGATACAGAGCAACGGGTGGATATACATCCATGGAGAACTTACCCTCAAAGACAACCGAGTTTTGTTAATGAGTTGGAACTCGTGGATGATGTAGTTGTATGCTTGCCGATCTCAAGATCGTGTGGAAGTCCGAGCGCCGCAACTCAGCAGCGCATCCGTCCTCGCACACACGTTCAAGCCACCAGACAACCTCCACCTCCTCGCTCCAGCGAATGAGCGGAAGCAGCAACTCCTTCCAGACGCAAGGCCACCGGAAACATGTATCTCGCTAATCCGAGACCATGGGGGAATATCTAGAGGGGGGAGAGATCCTTCACGGGGAGGTGTGCTTTGTGAGGGAGGAGAGGAGGGCTTCTCCCCTCCCATGGCCAGCGGCCAAGAGGCGGTGCCCCCACCTCTTCCTCATTCATGGGGTGGAAGCTCCACTCACATCAATTTTGACTCCATCCAAAATTCTAGTCACATGCATTAAATTTCGACCAAATTTAATGCAACTCTCAATTAATAAAACTCTTTTATTTATTTTATTCAGAATTTTTTTAATTACTTTAATTAACAAACATTCACATAAAACCCCTTGCAACATTTCAATATCACATGCAGAACCACTTTCAGCAATTTCACCCGAAACAATTCTGGTTTCTATCGAAACAATTCCTGCGCTTTACAATCCTTTCGTCTGAAACATATGTGCTCCAAAATGATATCCGACAACCCTTAAGTGTGTCACCCTATGGTTCGCGAATAATGCAGACATGATTGAGACCCCTCTCAGATCAATAATCAGAAGCGGGACCTGGAGATCCATATTGACTCCTGCACATTCAACGATGACTTCTGTGATCGTGAGAACCTTTAACGCTAGTAACTTAATCCTTTTGTCTCATGATATAATACATGTCTGAGATTCGATCATCGGTATCCAAATACCTAGTTTGATCTCGTTACCGACATGCACTCTTTTCTCGTTCCCGTGATATAACATTCTAGTGATCACATCACTTGCTTGCAAGCTATCTTAATGTGATATCACCTAGAGGGCCCAGAGTATATCTATCCATCATCGGGATTGAAAAATTCAACTCTTGATGCATGAGCCTCAACATAACACCTTTGTAGCACTGAACCCACCTTTATAGTCACCCCGTTATGGTGTGACGTTTGATGTTATCAAGATACTCTTCCGGTGTTAGCAATTAACATGATCTCATGGTCTAAGGACTAAGATTACTTCGTATGATGTTATAGCAATGTAAACATAATAACTTTGATCGTAATGCTATACTTCGGATGAATGTTCATCACATCATTTCACAAATGCTGTGACCTCATTATTAACAATATCCAATGTCCATGATCAGGAAACCTTGATCATCTTGTTAATCAACGAGCTAGTCTGGAAGAGAGGCATAACTAGGAACCCTTTTTGTTTATTAAATACACATGTATTGATGTTTCCTTTCAATAAAATTATAGCATGCAAAATAAACATCTATCATATACAAGGAATACATAATAACAACTTTATTATTGCCTCTCAGGGCATATTTCCTTCAGTCTCCCACTTGCACTAGAGACAATAATCTAGTTTACATAGTGATAAATCTAACACCCATGGAGTTATGGTGTTGATCATGTTTTGCCCTAGGGAGAACTTTAGTTAACGGATCTGCTACATTCAGGTCCATGTGTACTTTACAAATCTTTATATCTCCATCCTTGACATGCTCGCGGATGGAGTGAAACCGACGCTTAATATGCTTGGAATTCTTATGAGACCTTGGTTCCTTGGCATTGGCTATGGCTCCATTGTTGTCACAATAGATCACCATTGGGTCCAATGCACTAGGAACCACACCTAGTTCCGTTATGAACTCCTTCATCCAAACCGCTTCCTATGCCGCTTCTGAAGCAGCAACATATTCCGCCTCTGTCGTTGATCTAGCCACCACAGGTTGTTTGGAACTCCTCCAACTAACTTCTGCTCTGTTCAAGAGAAATACATATCCGAATTGAGACTTAGAGTCATCCGGATCGGTGTCAAAGCTAGCATCAACATAACACTTAGCGACTAGCTCTTCTTCACCTCCGTATACAAGAAACATATCCTTAGTTCTTCTTAAGTACTTAAGGATATTCTTGACCGCTATCCAGTGTTCCAAACCTAGATCAGATTGGTACCTACTAGTCAAACTAATAGCATGTGCCACATCCGGTCTTGTACATAGCATGGCGTACATTATAGAGCCTATGGCTGAGGCATAGGGGATATTATCCATTATCTCTTTTTGTTCCGCCGAAGCTGGACTTTGAGCCTTACTCAATGTCTTGCCTTGCAACATAGGTAAGAACCCCTTCTTACTTCCGTCCATATTAAACTTCTTTAATATCTTATCAAGGTATGTACTCTGCGATAGCCCAATTAGGCGTCTTGATCTATCTCATAGATTTTAATGCCTAATATATATGAAGCTTCACCAAGGTCTTTCATCGAAAATTTGCTGTTGAGATAACTTTTAACACTATTTAAAAGATCTGTATCATTTCCAATCAATAATATGTCATCCACATATAATATCAGAAATGCCACATTTCTCCCACTCACTTTCTTGTAAATACAAGCCTCTCCATAAGTTTGGACAAATCCAAACTCTTTGATCACCTCATCAAAGCGGAGATTCCAACTCCGGAATGCTTGCTTTAGTCCATAGATGGATCGCTGAAGTTGGCATACCTTATCAGCATCCTTAGGATCAACAAAACCCTTAGGTTGTATCATATACAACTCTTCTTCAATATTACCATGGAGGAACACAGTTTTGACATCCATCTGCCATATTTCATAATCGAAATATGCAGCAATTGCTAACATAATCCTAACTGACTTAAGCATTGCTACGGGAGAGAATGTCTCATCGTAGTCAACCCCTTGAATTTGTCGAAACCCCTTTGCGACAAGTCGAGCTTTATAGATGGTCACATTACCATCAACATCAGTTTTTCTTTTGAAAATCTATTTATTCTCAACGGCCTTTCGATCGTGAGGTAAGTCCACCAAGGTCCAAACCTGGTTTTCGTACATGGATTCCATCTCGGATTTCATGGCTTCTAGCCATTTGTTGGAATCCGGGCTCATCATCGCTTCTTCATACGTTGCAAGGTCATCTATTTCATCAATCATGAAATTCATAACAGGATTGCCGTACAGTTCAGGAGTTGCACGTGTCCTGCTTGACCTGCGAGGTTCGGTAGTGTCCTCTTTCGGAGTTTCATGATCAATATCATTAGCTCTCTCTTCATTAGGTGAAGTCAACTCCGAAACAACTTCCGGGGCTGCGCTACTCGCCATTTCATGAAGAGAAGGTTTAATAACCTCTTCGAGTTCTACCTTCCGACTACTCACACCTTTCGTGAGAAACTCCTTCTCAAGAAAGGATCCATTCTTGGCAACAAAAACCTTGCCCTCGGATATGTGATAGAAGGTATACCCAATCGTTTCCTTAGGGTATCCTATGAAGACGCATTTTTTTGCTTTGGGTTCGAGTTTATCCGGCTGAAGTTTCTTCACATAAACATCGCATCCCCAAACTTTAAGAAATGATAGCTTAGGTTTGTCTCCAAACCATAATTCATATGGTGTCGTTTCAACGGATTTAGATGGTGCCCGATTTAAAGTGAATGCAGCGGTTTCCAGTGCATAACCCCAAAATGACAGTGGCAAGTCAGTCAAAGACATCATAGATCGAACCATATCCAATAAAGTACGATTACGACGTTCCGACACACCATTATGTTGTGGTGTTCCGGCAGGCGTGAGTTGTGAAACTATTCCACAGTCTTTCATATGTGTGCTAAACTCGTAACTAAGATATTCTCCTCCACGGCCGGACCGTAGAAATTTGATCTTTCTGTTACGATGATTTTCCACTTCATTCTGAAATTCCTTAAACTTTTCAAAAGTTTCAGACTTATGTTTTATCAAATAGATATACTCGTATCTACTCAAATCATCCATGAAAGTAACAAAATAACGATATCCACCTCGCGTCGACACACTCATTGGTCCACACACACATCAGTATGTATGATTTCCAATAAATCTGTCGCATGTTCCATTGAACCGGAAAACGGCGTTCTAGTCATCTTGCCCATAAGGCATGGCTCACATGTATCAAATGATTCAAAATCAAGTGATTCCAAAAGTCTATCAGAATGGAGTTTCTTCATGCGTTTAACGCTAATATGACCTAGACGGTAGTGCCACATATATGTAGATATATCATTATCAAGTTAAACCCTTTTAGCATCAACACAATGAATATGCATAATACTACTATCGAGATCCAATAGAAATAAACCATTCAACACAGGTGCATGACCATAAAAGATATTATCCATATAAATCGAACAACCATTACTTTCAGATTTAAAGGAATAACCACTCCGCATCAAACACGATCCGGATACAATGTTCATGCTCAGTGCAGGCACAAAATAACAATTATTAAAATTTATCAGTAATCCCGACGGCATATAGAGAGGCAGCGTTCCGACGACGATCACATCAACTCTTGATCCATTGCCGACCCGCATCGTGACCTCATCCCTTGCTAGCTGTCGCTTGTTCCGTAGCCCCTGAATCGAGTTACATATATTAGCAACCGCTCATGTATCAAATATCTAGGCGCAACTACGAGTACTAGTCAAGTACACATCAATAACATGTATATCACATATACCTTTGTTTGCCTTGCCAGCCTTCTTGTCCGCCAAATACTTGGGGCAGTTGCGCTTCCAATGGCCAGTCCCCTTGCAATAGTAGCACTCGGTATCAGACTTAGGGCCAGCTCAGGGTTTCTTTTTAGGTGCGGCAACAGATTTGCCGCCCTTCTTTCCCTTCTATTTGCCTTTCTTGTCCTTCTTAAAACTGGTGGTCTTATTGATCATCAACACTTGATGTTCTTTCCTAATCTCCACTTCTGCAGTCTTAAGCATTGACAGAAGCTCGAGAAGAGACTTCTTCATGCCCTGCATGTTATAGTTCATCACGAAGCTCTTGTAGCTAGGTGGCAGAGATTGGAGAACACGATGTATGCCTAAGTCAATGGGAATCTTTATTCCCAAGGACACAAGCTTATCAGCGTACCCAGACATTTTGAGTACGTGCTCACTAACGGAGCTGTTCTCCTCCATCATGCAGCTAAAGAACTTTTCAGAAGCATTATAACTCTCTACGGCAGCATGGGTATCAAAAATCATTTTCAATTCTCTCATGGTATCAAAGGCATTGCCATTTTCAAAACGCTTTCGATGTTCTGGCTCTAGACCATACAGTATGCCGCAATGAACTAAGTTGTGGTCCTCCTGGCGAGTTATATAGATATTCTTTTCCTCGTCAGGGGCATCAGGAGCTGGTGGGGGGCCTAGCGGTGCCTCTAGCACATATTGCTTTTGTGCAGCAGTGAGGAGAATCCTCAAATTCATAGCCCAATTGGTGAAGTTGCTACCATTCGCAGCAAGTTTCTCTTTCTCCATGAACACATTGAGATTAAAAGCAGGTGGTGCCATCTACAACAGAATTTGTAAAGTTTATTTAGACTAAGTTTATGATAGATTGAGTTCAACTAATCCAAATTACTAATGAACTCCCACTCAAAAACGACATCCCTCGTGTATTTTTGGTGATTACATGAACCAAATCCACTAGACCAAGTCCGATCATCATGTGAGTCGGTGTAGCTTCAAAGGCGAGCATCTATATGGGCATCATATCAACTATATGACTCATGCTTAACCTTTCGGTCCGTGTTCCGAGGCCATGTCTGTACATGCTAGGCTCATCAAGTAAGAACCTTAGTACCCGCGTGTGTAAAACTGTCTTACATCCGTTGTATGAAAGCGCGGAGTCGAGTACACCCGATCATCACGTGATGTCTCAAAACACGATCCATAGAACGGTGCATACTGAAGGAAGAACATATTTTATCTTGATATCTAAATGAGGAATCATCTTACAATGCTACCAAAAGCGCCAAACTAGCAGTATAAGATGCTAACATCTAATGTGTAAAGTGAGATGATATGGTCCATGCATTTGATCTTTATCATTTGCATCGTGGTATGATCTCTATCATTCCTTTGTGTGTAAGGCCAAGGTCTATGGAACTTACACGTTAAGTGTGTTGTAAGAGTATCTATCATACATCTACTTACAACAATACCATATCAAGACACTAGCCCAGCAACGATCTAAACTAGACGCCTCTAATTTATCAATTCCAAGTTTTACATGGCTTAGGGCTTTCGGAGATAGAACTGGTCTTACCTACGAACATGAACCACAACGAGGATAACCAAGTTATTAGCAACTCGTTGTAAATCAGATATTGACTATAGTAGGAGAGACAGACACCCGCTAGCCACTTATGCAAAACTAGTTGCATGTCAGTCGTGGAACCGGTCTCATGTACGATGACATGTAAGGTTGGTCTGGGCCGCTTCATCCCACTATGCCACCAATATCCAAAAAAATAGAAGATGCAATAACATGATCATCATCGCACACATATAAACATATGTGTACTACCCGTGCAAAGCACCTATGCATAGATCAGGCTCTGATACCACTGTTGGGTTCACAGCATAGAAAACAAAAAAAAATCCTACGATGAGAACTATACGCCAAGATCTATCTACTAGATACAGAGCAACGGGGAGATATACATCCATAGAAAACTTACCCTCGAAGACAACAAAGCTTTGTTAACGAGATGGAACTCGTGGATGATGTAGTCGTACGCTTGCCGATCTCAAGATCGTGTGGAAGTCCGAGCGCCACAAATCAGCAGCGCATCCGTCCTCGCACACACGTTCAAGCCATCGGACAACCTCCACCTCCTCGCTCTAGCGAATGAGCGGAAGCAGCAACTCCTTCCAGACGCAAGGCCACCGGGAACATGTATCTCACTAATCCGAGACCATGGGGGAATATCTAGAGGGGGAGAGAGATCCTTCACGGGGAGGTGTGCTTTGTGAGGGAGGAGAGGGGGGCCTTTTATAGGAGAGGGGGGCTCCTCCCCTCCCATGGCTGGCGGCCAAGAGGCGGTGCCCCCACCTCTTCCTCTCATTCATGTGGTGGAAGCTCCACTCACATCAATTTTGACTCCATCCAAAATTCCACTCACATGCATTAAATTTCGACCAAATTTAATGCAACTCTCAATTAATAAAACTCTTTTATTTATTTTATTCAGAATTTTGTTAATTACTTTAATTAGCAAACATTCTCATAAAACCCCTTGCAACATTTCAATATCACATGCAGAACCACTTTCTGCAATTTCACCCGAAACAAATCCGATTTCTATCAAAACAATTCCTGCGCTTTGCAATCCTTTCGGCTGAAACATATGTGCTCCAAAATGATGTCCGACAACCCTTAAGTGTGTCACCCTATGGTTCACGAATAATGCAGACATGATTGAGACCCCTCTCAGATCAATAATCAGAAGCGGGACCTGGAGATCCATATTGACTCCTGCACATTCAACGATGATTTCTGTGATCGTGAGAACCTTTAACGCTAGTAACTTAATCCTTTTGTCTCATGATAAAATACATGTCTGAGATTCGATCATCGGTATCCAAATACCTAGTTTGATCTCGTTACCGACATGCACTCTTTTCTCGTTCCCGTGATATAACATTCTAGTGATCACACCACTTGCTTGCAAGCTATCTTAATGTGATATCACCGAGAGATCCCAGAGTATATCTATCCATCATCGGGATTGACAAATTCAACTCTTGATCCATGAGCCTCAACATAACACCTTCGTAGCACTGAACCTACCTTTATAGTCACCCTGTTACGGTGTGACGTTTGATGTTATCAAGATACTCTTCCGGTGTTAGCAATTAACATGATCTCATGGTATAAGGACTAAGATTACTTTGTATGATGTTATAGCAATGTAAACATAATAACTTTGATCGTAATGCTATACTTTGGATGAATGTTCATCACATCATTTCACAAATGTTGTGACCTCGTTATTAACAATATCCAATGTCCATGATCAGGAAATCTTGATCATCTTGTTAATCAACGAGCTAGTCTGGAAGAGAGGCATAACCATGAACCCTTTTTGTTTATTAAACACACATGTATTGACGTTTCCTTTTAATACAATTATAGCATGCAAAATAAACATCTATCATATATAAGGAATACATAACAACAACTTTATTATTGCCTCTCAGGGTATATTTCCTTCAATAAATTTATTTAAAATTTAATGTATTTAGTACTAAATGAATTGTCTAGGTACTTTTAAAATTTGACAAATTTTCGATATCTATTTTCAGATGGAGGGAGTAGTATATATCTGAGAGAGTCCTAGCCCATCGAGTGGATAGAGAGAGCGCGCGTAATTCGTTTTTTACATGTCACGTAATTTGTTGTTGAGTATGTTGATGATGTATAGAGGAGAAAAAAGTACGCTTGGTAGGCGGCGGATCTTTGTCCAATACAGCACATGGACGTCCCTTGGTAGACATGCCACAACGACATGTGTCTCGCCGTGTGCAGTAGATATGTTCATCGACTCTCAAAGCCTCATTGGCGATGGTGCGGTTTTGAATCTTGTAATGGTGGAAGCCTAGCATCTCATATGGCGTCCATCTTGGCGGCACTGGAGTTGGTCGGCGGCCATTAGCTATGGTGGTTGCAGGAATTCCTAGAGACTGTTTTGTATTTCTCGATTTATTAGGATTTTATATGCGAATTTAGGATAATCAGCTTATCTTGGTCTAATTTTTACTTTTCACGTACGTTGTATTATGTAACTTGATTTTCTATTAATTAAATACATGTGTTGCTCTCAAAAAATTGGCGCAGTCTCAATTTAAGTATGGAATGAGAATGCAGTGCAACAAACCTTAGGTAAAATGGTTGGAACATTTGGTCAAAATACATGTGCACATCCAACTAGCAGTGACTCTGTGCATGCTTATCAATTTACTAAGCTGAGGATATGTCACATGGCTATCAACGGTTGACCACGCAGAGCTACTAGTCATGCTAATAAAATAAATAAATAAATAAATGAAGTATTAGTAGAGGAAGAATGAGCAAAATTGAGTACCGTACTAGATAGACACACGAGTTTCGCCTCGCCGCATGCATGTCTTTATCGCACAACGTAGCTGCCTAGCTGACACAATGCATTTAAGGGTGGTAACTATTTGAGTTTTGTTTGAACTTTTTATATGTGGCGCTTGCATGTCGTCTTTACACACTTATCGGGCAAGTAGATCTACGTATGGTTTCATCGTGTTTATGCTTTTAATGTCTCAGTGTAGCTGGCCGGTTTGTATAATTTTCCAGAAACACATATTTTTAGTATTTATCTAAATACATCACAAAGGTAAACTAATTTCAAATAAAATCAACATGTACAAGAGGCCATCAGACACACATACTACTATCACTTAACGCTTACTGTAGTTCCCACAAGGCGTAACATGAACAACCACACCTGTGAAGCTAGCAATGTGAGGCACATCAGCAATACTGTATTGATGAAATGGAAGTTATCTATTTAATTTATGATAAGAAAAACATGACACAAGGAATAACTGAATATTGAAACCGGTGGCCACGCTTGAATGTCAACATACTCAAAATTTCTAGATACCCCCTTTCAGTAGAACTTACTTTCTTACGAACAACTCGTTAATTACATTTGATGCTATGAATGTCAATGTGCTCAAAATTTCTAGATACTCCCCTTTTAGTAGAACTTCATTGTCTTTCCTACAAACAACTCGTTAGTTACATTTGATGCAATAGCATCGGCCTAAGGCCACATGTGACTGTCAACTACGAGGCTATGACAATGATCACAAATAGCTTCCAGTCAGCTATGAGTCTATGAAAATGACCAAAAATAGCTTCCAGGTAGCAAGAGGAGTTGCTTTACTTTTAGGTTTCTCCATCCCAAGCATCAGTGATGCGCCTACTAATATTGGATCACAACCATGACCTAATATTTTACACACTTACTTACAGGTATGCTGAAATATGTATAACATAAGAAAAGCATATACAATAACAAATGCTCATAATAAATACACAAGTGGATGGTGGCATACAAGACCCCAAACCCAACAAAATATTTAATGTATGTGTGCCCCCTTTTACTCCGATAAAAGTAGCCTTCTCTAGTAGGCTACCGTAAAAGGTAAATCAAGTGAATTAAACCATACCCGAGCTTGCGGCTACAGTACGCTCTCACTTTTGTTATTTGGATAAGGAAACACCATTCTTAAATAAAATTGAAACATCACATTAGGGTAATTAATTTTAGGCAGTACAAAAATCGACTTTTTTCTCATACCAGACAAAGTGAATCTTTTAGGGATAAACAATAGTAACATTGTGATTTCTATGGCAGAAGTGTTGAATTCATATGTGAATAGAAACTATAAATGACACACCATCCTAGCAGACTATATCTGAAAAAACCTGACTTGCACTTAAAAGTTTGCTACAATCCGTTGGAACATAAAGCATTGTGCTTTCTATTGTTTTAGAAAATGACCTTTCTCAGTTGTACAAAGGCATGGCTTCATCTTCTTGTCTCGAAAGAAAAATATAAGGTGGCCTCCAAGTGTTGCTGGGGCTTCGTTTTTCATTGGGTAGGCATCATTTAAACATTTGACTACATGGTCATGCAATCTCATGAGATCATCAAGCAAAACGGAAGATCTACCCTGCTAGAAATTAATAGAGAATTAACTCCTAACATAATGGTACCATAAAAATTATCAAAGATGGGAAATAAGGGTATGGATGGAATGTTTATATAGTCTAAAGAAATATGTTTATGTATGCCTAGCTGAGGAAGAAAAATAAGTCCTCTTAATTTTGAAATCTATATACGGATTTTACAAAGAACAATGAACAATACACATTTTTCACATGGTGTGATAATCATGAACAAAAATAACGCCAACGCTACAGTCAGAGAGAAAGTCACCGAAGAGGGTGAGCAGCAATGTGATGGGATGATGGCATGAAGTTGGTTGTCGTTCATCGAACGCCATGGGAAGTAGTGCATGGAGCACATCAACCATGCTTTTACGCTCGCTAGGAAGCTAGGTTCTCAAGCAGATATTGCAACAGCAGACCCATCATCCACGTTTTAGCCGAGGTTCAGCGCCAACACCGACCATCGTACGTAGAGTTCGAGGAGGTCCGAAGCCTCCCAGACCCTCACAACCACCGTGGAAACTCGCTTCATTTTCCCAACCTGCCGCTGCCATCCTTTGTTTCTCTTCCCATGTCTTCTCTATCACCACACTGAGACACGTCGACATCGAAGAAATCGTGGTCCTCTCCAACCATCTCCCTCCGTCACTGCTCCTACCATTTCTCCCAGCGCCTCAGGATGGCGAGCGTGCTAGTTTAGGACAATGAGCTACTCGTGAGCCGGTTCCTAGACCAAGTAGCGACATGTGCTCTCTCTCCTATATCCTGCACGGCTGGCGGTACCATCAACCAGGCGGCCGCGTGACCCCCAGCACTCGGGTATCCATAGTAAATGGACCAACGCCTATACTTGATGGGGGTGAAAGGAAGTCATTGTTGCATCCATGGATTTGGTAGAGCCAGTGACGATGTCATGTGGTATGGGAATAGGAGGACATGCGAAGTGCCTGCTCAGAAGAAAGAGCAGGGAGCGGGGCAGGGCAAGTGGGACATGGCCATTTTTCGACTTGATACTACCCATTCGTCATGCCATGGACATAATAATGCACATCCCACAATGACCGCTCGCCGACTCGACGCGATCGCAGCAGCAACCCATGCCAGCTGTGGTGCACACGCCCAAGACTACCGGCGAGGTCTCTAGTGGTAAACAAGATGCCAGATCGGCTAAGGAGGCACCGCTAGCCTGGCTTACAGCGTAGGGTAATTCCGAATTTTGAAAATGTACTTAAAATGCTTAGTTAAGCAATTCTTGTCTAGAAAACAAAAAATCGTAAAAATGCATAAATTTCTCTTGAGTGGACCTTATCTTAATAGTAAGATACATGGTTTTTTAGTTTATAGGCTACCCAAAGGTGAGATCATGCCTTCACATTTTAACATAGAATATTACATATGCCAAAATTCCTAATGGTTAATGGAGTATGTTGTATAATGCAATGCTCCATAATAAAACCTTGTTGAGAAGAAATTAGAGGCAAGCCATATAGTGTTGTCGTGAGAGTCCGCGGTGCCCTGTAAACAATACTGGTACTGAACCTGCTGACCAGGAACCTCCCCCTCCCCTCCCGTGGTGCACCCCAGGGCGCCGCCGGGGGGCTCCTCACCCGTAGCCAACCCTCCCCCTCCTTGGTCTACCACCCCTCCACCGCTGTCGCCGGCGCCGACAGCGGTGGCGGCGGGCCTGGCGCCGAAGGGGGCGGGGAGAGTAGATCGTGGTGGTTGTTTCATTGGTGGCGGCTGGGGCCGGCGCTGGTTCTTCGGCTGCGCGTGGCCGACGAGGCGGTGCCCCTGGTCGTATGGCGGGGGTGGCTACCCCGGGACGTGAGATCCGACCATGGAAGTCGGCTGCTTGCGGCGGCTAGGCCGATGCCCGGATCTTGTTGCGGCGGCGACTTTCCCATCCGGTTTCGGCGCAAGGGGTGGCGGTTGTGGTCGTAGGTCTAGGCTCCCGCCTAGATCCGCCATCGGCGCGGCCTTTTGGTTGCCTGAAGGTGCGTGGGGAGGAGACACGATGCTTCTTGCTCGAGACAGACGGGCGGAGGCACGTGGTTTTTGCAGGCTTATCTCCTCTTCCGCCAGAGGGGGCGGGCGGCGGACGGTGGCATGGGGGCCTATTGCACTGTCCAATAATGGCGGGCGGTCCTAGGTTCCTTTAGCGTGAAGATAAAGATATGTCATTGCTTGCTCTCGTTGATCTAGCCTGGAGAGGCGGGTTCCGGAAGGCTCCGTCGGTGAACTCCCATGGGCACATTATGCCTGGAGATTGCTGGATCGGAAGGTATTTGATCGTACGTACCCATATTTTTCTGGCCATTTGGTTTCAGCGGGAGCGTTGCGAAGCTCCGCTATTTGTTACCATAATATTTCATGTCTTCGACGATCCATGGTAAAGTCGGATGCGGAGAATGTCAGGAAAGCAGGAACATGAGGGTAGCAATGGTGATTTGAGCCTTTGAGGCGACGAGGAACTGGTTGCGTGATCTGTGACTCGCGGCAACGACTGTTTGTGGGGGCGAAAACATGGGAGGAGTTCCCAGTCTTACCTTACAGGGTGAAAATACAAGATTTGACCTTAATTGGTTGTACCTGACAATGACCTTGTTGAAGACATTATTTAGCGAGCGAAGATTTTCTCCAGGATGAAAATCTATGATCTTTGATCGGGCAATGATGGCGTTTGTGCACTATTTCCTTCTTGAAGGCGTTGATATTGGAGTGGTTGCACTAGTGGTGTTGTTCCGGTGGTGTTAGTGTCGTTGCTTTGAAGAATAGTTCTCTATAGCGAGACTTTTCTTTTTTGTAATTATTTTTCCTTATTTCTAGGTTGTGTGCATCCGTAAGGCCGCTAGGGCATGCGTTGTTGCAGAGGCTGGATGTAATTGGTATCTCCGTGATAATAGTATATACTTTTTCCAAAAAATAGTGTTGTCGTATAAAACTGTACGATATAATTGAGGTGTTACCTATCATCCTTTTTCAGTTTGAATACTTTGAAAGTGCTTGACATTTCCATTCATATGCGTTGCAGATTCTAAAAAACAGTGTGGTCATAGTACAAAGAAGATAACCAATCATACACAAGAGCGTAACTGATACTTTCTGAGAAAACTATCTACCACTTAAGTATGTTATATTTAGTTTAGCTTATGACATAAGTAAAATACCAAGAAAAACAATCAGAAAATACAAAAAGAAAAGGTTATAACCATCATTGTATTTTAACCTTTCTATTCCTATATTAAGGATATACTGAAAAAGTTTGGACTAATTCACCAGAGATAACAATAAAAAATTAATATGGTGGCCATGAACACATATTTTTCTGTACTGCTGGCAAAACCAAGAAGAGCTAGGGCAATATGAGTTGTGTAGGAGAGCAAGACTATATGATGGACTTGTAATGTTATCTAGAATAGTGATAGAGCACGATACTTAACAGATCTATTTTTAGGGCATCAATAAATGCAGTGCGTAATGATAATTAGGTGCAGTAAACTTTATGAAAGACACAAAAACTCAAAATTGTTTGAAGAAATCCACAATCATATGACAAAACCAAGTATAAGTATACACCTATGTACTGAAAAAACAAAATACAAAATCATGGTTCATCCATACTACCTAATTTTACTGAATAAACTTTCTTACAACTAACAACATCAAAATATTTTTCCAGGTTAGCGCCTCAAATAAAATATGATAAAACCAACACTAAATTTTGTCTTGACCTCTTGGTATTTCTAAAATTTCTGCTTGGCATATTCACACTTTCTTTGTTAGCTATATGCCTCAAGAATATCTAATTATTACCCATCAAATTCGTGTAACACTCCAAGCTAAAGAATTTTGTGTAACATTGACCAAAAGGTTGTTCCTAAATTGAAGGCGGCACATTTCTAGGTCTACGAAATAACAATTTTTCAGAGAATAGAGGAACTATATACATATTTAACTATATCTCTAGAAATCCCTTCCTGATTTAACTTGCTGCTACTCAAGGAGATGCGGGATAGCGACATGGCTGCACAATTGTCAACACCCGGATTTTTAATCCCAGATGCCTGTTATGCCATACCTCGCAATTTCAGGATTACCATTTTTGTGAGACATAACAGATTGATATCACAGTACATCATCCATTATAAACCATAATAAGGTCTTACAAATAGAGGATCTCATGATCCAGTCTTAATACAAATCAAAGCAGCGGAAAATAAACATAGTAGGGGCTCCATCTTCAGAGTCACAGGCAATGTTGATGACGGGAGATAATCCTAGTTGTCGTAGACTTCCTGCTGTACATCATCCTGGTAGCCCTCATCATAGTCTGGCCACGGGAATAGCCAGGGACAAAGCCATGAGTACTCTTTAAGTACTCGCAAACTATCACTAACAAGTAAGGTAGTTCTAGTAGGAATCTTAAGCTCTAGGTTTATTTGCAAAAAGCCAGATTTATCTAAAGCTGAGTTTAGAAGTAAAGAAAACTAAGTTAATGTTATAAATCACTTAAGTGGGAACCTAGTTTTCACATTCACAACCCTGTTGTGGTCAAGTCAAAGTCATAGTTCAGTTCATAAGTCCTTTTGAAAACATCTGACGACGGAACAGTATGGCCACTCCAACTGTCCATGACCGCGGACACGGCTATTCGAATAGTTTGACACTCTACAGAGGTGGTACACTTTCACCACAAAATTCGATACATCCGTCAGGGATAACCCTGAATCAGTCATACTTAGTATACGGATAATCAATCATAACCTTTCAATTACACACTCTAGCATAGGCACCTCCGCTATGAGCTTGGCCTCCTAGCCATGGCCATCTGCCATCCTGGGCACTGCATAGGTGGACATTCACACTCACGAGGTAGCCTCAGCTCAACCTCTTCCGTGAGGGAATCCATACTAAGGCATATAAACTTCCGGCTAAGCCCTACCCAATTCGGGTATTGTGGTTGTATGGTAAAATTGGAATGGTATCGCATCCGAACCCAACCATCAGTTTTAAAAAGGGCTAAGGCTCATGCCTCAACATTTTCATCATCAAATCCTTTTGTGTCCATAACACATGTCAAAACATTTCAATAGAATGAACCATCATTCTAAGGTTTTCATAATCATTTTAACCAAGTATTCCCACCTAAAGTGATCAACTTTTATGCTTAGCACTAGCCACTAAACTTGAGGGTGTTCACTAATGAGGGGTGCTAATCTCCAATCTCATGCCATGGAATGACATCTAAGTATAACTAGTTAGGCCTAGTTTTATACTCTTTATGGTATCTATACTATTTTTCCAATACTCACAAAGCACTAACTAAAAGTAAAGAACTTTAGTAAAGTAAAAGAATAAAGCTTGCAAGTAAAACTTTGGATTGGTATAATTGATACATTGCAAGTGTATCTATAATTTTTGATGTTCCATGCTTGAATTTATCCACTTTCTTGTGTTTTGTCCACACTTTGGAGTACTTTTCATATGATTTCTTGGACTAACCTATTAACAAGAGCCACAGTGCCAGCTGCCTGTTTTCTGCTGTTTTTGGTTCTAGGAAAGTCAGAAAATGAATATTCTCGGAATTGGACGGGACAAAAGCCAAAGTGCCTATTTTTCCGGAAGTCATCAGATGCCAGAGTATGAGACGGAGAGGGGCCAGGGGGCCACCACACCACCTGGCCGCGCGGCCCCGCCTGGCCTGCGCCAGGGGGTGGTCTGGCCGCCTCCGACACCCCCTCGGTCTCCCTTCCGCCTATAAGATGCCCTCGGGATGAAAACCCTAAGGGCCCGATCAAAAATCCACGAAAGAGTCTGTAGCCGCCATCATCTCCATCCCTAGATCGGGAGGGATCTGAAGCTCTTCCCGGTACCCTGCCGGAGAGGGGAATTCACCCTGGAGGCCTTCTTCATCACCATGCAAGCCTCCGGTGTGATGCGTGACTAGTTCATCCTTGGACTACGGATCCATGTAGTAGCTAAATGGCTAGTTCTCCTCCTTTGTGCTTTCATGTCTAGATCTTGTGAGCTCCATTCATGATCAAGATCATATATTTGTAATTCTGCATGTTGTGTTTGCGGCGATCCGATGGATATTGAGATGCTATTTCAGAATTATTATTGATTCTATCATGTCTTTGTTATTCGTGATCTTGCATGCTTTCCGTTGTTAGTAGATATCTTGGCCAAGTAGATGCTAGCACCTCCAAGAGTTAGTATTTATGCTCGATAGTGGGTTCATGCCTCTGGTAATCTGGGGAAGTGGCAGAAATCTCTAAGGTACTAGATGTGTTGTTGCTACTAGGGAGAAAACAACAATCCTTTGTTCATAGAACAATCGTATTGTTTACTTTACACGTAGTTCGTAAAGCAATAATATGTTGCTTGCAACTTAATACTAGAGGGGGTTTAGATGATAACCTGAAGGTGGATTATTAGTCATAGATGCAGTTGGATGGCGGTCTATGTATAATGTTGTAATGCCCAATCGAATCTCAAAGGAGTCAAGATGATTATTATATGCATGTATTGCTTTCTCGATGTTTCTCAATTGCCCCGCTGTAATTTGTTCACCCAGCATGTTATATATCTTAAGGAGAGCCACCTCTAGTGAACTATGGATCCCGGTCCTTTTCTTTACATACAATCTATAAACTGTTTACTACTTTGTGTTTACTTTCTGCAAACTATTACTTTTTTCCATTCGATACGTTTAATCCTTTGTTTTCCGCAAAACACGGTGAGATTGACAACCTCATCACAAGTTGGGGACAAAGTTCTGTGATTGTGTTGTGCAGGTCTCCACGTTGCTACTAGCACCGGTAGTGCGCCCTGCCAAGGCTTATCTAGCAACACATTTGGGGTGTTTCCTTGCTCCTACTGGTTCGATTAAACCTTGGTTTCATAACTGAGGGAAACTTGCTGCTGTGCTCATCATACCTTCCTCTTGGGGTTCGCAACGAGCTCTACATCAACATCGCACCAGCATTTTCCTGGCGCCAACACTGAGCCATCAAGCATTTTTCTGGCGCCGTTGCCAGGGAGTCAAGGACATCTTCGCAAGGGGAGTCCCTCATAACCAATCTCTTTACTTTGTTATTTTTGTTTTGCTTAGTTTTGTTTTGTTTTGTTTGCTTGTTTCTTTATCAAAAACACACAAAAAATAGTTTTACTAGTTTGCTTTCTTATTTGAAAACACACAAAAATGACTACTCTTGAAAACACTAAATTGTGTGACTTCACTAGCACCAACAACAATGATTTTATGAGCACAACTATTGCTCCACCTATGCCTGAAGATACTTTCTTTGAGATAAAACCTGCTTTACTCAATCTTTTTATGAGAGAACAATTTTCTGATATTGGTAATGAAGATGCTGCTTCCCATCTAAATAACTTTGTTGAACTTTGTGAGATGCAAAAGCATATGGATATAGATGGTGATATTATTCAGCTGAGATTGTTTCCTTTCTCTTTGAGAGGAAAAGCTAAAGAATGGTTGAATTCCTTAACTAGGAGTAGTATTGATTCTTGGACTAAGTGCAAAGATGCTTTCATTGGAAAATACTATCCTCCTACTAAGATTATATCCATGAGAAGTGAAATAATGAAGTTTAAACAATCTGATAATGAACATGTTGCTCAAGCTTGGGAAAGAATGAAATCTTTGGTTAAGAATTGTCCCACTCATGGACTGACTGCTTGGATGATCATCCAAACTTTTTATGCAGGATTGAACTATTCTTCAAGGAACCTATTGGACTCTGCTGCTGGAGGTACCTTTATGACCATCACTTTGGGTGCTGCAACAAAACTTCTGGACAATATGATGGTTAATTATTCTAAATGGCATGCTGAGAGAGCTCCACAAGGTAGGAAGGTAAATTCTGTTGAGGAAACTTCCTCCTTGAGTGATAAAATTGATATTATTATGTCTATGCTTGTTAATGGGAAAGCCCATATTGATCCAAATAATGTTCCTTTAGCCTCTTTGGTTGCTCAAGAAGAGCAAGTTGATGTGAACTTCATAAGAAATAACAACTTTGGCAATAATGCTTATAGGAGTAATTTTGGTAACAACAATTATAAGCCATATCCTCCCAACAATGGTAATGCTTATGGAAATTCTTACAACAATAATATGAGTGCTCCCTCTGAACTTGAAGTTATGCTTAAAGAGTTTATTAGTAAACAAACTACTTTCAATAAAACTATTGAGGAAAAACTCTCTAATGCTGAAAGAAATATAGAATCTTTGGCTGAAGCCTAATCTTCTTTGAATAAAATGGCTGCTAAACCTGAAACTAATGATAATCCCTTTGTAGCTACTAATGCCATACAAGCAAGAATTGATGAAAATGTTAGACTATTAGCTGAATTACATGTTAAGTGGGAAAGAGAAGATGAAATTGCTAGAAACATTAGTGTTTCTACTATTACCACCACTAGTGTTGAGTCTAGTAATAGTTCTACTACTTTAGATGATAATTTTGATTTTGATCTTGATGGTTGCAATATCTCTGAAGTTATTAAGTTCCTGCAAAAGCTTGCTAAAAGTCCTAATGCTAGTGCTATGAACATGGCCTTTACCAAACACATTACTAATGCTCTCATAAAGATTAAAGAAGAAAAGATGAAACATAAAGCTTCTATTCCTATAAAACAAGAAGATGGTTGGGAACCCATCATTAATATGAAAGTGAATGACTTTGATTTCAAAGCTTTATGTGATCTTGATAGTAGTGTTTCTATTATGCCTAGAAGGATTTATGATATGCTTGATTTGCCTCCTCTTGAAGATTGTTATTTGAATGTCCCACTTGATGATAATGCTAAAAAGAAACTCATGGGGAGTATTAATGTTGTTCTTATTATGGTTAACAATGCCTATGTCCCCGTTGATTTCTATGTTTTGGATGTTGAATGCAATGCTTCTTGTCCTCTACTTTGGGAAGACCTTTTCTTAGAACTGTTGGTGCCATTATTGATATGAAATAAGGCACCATTAAATATCAACTCCCACTCAAGAAAGGTATAGAACACTTCCCTAAGAAGAGAGAGAAGATTTATTTTGCTTCTCCTATGAAAACAAAGTTTAGTCTTAATGCTTCTTCATTTGAGAACACTTGATTCTTTTTCTTGCTTCTTATGCCTAACTTAAAGGCGTTAAAGAAAAATACTTATTGGGAGATAACCCAAAAGTTTTAGATGAGTCTTGGAAGTTATTACCTCTGTAATAACCTCTCATTATCCTTTTTATTTGCTTTTTGTGCCAAGAGTAACCTCTAATGAGAGAGAAATAATGATTGGGAAAGTTGCTGTCCTGAAACAGATTTCTGTGCTTCACCGTAAAAATTCGTGTAAAATCTATGTACGTCTTTTTGAGGCGTAATTTTTTTTGATTCTGCCCCAGGTTGTTATCTAACTTTCGTTAGTTCAACACTTTTTGATTTGAGCAACAGAAGGTCTTTGAAAAAATTCGTATTTACCTACTGGTCTGTTTTGACAGATTTCTGTCATTTTCTGCATTTGCTTCTTGTTGGTTCCTCTTTTAGTTCTTTTGGGGAATTGAGCTTTCTGAGGGAAGCGCTACAGTAGATAGTTTTCTAATGGAAGTTAATTTGGTGTTAGAACTGTACCTTAAGACTTATTTATCTTGAGTGCACTAATGTTGCTAATAAAGATTGTGTGATGTTTTGTATGAAGGAAAAATTTCAGATTTATGGAAGGAATGAGTAACGAGATGAAGGATGGACTAAATCTCAAGCTTGGGGATGGCACGCGTGTCACTCCAAGAAATATCCAAGAAGTACAAGCGTCAAAGCGTGGGGATGCCCAAGGCATCCACCTCTTCATCAATAAAAATTCCAGGTTTCTTCCAAACGCTTCATTTTTATTGTTTCATGCACAGTTGTGTTGTTCTTGGAGCATCTTTTTTCGTTTTCGTTTTGGTTTTTCGTTTGCTTTGGTTTGCTTAGTTTTCTGAATAAATTGGTTGGACCCCTCTTTCATACATTGGTTTGCAAATAATTTGGTTTGGATTGGAAAAGAGTAGGAAAGTGCATGCTTATGTGGTAAAAGGAGCTCGTTTTTGACTGTGGCCTATGCTTTGTCATGCCATGCTTGATATTGTTTTGCCTTTATCCTTAGTATTCTTTGTTGTAGCATGACTTTTTATAAACAATTGAGATTGCTAAATGTGCCTTGGATGAATCATACGTTGTTTTAACATATTAAAACATAGTATAGTGGTATTCTCCTTTGATGCTTTATATGGGTGGACTTGGCGCATGCTCACACCATGTTATGACTATCTCAAGTCACCATAGCCTTTATGATACTTTAGTTTTCAACTTGTAGTATCACTTTATGCTTTGATCAATGATGCTTTGTCGCTCTACATGATTATGGCCATTATTGCTCTTTTTGTTTGTCGCTCCCAGTCTTTTGCTAGCCTCCACAACCAAGTATGAGTTCCACTCATGCATCCAACTCCCTAAACCAAGTTATTCCAAAGAGTCCACCATACCTACCTACTAGCTTATGATATTCCAAGTATATTCATGCTTTTGTTTACCTTCCAAATTAAACTTGTTATGAGAAAACTAGTGATTAAAGCTCCCACGAACTTGATGGCACACTTTACTTTTCTTGCCCTTAATAAACTTGAACCATTGTGTCGTCTATGTTGTATATGCTTACACTTATTTGTTGGGAATTAGCAGAACCATGCTTTCATGGGGAATGCTTTCAACATTGCACTAGTACTTTGTACCTAGTTGATATCATGCTCTTTTGTCTATGGATGTCATCGGTGTGAAATGAAAGGAGAGCTTGTAAGTCCATGGAGTTATGTATATGTGTTAAAGAAACGCCTGGGCCGCTGGTCTAATCCATGCTGACATGGTGGAAACCTGCAGCGTAACCCTAATGAGCTGTCTATGAAGCATTCTTCTGATAAAAAAGAGTTCTATATTGATAAAAAAGAGAAAAACAAAAAAAAATTATGAAAAGAGTAAAGAGAGAAAAAAGCACCATATTCCCACGGAGAGGGCCAGGGGCCACCACACTACCTGGCCATGCGGCCCAGCCTGGCCCACACCAGGGGGTGATCTGGCCGCCTCTGGCACCCCCTCGGCCTCCCCTTCCGCCTATAAGATGCCCTCGGGACGAAAACCCTAAGGGCCCGATCAAAAATCCACGAAAGAGTCTGTAGCCGCCGTCATCTCCATCCCTAGATCGAGAGGGATCTGAAGCTCTTCCTGGCACCCTGCCGGAGAGGGGAATTCACCCTGGAGGCCTTATTCATCACGATGTAAGCCTCCGGTGTGATGCATGAGTAGTTCATCCTTGGACTACGGATCCATGTAGTAGCTAGATGGCTGGTTCTCCTCCTTTTTGCTTTCATGTCTAGATGTTGTGAGCTCCGTTCATGATCAAGATCATCTATTTGTAATTCTGCATGTTGTGTTTGCGGGGATCCAATGGATATTAAGATGCTATTTCAGATTGATTATTGATTCTATCATGTCTTTGTTATTTGTGATCTTGCATGCTTTCCGTTGTTAGTAGCTATCTTGGCCAAGTAGATGCTAGCAACTCCAAGAGTTAGTATTTATGCTCGATAGTGGGTTCATGCCTCTCGTAATCTGGGGAAGTGACGAAAATCTCTAAGGTACTAGATGTGCTGTTGCTACTAGGGAGAAAACAACAATCCTTTGTTCATAGAACAATCGTATTGTTTACATTACATGCAGTTCGTAAAGCAATAATCTGTTGCTTGCAACTTAATACTGGAGGGGGTTCGGATGATAACCTGAAGGTGGATTATTAGTCATAGATGCAGTTGGATGGCGGTCTATGTAGAATGTTGTAATGCCCAATCGAATCTCAAAGGAGTCAAGATGATTAGTATATGCATGTATTGCTTTCTCGATGTTTGTCAATTGCCCCGCTGTAATTTGTTCACCCAGCATGTTATCTATCTTAAGGAGAGCCACCTCTAGTGAACTATGGATCTCGGTCCTTTTCTTTACATACAATCTACAAACTGTTTACTACTTTGTGTTTACTTTCTGCAAACTATTACTTCTTTCCATTCGATACGTTTAATCCTTTGTTTTCCGCAAAACACGGTGAGATTGACAACCTCATCGCAAGTTGGGGACAAAGTTCTGTGGTTGTGTTGTGCAGGTCTCCACGTTGCTACTAGCCCCGGTAGTGCGCCCTGCTAAGCCTTAGCTAGCAACACCTTTGGGGTGTTTCCTTGCTCCTACTGGTTCGATTAAACCTTGGTTTCATAACTGAGGGAAACTTGCTGCTGTGCTCATCATACCTTCCTCTCGGGGTTCCCAACGAGCTCTACATCAACATCGCACAAGCATTTTCCTGGCGCCGACACTGAGCCATCAATAATCAAAGTTGTATAACCAAAGCATGCCTAATGCATCTTGCATAAGTTATCTTGCAAGGATGACTTGCATGGTTCTAGCTTGCAAGTAGTGATGGCTTGCATAGGTATGAGACTTGCAAGTGTTAGCTTGCCTTGAGTAGTGTAGTGGTTGAAGTTCTCTTCTTCTTGTTCTTGGTAGTACTCCTCCTCCTCGTATCCTGGCTCGGTACTATTGTCTATAAATGAATACAGGGTACACAATCACCAAACAATACTTAACTAATTCTATTTAGCACACTAAGGCTCACACTTGATGATCTAGCATCATCACAATCATAACATGAAATAAAGACTTAATCTTGTTTATCTTATTTTGGAAAAGTAATTTCTACTCATTGAAAATACTTAAGTTTTAATATTCTCCAATTAAAATATGGGATCATGTTGACACATGTCATCACCACATATTCTAATACATGGGAATGTGATTTAAAGGGTTGCTCATATTTTATAAGTTTAAGATTATCATTTAATAGAATTAAAGTGACTAGAAATGCCTATATAGCATTTTTTGGTACTAGTCCAAATTCACTGCATGCAAACCTAAATATTTTTACATATTAAGATAGAACTTGTCAAATGTGATTTTTGAGAGTTGGATTCAACTCAAAAGCATTTATGATTGATTTTTGAAAAATGTTTGAATTTGAAAAGTCTCTATCTTATTATTTTTGGTATAGGTGATCTCTAACTCCAATTGATTTGAATCCAACGGGCTTGGATTGAGAACTTAAATATCTTTCTGCCAAAATTGGAACCATGCAATTTGGTACAGTGAATCTCTTTAAATTGATTTTTGAATCTACTGACAGAATCTGGTTTTAACTAAATTGGAAAATAACTATTTGAATTCACAGGCCTTCCCGATTAACTAATTAGGCCGACCAATCTACACAGCACGGCGCAGAGGGCTACTGACAGGGAGGTCCCACTAGTCAGCGACTTAATCTACCCGAAACGGTATCGTGTAATATAGGCCCTACAATTATAACACGATCTAACAACTGAGATTCATCGTCGACGAAGAATAACTCCGGCGAGGTTTTAACCCTAACGTGGTGGTAGGGGTCGTGTGGGGCTCACCTGGGCTCCAGCTAGGGTCGGTGATGGGGGCAAACGATGTGGTCAACGACGGTGGTTTGAACGGTGGTCGCAGCAGCTCCTGGGGCGGCTCCAATCGACGGCACCCTTCTCCTTCTGTAGCAGCGGGATCCGGCCAAATTCCGGCGAAGCGGTGCTCGCCTTTCTCTAGGGAGAAGTGTGGGAGGCTCAGTGAGGAGTGGGGAGTGTGTTGGTGTGGAGAATGGAGGCGGAGGGGGCCTCTATTTATACACCGGTGAAGGGACATTG
Organism: Avena eriantha; assembly: GCA_910589775.1. Lineage (NCBI taxonomy): Eukaryota > Viridiplantae > Streptophyta > Magnoliopsida > Poales > Poaceae > Avena > Avena eriantha. Next base: position 543,765,427 of record OU342743.1, read on the forward strand.
CGGCATGGGCTCGGGCTCATCGGTGACGACGATACAGGCGGCTAGCAGCGCGGCTGAGGGTAGGGGGTGGTGCGGTGTTCCTTGGTAGTCGTCACGGTCTTAAAGGCGCGGCACGAGGCGGTCGAGGTTGGTCGGGCATGTGCGACGCTCTGTGCGGAAGCGGTCGTGTTCGAGATGGTGCACGGGAGCTACGGGTCGCGCGGCAGCGAACGGGGGTGTCTGGGAGCTAGCTGTGATCATGGCAAGTTAGTGCATGTGAGGCGGGGGCGAGGCGCGACACGTGCGAGCTGGTCGGCTGCGGCGCTCTGGCGCGCTCTCGACACGGCGCAGGGAGAGTGGGCGCGGCTGGTCTTGGGTGGTCCATGGTCTGGCTGCGGTCAAGGGCTGGACAAGGGGTGGCGGTGGACGGTGGCATGCCTCCTGGACATCATGGATGGTTGCGGCGTTGTCTGGAGCGAGTGGTTCTTGGTCGGCCGGCGATGGCCATTTTCGGGCAGTGCTGCATTGGCGCAACGACAAAGGGGGTGGCTGTCTATGCATGGCTAGACACTGGGGGAGATAAGGGAGTGAAGAGGGAACCAATTGGTTGAATGATCACTGCTCAAAATAGTGAAGTTAGGCCAGGTTTGATTAGTGGCTACAAGGTGTTTGATTAAATGGCCGAAAAAATTTAGTTTGAAAATTTTGAATGAAATTTGGTGAGTGTTTGGATCTTATGCTTGAGTGTCTATGGTTGCTTGGAGAAGTCAAGTGGAATTGGTTTGAGTGGTTTTTGCAAAATGGTTATCTTACCATATGAACTTGATTCAATTTTCAACTGTCTTTTAAATAGATTTGAAAATAGTTTCTATGAGTTTGTAAAGTGGGCGTGGGTTCACTTTCGCGATACGTCAGATCCTTGTTGATATCTATGGCTCGGTGATCGATGTTCTTGAACACTTCGGTCTTCTCCGGAACTTCTAGGCATTTGTGAAGTAATGAGATATGGAACACATCATGGATGGCTGACATCTCCTCTGGCAGTTCCAGTTGATATGATACTTCTGCTCTGCGATTCAAAATTTTGAAGGGTCCAATATATCTGGGGGCTAACTTTCCTTTCAGATGAAAACGTTGCATTCCCTTCAAGGGTGACACTTTGAGATACACAAAATCTCCGATATTGAAGGTCAGGTCTCGACATCTCTTGTCAGCATAACTCTTCTGTCTGGATTGGGCGGTCTTCAGGTGTTCACAGACTTTGTGAACCTTCTCTTCTGCTTCTCGTAGGATGTCGGGTCCGAAAATCTGACTCTCTCCTACTTGCGACCAATTCAAGGGGGTACGACACTTCCTTACATACAGAAATTCAAAGGGGGCCATTTGCAAACTGGCTTGATAACTGTTGTTGTATGAGAATTCTGTGAAAGGCAGACAATCTTCCCATTTTGATCCATATTCTAGGACACAAGCTCTCAACATATCTTCTAAGATTTGGTTGACTCTTTCAGTTTGTCCATCGGTCTGTGGGTGATAAGTTGTGCTGAAGTTCAGCTTGGATCCTAATCCTTCTTGGACTTTCTGCCAAAACCTTCAGGTAAACTGGGTTCCTCGATCTGACACTATGGTCTTAGGGGTTCCCTGCAAACTGAATATTCTAGCAATGTATAGCTCTGCTAGCTTTGAACTCTGGTAGGTAGTCTTGACAGGTATAAAATGGGCTACCTTAGACAGTCTATTAACTATGACCCAGATAGAGTCATTTCCCCTACTAGATGTAGGCAAACTAGTGATAAAATCCATTCCGACAGAATCTCATTTCCATTCCGGAATCTACAATGGTTGGAAAAGTCCTGCGGGTCCCTGATGTTCCGCTTTGACTCGCTGACAGATATCACACTTAGCTATGCAGCTTCCGATTTCTCTCTTCATCGTGTGCCACCAAAATTGCTCCTTCAAATCCTGATACATCTTTGTTCCTCCAGGGTGGATAGAATAAAGAGTATCATGAGCTTCATGCATGATAACTTGCTTCAGCTTGGAATCTGCTGGCACACAGATATGTCCTTTGTACCACAAAACTCCTTCTTCATCTTCGGAGAATCCGGATACCTTCCCTGTACCGATACGACGCTTAATTCTGTTGATACTTGCATTTCCTTTCTACGCTTCCTTGATCTGACTGATCAAAGTGGGTTGAAGTTCAATGCTAGCTAAAAATCCTTTGCTAACTAGCTCCGTTCTAAAATGCTCCAACTCTTCATGCAAACTTGGCTGGACTTCTTTAATCATGGTGTTTAATCTACACGCTAATCTTCTAAGAGCTTCCGCTACCACATTGGCTTTGCCGGGGTGATAGTGGATGTCAAGGTCATAATCCTGGATTAACTCTATCCATCTACTTTGCCTCATATTCAGCTCCTTCTGGGTGAAGATATACTTCAGGCTCTTGTGAACCAAATAAATCTCACAGCGGTTACCCATCAGGTAATGATGACATGCCTTCAATGCTAAAACTACAGCTGCTAGTTCAAGGTCATGGGTAGGGTAGTTTTGATCATGTTGCTTCAGTTGTCGGGACAGATATGCTATGACTTTGCCTTCCTGCATCAACACACATCCGAGACCAATCTTGGATGCATCACAATACACATCAAAAGGCTTCTTGATATCTAGCATAATCAAGATTGGGGCTAAAATCAATCTCTTCTTGAGCTCTTGAAAACTTGCTTCACATATATCCGTCTGTTCAAGCTTCTTATTTTTCTTCAACAATTGGGTCATCGGTCTTGCGATGCTCGAAAATCCTTCAACAAACTTGTGGTAGCATCCTGCCGACACGATATGTCCTAGGAATCCTACCTCCTTCAACCAGAACTCACATTTGCTAAACTCGGCATACAACTGATGTTCTCTAAGGGTTTAAGGATGGTTCTCAGGTGTAGCTCATGGTCTTCTTCTGACTTTGAATAGATCTTAATATCGTCGATAAAAACAACGACAAACTTATCCAGGAAGTTCATCAAAATCTTATTCATGAGATTCATGAAATAAACGGGGGCATTGGTTAATCCAAAAGACATGACCGTATACTCATACAATCCATATGTGGTGGTAAAGGCGGTCTTTGGAATATTCGTTGCACGAACCTTGAGTTGATGATAACCAGTTCTAAGATCAATCTTAGAAAACACTCTGGCACCAGTTAACTAGTCAAACAGATCCTCTATCTTTGGCAGTGGGTACTTGTTCGTGATGGTGACATCATTCAGCTTTCGGTAATCCGTACACAAACGGTTACCTCCATCCTTCTTATCCACAAACAAAATAGGCGATCTCCATGGCGATGCGCTTTGTTGAATCAGTCCTTTCTCCAGCATAGCATCAAGTTGCTTCTTCAGCTCCACTAATTCAGACGGGTTCATACTATAAGGTCTCTAAGCTATGGGTCCAGTTCCAGGAATTAGTTCAATAATGAACTTGATATCCTGATCTAGGGGCATACCGTGCAATTCATCTGGGAATACATCGGGGTATTCACAGACTACTCTGACTTGGTCTAGGGTTGGTTGGGCTAGACTCTTGTTGCATTTTAATTGACAGGGCAAGGTCTCAGATACATGCTCTACTGTTACTCCAGAGCTACTGGTCATGGTTATGGCTTTCTTGGCACAGTTGATCAATCCTTTATGTTTCGACATCCAATCCATTCCTAGTACTACTTCCAAACCTTTGTTTCCAAGTACTATTAGATTAGCATAAAATTCTATTCCATGGATTCTGATAGGTACCGCCTTGCAAATTTTTCTAGCTTTGGTGGTTGAACCAGGTATTTGAACTATCTTAACATGCTTCAATTTTGTTGGTTGAATCTTACTAGTGCATGCAAATTCTTCTGTAACAAACGAGTGCGATGCTCCAGAATCAAACAACACTCTTGCAAGTACTGAGTTCACAGAAAACATACCCAGCACGACATCGGGCGCTTCCTGAGCTTCTTCAGCATTCATGTGGAACAGACGGCCGTTTCGGTTGAGCGAGTTCCCTGGGCAAATCTCCTTCCAGGCTGAACACCGTGTTGCTGCTGAGCGGGTACATACACATTGGTGGCTGCTGCAACCTTCTTGGGGCATTCATTGGAGTTTTGACCCTTGACTCCACATTCAAAGCAAGTAATTCGGGACTTGTCTTTTGTTGCAACAGGCACAACATTGCTTCCAGTCCTTGGGCAGTATTGTTGTTGTTGTTGTTGGACTTGGGAGGTTGATGACCCACAAGTATAGGGGGTGTATCGCAATATTTTTGATAAGTAAGAGTGTCGAACCCAATGAGGAGCAGAAGGTGTTGACACGTGGCTTGGAGCAGGAATTCTCTGTAAATACTTAGCAAACGGATTTTTAGGGGTTTTTGATAATGCAGATAAATAAAGTACGGGTAAATAAAAGACAATAATAATAAATGCAGCAAGTGGCCCAATCCTTTCTTTAGCAAAGGACAAGCAAGTTGTATTACTTAAGATGACCAAACGTTCTCGAGGACACACGTAATATCGTCAAGTGCTTTCGCTTCATATAGTTGATTAATCTTATTTAGTTTGATAAGTGTTGTGTGGGTGAACCTGTGCTAATGTACCGACCTTCCTAGGACTAATACATACTTGTGATTATACCCCTTGCAAGCATCCGCAAGTACAAGAAAGTAATTAAGATATAAACCTAACCACAACTTTAAACTCTAAGACCCTAACGTCCCTTATGCAAAGGTTTCCTAACGGGGGTTCAGGTTTCTGTCACTTCGGCAACCCCTACGATTAGTATCCAAATACACAATGCATTCCCCTAGGCCCATATAGGCTAAGTGTCATGTAGTCGACGTTCACATGACACCACTAGAAGAAATACACCACAACTTAAATAAAAAACTATTGAATCTTTCTCAACACAACTCCACTACTAACAATATGACTTCTCCCATGTCCTCAAGAACTAAACGAACTACTCACAAGACATCATATGGATCAAGATCAGAGATGATATAATGATAAGCAACAATATAAACATAACAATAATTCAATGGTTCACTCAATAGCATCAACTACAAGGAGTAATCAACACCAGGAAAGTTTCCCCTAAGAACTATGCAAGATTCAACCCAATTGTTACAACAATGTGGAGGTGGTGATGATGGTGCGGGTGGAGATGATGATGGAGATGATGATGATGGTGATGATCCCGATGAAGTCCATCTTGATGATGGTGTTGATGGCGATGATCTCCCCTCTCCGGGAAGGAATTCCCCCGACAGAATTCTGTCTGCCTAAGAGATCTTTCTCTCTATGTAGTTTTCCGCCCCGTAGAGGCGGCAGAATCTTTCTGTGGTCACTCCCTAGGTATTAGGTTTCCGATGGGATAATATACGCCAAAGGGGAGAGCCAGGAGTGGGTCAGGGTGGCCACACCACCTGGTGGCACGGCCTAGGGTGGCCCGCACCAGGGGTGATGTGGGCCCCATGTGGCCCATCTCCACTCCCCCTTCTAGCAATCTTCATCTTCTGGAAAAATAGAATTTTCCATGTATTTCCCGGATTTTCTAATCTTCGCGAATTTCGCCTCCAAGCAGCACCTTTTCCATCAGAATCCTGACTGCAGCAGTCCATGTTCCAAAAGTCATCAACCATGCAAAAATAGATGAAAAAACATAAGTATCATCTCTTAATATGAAATATATTAATGAATAACAGTAAATTATGATATGGAATAGTGATGCAAAATGGACGTATCAACTCCCCCAAGCTTAGACTTCGCTTGTCCCCAAGCAAAAACTGAGCTCAATAAACATGACCTCGGGTTTATGGAGTGAAGAGTCGATAAAAGAATACAGACAAGAAGCATCACATTCATCAATACACAAATCATAATAGAAGTCAACTCACTATTATATAACTTAACTTGCAATAAGTAAAGGAAACATAGTAAAGATACATAAAGTAAATAACAATTGGTAATGGCAACTTAGATCTTGGTGGAAGAATAGTTGACAATTTGCAGGAGTTTACACACAACGGGTTTTCAATGATAGCTTTTAAAGTAATAATCACTAATATAAGAGCAATATGTAAAACAAGGAACATAAGGAACATGATTGAATAAATCATCATATGAATGAATGAAACACACCAACTCAAAATACTTGCTGAGGTAGAAGGGAATAGGTTTACTGACTCAAATAAAAAGTAAAAGATAGGCCCTTCACAGAGGGAAGCAGGGATTTCAAGTTTCATAAAGAGCTTCCAAAAATTATGGTACTTATTAGCTTTCAACTCTCATTGCCCCTATCATAAGCATCTTGAGGTGATTAAGGTTAAAGTGACACAACTAAGAGGATATGCTTGACAAGTTATAAGTTCAAATTTCATGCCCCTTACTTACGAGTACCGAACCTCGTGCTACTCAACTTCAGTCACAAGTAAGCTCTTGTCATTGTAAATACATATGTATCATAGAGAACCGCGAACGGGGTACCCCTTGCACATGATACATGAGCTATCCCATAATCAAAATGACAAGGCAAGCAGACAATGAGCATCTTAGCGATCTTTTTATTTGCTATATGCATAGGTGTTTATTGAGGATGCTTCATAGAGTGCTCATTATGGTTATGTTGCAAGTTTCCACCATGATTAGGCATGGCTTAGGCTAGCGGCCCAGGCGTTTCTCTAACACATATACAAACTCCATGATCTTACAAGTTCCCCTTTTATTTAACACCGTCGGGATCCATAAGCAAAAGAATCATGATATCAACGGAATAATAAGTGCAATGTTAAAAGTGTTCCCCGTGATACATGGTTATGCTAACTTCAAATCATAAAGCGAAAGCATATACGCACCAAATATGGACACATTGGTTCAAGATTATTAAGTCCAAGAAAGTAAAGTATGCCATCAAGTTCGTGAGATCTTTAATCACTAGTTTTCTCATAAGAAGTTTAATTCGGAAGGTAGATAAAAACATGAATATACTTGGAATAGAAAATGCTAATAGGTAGGTATGGTGGACTCTTTGGAATAACTTGGTTTTATTTGGAGTTGGATGCATGAGTGGAACTCATACTTGGTTATGAAGGCTAGCAAAAGACTGGGAGCGACCAACTAAGAGAGCAATAATGGCCATAATCATGCAAAGCGATAAAACATCATTAATTAACGTATAAAGTGATATTAGAAGTCGAAAACTAAAGGATCATCAAGACTATGGTGACTTGGGATAGTCATAACATGGTGTGAGCATGCGCCAAGTCAACCCAAATAAAGCATCAAAGAAGAATACCACAATACTATGCTTTAATATGCTAAAACAATGCATGATTCTTTCAAAGCACATTAAGCAATCTCAATTGTTTATAACATGTCATGCTATAGCAACAATCACTAAGCATAAAGCCAAAACAATATCAAGCATGACATGACAAAGCATAGGCCACAGTAAAAACAAGCTCCTTTTACCACTTAAGCATGAACTTTTCCTACTCTTTTCCAATCCAAACCAAACTATTTGAAAACTAATGTATGAAAGAGGGGGTACAACCAATTTATTCAAGCAAACTAAGAAAACCAAGCAAAAGAAATCAAAAACGAAAAAACAAAGACGCTCTAAGAACAACACAACTGTGCATGAAACAATAAAAATGAAGAGTTTGGAAGAAACCTGAGATTTTTATTGATGAAGAAGGGGATGCCTTGGGCATCCCAAGCTTTGACGCTTGTACTTCTTAGATATTTCTTGGGGTGACACGGGTGGTATCCCCAAGCTTGAGCTTTAGTCCAATCTTCATCTCATTACATCACTCTTTCCTTACACCTGAAATTTTTCCTTCATACCAAACTTCACACAATCTTTATTAGCAACATTAGTGTACTCAAGATAATAAGTCTTTGGGTTCAGTTTCAACACCAATAAAACTTCCATTAAAAAACAAGCTACTGTAGCACTTTCCTCAAAAATCCAATTTCCGAAAAAGAACTCAAAAAGGAATCAACAAGAAGCAAATGCAAATAATGGCAGAAATCTGTCAAAACAGACCAGAAGGTAAAAACCATTTTTTTCGAAGACCTTCTATTGCTCAAATCGAAAAGTGTTGAACTAACGAAAGTTGGATAATAAACTGGGTCAGAAGCACAACAAATCATAGATCAAACCGACCTATAGATATTTTACACGAATTTTTACAGCGAAGCACAAAAATCTGTTTCGGGATAGCAATTTTCTCCAGCATTACTTCTCTCTCATTAGAGGTTACTCTTGGCATAAAAAGCAAATAAAAAGGATAAGGAGAGGTTATTACTGAAGCAATGACTTGTAAGACTCATTTAAAACTTTTGGGTTATCTCCCAATAATTACTTTTCTTTAACACCTTTAAGTTAGGCATAAGAAGCAAGAAAAGCATCAAGTATTCTTAAATGAAGAAGCATTAAGATTGATACCAGAAATATCTTCAACAAGGCAAGGTATCTCATCCAAATAAGTTCTAGAGGAGCTTCTCTCAGTGCTATTTGGTTCACCATTTTCATCAAACGGGTTTTTAGGAACAATCCAATCAAAATTCTTTTCTATGGCTGCATGCATTGCTACAAGTTAAAAAGGTATTGGTATATTAATTTCCTCCCCATTAGGTTCGATTTTGCCCATCTTCTCTCATGTACCAATAACATCTACCCATGAGCCTAGCATATTAAAACATTCAAAGACTTTTCTAGCTTCCTTAGCAACAGCATAGAATTCTTTAAGCAAAGTTCCAGAATAAAATCCCTCATTTCAGGGTCCTCAATTTCTTTAAGTTTAAGAAACATTACTTGCATTAAGGGGTTAAGGTTAACAAACCTAGCTTCCAACATGTGAACTAAAGAAGCTGCAGCAATTCATAGTTTGAAGAAAGTTCTGCAAGGGATCTATCCTCGGTATCTTCATGCTTACTAACATGATTAAAGAATTCTTCAATATTATCTTTCCAAATTATAGAGCCACTACCTATTAAAAGGTCTTTTAGGGTGAATTTAGGGATCAACATGGTGAGCTAAGAAATAGGTAACAACTATAGGAGGACTTAATTTTTTTGTGTTTTTAAATAAAGAAAGCAAACTAGTACAACTAATTTTGTGTGTTTTTGATAAAGAAACAAGCAAACAAAGCAGAAATAAACTAAGGAAAACAAATAAAACAAAGTAAAAAGTTTGGTTATGAGGGACTCCTCTTGTGAAGATGTCCTTGACTCCCTGGCAACAGCGCCAGAAAAATAGTCTTGATGACCCACAAGTATAGGGGGTGTATTGCAGTATTTTCGATAAGTAAGAGTGTCGAACCCAGCAAGGAGCAGAAGGTGTTGATGAGTGGCTTGGAGCAGGAATTCTCTGTAAATACTTAGCAAACGGATTTTTAGGGGTTTTTGATCATGCAGATAAATAAAGTACGGGTAAATAAAAGACAATAATAATAGATACAGCAAGTGGCCTAGTCCTTTCTTTAGCAAAGGACAAGCCGGTTGTATTACTTAAGATGACCAAACGTTCTCGAGGACACACGGGATATCGTCAAGTGCTTTCGCTTCATATAGTTGATTAATCTTATTTAGTTTGATAAGTGTTGTTTGGGTGAACCTGTGCTAATGTACCGACTTGTGCTTTCGCTTCCTAGGACTAATACATACTTGTGATTATACCCCTTGCAAGTATCCGCAAGTACAAGAAAGTAACTAAGATAGAAACCTAACCACATCTTTAAACTCTAAGACCCTGATGTCCCCTATGCAAAGGTTTCCTAACGAGGGTTCAGGTTTGTGTCACTCTGGCAACCCCTACGATTAGTAGACAAATACACAATGAATTCCCCTAGGCCCATATAGGTGAAGTGTCATGTAGTCGACGTTCACATGACACCACTAGAAGAAATACACCACAACTTAAATAGCAAACTATTGAATCTTTCTCAACACAACTCCACTACTAACAACATGACTTCTCCCATGTCCTCAAGAACTAAATGAACTACTCACAAGACATCATATGGATCAAGATCAGAGATGATATAATGATAAGCAACAATCTGAACATAACAATAGTTCAACGGTTCACTCAATAGCATCAACTACAAGGAGTAATCAACAGTGGGAAAGTTTCCCCTAAGAACTATGCAAGATTCAACCCAATTTTTACAACGGTATGGAGTGATGATGATGGTGCTGGTGGAGATGATGATGGAGATGATGATGATCCCGATGAAGTCTAGCTTGATGGTGGTGTTGATGGCGACGATCTCCCCTCTCCGGGAAGGAATTCCCCTAGTAGAATTCTGTCTGCCGAAGAGATCTTTCTCTCTCTGTAGTTTTCCGCCTCCGAGAGGCGGCGAAATCTTTCTGTGGTTGCTCCCCAGGTATTAGGTTTTCGAGGGGATAATATACGCCAAAGGGGAGAGCCAGGAGTGGGCCAGGGTGGGCACACCACCTGGTGGCGCAGCCTAGGGTGGCCCACGCCAGGGGGTGGTGTGGGCCCCCTGTGGCCCATCTCCACTCCCCCTTCTAGCAATCTTCGTCTTCTGGAAAAATAGAATTTTCCATGTATTTTCCCGGATATTCTGATCTTCGCAAATTTCGCCTCCAAACAACACCTTTTCCATCAGAATCCTGACTGCAGCGGTCCATGCTCCAAAAGTCATCGACCATGCAAAAACAGATTAAATAACATAAGTATCATCTCTTAATATGAAATATATCAATGAATACTAGTAAATTATGATATAGAATAGTGATGCAAAATGGACATATCAGCGGTGCACGGTTGAAGTTATTGGAGTTGCCGGGGTTGTTGTTGTGGTTTCCTCCAGACTTCCAGTTTCCTCCGCTATGATTGGGATAGCTTGGATGGGACATTAGGGGTTTGTTGTTTCTTGGGGCATATCATGTAGGTGGGTTGGGGCGATACTTCTGGGCATTGTGGGATCCAGTCTGGTGCATCATGCGACGCTTGCGGTTGTCATTGTCTTGGTTTATCTTCCCTTCCATCTGAATGGCAGAATCTACTAGCTCTTCTAGATATCCAAAACGGATGTTGACTAACACAGTCTACATCTCATCATGGAATCCATTCAGGAACCTTTCCTTCTTCTTGGCTTCGGTGTTAATCTCATTAGGTGCATATCTAGCTAGTGACAGAAATTTGTCATGGTACTCCACTACCATCATCCTTCCTTGCTTCATTTCTCTGAACTCATCCCCCATCCTAGTGACAAAACCTTATGGCACATGGGTGCGGCTGAACTTGATCTTGAATGCTTCCCAAGTCATCATCTGACCGTCGTTCATGGTATAGGTGCTATTCCACTAGGCTCTTGCATCTCCTGCCAGATAATGAGTGGCAAACAGTACTTTTTAATTGGCTTCAACTCCTGCGACCTCCAGATTGTTCTCCATGGTTTGCAGCCAGTCATCAGTATCTAAGGGATCCTCAGATTTATTAAAGATAGGTGGGTTGGTATTCTAAAATTTTTTGAGCTTGGATCCATGGTGATCTTGGTTTCCATGGCCTTGATTATTGTGGTCCATCTGAGCTATCTGTTGAAGAGTGGCTAGGTTGGATTGGCATTCGGCTCTACTAGCTTCATGGTCAGAAACTAGCATTTGTAGAATCTGCAGCATCGGGTCCTGAGATGAGCTGCTTCCTCCGGGATTTCCAGAGGCATCTGAAGATTGAGATATATAATGAGATAAGAGGGAAAATTCTAAGGTTCATGGTTTTGTTTCAAAAGCTTTAAACTTTGAGTTTGACTCAGGTTTTTTAAACTAACAACTTCCTCTCATTCATTCATTCAAAGCACACCATACAAACACACACCACAACACAAATAGAAAACATATGGTTTTAAGAACCATTCTGTGAAACTATGATACAATGGGACCGGTACAACTCATTCCTATGGTAGTGATCAAGTGCATCTAATCATCATCAATGAAATCGGAATAATCATCATCAGTGTGGAACTCCATGGCATCCTCCTCCTGGTAGTCGTTGTCATCATTGAGGTAAGAGTAAAGATCCCCCTGGATATCTTCACCTTCCTCCTCCTCCTTTGCTTCAAGATGGACTTCTGATGGCCCAAAATATATCGAGCTCGTTGGGGAACCCCAAAAGGAAGGTATGATGAGCACAGCAGCAAGTTTTCCCTCAGTACAAACCAAGGTTATCAATCCAGTAGGACCAAGGTAACACCCCAAAGGTGTTGCTAGTTGAGCCTTGGCAGGGCGCACTACCGGTGCTAGAAGCAACGTGGAGACCTACACAACACAACCACAAAACTTTGTCCCCAACTTGCGATGAGGTTGTCAATCTCACCGGTTTTGCTGAAAACAAAGGATTAAACGTATCGAATGGAAGGAAGTAATAGTTTGCAGAAAGTAAACACAAAGCAGTAAACAGTTGATTGTAGATTGAAAGTAAAAGAAAGGACCAATGTCCATAGTTCACTAGAGGTGGATCTCCTTAAGATAGATAACATGATGGGTGAACAAATTACAACGGGCCAATTGACAAACATCGAGAAAGAATACAAGCATATACTACTCATCTTGACTCCTTTAAGATTCGATTGGGCATTACAACATTATACATAGACCGCCATCCAACTGCATCTATGACTAATAATCCACCTTCAGGTTATCATCCGAACCCCGTCCGGTATTAAGTTGCAAGCAACAAATAATTGCATTAGGAATTGCGTGTAATGTAAACAATACGATTGTTCTATGAACAAAGGATTGTTGTTTTCTCCCTAGTAGCAATAGCACATCTAGTACCTTAGAGATTTCTATCACTCCCCAGATTACCAGAGGCATGAACCCACTATCGAGCATAAATACTAACTCTTGGAGTTGCTAGCATCTACTTTGCCAAGATAGCTACTAACAACGGAAAGCATGCAAGATCACAAATAACAAAGACATGATAGAATCAATAATCAATCTGAAATAGCATCTCAATATCCATCGGATCCCCGCAAACACAACATGCAGAATTAAAAATAGATGATCTTGATCATGAACGGAGCTCACAAGATCTAAACATGATAGCACAAAGGAAGAGAACCAGCCATCAAGCTACTACATGGACCCGTAGTCTAGAGATGAACTACTCACGCATCACACCGGAGGCTTGCATGATGATAAAGAAGGCCTCCAGGGTGAATTCCCCTCTCCGGCAGGGTGCCGGGAAGAGCTTCAGATCTCTCCCGATCTAGGGATGGAGATGATGGCGGGTACAGACTCTTTTGTGGATTTTTGATCGGGTCCTTAGGGTTTCTGTATCACAGGCAATATATAGGCGAAAGGAGAGGCTGAGGGGGTGCCTGGGGCGGCCAGACCACCCCCTGGCGAGGGCCAGGCCTGGCCGCGCGGCCAGGTGGTGTGGCCAGGCCCCGGCCCCTCTCCGTCTCGTATTCTAGCTACAGGTGTCCCCCGGTAAAATAATGACTTTGGCTTTTGTCCCGTCCAATTCCGAGAATATTCATTTTCTGACTTTCCTGGAACCAAAAACAGCATAAAACAGGCAGCTGGCACTCTGGCTCTTATTAATAGGTTAGTCCAAGAAATCATATGAAAAGTACTCCAAAGTGTGGACAAAATATAAGAAAGTAGATAAAACCAAGCATGGAACATCAAAAATTATAGATACATTTGCAATGTATCAACATCCCCAAGCTTAACTCCTGCTCGTCCTCGACTACGTAAGTGATAAAAAGAAAGAATAATTTTTGAGGTGACATGCATCATCATAAACTTGATCAAAGTATTTGTAAAACATTCAAAGCTAGGATCATAGTACTTCAATCATAACATGAAAGACAAAGTTCTAGCAATAAGACAAAGAAACTATGATGCAACATGAAAAGGCACAAACAAAAGATTCATGAATAACAATGCTTTGCAAGACGTTTGTTTGTTTCACATAAAGAAAACATATCATTAGTATTCAGCTTGTCCCTCATAGAGTAGCAAATATAAATGCATAGGACACCTTCAAAGTTCATAAGAGTGACTAGATACAAATAGTTTAAAACAAGCAATATCAAGGTATGCATTAATCAACAAGTCTTGGGACAATGCACATAGAACTAAGAATGGCCACTATGCTCTCAAAGTAGGTGCATAAAGATAGAAGGTGGAAACTCAATATATAAGTGGAAGGAAGACCTTCATAGAAGGAAGTAGGGATTCAAGTCTCATAAAGAGCTTCCAAAAATTATGGTACTTAATAGCTTTCAGCTCTCATTGCCCCTACCACAAGCATCTTGAAGTGATTAATGTTAAAGTGAACAAACTATGGTGTACATGCTTGACGAAGTATACGTTAGAAATCTCATGTCTCTTGAATACGAGCGTCGCTCCTCATGTTACTCAAGTTTGGTCACCGGTAAGTTCTTCTCATCATAAGTACATGTGTATCATAGAGAACCGCCAACGGGGTACACCTTGCCCGATGATACGGAAGAATTCCCATACCAAAATGACAAGGCAAACAGACAACGAACATCTCAACAATCTTCTTATTTACCATGGGAATATGGTGCTTTTTTCTCTCTTTCCTCTTTTCATAATCTCTTTTTTTCTCTTTTTCTATTTTTTTTTCAATATCGGACTCTTTTTTTATAAGAAGAATGCTTCATAGACAGCTCATTATGGTTACGCTGCAGGTTTCCACCATGTCAGCATGGATTAGACCAGCGGCCCAGGCGTTTCTTTAAGACATATACATAACTCCATGGACTTACAAGCTCTCCTTTCATTTCACACTGATGACATCCATAGACAAAAGAGCATGATATCAACTAGGTACAAAGTACCAGTGCAATGTTGAAAGCGTTCCCCATGATAGCATGATTCTGCTAATCCCCAACAAATAAGTGCAAGCATATACAACATAGACGACACAATGATTCAAGTTTATTAAGGGCAATAAAAGTAAAGTGTGCCATCAAGTTCGTGAGAGCTTTAATCACTAGTTTTCTCATAACAAGTTTAATTTGGAAGGTAAACAAAAACATGAATATACTTGGAATAGCATATGCTAGTAGGTAGGTATGGTGGACTCTTTGGAATAACTTGGTTTAGGGAGTTGGATGCATAAGTGGAACTCATACTTGGTTGTGGAGGCTAGCAAAAGACTGGGAGCGACAAACTAAGAGAGCAATAATGGCCATAATCATGTAGAGCGACAAAACAACATTGATCAAAGCATAAAGTGATAATACAAGTTGAAAACTAAAGGATCATAAAGGCTTATGGTGACTTGGAATAGTCATAACATGGTGTGAGCATGCGCCAACTCAACCCAAATAAAGTATCAAAGGAGAATATCACAATACTATGCTTTAATATGCTAAAACAACGCATGATCCTTCCAAGGCACATTAAGCAATCTCAATTGTTTATAACAAGTCATGCTACAGCAAATAATACTAAGGATAGAGCCAAAACAATATCGAGCATGGCATGACAAAGCATAGGCCACAGTCAAAACAAGCTCTCTTTACAACTTAAGCATGAACTTTCCTACTCTTTTCCAATCCAAACCAAACTATTTGAAAACCAATGTATGAAAGAGGGGGTCCAATCAATTTATTCAGCGAACTAAGCATACCAAGCAAACTAAAAACCAAAACAAAAATGAAAAATAAGACGCTCCAAGGACAACACAATTGTGCATGAAACAATAAAAATGAAGCGTTTGGAAGGAACCTGGGATTTTTATTGATGAAGAGGGGGTGCCTTGGGCATCCCCAAGCTTTGACACTTGTACTTCTTGGATATTTCTTGGGGTGACACGCATTGCATCCCCAAGCTTGAGCTTTAGTCTATCCTTCATCTCATTACTCATTCCTTCCATACACCTGAAATTTTTCCTTCATACAAAACTTCACACAATCTTTATTAGCAACATTAGTGCACTCAAGATAATAAGTCTTTAGGTTCGGTTCTAACACCAATAAAACTTCCATTAAAACACAATCTACTGTAGCACTTCCCTAAAAAAGCTCAATTCCCCAAAAGAACTCAAAAAGGAACCAACAAGAAGCAAATGGCAGATATCTGTCAAAACAGACCAGCAGGTAAAGACGAATTTTTTCGAAGACCTTCTGTTGCTCAAATCAAAAAGTGTTGATCTAACGAAAGTTAGATAATAACCTGGGGCAGAAGCACAAAAATTCGCGCCTCAAAAGGACGTACATATATTTTACACGAATGTTTACGATGAAGCACAGAAATCTGTTTTGGGGCAGCAACTTTCCCAATCATTACTTCTCTCTCATTAGAGGTTACTCTTGGCACAAAAAGCAAATAAAAAGGATAAGGAGTGGTTATTACTGAAGTAATAACTTCCAAGACTCATCTAAAACTTTTGGGTTATCTCCCAATAAGTACTTTTCTTTAACGCCTTTAAGTTAGGCATAAGAAGCAAGAAAAGAATCAAGTGTTCTCAAATGAAGAAGCATTAAGATTAATACCAGAAATATCTTCAACAAGGCAAGGTATCTCATCCAAATAAGTTCTAGGGGATCCTCTCTCAACGCTCTTAGGTTCACTATTTTCATCAAACGGGTTTTTGGGAACAATCCAATCAAGATTCTTTTCTATGGCTTCATGCATTGCCACTAGTTTGAAGGGTATTGGTATCTTAATTTCCTCCCCATTAGGTTCAGTTTTTCTCATCTTTTCTCGTGTACCAAGAACATATACACATGAGCCTAGCATATTAAAATGTTCAAAGACTTTTCTAGCTTCCTTGGCAACATCATAGAATTCCTTAAGCAAAGTTTCTAGAATAAAATCCCTTTTTTCAGGGTCCTCAATTTCTTTAAGTTTAAGAAACATTACTTGCATTAAGGGGTTAAGGTTAACAAACCTAGCTTCCAACATGTGAACTAAAGAAGTTGCAGCAATCTCATAGTTTGGAGAAAGTTCTGCAAGGATCTATCCTCAATATCCTCATGTTTACTAACATGATTAAAGAATTCTTCAATATTATCTCTTCCAATTATAGAACTGATACGTCCATTTTGCATCACTATTGTATGTCTTAATTCACTATTATTCATTGACATATTTCATATTGAGAGGTGATACTTTTGTTATTTCATCTATTTTTGCATGGTTGATGACTTTTGGAGCATGGACCGCTGAAGTCAGGATTCTGATGGAAAAGGTGATGTTTGGAGGCAAAATTCGCGAAGATCAGAAAATCCAGGAAAATATACGGAAAATTCCATTTTTCTAGAAGACTCAGGATACCAGAAGATGGAGTGGAGGTGGGCCACAGGGGGCCCACACCACCCCATGGCGCGAGCAGGCCTAGGCCGCGCCTGGGAGTGGTGTGGCCACCCTGGCCCACTCCAGCCTCTCTCCTCTGGCGTATATCATCCTCCCGAAACCCTAAGACTCGGGGAGCAACCACAGAAAGATTCCGCCGCCTCTGCGGGGCGGAAAACACCGAGAGAGAAAGATCTCTCCGGTAGATAGATTTCTGCCGGGGGAATTCCTTCCCGGAGAGGGAAGATCATCGCCATCAACACCACCATCAAGCTAGACTTCATCGGGATCATCATCATCATCATCATCATCATCACCATCAGCACCCTCATCACCATCTCCATATTGCTGTAACAATTGGTTGAATCTTGCTATAGTTCATAGGGGAAACTTTCCCGGTGTTGATTACTCTTTGTAGTTGATGCTATTGAGTGAAGCATTGAATTATTGTTTATGTTCAGATTGTTATACATCATTATTCCATCTCTGATCATGATCCATATGATGTCTTGTGAGTAGTTCGTTTTGTTCTTGAGGACATGGGAGAAGTCTTGTTGTTAGTAGTGGAGTTGCGTTGAGAAAGATTCAATAGATTGTTATTTAAGTTGTGGTGTACTTCTTCTAGTGGTGTCATGTGAACGTCGACTACATGACACTTCACCTATATGGGCCTAGGGGAATGCATTGTGTATTTGGCTACTAATCGTAGGGGTTGCCGGAGTGACAGAAACCTGAACCCCCGTTAGGAAACCATTGCACAAGGGACGTAAGGGTCTTAGAGTTTAAAGCCGTGGTTAGGTTTCTACCTTAATTACTTTCTTGTACTTACGGATGTTTGCAAGGGGTATAATCACAAGTATGTATTTAGTCTTGGATGGGGCGGTACATTAGCACAGGTTCACCCACACAACACTTAGCAAGCTAGAGAAAATTAATCGACTATATGAAGCGAAAGCACTTGACAGTCTTCCCATGTGTCCTCGAGAACGTTTGGTCGTCTATAGAAATACAATTGGCTTGTCCTTTGCTGCATAAAGGATTGGGCCACTTGCTGCATTTATTCCTACTGTCTTTTATTTACTCGTACTTTGTTTACTTGCTTTATCGAAAACCCCCAAAAATCTGTTTGCTAAGTATTTGCAGAGAGTTCCTGATCCATACCACTAGCCAGCATCTTCTGCTCCTCATTGGGTTCGACACTCTTACTTATCGAAAATACTATGATACACCCCCTATACTTGTGGGTCATCAAGACTATTTTATGCTGCCGTTGCCGGGGAGTGAAGCACTATTGGAGAGTGGAACTGGTAAAGGAAACTTCTACTGTGAGTATCGTTTACTTCTGCTAGTTGCTTTATTTTCGTTATGGAAAATTCGCTGAGTTTCTTATTTGGTAATGCTACTACCACTGCTAAGGTAGTAGATAAGCCACCACCTGCTGAGAAAGATGTTTTCATACCTACAAGAATTATTGATCGTGTTATGGATAACTACTATGTTGGGGATGGAACTGTCCATCCCGGTGATCATTTACTCTTTATACACGAATTATGCGGGTTGTTCAAGTGTGCAGGTATTACTATAGATCAAGTTAAGAAGTTATTCTCATTATCACTAAAAGGAAGAGCTGAGGAATGGTATAAGCTGCTGAAGAATGGTCAAGCTCTGGAGTGGGAGGAAATAGTGACTCTCTTTTATTCAAAGTTTTATCCTCCTAGTGAGATTCATAAAGATCGGAATCAAATATACAACTTTTGGCCCCTTGATGGAGAGAGTACAGCCCAAGCTTGGGGGAGATTGAATTTACTAATGCTCAAATGTCCCATTCATGAGCTCCCTAACAATATTATTATCAACAAATTTTATGCAAGGCTCCCTCTACATGACAATGATTTATTGGATGCTTCTTGTGCTGGATCATTCACTCGCATGGAAGAAGAAGCTAAATGGGACCTTCTAGATCGTATTTAGGACAATGCTGAAGCTTGGGAGAATGACAAAGGTAGAAAGTCAGGTATAAATTATGATTATGAATGCATTGAATCTTTTATGGGAACTGATGACTTTCAAAATATTAAAAATGCTTACGGTCTAGACTCTCAAGCTATTGCTTCTTATTTTAAGGCCTTTGCTTCCTACCTTGAAGTGCCTAAAAAGAAGTGGAATAAGTATCATGAACCTTATAAAGATATTGCTAAGAGTGTTCTTGCAAGAAATACTGAAGTTTATACTGCTAATCATGTTTTACCCGAACCTTATATTGAGAAAATGCCTTTCCCAGTTAAGGTAAAGGAACATTCTATGATAGCTAGTATGGTTAATGAAAGTATGAACAAAGCTGTTGAACCTGATAAACAAATGGTTGATGAACCTATAGTAGCAAATGTGAAGGACTTTGTTACTATATATGAAAAAGAGGGACACCCTATCCTTTGTAAGGATACCTCTAATATTGTTTCACAAAGTAGTGTTATGAGAGCTAGTATTCCTGTGTTTTCTGTTAGAATAAGTGATCATTGCTATGATGGTCCTTGCGATAGCTATATTCTTAAGTTTATGCATGATACTGAAAGTTACTATGAGAGAGGGAAAAGTGTTCTTATGTATCTCAATAATATCAAGTTTTCTCGTTTTATGCTGAAAGTTTTTATGTTGCACTTCTTTTGCTTTCTTATGCAAGTTGTCTTTGGTTTCAATAACTTGTTTGTTTACAAAATCCCCTTGCATAGGAAGTGGGTTAGACTTAAATGTGTGTGTGTTTTTGCTTCTTAATGCTCTCTTTCACTTCAATTCATATCCCTATAAGAGCTTCTTCCAAATTAGCATGCCCATCTTAATGGCTATAAAGAAAGAGCTTTATGGGAGACAACCCAATTTGTTTTTGCTTTTAGTTTGTTTTTGTTTCTTTGAGTCTTGGAAGTTATTACTTCAGTAATAACCGTTCCTTATTCGTTTTGTTTGGTTTTTGTGTCAAGATCAACCTCTAATGAGAGAGAAGTAAGATTTGGGGAAGTTGTTGTCCCGAAACAGATTTTTGTGCTTCACCGTAAAAATTCGTGAGAGATCTCTGTATGTCGGATTGAGCTGTAATTTTTTGTGCTTCTGCCCCAGGTTGTTATTTAACTTTAGTAAGTTTTGCACTTTTTGATTTGAGCAACAGAAGAATTTCGAAAAATTTGATCTTTACCTGCTAGTCTGTTTTGACAGATTTTGCCACTCTTGCATTTGCTTCTTTTTTCGATTTCCTTTTTGAATTCTTTTTGGATTTTCAGAATGAATTGCTAAATTAGCTTATGTTTTGATGGTTTTCAGTTGAAGTTGGACTCAAAAGGTTTTATCACTTCACTTATACTAATGTTGCTAATAAGAATTGTGTGAAGTTTTGTGTGAAAGAAATTTCGAGGAAGTGGAGATAATGGTGTAATAAGAAAGAGAAAGGTTTTATGAATCAAGTAATAAGTATATGAAGATGAAGATATTGATGTTATTCAAGAGATGACTCCAGAAGGATCCATTAAATACCAAATTCAGAGACCTGCAGAGCATGTTTCCAACTAGTTTTCAGTCAATAAGGAAAGCTACGAAGCGAAAAAGAGACGGAAACGGAGCCAGGGTGGCCCACACTACCCTGTGGCGCGGGCCCACCCCTGGCCGCGCCACCAGGTGGTGAGGCCACTCCGGACTCCGCCTCCGACTCGTTTTCTCCCAGTACCTTCCTTTTGATATGAAACTTCGTAATATATAACCCCCCCCCCCCCGATCCCCCGAGGTTCGTATATCGTGTTTTCGTCGTGTTTTTGTTTCGATCTGTTTCTGTCAGGACATACTCTTTGAAGGTTTAGAAGCACAATGGTGTCCGCCAAGGATAAAGGGAAGGAACCCATGGAGGAAGACCTTCAAGACCCCGGGAAGGAGAAGGAGATCAAGAGTGAATGTGAAGAGGAGGCAAAGCACACCGGCACTACCGTTGCAAGCATTGGAGTGGTGGCGAACCCTGCCAGGATCAGAAGGACGGCACGGATGTCAACTGGAGGGAAGATTCCGCGTCACTGCTTGGCACCAAGGCCTCCTTCTCCGAACACCAAGAGTACCTTCCATACCTTTACCCATAACCATGCAGGAAAAGAAGACTTCAAGGAGGAAGAGTGGGGAAAGAATAGCAAGAGCTAGAATTCTCAACCCGACATGATCATGAGCCGCATTGAGCAAAACTCGGAGCTTATTCGTAATCTCACCTTCAAAATTGAGGACTTGGGGAAACTTATCAGAGAGCTCATCGAGAGGATACCACCACCACCGAAGGAGTAATTTGTCATCAGGTTTGGCATCCCCTTGGTTTGTTCCAAGCTTGGGGGAGTGCCGCGGTATCATATCACTATCTTCTATCTTTTTACCTTATTAGTAGAGTCATATCATGAATAGAGGAGTTATTTGGTAGTATGGTTTGCATTATGGAAGCGTCCCCTCTCTCGTTAGATATGTATCCCTTGGTGTGAGTTGCCGTTATGGACTATTAATGAGAAGTTCTATCATTCACTCTTTTGCATAGCTTATGTTAGTTTTCAATTCGTGGTTATATGATTGATCTTGTTGTTAGTATTGGTATCACTATGGGATCATTGAGTTAATTTAGTTGGTTTTGGCAAACCTGGCTCGGTCAGTAGCAACACCTTTTTGAGAGTTGAAAAGAAAAAGATAGAAGTACTCTAGAGAAAAAAAATCCATCATCTTTCTTTCTTGATTTTCTCATAAGTATAGTATTCTCTAGTTAAGATCTTTTGTGCTTCCAAGGAAGATTGCATGTTTGTCTTTATCACTTGTATGTTTGTTTGTTTCCTTCAACTCTTGTACTTGCTACCTAGCCTTGCTAGCCAAAAACCTGTACTGAGAGGGTATTCTTCTCGTGCATCCACCTCCTTTAAACCAAAACCTTTGCCATTTGTGTCCACCATACCTACCTAGTAGCATTATTGCTATTCCAAGTAAATTCTTGTTTTTTCTACCTTCCAAATTAAACTTGTTATGTGAAAAATTAGTGATTAAAGCTCTCACGAACTTGATGGCATACTTTATTTTCCGCACTTAATAAACCTGAACCATTGTGAACTCTCCATGAAAGTTATATGCTTGCAAATTATAGGTTGGGGATTAGCAGAACCGTGCTATCACGGGGAACGCTTTCAACACTTGTAAATATATACCCAGTTGATACCTTGCTCTTTTGTTTGCGGATGTCATCGGTGTGAAATAAAAGGGGAGCTTGTAAGTCCATGGAGTTATGTATGTATGTTAGAGAAACGCCTGGGCCGTTGGTCTAATCCATGCTAACATGGTGGAAACCTGCAGCGTAACCATAATGATATCTATGAAGCATTCTTCTTATAAAAAAAGAGAGAGATAGCTATTGAGAAAAAGAAAAGAGAAAAAAGAGAGACTATGAAAAGAGGAAAGAGAGAAAAAAGCACCATTTTCCCATGGTAAATAAGAAGATTGCTGAGATACTCATTGTCTGCTTGCCTTGTCATTTTGATATGGGGATTCTTCCGTATCATCGGGCAAGGGGTACCCCGTTGGCGGTTCTCAATGATACGCACATACTTACGATGACAAGAACTTACCGGTAACTAAAGTTGAGTAGCATGAGGAGCGGCCCTCGTATTCAAGGGACTTGGGATTTTCAGTTTATAGTCTGTCAAGCATATAACTCAGATTGGACCTTACTTTCACCTTAATCACCTAAAGATGCCTATGATAGGGGCAATGAGAGCTGAAATCTAGTAAGTATCATAATTTTTGGGAGCTCTTTATGAGACTTGTAATCCCTGCTTCCTTCTTTGAAGGGCCTTTCTTTTACCTTATAGTTGAGTCAGTAAACCTATTCCCTTCTATCTCAGCAAGTATTTTGAGTTGATGTGTTTCATTCATTCATATGATGATTTATGCATTCATGTTTATTTTGTTCCTTGTTTTGCACATTGCTCTTATCGTGATGTTTACTACTTTGAAAGCTTTCTTGAAAAACCAGCTATTTGTGAACTCCAGCAAATTATCAACTATTCTTCGACCAAGAGCTAAGTTTGCCATTACCAATTCTGATTCACTTTATGTATCTTTATTGTGTTTCCTTTACTCATTGCAAGTTGAGTTATATAATAGTGAGTTGTCTTATATTATGATCTATGTATTTGATGAATGTGATGCTTCTTGTCCGTATTCTTTTATCGACTCTTCACTCCATAAACCTGAGGTCATGTTTATTGAGCTCAGTTTCGCTTGGGGACAAGCGAAGTCTAAGCTTGGGGGGAGTTGATACGTCCATTTTGCATCACTATTCTATGTCTTAATTCACTATTATTCATTGATATATTTTGTATTGAGAGGTGATACTTATGTTTTTCATCTATTTTTACATGGTTGATAACTTTTGGAGCATGGACCGCTGCAGTCAAGATTCTGATGGAAAAGGTGCTGTTTGGAGGCAATATTCACGAAGATCAGAAAATCCGGGAAAATATACGGAAAATTCTATTTTTTCCAGAAGACTCAGGATGCCAGAAGATGGAGTGGAGGTGGGCCACAGGGGGCCCACACCACCCCATGGCGCGGGCAGGCCTATGCCGCGCCTGGGAGTGGTGTGGCCGCCCAGGCCCACTCCAGCCTCTCTCATATGGCGTATATCATCCTCCCGAAACCCTAAGACTCGGGGAGCGACCAGAGAAAGATTCCGCCGCCTCTGCAGGGCGGAAAACACCGAGAGAGAAAGATCTCTCCGGCAGACAGATTTCTGCCGGGGGAATTCCTTCCTGGAGAGGGAAGATCGTCGCCATCAACACCACCATCAAGCTGGACTTCATCGGGATCATCATCATCATCATCACCATTAGCACCCTCATCACCATCTCCATATTGCTGTAACAATTGGTTGAATATTGCTATAGTTCATAGGGGAAACTTTCCCGGTGTTGATTACTCTTTGTAGTTGATGCTATTGAGTGAAGCATTGAACTATTGTTTATGTTCAGATTGTTATACATCATTATTCCATCTCTGATCATGATCCATATGATGTCTTGTGAGTAGTTCGTTTTGTTCTTGAGGACATGGGAGAAGTCTTGTTGTTAGTAGTGGAGTTGCGTTGAGAAAGATTCAATAGATTGTTATTTAAGTTATGGTATACTTCTTCTAGTGGTGTCATGTGAACGTCGACTACATGACACTTCACATATATGGGCCTAGGGGAATGCATTGTATTTGGCTCCTAATCGTAGGGGTTGCCGGAGTGACAAAAATCTGAACCCCCGTTAGGAAACCATTGCATAAGGGACGTAAGGGTCTTAGAGTTTAAAGTTGTGGTTACGTTCTACCTTAATTACTTTCTTGTACTTACGGATGTTTGCAAGGGGTATAATCACAAGTATGTATTTAGTCTTGGATGGGGCGGTACATTAGCATAGGTTCACCCACAGAACACTTAGCAAGCTAGAGAAGATTAATCGACTATATGAAGCGAAAGCACTTGACAGTCTTCCCATGTGTCCTCGAGAACGTTTGGTCATCTATAGAAATACAACCGACTTGTCCTTTGCTGCATAAAGGATTGGGCCACTTGCTGCATTTATTCCTACTGTCTTTTATTTACTCGTACTTTGTTTACTTGCTTTATCGAAAACCCCTAAAAATCCGTTTGCTAAGTATTTGCAGAGAATTCCTGATCCATACCACTAGCCAGCACCTTCTGCTCCTCGTTGGGTTCGACACTCTTACTTATCGAAAATACTGCGATACACCCCCTATACTTGTGGGTCATCAAGAACCACTACCTATTGAAAGGTCTTTCAGGGTGAATTTATGGATAAACATGGTGTGCTAAGGGGAAGGTAACAACTAAAGGAGACTTAATTTTTTGTGTTTTTTTAATAAACAAACCAAACTAGTAAGACTAATTTTTTTGTGTTTTTGATAAAGAAACAAGCAAACAAACAAAAGTAAACTAAGCAAAACAAAAATAACAAAGTAAAGAGATTGTTTATGAGGGACTCCCCTTGTGAAGATGTCCTTGACTCCCCGGTAACGGCGCCACAAAATATGCTTGATGACCCAAAATATATCAAGCTCGTTGGGGAACCCCAAGAGGAAGGTATGATGAGCACAATAGAAAGTTTTCCCTCAGTACGAAACCAAGGTTATCAATTCAGTAGGAGCAAGGAAACACCCCAAAGGTGTTGCTAGCTGAACCTTGGCAGGGCGCACTACCGGTGCTAGTAGCAATGTGGAGACCTGCACAACACAACCATAGAACTTTGTCCCCAATTTGCGATGAGGTTGTAAATCTCACCGGTTTTGCTGAAAACAAAGGATTAAACATATCGAATGGATGGAAGTAATAGTTTGCAGAAAGTCAACACAAAGCAGTAAACATTTCATTGTAGATTGAAAGTGAAAGAAAGGACCGGGGTCCATAGTTCACTAGAGGTGGCTCTCCTTAAGATAGATAACATGTTGGGTGAACAAATTATAGCGGGGCAATTGACAAACATCGAGAAAGCATACAAGCATATACTACTCATCTTGACTCCTTTGAGATTCGATTGGGCATAACAACATTATACATAGACCTCCATCCAACTGCATCTATGACTAATAATCCACCTTCAGGTTATCATGCGAACCCCCTCCGTTATTAAGTTACAAGCAACAGATAATTGCATTACGAATTGCGTGTAATGTAAAAAATATGATTGTTCTATGAACAAAGGATTGTTGTTTTTGTCCCTAGTAGCAACAACGCATCTAGTACCTTAGAGATTTCTGTCACTTCCCCAGATTACCAGAGGCATGAACCCACTATCGAGCATAAATACTAACTCTTGGAGTTGCTAGCATCTACTTGGCCAAGATAGCTACTAACAACGAAAAGCATGCAAGATCACAAATAAAAAAAACATGATAGAATCAATAATCAATCTAAAATAGCATCTCAATATCCATCGAATCCCCGCAAACACAACATGCAGAATTACAAATAGATGATCTTGATCATGAACGGAGCTCACAAGATCTAAGCATGATAGCACAAAGGAGGAGAACTAGCCATCTAGCTACTACATGGACCCGTAGTCCAGAGATGAACTACTCACGCATCACACCGGAGGCTTGCATGATGATGAAGAAGGCCTCCAGGGTAAATTCCCCTCTCCGACAGGGTGCCGGAAAGAGCTTCAGATCCCTCCCGATCTAGGGATGGAGATGACGGCGGCTACAGACTCTTTCGTGGATTTTTGATCGGGTCCTTAGGGTTTTTGTATTAGAGGCAATATATAGGCGGAAGGAGAGGCCGAGGGGGTGCCTGGGGCGTCCAGACCACCCCCTGGCAAGGGCCAGGCCTGGCCGCGCGGCTAGGTGGTGTGGTCGGGCCTCAGCCCCTCTCCGTCTCGTAATCTGGCTCCAAGTGTCCCCCGGTAAAATAATGACTTTGGCTTTTGTCCCGTCCAATTCTGATAATATTCATTTTCTGACTTTCCTGGAACTAAAAACAGCAGAAAATAGACAACTGGCACTGTGGCTCTTGTTAATAGGTTAGTCCAACAAATCATATAAAAAGTACTCCAATGTGTGGATAAAACATAAGAAAGTAGATAAAACCAAGCATGGAACATCAAAAATTATAGATACATTTGCAATGTATCAACATCCCCAAGCTTAACTCATGATCGTCCTCGAGTAGGTAACTGATAAAAAGAAAGAATAATTTTTGAGGTGACATGCACCATTATAAACTTGATCAAAGTATTTGTAAAACATTCAAAGCTCGGATCATAGTACTTCAATCATAACATAAAAGACAAAGTTCTAGCAGTAAGACAAAGAAACTATGATGCAACATGAAAAGGCATAAACAAAAGATTCATGAATAACAATGCTTTACAAGACGTTTGTTTGTTTCCTATAAAAAAACATATCATTAGTATTCAGCTTGTCCCTCATAGAGTAGCAAATATAAATGCATATGACACCTTCAAAGTTCATAAGAGTGACTAGATACAAATAGTTTAAAACAAGCAATATCAAGGTATGCATCAATCAACAAGTCTTGGGACAATGCACATAGAACTAAGAATGGCCACTATGCTCTCAAAGTAGGTGCATAAAGATAGAAGGTGGAGACTCAATATATAAGTGGAAGGAAGACCTTCATAGAAGGAAGTAGGGATTCAAGTCTCATAAAGAGCTTCCAAAAATTATGGTACTTAATAGCTTTTAGATCTCATTGCCCCTATCATAAGCATATTGAAGTGATTAAGGTTAAAGTGAACAAACTATGGTGTATATGCTTGACGAAATATACGTTAGAAATCTCATGTCTCTTGAATACGAGGGTCGCTCCTCATGTTACTCAAGTTTGGTCACCGGTAAGTTCTTCTCATCATAAGTACATGTGTATCATAGAGAACCGCCAACGGGGTACACCTTGCCCGATGATACGGAAGAATTCCCATACCAAAATGACAAGGTAAACAGACAACGAGCATCTTAACAATCTTCTTATTTACCATGGGAATGGTGCTTTTTCTCTCTTTCCTCTTTTCATAATCTCTTTTTTTTCTCTTTTTCTATTTTTTCTCAATATTGGACTCTCTTTTTATAAGAAGAATGCTTCATAGACAGCTCATTATGGTTACGCTGCAGGTTTCCACCATGTCAGCATGGATTAGACCAGCGGCCCAGGCGTTTCTTTAACACATATACATAACTCCATGGATTTATGAGCTCTCCTTTCATTTTACACCGATGACTTCCATAGACAAAAGAGCATGATATCAACTAGGTACAAAGTATCTGTGCAATGTTGAAAGCGTTCCCCCATGATAGCATGGTTCTGCTAATCCCCAACAAATAAGTGCAAGCATATACAACATAGACGACACAATGATTCAAGTTTATTAAGGGCAATAAAAGTAAAGTGTGCCATCAAGTTCGTGAGAGTTTTAATCACTATTTTCTCATAACAAGTTTAATTTGGAAGGTAAACAAAAACATGAATATACTTGGAATAGCATATGCTAGTAGGTAGGTATGGTGGACTCTTTGGAATAACTTGGTTTAGGAAGTTGGATGCATAAGTGGAACTCATACTTGGTTACGGAGGCTAGCAAAAGACTGGGAGCGACAAACTAAGAGAACAATAATGGTCATAATCATGTAGAGCGACAAAACATCATTGATCAAAGCATAAAGTGATACTACAAGTTGAAAACTAAAGGATCATAAAGGCTTATGGTGACTTGGAATAGTCATAACATGGTGTGAGCATGCGCCAAGTCAACCCAAATAAAGTACCAAAGGAGAATATCACAATATTATGCTTTAATATGCTAAAACAACGCATGTCCTTTCAAGGCACATTAAGCAATCTCAATTGTTTATAACAAGTCATGCTACAACAAATAATACTAAGCATAAATCCTAAACAATATCGAGCATGGCATGACAAAGCATAGGACACAGTCAAAACAAGCTCTCTTTACAACTTAAGCATGAACTTTCCTACTCTTTTTCAATCCAAAACAAACTATTTGAAAACCAATGTATGAAAGAGGGGGTCCAATCAATTTATTCAGCAAACTAAGCAAACCAAGAAAACTAAAAACCAAAACAAAAACGAAAAATAAGACGTTCCAAGAACAACACAACTGTACATGAAACAATAAAAATGAAGCGTTTGGAAGGAACCTGAGATTTTTATTGATGAAGAGGGGGATGCCTTGGGCATCCCCAAGTTTTGACGCTTGTAGTTCTTGGATATTTCTTGGGGTGACACGCGTGGCATCCCCAAGCTTGAGCTTTAGTCCATCCTTCATCTCATTACTCATTTCTTCCATACACCTGAAATTTTTCCTTCATACAAAACTCACACGATCTTTATTAGCAACATTAGTGCACTCAAGATAATAAGTCTTTAGGTTCGGTTCTAACACCAATAAAACTTCCATTAAAACACAAGCTACTGTAGAACTTCCCTCAGAAAGCTCAATTCCCCAAAATAACCAAAAAAGGAACCAACAAAAAGCAAATGCAGAAAATGGAAGAAATCTGTCAAAACAGACCAGCAGGTAAAGACGAATTTTTTCGAAGACCTTCTGTTGCTCAAATCCAAAAGTGTTGAACTAACAAAAGTTAGATAACAACCTGGGACAGAAGCACAAAAATTCACGTCTCAAAACGACGTACAGAGTTTTTACACGAATGTTTACGGTGAAGCACAGAAATCTGTTTCGGGACAACAACTTTCCCAATCATTACTTCTCTCTCATTAGAGGTTACTGTTGGCACAAAAAGCAAATAAAAATGATAAGAAGCAGTTATTACTGTAATAACTTTCAAGACTCATCTAAAACTTTTGGGTTATCTCCCAATAAGTACTTTTCTTTAACGCCTTTAAGTTAGGCATAAGAAGCAAGAAAAATAATCAAGTGTTCTCAAATGAAGAAGCATTAAAATTAATATCAGAAATATCTTCAACAAGGCAAGGTTTCACATACAAATAAGTTCTAGAGGATCCTCTCTCAACGCTCTTATGTTCATTATTTTCATCAAACGGGTTTTCGGGAATAATCCAATCAAGATTTTTTTTATGGCTTCATGCATTGCCACTATTTTGAAGGGTATTGGTATCTTAATTTCCTTCCCATTAGGTTCAGTTTTTCTCATCTTTTCTCGTGTACCAACAACATCTACACATGAGCCTAGCATATTAAAACGTTCAAAGAATTTTCTAGCTTCCTTGGCAACATCATAGAACTCCTTAAGCAAAGTTTTTAGAATAAAATCCCTTTTTCAGGGTCCTCAATTTCTTTAAGTTTAAGAAACATTACTTGCATTAAGGGGTTAAGGTTAACAAACCTAACTTCCAACATGTGAACTAAAGAAGCTGCAGCAATCTCATAGTTTGGAGCAAGTTCTGCAAGGATCTATCCTCAATATCCTCTTGTTTACTAACATGATTAAAGAATTCTTCAATATTATCTCTTCCAATTATAGAACCACTATCTATTGAAAGGTCTTTCAGGGTGAATTTAGGGATCAACATGGTGTGCTAAGGGGAAGGTAAAACCTAAAGAAGACTTAATTTTTTTGTTTTTTTAATAAAGAAAGCAAACTAGTAAGACTAATTTGTTTGTGTTTTTGATAAAGAAACAAGCAAACAAACAAAAGTAAACTAAGCAAAACAAAAATAACAAAGTAAAGAGATTGGTTATGAGGGACTCCCCTTGTGAAGATGTCCTTGACTCCCCAGCAACGGCGCCAGAAAATATGCTTGATGGACCAAAATATATCGACCTCGTTGGGGAACCCCAAGAGGAAGTTATGATGAGCACATCAGCAAGTTTTCCCTCAGTACGAAACCAAAGTTATCAATGCAGTAGGAGAAAGGAAACACCCCAAAGGTGTTGCTAGCTGAGCCTTGGCAGGGCGCACTACCGGTGCTAGTAGCAACGTGGAGACCTGCACAACACACCCATAGAACTTTGTCCCCAATTTGCGATGAGGTTGTCAATCTCACCGGTTTTGCTAAAAACAAAGGATTAAATGTATCGAATGGAAGGAAGTAATAGTTTGCAAAAAATAAACACAAAGCAACAAACAGTTAATTATAGATTAAAAGTAAAAGAAAGGATCATGGTCTATAGTTCACTAGAGGTGGCTCTCCTTAAGATAGATAACATGCTAGGTGAACAAATTACAGCTTGGCAATTGACAAACATCGAGAAAGCATACAAGCATAAACTACTCATCTTGACTCTTTTGAGATTCGATTGGGTATAACAACATTATACGTAGACCGCCATCCAACTGCATCTATGACTAATAATCCACCTTCATGTTATCATCCGAACCCCCTCCGATATTAAGTTACAAGCAACGGATAATTGCATTACGAATTGCGTGTAATGTAAACAATACGATTGTTTTATGAACAAAGCCTAGTAGCAACATCATATCTAGTATCTTAGAGATTTCTGTCACTTCCTCAGATTACCAGAGGCATGAACCCACTATCAAGCATAATTACTATCTCTTGCAGTTGCTAGCATCTACTTGGCCAAGATAGCTACTAACCACGAAAAGCATGCAAGATCACAAATAACAAAGACATGATAAAATCAATAATCAATCTGAAATAGCATCTCAATGTCCATCAGATCCCCGCAAATACAACATGTAGAATTATAAATAGATGATCTTCATCATGAACGGAGATCACATGATCTAAACATGATAGCACAAAGGAAGAGAACCAGCCATCTAGCTACTACATGGACCCGTAGTCCAGAAATAAACTACTCACGCATCACACCGGAGGCTTGCATGATGATGAAGAAGGACTCCAGGGTGAATTCTCCTCTCCTGCAGGGTGCCGAAAAGAGCTTCAGATCCCTCCCGATCTAGAGCTGAAGAGGACAACGGCTACAGACTCTTTCATGGATTTTTGATCAGGTCCTTAGGGTTTCCGTATCAGAGACCGAAGGGGTGCATGGGACGTCCAGACCACCCCCGGCGCTGGCCAGGACTAGCCACGCGGCCAGGTGTTCCCCGGTAAAATAATGACTTTGGCTTTTGTCCCGTCCAATTCCGAGAATATTCATTTTCTGACTTTCCTGGAACAAAAAACAGCAGATAACAGAGAGCTGACACTATGGCTCTTGTTAATAGGTTAGTTTAAGAAATCATATGAAAAGTACTCGAAAGTATGGACAAAACATAAGTAGATAAAACCAAACGTGGAACATCAAAAATTATAGGTACATTTGCAATGTATCAAAATCCCCAAGCTTAACTCCTGCTCGTCCTCGAGTAGGTAAGTGATAAAAAAAGAATAATTTTTGAGATGACATGCACCATCATAAACTTGATCAAAGTATTTGTAAAACATTCAAGACTGGGATCATAGTACTTCAATCATAAATGAAATACAAAATTCTAGCAGTAAGACAAAGAAACTATGATGCAACATAAAAAAGCACAAACAAAAGATTCATGAATAACAATGCTTTGCAAGACGTTTGTTTATTTCACATAAAGAAAACATAGCATAGTAGTATTCAGCTTGTCCCTCATAGAGTAGCAAATATAAATACATAGGACACCTTCAAATTTTATAAGAGTGACTAGATACTAATAGTTTAAAACAAACAATATCAAGGTATGCATCAATCAACAAGTGTTGGGACAATGCACATAGAACTAAAAATGGCCACTATGCTCTTAAAGTAGGTGCATAAAGATAGAAGGTGGAGACTCAACATATAAGTGGAAGGAAGGCCATCATAGAAAGAAGTAGGGATTCAAGTCTCATAAAGAGCTTCTAAAAATTATGGTACTTAATAGCTTTCAGCTCTCATTGCCCCTATCATAAGTATCTTGAAGTGATTAAGGTTAACGTGAACAAACTATGATGTACATGCTTGACAAAGTATTAGTTAGAAATCTCATGTCCCTTGAATACGAGGGCCGCTCCTCATGCTACTCAAGTTTAGTTACCGGTAAGTTCTTGTCATCGTAAGTACATATGTATCATAGAGAACCGCCAACAGGGCACACCTTGCCCGATGATACGGAAGAATCCGCATACCTATGATCAGGATGGCTCTGATACCAACTTGTCAACACACGGATTTTTAATCCCAGATGCATGTTATGCCATACCTCGCAATCCCAGGATTACAATTTTGCGAGACATAACAGATTGATATCACAGAAAGGTCTTACAAATAGAGGATCTCATGATCCAGTCGTAGTACAAATCAAAGCAGCGGAAAAAAGATGCAGTAGGGGCTCCATCTTCAGAGTCACAGGCAATGATGACGATGGAAGATAATCCTAGTTGTCGTAGACTTCCTGCTGTCCATCATTTTGGTAGTCCTCATAGTTGGCCATGGGAATAGCCAGGGACGAAGTCATGAATACTCTTTAAATACTCGCAAACTATCACTAACAAGTAACGTAGCTCTAGTAGGAATCTTAAGCTCTAGGTTTATTTGTAAAAAGCCAGATTTATCTAAAGCTGAGTTTAGAAGTAAAGAAAACTAAATTAATGTTCTAAATCACTTAAGTGGGAACCTAGTTTTCATATTCACAACCCTGTTGTGGTCAAGTCAAAATCATAGTTCAGTTCACAAGTCCTTTTGAAAACATATGACGACAGAACAATATGGCCACTCCAACTGTCCATGACCGTGGACGCGGCTATTCGAATAGTTTGACACTCTGCAGAGGTGGTACACTTTCACCACAAAATTCGATACATCCGTCAGGGATAACCCTGAATCAATCATACTTAGTATGCGGATAATCAATCATAACCTTTCAACTACACACTCTAGTATAGACACCTCCCCTATGAGCTTGGCCTCCCAGTCATGGCTATCTGCCATCCACGGCACTGCATAGGTGGACATTCACACTCACGAGGTAGCATCAGCTCAACCTCTTCCGTGAGGGAACCCATACTAAGGCATATAAACTTCCGGCTAAGCCCTACCCAATTCGGGTATTGTGGTTGTACGGTAAAATTAGAATAGTATCGCATCCGAACCCAACCATCAGTTTTATAAAAGCTAAGGCTCATGCCTCAACATTTTCATCATCAAATCCTTTTGTGTCCATAACACATATCAAAACATTTCAATAGAATGAATCATCATTCCAAGTTTTCATAATCATTTTAACCAAGTATTCCCATCTAAAGTGATCAACTTTTATGCTTAGCACTGGCCACTAAAGTTAAGGGTGTTCACTAATGAGGGTGCTAATCTCCGATATCATGCCATGGAATGACATCTAAGTATAACTACTTAGGCCTAGTTTTATACTCTTTATGGTATTTATACTATTTTTCCAATACTCACAAAGCACTAACTAAAAGTAAAGTACTTTAGTAAAGTAAAAGAATAAAGCTTGCAAGTAAAACTTGAGAGTGGTATAATCAAAGTTATGTAATCAAGCACACCTAATGCATCTTGCATAAGTTATCTCGCAAGGACGACTTGCATGGTTCTAGCTTGAAAGTAGTGATGACTTGCATAGGTATGAGACTTGCAAGTGTTAGCTTGCCTTGAGTAGTGTAGAGATTGAAGTTCTCCTCTTCTTCTTCTTGGTAGTACTCTTCCTCCTAATACAATTAAAGTGACTAGAAATGCCTATATAGCATTTTTTGGTACTAGGCCAAAGTCACTGCATGCAAACCTAAATATTTTTACATATTCAGATAGAACTTGTCAAATGTGATTTTTGAGAGTTGGAATCAACTCAAAAGCATTTATGATTGATCTTTGAAAAATGTTTGAAGTTGAAAACGTCTCTATCTTATTATTTTTGGTATAGGTGATCTCTAAATCCAATTGATTTGAATCCAACAGGCTTGGATAAATAATTTAAATATCTTTCTATCAAAACTGGAATTATGCAATTTGGTTTAGTGAATCTCTTTGAATTGATTTTTGAATCTACTGACAGAATCTGGTTTTAACTAAATTGGAAAATAACTATTTGAATTCACATGCCTGCCCGAGAAACTAACTGGGCGACCCAATCTACACAGCACGGTGCAGAGGGCTACTGACAGGGGGTTCCCACTAGTCAGCGACTCAATCTAGCGGAAACGGTATTGTGCAATATAGGCCCTACGATTATAAAACGATTTAACGGCTGAGGTTCATCGTCGACGACGAACAGCTCCGGCAAGGTTTTAACCCTAACACGGCGGTGGAGGTCGTCTGGGGCTCACTTGGGCTCCATCTAGGGTCGACGATGGGGGTGAACGACGTGGTCGATGACGTCGGTTCGAACGGTGGTCGCGGCATCTCCTGGGGCGGCTCCAATCGACGACGCCCTTCTCCTTTTGCAGCGGCGGGCTCTGGCCAAATTCCGGCGAAGCGGTGCTCGCCTTGCTCCGGGGAGAAGTGTGGGAGGCTCAGTGAGGAGTGGGGAGTGTCTTTGACGAGGGTTTAACTCATCAATGCCCATTGTTATGGACTTGGGTTTTGGAGAAGGAGGGAGTGCTGGAGACATCTATCGGCTAGCAAACAAGCACACATGGGACAAAGGATTTACCCAGGTTCAGGCCTCGTAGAGGTCCCTACTTCTGCTTGTCTGCTCGTGGAATTATCAAAGGAGTCGAAAGTTACAATGGTGCGCAGATGCAATCTGGCGAGAGTTGTGGAAACTAGGGTTGCGTGTGTCCTCCTCGCCGCCCCCTCCTAGCCTTTATATAGATAGGCTAGGTCTCGGGTAGCAGGTCGAGTCAGTTACAAGTTAGGGTTTTTCCCTTCAAACTTTCTATCTTTAGCTTCTTCTTGTCTCTCAAGCAATCGAGAGTCCACATGTTAGTCGAGTCCTTTCGTCTGGGCCTTGGCGACACCATGGGCCTGTACGTATTTAGACCGTATATACCAAGCTCGAGTACCTGTAGGGTATACCCATGTCAGTAGCCCCCGAGTATCCAGTGGAATCGCAGATTCGACTGGGTACTTTTTGAAGTTTCGAGTGCCTGAATGAGTGTATTTCGACTTCTTTTATTTGTGTCATTGGGATTGTTGATATACGTGCCTGATATAACCGAATATCGAGGTACCAGTTAACCACCTTAGGGTGAAACAACGCAATCTACTCGAACTCGAGTCCCCGGACTCGAGTCCGGAAAAGTGCTGGCGTAATTCGACTCAGGCCGCGGAGGTCTTACAGGAGTCGAATTCCAGTTATATGAGTGTGAGCACTTGACGCGTCCGTCAAGGCATGTTCATCGTGCCTGTAGGCACGGATATGTTTCTGGTACTGCGCAGTTAAATGCGTTGCCAGGCCTTTATTCAGGTCTTACCTTCACGCTGTAAGCGCGGCATCCGAATTTTATCATCGCGGTGATGATTCGGGCAACCCAGGAGACGTAATCTCTTTGTAGGGAAAATTATGAGGCGGTGTCGCCATGATCTGCGAGTGCTGATGTAATCAACGCACAGCTTTCGTGCAAATAATCATAGGGTGCGCGACCAGCGCTCCCTATGGGAGTAGCCCCCGAGTGCCTGGTTGAGTCGAAGACTCAGGCAGGGACTAAAGAAATTTTGCGACTGCTGTCATTTTTGTTTGTTTGAGTCGAAAACTTGGGTTGCGACTGTTGTCGTCTTTTGCTTGCTTGTTTCAGTCGAAATTGTTTCCAGCGCTCCCTATGGGAGTAACCCACGTCCATAGTCGAATCGTTTTTCAAGTGGTTGGGTTTGATTGTGATTGCCTGTATCCCTGCAATAAGAAAAGAAAATCATAGGATGCGCGGCCAGCGCTCCCTATGGGAGTAGCCCCCGAGTGCTTGGTGGAGTCGAAGACTAGCAAGGACTAAAGTAGTCGTAGTTTTCCGCTGCGTAGCTGTTGATGACGTCAGTGCTGACGCTTTCATGACCTCAGTTACCCGCGTGATTGGTTTTGACGGGACGTGACGAGCGGTGGGTCCCACTTTCTGACTTTGATTTGACTGGGCGTGCGTAATCTTATTATTAACTGTGCCTCCTCGATTTCCGCGCAATGGAGGGACGGTTCGCGCTTCCTCTTCCCCACGTGTCGAGCGCGATATGTGCCACGCGTCCAATAGGGTTTTTATGAGCCGTTGGATTGCATCTCTTAGGGGTTAAGTAGCGATGCTACGGCGGTAAATTTTCATCTGCGCCCTTTTCTTCCTCGCTGCCATCGCCATTGCCGCTGCTCCTCTGCTTTTCTCCTGCGCTCATCTCCTCCTTAGCTCTGGACCATCTCCGCTCGTTTCCAAGTTATTTTCTGCGTTCTCATCGCCGCCGCGCAATGGGAAAGAAGAAAGGAGGCGTTGCCGCTGAATCCGCGGCCACCGTTGCCGCGACAAAGAAGGGTGGCTCCGCTGCTGCGGGCACCAGTGCCGCCGCCGGCGGGAAAAAGAAGGTCGCGGGCACCCGCGTGACCAATGGCGCTTGGCGCCCCTCAATCATCAAGGCGTCCAAACTCCGTCTTCTTCGCCAAGACGAAGTTATTTCCGCAGCAGTCGCCGACGCGCGCGTCCCCAGCGGTGAGACCATTCCTGTGCCTCCCGCTGGTTTTCGAGTGATGTTTCTTGCTTTCATCATTCGCGACCTTTCTTTGCCTCTCCACCCCTTTCTTAGGGGTCTCCTCTGTTTCTATGGGCTCTAGCTCCATCAGCTGTCCCCAAACTCGATTCTTCACATCTCTTGTTTTATCACCCTTTGCGAGTGCTGGCTTGGAATCGAGCCGCACTTTGGCCTTTTCAAACGTTTATTCAAGCTAAAGCGTCAGTCCGCATCTGGCTCTTTAGTTTATGACGTAGGTGGTTGTGGAATCCATGTCGACCCATCCACCACCTACTTCGACATCAAGCTCGCCAAATCCGTCCAGGGATGGAGGGATAGATGGTTTTATGTTCGCGACCAAAAGGCCAAGGACGAGCATTTTGGACTCGCGCCTTTCGACCCCGCGACTCCCTGCAAGAAGATGCGTTCTTGGAAGAACGTGATCATGCCCTCCGAACTCGTGGAGACAGACGTGCTATATCAACGCGTCTGCGACCTCGAGAGTCGCATAGGCGCAGAGGAGGGAGGCTGCGCCCTTGTCAGGACTTGGATGCGTCGTCGTCTCCAGCCTCTCCAAGCTAGAGTCCATCCCATGTTTCAATGGGGTGGTGCTAATGATGCCACTCGCGTGTCTGCCGATGGCATGTCCGCGAGTGAGGTAGATAAGAGGGTGCGACTGGTTACGAAGTACACATTCAAGGATGTGCTTCCGAATGAGCCAGTCGTTCCTCCTTTCGATGCTTCGAATCCTCCTCCTGAGGTACAGTTGTGTTATGCAGTAGCTTATTTTCGCGATCGCTTTTTCTGTTGCTTACTTGCTCCTTTTGCTCATCTTTGCTGTTTGCATGTAGGATTGGGCGGTGTCGCCTTGCATGCCTCCTCTCCCTAAGGGTATTATTCCTCGCGAAGCTTTGGAAGAGGATGAGTCTGAGTCGACTGTCTCTTCTGATGTGGAAGAGGAAGCCCCCGAGTCTGGGAGCCCGGATACTCGCAAGCGTTCGCGCAGCGAGGATTCCGACGTGTCGACTCCTTCAACTCTAGAAGGCACAATTGCTGGTGCGGAGTCACCGATTCCCGCCGTTCCTGTGAGGGCTGTAGCACCGTCTTCTCGCAAGAAGATGTGATTGCCCAAGGAGTCTTCGTCGGAGTCAGCGGAGGCCACGTTTGATCTTGACAAGTTTGACTGGTAAGTTTATGAGGTCATTCGTTCTTTTCTGTTTTCTATTTTTGGCTTTGCCCTAGAGTTTTGCCTTTTCTTAATGCGAATTTGATATTGCAGTCAAGAGGCGTCGTCATCTTCTGGCGACGTTGAGTTTTTGAAGGAATCAGGAGTCGCGACCTCAAGGGCCAAGGTAGAGGTCGAGCGCACTCCTTCTCCTCCGGCGGCGGCCCACTCCGGACACAATTCTTCGAGCTCTCCTCACGGAGGGGAGCATCGAATAGTTGCTCGGATGACGGCTCAACAGACTTCTTCGGAGTCGCTAGAGGACCATGTCAGTATATCTTTCCTTCTTTTGTATTTTGGCAGTCAACGCCTTCTGTTGCCCTCTCTGATTCCTTGCTTGGTGCAACAGCTCCATGTAAAGGAGGCCGCGCGAGTGGCGGAGCAGGTGGTGGCGATGGGTTGTCGGCATGCGATGCTGGAGACGCGTCACCGCGTGGTCGAAAGTGAGTGCTTCCACGCTTGTTCCTTTCATCTTCTCTCTGTTTTGGCATGTTCGACTGATAGCCAATTATTTGACTGCCAGGTAGCTGAGCATAACGCCCTACTGCGCAATGTCGCATCATTGGAGAAGACATTGGCCGCCGCTGTGAAGGGGCGTGATGAGGCAATCGCGGCTCGTGATATGCCCGGAAGCGCGAAGAGGATATGCGCGCCTCTTTTACGGCCAGGGAGAAGTTGTTCGAGGAGCAACTATTCTCAGTCGCCAAGGCCCTCTCAGGTACCTTTACTGGTGGATTTTTTATTGATGCTTTTCTCTGCTTCTAGAGTTTTGCCGGTGGTACTGGAAATTTGATCCATGTATGTTGGTGTAGATGCTGGCGATTTGAGTTTTGACCCACAGGCCCTTCGTCGTGATGACGCTCTGGCCGGC
Organism: Avena eriantha; assembly: GCA_910589775.1. Taxonomy (NCBI): domain Eukaryota; kingdom Viridiplantae; phylum Streptophyta; class Magnoliopsida; order Poales; family Poaceae; genus Avena; species Avena eriantha. The sequence continues at coordinate 543,804,948 of OU342743.1, forward strand.
GTGGTATCCGCGGTCGAGGACCGAAGCGCCGTCGTCCAGAATACATTGTCCAAGGCCAAGGTCGCCCTTAGCCGCCTCCGGGAGGAGTTGATGCCAAAGGCGGAGCAGGTCGATAAAATGGACGAGCTGGTGGAGTCACTCGCCGGGGGTGTGCCTTCTACCTACAAGAATTCCCTCCGGGCGGCTGGTGCAACGATGTCACTCGCCATGGTGCAGGCCCACGGAGTCGAGATAGATCCCTCTGCGGTGTCGAAGACAATGCCTGTTGGCGCAGATGGTCAGCAGGTAGTTTTCGCTCCCTTTGCGACTGCCTGTGCCAAATACGGCCATTCTTTGATAAATACCGTTGCCAAGTATTCGGAGGAGCTCCAGCGCGCTAAGAAGGCGGCGAAAGCTTCGGCTTCAGGGGCAGACGAAAAGTCAGTGGCGTATGATACTGCCACGGACTTGATGAAGCCTCCGAAGGCGTCAAAGTCGAAGAAGCCAGCTGCTCCGTAGTTAGCTTTGTGTAATAGATGATGAATTGTCCTTTTGCTCTAAGAACATGCCTGCTAGCGAGTGTGCTTGTGAATATTTTTATGCTTATCCTGAATGCATCTGCTCTCCCTGCCTTTGTGTTAGTTTGGTCGCCTTATTTGCTTCTGTCTTGATCTGTGCTAGGGCACATCGAGTGGTCCCGTAGGGGGAAACCAAGATTCATCATCTCTTGATGAGACAGTGGCATCGCCACGCTCCAGGGTAGAGGAGCTGTCTTTGTTGTCGCGACTTCGTGACCGCGTGAAGCAGCTGGAGCGTGAGTTGCCCCTGATCCGCGGTAACACAGATGTGTGGAAGTCAAAGGCGGAAAAAGCCGCCGCCCGCGAGCAATATCTGCTTGGCGATGTGACGCAGCTGGACGACCAGTTTAAGCGTTAGTTTGCTCGTCCTCATCTTTTCCTTTGTAGTTAGTCGCAGTTGTACGTTGTACTCATGCTGTTGGTGCCGCTTCGTGTAGTTGTTAGCGCACACCATCCGCAAGAGGAGAGGGATAGGATTGCCATCCGCCTTCATGGTCTCACCCAGGAGCAACTCCAAGAGAGTGGATACTTCTGGGTGGATCATGATCGTGCGACTGCATTGGCGACCCTGCAGGATCGCGCTTCGCGAGTGCTGCTCTTCCTGAAGAAGTCACGGTCATGTTTGAAGAATATCTATCGGGCGATGTTCCCGTTGGATGACACGCCGTCAAGCCTGTTGGCTCTCCTGGCCAAATTTCAAGATATGTCCGCGGTTCGCGAGTGCGTGAGGCAGCAGTTGGTGGCTGGTGCCAAGGCTGCCCTCTCGATGGTGCGATTGCACAGGCCTGACGTGGATGTCGCCGTCGTAGCTTCCGGTCTGCCAGCGCTGTCAGCCGTATCTGCTTGGAATATGGTGCTGCACTATCAAGCGGTGGACCGTCCAGCAGAGGAGATTGTCGACTTCTTCGAGGAGCAAACCAGTTCTTCTGTTGCAGTAGTAACCAGATTTGTATCAAATAGCTTTTGTAAGCGTAAGGTGCGTTGCACTATGCGAGTCCTTTTCGTTAGCCTGGCCATCCCTTTATCAACCTGCCAGGTGCGCTGCAGCTGGGTTGAGTTTGCGTTAAGGGGTTCAATTGATGTGCCAGCTACTCAGGATGTCGCGTTCATTAGTTCGAAGAACAAATGTGTGTAGGGTGGCGTAGCCCCCGAGTACAATAATAACATTAGTGAAAAGAAAGAAACATATAGTTTTGGGGCACTTAGCTTTTATTTATTTGGAGAACACTGCGAGGTACAATGTGTGGCTAAGTAGCCTTGGCTGGGTAGCCTTATTTGCGATGTAAAAGAAAAAACAGCTAGGGGTAGAAGCGTCGCAGTTGTGCGACGTTCCAAGGGTTGGAGTATGCGACTCCTGTTTCTAGGTCTTGAAGGCGATAGGCGCCACCTGAGATTACTTCTGTAACCAAGTATGGTCCCTCCCAGGGGGATTCGAGCTTGAGATGCCCCTGCTGCTTTAGTCGCAGGACCAGGTCACCTTTGACGGAGGATCTAGGGCGAACTCCTACTGTGGTAGTTGCGCAAGTTCTGCTGGTAGATCGTGGATCTTTCTGCGGCGATTTCTCTCGCCTCGTCGAGGAGGTCGACGGAGTCTTCGAGTGCAAGAGATGACTCTTGTTCGCTGTAAACGACTATGCGCGGCGCCTTGTACCTTACTTCGGCGGGTAGTACCGCTTCTGCCCCGTGCACCATAAAGAATGGCGTGTAGCCTGTGGCGCCGTTTGGAGTTGTACGTAGGCTCCAGAGTACGGATTGGAGCTCATCTGGCCAGCAACCCGCGGCTTGTTCGAGTGGTCGAAGGAGTCGTTTCTTGATGCCGCTATAGACGAGCCCGTTTGCTTTTTCCACCTGACCGTTGGTCTGTGGATGCGCGACTGAGGCATAACTAACGTTGATCCCCAGGTTTTCGCAGAATTCTTGGAACTCTTTGGATGTGAAGTTCATCCTGTTGTCAGTGATGATGTCGTGTGGCACGCCGAAGCGGTAGACGATGGACTCAAAGAACTTGACTGCGCTGTGCCCTGATTGCTTGGTTACTGGCATGGCCTCGATCCACTTGGTGAATTTGTCGATTGCGACTAAGAGGTAGACGTATCCTCCTTGCGAGGACCTTGGGAGTTTGCCAACCATGTCGAGACCCCACTGTGCGAAGGGCCATGCCAATGGAATATGCCGTAATTCTGCGCCTGGTGCGTGTGGTTTGTCCGCGAATCGCTGACAAGCATTACACTTTTGGACTATGTCCTTGGCGTCGCGCATGGCCGTGGGCCAGTAAAATCCAGCTCGTAAAGCTTTGGCAACGAGGGCGCGACTGCCGGCGTGGTGTCCGCGGGTTCCCTCATGTATGTCGAGGAGGACTGCTTTTCCATCGGCCAGGGAGACGCATCGTTGTTACACGCCTGTGATACTGCGTTTATACAGTTCGCCGTTGATAACGGCGAATGCCTTGGAGCGTCGTGCGATGTGCCGTGCGTCCGTCGGGTCGTCCGGTAGGCGCTTGCTGAGGAGATATGTAATGTACGGCTGCGTCCAAGATTGTTCTATCATCATGACGCTCATTGGCCCTTCGAGTCCTGTGTCTAGCTCCAAGTCATCGAGTTCCATTGGCTCATTGGGTGGCGTATCCCCCAAGTCCATTGTTGCGCTTGTTTTCTTCTCTGCGGCCTTTGGCTTGATAGAGCGTTCGCAGATGCGCTCGAGAAATACCCCAGGTGATATGGGGGCGCAGGTAGAGCCTATGTTGGCGAGTGCGTCCGCCTCCTCGTTGCCTTCGCGACCTACATGTCGCAACTCGTAACCATCGAAGTCTCCCTCGAGTGTATCGTAGAGGTCGCGGTATGCGATCATGTTGTCATTGAGTGCGTCGCACTCGTGCATTGTTTGGTTGACGACCAGATTGGAGTCGCCATATATGATGAGCCTCTTTGCGCCGCAGGCTTTTGCCATCCTCATCGCGTGCAACAGGGCCTCGTATTCAGCATCGTTGTTTGAGGCCGTAAATTGCATTCGCAGGATGTATTTCAGCTTGTCTCCTTGAGGTGACGTCAATATGACACCTGCTCCCGCTCCGTCTTTCCGCTTGGATCCATCGAAGTGCATTGTCCAGAGGTAGGACATATCTGGCTTGTCCGGGAGTTGGTTTTCCATCCAATGCACGAGAAAGTCAGGGAGAACCTGCGACTTGATTGCGTCGCGCTTTTCGTATGTGATGTCTCGTGGAGACAGTTCGATTCCCCAAAGCGTGACTCGTCCCGTGGCGTCGGGGTTATTGAGGATATGCCCCAATGGGGCGTCGCTGACTACCACGATTGGGTGTTCCTGGAAGTAATGGCGCAGTCGCCGGGCGGTCATGAAGACGTCGTACGCCAGCTTCTGGTAGTGCGGGTACCGCTGTTTTGTTGGCGTGAGGACCTCGCTGAGGTAGTATACCGGGCGTTGTACGCCATGGACCTTGTTTTCCTCGGCCCGCTCGACGACGAGCATTGTACTAACCACTTGGTTGGTAGCGGAGATGTATAGCAGTAGTGGCTCCCTTTCTCGTGGAGTCACCAGTACTCGCGAGGTGGATAGCAGGCGCTTGAGATCTTCGAATGCTTCTTGCGCTTCCTTGGTCCACTCGAATTTGTCAGCTTTGCGGAGGAGCTGGTAGAAGGGCAGTGCCTTTTCCCCCATTCGACTGATAAATCGACTGAGGGCCGCGATTCGTCCGGCTAGTTGCTGGACGCCTCTTATGTTCTTTGGTTTCTCCATGGCCAGTATGGCCTTTAACTTTTTCGGGTTTGCCTCAATCCCTCTCGCGGAGATGAGATACCCGAGCAGCTACCCAGATGGTACGCCAAAGGCGCATTTGTCCGGATTAAGCTTAATCCGGTAACGATCGAGGTTGGCGAATGTTTCGCGCAAGTCGTCGATTAGAGAGGCTTCCTCCTTGGTTTTGATTACTATGTCGTCGACATAGACTTGGATGTTGCGACCCAATTGCTCCTTGAGGCAAGCCTACATGCACCGCTGGTAGGTGGCTCCCGCGTTTTTAGCCCGAAGGGCATTGTGTTGTAGCAGAACACACCGAAGGGCGTTGTAAACGCGGTCTTCTCCTGGTCTTCCTCCTTCATTCGAATTTGGTTATAGCCTGAGTAGGCATCGAGGAAGTAGAGGCGCTCGCACCCATCGGTGGAGTCGATGATCTGATCGATCCGTGGTAGTGGGAAGTGATCTTTTGGGCAGTGCTTGTTTAAAGAAGTGAAGTCCACGCACATCCGTAGGATATCCGTGTCCTTTTTTGGCACCAGCACCGTATTGGCGAGCCAAGTGCTTTCCTTGATCTCGCGTATGAATTTGGCCTCGAGGAGTCTGTTGATCTCCATGCCAACTGCCTGCGCCCGTGGCTCAGACAGTCGCCTGATTGTTTGATTGACTAGCCTTGCGTCGGGGTTGACGTTGATGCGTGCTCGGCGAATTCCCTGGGAACTCATGGCATGTCCGCAGGACACCAGGCAAAAATTTCCCAGTGCTCACGGAGGAATTCGACGAGCGTGAGTTCCTATGCGGGACTCAAGTTGTTGGCGATGAGGCCCGTTTTGGCGGGATCTGTCGGATGGACATGCACCTTCTTTGTGTGCACAGATGAGTCGAAGAAGAGATCAGGTGAGCTTGGCCTGCTCGGGGGAGGCGGGCTGTTGTCTGTCGTTTCCTTCAATCGCGCGAGCTCCTCCTGCATGCCGAAGGACTGGGAGATTCTGTTGAATTCCCTGTCACAACTGTCAGATCGCTCAAAGCTTCCGTTGATCATGATGACGCCGTTGGGACCTGGCATTTTCATCTGCAGGTAGGCGTAGCGGGGTACTGCCATGAACCTAGCGAACGCGACGCGTCCGAGGATGCAGTGGTATTGTGAGGGCCAGTCGACGACCTCAAAATCGATGCGCTCGCGCCGAAAGTTCCTTGGTGTGCCGAATATGACGTCGAGGTTGATTTTGCCCAGGGGGTATACGCCTTTCCCTGGGACGATCCCGTGGAACGTTGTATCCGATGCCTCCAAGCAGGTTAGAGGGATCCTCATTGCTCGCAAGGTACTCGCGAATATGAGGTTGATGCCGCTTCCGCCGTCCATGAAGACGCGACTCATGTCGAAGCCTCCAATTTGCGCCTCGAGTACGAGAGGGCAATGGCCTGGGCGAGGTACTTGAGGCGGGTGGTCTCGTTTATCGAAGGTGATGCACGACTCACTGCCACTGAGGTACTCAGTGGTGGATGGTGGTGAGTGCGTGGCCAAGTTGACTTGGCGAGTGATGGCTTTCTGCACCCTGTTGGAGGGGCGCCCCTTTTGGATCATCATGGTACCCATGGCCCGTGGGTACGGTTCTCCTCCGTGGTGTTGGTCCGGTGCAGCTCCGTTCGGTGGTGGCCCCGGTGGAGGTGGCGGTGCGCCATGTGCCACGGCGCCTGGAGCGGCTCCATCGCCTCTTTCGACTGCGTTGTGGTTCATCCGAATCAATCCCTCATGTAGTTTGAGGAACTCGCGGCAGTCCTTGAGGAGGTGGCTGGACTTTCTCTTGCCGTCATGCTTGTCGATGTAGAAGTGTATCATGCATGGCCCGGACAGTATTTCCTCGATGGAGGTCGCGGGTGCCTCGTCGCGAGTGCGGCGTTGCCATACTTGCATGGTTTTCCTAGAGTCGCGGTATCCACCGCTGCGATATCCGCTGTTGCGGTTGTCGTCGCGTCTATCGGCGTAGCCGGCTGCGACCATGTTAACGTCGTCACGGTCGTCGTAGATGCGCATGTGGCGTTTGCCTCGACGGTCGCGTCTGCGTTCGAGTTCCGCCTCCTCGTCGGAGTGAGCGCCGTTCTTCACCGAATCTTCTCCATCAGCCCACCGATTCGCGATCTCCATCAGGTGGTCGATGGTCTGGGGCTTTGAGCGGCCCAGCTCCTCCCTGAGCTCTAGACGACGGACGCCACCATTGAATGCATCAATCGCGCGGTCTTCCGAGATGTTTTCCGCGGAGTTCTTGATGATGGACCACCTTCGTATGTATGAGCGCAGCGATTCACCAGATCTTTGCTGGCAGCATCTCAGTTCTTCGATTGATGCGGGCCGTTTGTACGTGCCTTTAAAGTTGCGCACGAAGCTGTAGACCAGCTCATCCCAACTGCGAATGGATCCATGTGGGAGGCTATTCAACCATGCCCGGGCGGCGCCCTGCAGCTGTAGCTGCAAGCATTGCATGGCAGTACTTCGACTGCCTCTATGGAGCCTGAGGGAGGAGATGTAATCCTCTAGCCAGATTTTAGGGTCCTGTAGACCGTCGAACTTCGGATTTTCTGACGGAAGTTTAAACCCCTTAGGCATTCGCTTCTGCCTAATGGATCTGCTGAAGCATCTGGCGCCGCAGAGTTCTCCGTCTTCCTCTTCCGAGTCAGTCGACCGAGCACGTCGTGCTCTTGACTTGTCGATCTTGCGTTGTGTGAGGTCGTTGCGCGCATCATAGTCGCGATCGTGTCGCCGTGAACGACGGCGTCGAGACAGGTCGTGACTGTCATCGCTGGATGAGGGTGAGGAGTAGCGTTTTGCTAGCGCTTTGCCCTTTTTTGGGTCTGGTACCGGCTCCTTGTCGAGGGCGGCCTCGATTAGCTCCAAACCTGTGATTGTAGATCGGTGCATGGCGGTTCGGGGATCTCCAGCTGGTGGCTGGTTGTTGAGGAGGTACATGGTGGCTGCTGTCACCGCGGCCTGCGGCGTCCTGGGGACCACGTTGCCTCTCGTGTCGACTGTCATAGAGCCGAAGTCGAGGACTTTCGCGGCGTCTATGCGCTCTTGTTCGGTGAGGTGAGCCATTCGCGACTGCCTCTTCTTGGTGATGTACTCGTTGCCTCGTGAGGAGGATCCTCCGTAGGAGGAGAGCCCAGCGCGACAAAGGCTCAACTCGTCTGCCGCCTTTTTACGCGCCTCAAGTTGTGCGATTGCTTGTTTTTGGCGCGTGAACTCCTCTTTTAGGAGCCAGTGGTAGCCCATCAGTAGTTCCTGCGGGGACCCGAGGGGTAGCGGTGTACCTCGTAGGGCCTCGCGGCAGCGCTCCCACTCTTGCTCGTTGAGCTTGATTACGACACGTTCGCCGGTTTGCTCATTGATTATGCTAGGAGGTTCGACTGCTCCCCCGTTGGCGCCGTTACCGCCGTTGCCGCCGTTGCCGCGATTGGCGGAGGTGTCGCCCGCGTTAATGACGGCGCACATGAAGTGATTGGGGAAGCTGCTGCTTCCACAACTTTCAGATTCAGAACCGTAGGTTCCATCTTCTGTGGCCAGATCGCTCAGATCGGAGTCGCGACTGCTGTCGCTGATCATGTTCCCGACTGCCACCGGAGCATTGAGCTCACTGAGGGTGCCGATTGATGGAGGGAACCATGATGCCGGGGCAATCGCCGGTGTCGTCAGTTGATCAGGCATGCGAAGCGTGCCCATCTGACCAACTTGAAAACGGAAGTTCCCAATCGCCAGGCTGATTCCGTCTCCCACGGATTCGAAGGCCGGACGGGTGGCCGGCTTGTGGACGGTGAAGTCGAAGGCGTCGAAGAGCTGGCGAATCTCCGCTGTTGCGGAGTTGTAGATCGCAGTTGATGGGGCCGAAGAAGCCGCAACATCAGTACTCCCAATTCCCACAGACGGCGCCAATTGACGAGGGTTTAACTCATCAATGCCCATTGTTATGGACTTGGGTTTTGGAGAAGGAGGGAGTGCTGGAGACATCTATCGGCTAGCAAACAAGCACATAGGGGACAAAGGATTTACCCAGGTTCAGGCCTCGTAGAGGTCCCTACTCCTGCTTGTCTGCTCGTGGAATTATCAAAGGAGTAGAAAGTTACAATGGTGCGCAGATGCAATCTGGCGAGAGTTGTGGAAACTAGGGTTGCGTGTGTCCTCCTCGCCGCCCCCTCCTAGCCTTATAGATAGGCTAGGTCTCGGGTAGCAGGTCGAGTCGGTTACAAGTTAGGGTTTTTCCCTTCAAACTTTCTATCTTTAGCTTCTTCTTGTCTCTCAAGCAATCGAGAGTCCACAGGTTAGTCGAGTCCTTTCGTCTGGGCCTTAGCGACACCATGAGCATGTACGTATTTAGACCGTATATACCAAGCTCGAGTACCTGTAGGGTATACCCATGTCAGTCTTTGTGTGGAGAATGGAGGCGGAGGGGGCCTCTATTTATACACCGATGAAGGGACATTGCGGCATGGGCTCGGGCTCATCGGTGAAGACGATACAGGGGGCTAGCAGCACGGCTAAGGGTAGGGGGCGGTGCGGTGTTCCCTGGCGGTCGTCACGGTCTTAAAGGCGTGGCACGAGGCGGTCGAGGTTGGTCGGACACGTGTGACGCTCTCCGCGGAAGCGGCGGTGTTCGAGACGGCGCACGGGAGCTACAGGTCGCGCGGTGGCGAACGGGAGTGACGAGGGTTTAACTCACCAATGCCCATTGTTATGGACTTGGGTTTTGAAGAAGGAGGGAGCGCTAGAGACATCTAACGGCTAGCAAACAAGCACACAGGGGGTGTCTAGGAGCTAGCTGTGATCATGGCGAGTTAGTGCACGCGAGGCGGACGCGAGGCGTGGCGTGTGCGAGCTGGTTGGCTGCGGTGCTCTGGCACGCTCTTGGCACGGCGTAGAAAGAGTGGGCGCGGCTGGTCTTGGGTGGTCCATGGCCTGGCTGTGGTCAAGGCCTGGACAGGGGTTGGCGTGAACGGTGGCGTGCCTCCTGGACATCATGGATGGTTGCGGTGTTGTCTGGAGCGAGCGGTTCTTGGTCGGCTAGCGATGACCATTTTCGGACGGCGCTGCACTGGCGCAATGGCAAAGGAGGGTGGCTATCTATGCATGGCTAGACACTGGGGGAGACAAGAGAGTGAAGAGGGAACCAATTGGTTGAATGATCACTGCTCAAAACAGTGAAGTTAGGCCAGGTTTAATTAGTGGCTGCAAGGTGTTTGATTATATGGCCGAAAGAAATTTAGTTTGAAAATTTTGAATGAAATTTGGTGAGTGTTTGGATCTTATGCTTGAGTGTCTATGGTTGCTTGGAGAAGTCAAGTGAAATTGGTTTGAGTGGTTTTTGCAAAATGGTGATCTTACCATATGAACTTGATTCAATTTTCAATTGTCTTTTAAATAGATTTGAAAATAGTTTCTATGGGTTTGTAAAGTGGGCTTGGGTTCACTTTTACTTGGTCTAACAAGGGTGAAAAGAAGTGGAATTGTTTCTGTTAGAAATTCTCTTCTAGGAAGACTCAAAGTGGCCTAGTGGTTAACTTTGGTCAAAATGATCATTAGCTTATTTAATTCATATTTGATTTCTTTTTCTTTTGATTTTGTTTGTAAATGGCCTAGATGATGTAGTATTCATCCTTAAACCATTTCTTATCATTTGTAGCAATCAAACATGGCAAATTCACTCAATCCTACACTAATGCAAAACACACATGCATTAATATTAAAATTGGTAATAATTTTTTTTATTAACCCTAAAATTGGGTGATTAGAACTTGATAATCTTGCTTAATATTTTTGGGGTGTTACAAGAATTAACACATAAGCACTGCTAAATCATCGTAACTGTCCTCTCTAAACATCTTGCGCATATTTCTGGGACTAAAAGAGATGACCAAGCTATACATAACCAAAAAAACCGAGAAAAGAGGGATATATCAACCCTAGAGATATTTTTTCTACGAAACTGGAATTAGAAACAATAGCACTCGACGCGAAGATTTAGGAAGACATGGCGACTAACCTCTCACACAAGGAAACACCTCCACCACTGGAAGATGAAGAGTATCACAACTTGAGGAAATACCAGACCAAACCCTAGGCATGAAAATTTTACATCAAAATAGACCCAATAGAGTCAGGGGCAAAGGAAGTAAAATAATGAGAGGTCCCAAGGCACAGATGCAAAACCTAGTAATCACTACCAGTTCAACAATTAGAATAATAAAAAAACTCTTAGTTGTCACATATGTGGATATTCTATGTATCATAGACATCAAAGCATAATCAGAATCTTTAGTAAGAACCTCTTCATATGTACCTATATCACTCGTGAAATTGTCTATTACATCTTCTTTGATTTAACTTATCTGCCTCAGAATACAGTTTCTTCTGCAACATAAACCAAACATTTGGTGCTTAAGACATAATCGCAGTCATCATGCAATCAAGTTCAGCATTGATTCTAAAACAATTATGGTAGCAAATCATACTCTGGTTTCACCAAGATTTCGCTGCAAACAGGCATATAATGATGTCTTGTCATCCTTGTAGTCTGACACTTGTTCGCGGCCAAGTTTCTCAGATTCGTTAACATTATCTAGAACATAGAAAGATATAGTTAAGGAAAGAAAACACTAAAGAGTTTATCTGGTAGTTTAGTATATTTTCTCACCAATCAGATGTCATATGCACTGTTTCTCAGACAACATAATCGTTGGTTTTGAGAAGAACGAGAATATCTTGTGGGTTTGACACCTTACATAAGAAGCCATGAAAAAATTCATCCAGTTAAGATTGAGGACACTTGAGTGACTAATAAAATAGAGTCGGAGGTACCTTGCCAAAATACTTCTGGCCAAACCGGTGTGTGTCTAATGTTGAAAACCCAGAGTAATCTACCTGCAGAACAGTATGAAAGCTTCCATGTATATATTCAAGTTATTTTGCTCAAATTATTCTTGTTTAGATATTTTTATCATGATTCTAACTAATGAAATTTTGGGCTCTGATCCATGGAAGCTAGTTGACTACTCTTAATCAGATTTCTCAACTAATGTTGAGAAAGTAAATCACTTCCATTTGATAAAAAAAATCTTAACATACTAAAGAAACTGGTAAGTAATGCATTTTTTGACCAAATTCACACAAGCCCACCAACATGGTTTCAAGTTTCAATGAATCGTACAACATCAGAAGTTCAAAACACACATAGGTAACTTGGGACTCACAAGATGCTGTTGGAGTGGGCATCATACCGGATAAAACATTACATTCGACTCTGGAGCAGCCCTTTTATAATTAATGTCATATTCAATAGTAGCTTAACTGATGTTGATATACCAAATTATTTATGAAAAATGCACATACATATATAGGATTGTGGAAAGCGCACCTAGATTTCCACTTCCTACTACAATTTTCTATCTTCTATACATACATCAGGGAATTCCAAAAAAGAGCAAAACAACCTGAATAATCCGGACGTGAACATCCACACAAAGGAGTATGACCAGTAACAATTAACATATACTTGGTCAAATCTTTTATTCCATTTGGACAACTAAAAAGTGTGCACAGTAGCTAGCTAGATGAAGCTCAGTACAATAGTATCTAGCAAAGGCTCACCTGTAAAAATCTCTAGAAGTTCCAGATTATGCCAACTCCTAAATGAAAAAACAAATCAAAGCATTTTTAGAACTATAGAACTACAATTGGTGATATGAGAAGAATGCCTTCAAACCAAACACCCTAATATTGGTAGCCAAGGAATGAAGCCACACAAATAATCTTAAAATATATAATCGGTTAGCTTTTTAATCTTGATTCTCTAGTATAATCAACCTATAACTTGATCTTCATGTATTCAACAATAATTTGACTGGGTTGCTAACCGTAAAAGAATATATTTCAGCATATAATGAGCAAAAAAATAATGTCATATTCAGTAACAACTTAATTGAGATTCATATCAAACTTATTTAGGAGAAGTGTGCATATATATGGCAGTGCAGAAATCAATACCAAAATAGCAATGCAGACACAATTTCAATTCGCCCAGCCCACTACCACTTTGCATGAAAAAAGTGATAGCTTACAAACCTATGGCATATATGTTAACTTAAACCAATGGCAGGAAACAATAACAGTGCACCTTTCTTTGGATTAGGAGCCATGTGAAGAACACCTTGTAGCTCCGGCTCTCCGCACACTCAAGCACATACCAAAAAAATGGAAGCATACCATCAGCGAGAGAGAAATCGGGAGTAAGGTAAGGGAGGCTGCGTCACTCCGGAGTGCCCCGCTGGCGGCCGGGGGTCGACCACCAGCAGCAGCCATCGTTCATCCTGGCAACATCGTCGTTGTCCTCGGAGGATACCAGCAGCAGGATGAGGTATGCCTTCACCTCGTCATGGTGGTGCTGCATCTGGAGAAACAACACATCGTCGTCCTTTCCCCGGATGGTCGTCAGAGCAGGGATGGCCGGGCCTCGCCGGACCAGACCGCCGACGTGCTGGGGCAGCGGGAGAAGGGCCTGATGGGGGTGGTGGAGGAGAAGGAGATGGCGAGGGAGACGTGGGGCGTCGGCAGCTCGCCGGAGGTCCGGAAAGAGGCTAGGGTTTGCACGTGGTGGAGATTGGAGGCGCAGTATGGCTACTTCGGATGGGGAATCGAACGAGAGAGGGCGCAGGAGCTGCGCTGGCGAGCGGTGAGGCTGGGGGGGGCGATGAAGTGTGGGGTTGGTGCTGACGGCGTCGGTGCTGCGAGAGAAAGGGAGAGGTGCGGGCGTGTGGCTTTCTTAAGAGAGAGAGGGGTATGGTGCAGGGTCGAGGCCACCGCTTATCAACTGCCACCGACGCGCAAAGCCCTCCACGTGGCCCACGTACAACAACACAGACTGGAACCAGCGGCAACATGCTCGGCAGAAGTCTCAGCTGCGTTGCATGCATCCGCGTCTAAGACTTTAAATAATACTCCCATCTTTTCTAAAATATAAATTAGTCAAAAGTCAACACTTTTTAAGTTTAATATGATTATATATAAAAATATAAAAATTTATAATATTAAATTAATATCAATAGATTCACCATAAAGTATATTTTTTTAAAATGTCTATTCAATATTATAGATGTAGATATTTTTTCCAAATATTTAATCACAGTTAGTAAAGTTTAACTTTTGACCAATCCTTAGGTGTCTGATATTTTGGGACGGGAGGGAGTATTTGAGTGAACGAGAGATAGCCCCTCAAGTGGGGAAGGAGAGAGCAATCCTACGCACATCAGATACTAGCAAATTCTATCTACACGGGCGTGTTTGAGTATATTAGAGCAATTACAATAGGGTGGCATCAGCTGGCTATAAGACATTAAATAGTATATTTGTGCTAAGTTAGAAAATAGAGAAGAGGAGAGAGGAGGAGAGTGGGCTCTCATGCAAGAGCTAGCTCTAGCATGTGCTTCTAGACACGTTGTGAGAAAATGGTGGGCTAAGTATTAATAAAATAATACTACCTCCGATCCAAGGATTAATGTCTATAGTTTTTTGAAAAAGTCAAACTATATAAAGTTTGACCAAGTTTTTTTAAAAAATATTAATATACAAAGTATGAAATATATACCCTTTGATACATCATGAGACATATTTTCATATGATATCATAGTTCTTTATAGTTGTTTCAAAAAGTTTGGTCAAACTTTCTCTAGCTTGATTTAAAAAAAATTATAGGCCTTAAGCCTTGGAACGGAGGGAGTATATTTCTATAGCTTGTTATTATACATGTTGGCTACTAAGTTGACTATAGATGCCTCTGCACTAACTTATAGCTAGCAGTTGGCTATACTATTGTGCTTGCTCTTAGGCTGGTGGGAGTATCATATTACTAGTATCATGCGTGTATGATATCATCTCTATAATGCATGGTATCATCTAATATTGTCACAACCTTATTGTATTTCATTATTTGCAAACTCTTAATGCAAACTTGTGTACAAGATTGCATTTCTCATTAAAATTTCTAGTTCTGTATGCTATGATCTTGTATCATATTATGATACCACTATCATCTCTCTATCCATTAAATGATGTGTCACATCAACTTTTTACGTGCATATTATGCATGATACCATCTATCATATTTCCACTATGACCAACTTTAATATTGGCCTCTCGAATTGATGAAATTATCCTGGACTGTAGACTGTCTATTACTCATGTATGTAGATCCTAATATTGTCCGATGAAACTTTTGGAGAAAAATACATCCGTAATAAGTGTAGCACGATTAGCCCAGGGCATATTACCCGGTCTCGTTGTGTTTGTACACGTACATATGGTATCTTAGACGTACTCGCGTTAGATAAGCGGCGAGTTGATATTGCTTATTACGGATTGAGACATAGCCTAGTGGTTAGGATACATCCTGATTGTACACATACATAGGGCATCTCAGACCTACACCTGTTAGATAAAGCGATGAGTTGATATTCCTTCTTGCTCACGTGGACTGAGGCATAGTCTAGTGGTTAGGATACATCCTGCTTCGTAATATACATTTTAGGCCATCCTAAATTAGTTGATGTTTATAACAATGAAATATCAGAAGGGAAATTATCGACACCCCCTATTACGAGATGTATGCACGTTGTGGCCTCACTTGTCAAGCACCGCCGGTGCAGACTTGCTGCGCGTTGCCCCACGCCGCCGACGGACTGGATCCCTGCCCCACACCCTTTGGCCATCTCCTATAGGGGTGCTGCACACTGGTTACCGGCTTCCTCCGCCCCCTGCAGCCATGACCAGCTCCAGGGACCTCCGATGGCACTACTAGGAAAAAGGAAATGATGTGGGTTCTAGGGCCGATGGGATTTACCGAGCGCTTTCTTGTGAGAGGGAAATACAACAGTGGTGAATTAGGTGGACCAACTGACCCCAAACTTTGGGTTGAGTAACCGACGATGAAAGTCAGGTTCGACAGTTTTCAAAGCCAACGATGGCGAAGGGTGGGACTTTCAAAGCCAACTATGGCGACACTTAAGGGTGGCTTCACCTTCCTGGAGGTGTCTTGCAGTGCAGTCGGTCTCCCTTCTCGAGTTACTCTTGGGAACCCCTAGACTAGTCTTCCTGAGATGGACGATGGTGACACTTAGTGCCGTGATCCTTCTTGGAGTTGATTCTAGCCGGAAGGGACTTGTGACTGGTAAAGGGGGTTGAATGATAGATGGTTTACCGCTGATGGTGGGTTCCGCATGGCGGCTAGCATGACAATGATGATGTTGACAAGTGAAGATTTGGTCGCGACAATACTTTGGTAGTCAACTCTTGTTCTGGCATGTCTATCAAGTCTTCGTGTTGGACATCCCCTGTTGTCAAGTCGGGGTTGTTGTATCGTTCAAGCGGCAATGATGCCCTGCGATGGGTGGTCTAGTAACGAAGATCTTCTTCGACATGATTCTTGCACATCTTCCTTTTGGAGCTTATCATCAGAATTAAAGCTACTAGTCATCTACATGAATGGTCGACTATTTGACATAGACCGACCTGGGCTTCACGAGGCTTTTGCAGAGATGTATTCTTGGATGGTTGTCTCTTCGACAAAACCGGAGTCGCTGGCTCAAGGAGGAGCATGCAACCTTGACGATGCTCCTCGCTTCGGTAGTGGGTGTGCATGTGTTGGTAGTCAGGTTGTTGTGTTGCGCTCATGCAGTCGTTTTACATGATGGTCGGTGAAGGTGTTGTTATCGGATTCCAACTCTGTTCTCCTTTCGTTAATAGAAATGTAACTTTTTTCTTTGTTTCAAACAAAAACTAAACCTGATGCTTGGACTAGACGGCCCATCTTCGGCCCGGCCCGTGTTTTGCTGGTCTGCTGTCCACGGTCCACACCACCAATCTCTCTCGCTGTCGCCGTTCTCTCTTCTTTATTTCTCTTTTTGTGTTCTTAAAGCCCGACTCGCCTTCTCTCTCGCCGTCTCTGCCGAATCACCACCGGCCACCGCGCCGAGACGCGAGGTCCTCAGCGTACTCTACTCCCCGCGGTGTGTTGCCGCTCTGTGCTTTCCGCGCGCTCGGCTCCCGTGACCGCCGCTGGAATCCCGCGGCTCCTCCCTGGGGACCAGATTATATTGCGTGTCCGGCCGGCGTGGTCCGTTTCTTCGGGCGCGAGAGGAGAATCGGAGGCCCCGCGTGCTCGGAGCTTCGCGACTAGGGCTGAGGCGGCGGCTCGCGTGCATGGAGGCTAAGGTTTTCCTCGCTGCTCTGCTCCCTCCTCCAATCTTACATTTCTTCTCTGCTTAGGATATACCAGTTGCTGTTTCTTGGCGCGTCCCGCGTCCTCGTTGCGGCGGGCTGGTTCGGCGTGGCGGTTCTCCTCCATGATCGCGCCATTCCGGTGAGGTTTTTAGGTTTGCTTGCTTCGCGCGCCTTGTTGCGGCGGGCTCTGGCTTGGATTTGGTTAGCGCGGCCGGGGTTCTTCGCTCTGTTGCTCCATGCCGGTGATGCCAGTGGCTTTGATTCCAGTGTTCTGCGGGAGTCGGGCGGTGCCCCACGAGTTTGATTGAGTGGGACGGGGTGGTGGTGCTGGACATGAGATTTGGAGAAGGCAATTGGTGCGTGTCGGGGTCTAGGAAATAGCTCGGATTTGCTCGTCATGGTAGCACTGGCCCAGATTTGTGTTCTGTAATACGGTGGCTCTCTCCGAGACGGCCATAGATCGAGAGCTTGACGGTAGATTGTTGTCATGGACTGATGGTTCACTGCTTTATGCCGACAATTAATTTGTAGTACTACTACTCCTATTTGATATTTGAGTCATTCCTTCTGCCACGACTGCACCTTTGTTTATTTTCTGAAGCATTTTACACTTATGAGTCATGTCCAACGATGGAACCTCTCCTCGCAGTGGTTATACATGATATGCATTGCCTTTTATTTGCTCCCAACTTAGTGGTTACAATTTTGCAATGTAATATGCTCGCGCGCTGGGCTTTGTTAACTTGTGGAGCTTGAAGTTATTAGGTTACTGGTCCGTATTATCGCCATTGCATTTTATCTCTACTATCACTGCTGAAAACTAGGCCATGATGTACCTTCTTTACAAAAAAAAAGGGAGGGGGGGGGGGGGGGGGGGGGGCACTATGATGTAGCTTTGCGCAAATGCTTTGGTGTACATTTGAAGACTTAACCCATTTTGTCAAACCATTTTTCCCTCAATCTTTTGCGAGACAGAATTCTTGAATATGGGTTTACTTTATGAGACTTAAGTGAAACTTTGTTCGTGGGATATATTTATACTAAATTTGCTCACTGTGTATGTAGTAAAGCAGTATTAATTGCTCAATACTATCCTGTTGCACGCGTTCTATCTCTGAAGATACAATGAGGATGCATCCTAGAATTATTCTGAGTATACAATAAGAATTATAAGAGAAGGTTTCCAGTCCTTAAAATTTTCATGTGTTGAACTTCTTTCGAATAGCTGTTTTCTCTCACCGAAGTCCTGAATGAGCTCTATTGACTGGTTCATACTTTAGGAAAAAGCCAACTTAGTTATTATTGTTGATTATATACATCGTCGTTTATCAGTTTGAATATGTAAGGTCTCTCAACAGATAACGTTTTTTCTTCTGATCTTGGTAGATGGACTCACATGAACTCGAAGACAATGGTTACCACCAACCATCTTTAGAACGTTCTCTTGCTTCAGGTGTGATATATGACGACACACCTATATGTCCACGCATTGGAAGTGAGTACCAGGCAGAAATCCCCAAACTGTCCACCGAGGATGAGAGCCGTCGGCTCATGACCAGCTCACATGAAAGCATGGTACTTGGTTATGATTACCCTGATATGTTTGAGCCAGATATACCAATTGTGTGGGCACCAAATGAAGTCCATAAGGAGGAGGAGCTACAAAGGAATGATTCTTCGGAAACTGAAGCAAGAGCCAGCAGCTGGCGCGAGGTTATTCAGGTGACCTCAGTTTGTCCAATTAGAAATAATACAAGTAACCATGATTCAACATACCAGGATCCACGTTCAGTGGTGCCCGTACAGATAGAATGTGGCAGCAATCAAGCACATGATGAGAACTTGGATCCCTGTTCTACTAAAGAAGGTCTCAACTTTACCAATAAGCCATTGACACAGCAAGGAGAAATCGAGCAATTTACTCCACTATCTGGTTTATCCAGTTCCCTTTGGAGTGGTGCTGAGGCCGAATGCTTTCTTCTCGGTCTCTACATTTTCGGCAAAAATCTAAACTTGTTGAGCAGGTTTGTTGGTAATAAGACTGTTGGGAATGTGCTCTCGTACTACTATGGAAAGTTCTACAAAAGAGATGCGTATAAAAGATGGTCGGACTGCAGAAAAGCAAGAACTAGGAGATGTGTTCTTGGGGAACACGTCTTTACGGGTTGGCGGCAGCAGGAGATTATATCTCGTCTGAAATCAATAATCTTCAAAGAAGCTCATGATTCATTGGTCGAGGTACGTTGCAAATATAGGCTATAGAAAGAATTTTGATCTGTTTTGTCTTTGGTTGTAATTTTCTGGTTAATTAGTGAACCGGCCTAATATGAAATTATCCCCGTTATCAGCTGAGGTTCTGTTAGTCTGACCCCCACTTTCAACACTTCTTTGTGTACATTCTAGCATTAACTGTTCCCTTCCACAACAAGATCTTTTTCTCACTTTTCTTTCTAACTTATCATGAATCTTTTGAAGTAATGGTTGCCCAAAGTCCAACTGATATTTACTACTGAATTTTATAGTTTTGATATGTCCTATTTTTTTTTCTCACTTCTCTCTCACTTTTCTGCTACCTGCAATTTTTCTTATTTACCTCTGTTGATGTCGAATATCTATTGCTGCTGCTGCACATGTGGTCATTCTTTGTACGTGCGATTCCGTGTAAGTATTTTAAGGAAACCAATCCATTGAAATCATCAGTTCCATTTTGCCCAGTTCAACCGTCTGTTCTGTCCGGTTTAAAAAAGTTATTCTCTCTTATTCGAGCTTTTGGTTCCACTTGCCTTTTTCAAAATAGCACTTCTGATATTGATTATCCTACATCCTTATGAATTGTATTGCATTCACATGTTGCAGATTTTCAAATCTTTCAACAACGGACAAACGTCTTTAGAGGATCTTGTCTTTGCTATAAAATCCATTGTTGGAACAGAGGCTTTTGTGGAGGTTGTTGGAATTGGTAAAGGGAAGGATGATTTGACTGGATTTGTTCTGGACCCATCTAAACGAAACCAAATTCTTTCTGTTCACCCTGACATGCCTACAGGCAAAGATTGTTCCTTGCTTGCTTCGGAAGATATAATCAAGTTCTTAACAGGTGGTTTCAGAATAAGCAAGACAAGGTCGAATGATCTTTTCTGGGAAGCTGTCTGGCCCCGTTTGATTGCAAGAGGGTGGCGTTCAGAGCAGCCCAAAGATGTCAGACCAACTAAGAATTGCATTGTGTTTCTCGTGCCAGGTATCAAAAAGTTCTCAAGAAGTAAACTCACTAAAGGCACTCATTATTTTGATTCTGTCAGCGATGTCCTTACACGAGTGGCAGCGGATCCCGTTCTTCTTGAGCAAGAGGTTGGTGGGATGGTCAATGGCGTTACTGCGGAGAAAAATGAGTATTCCATAGACATGAATCTGAACCAAGATGGTCCTTTGGATGGTTATCAGGAGCCTCCAAAGTTCACAGTTATTGATACTACCATGGTCCAAGGGGAAGAGCCCTTCAGAGTAAGGGAGCTGAGGAAATTACCAGCTGATGCAAATGCTCATTTTGTCCTTTCACATCATTCTCATAATACCGTGAGTTTCATTTCCTCAGAGGAGCAAGATGAGGATGATCAATCATCAGATGACCAGGAAGTTTTTCAGCGAGTTACAGCTGATATGAATGACACTGAAATGGCTTCAGTATGCAACGAAGGCAAAAAAAAACAAGTTGATTTATTACAAAACATGTCCACTGCACCATCCTCTAGTTATCCATTCAATGGACATTCTTCTAATGGCAGTAGTAAAAAAACTGATTTGTCATGCTTCTCTGGCCCCAAAACAAAAACTGAGAGGCGCAAGTATTTATCCCCAGTGTCAAAGCACAGAAAATTATCCAGCTGTAGCAATCATCAGACCTGTCTGCGCAGATTTCCTTTGTCTAAAGGAGATGGTTTACTGAGAGAGAAAATCAAGCCTCTGTCAACTTCATCAAAACTAACTGTTGTCGACGTTGGTGGTAATTTTCAGACCAAAATAATTGCGAGATGTTCAACGAAGGAGAAGCCATGTGAGAAGATAACAGCTGCATCAAACTCTCGTATTAATGGCAGGTCAAACAGGAAGAAGAATGCGTCGTATTTAAAGAAAGACAGGTCATTGGAGTGCAAAGCCAGGACGGTGCCTAAAGTTAGCTCAAAGATAAGAACTGCTAAGGCAAATTTTGCGGAAGAAGGGGCGCAGGTTAGTGGTTTGATTGATCAGGTTAAACCGGAGTCACCACTAGATTATAAGACAAGCCCAATGGTATGTGTCGCTTCATCAGACGATCATGGTCGCGTGAAGGCTGAGGAAGCTCCCATCGGGTCGAACAGCGATTGGGCGTGCAATGTTTCAGATGCAACAGGAGGACCCGCTACCCCGCAACATGATATGGCTTCACAGGTGAATGCTCGGAGGCACGGAACCAGGAACGGAGCTCCCACAGCTAAAGCTTTGGAAGCAGTTGCCTTGGGGCTCCTTGGAAAAAAGCGCAAGGGTGAACCAAACAGCCCTGGGAGAAGCAGGCCTCCCCAGACCAAATTCTCTGTTTGTTCGCCTACAAGTAGTGACACAGACAAGTCAAGCATGGAGGTTGATGCGCAATGGTGAATGGATTGTTGCGTGTTTTTTGGGAGTAAAGGAGCATTTGTAAAATAAAGTTTATGTTTGTGGACTTTTAGTGGTTATGTGGTGATCGGTGGGGCATTGCACGGATGAAATCATTCATGTTATAATAAAATAAATGTCATTCTGTCTAGCTCTAGCTCTATTAATTGTAGGCATGTGTTCCCTTTGTAATTTGTAATTGTACTTTACGTGAGAACTTGCACAATATCTTTTATCCTATATTCTAATTTTGCTGAAGCCACCTAAAAAACTTAGGGTACTTAAGGATGACTATTTCCAATCACCTGGATCAATGCATAGCACTTTACGAACGCATGGACTCCTTAAACTATATTATATTTCCCTCGATATCCTGTCATTGTCGGGATCGCAGATAATACACTAGGCATGTAAGCACAAAAAATTATATATATGATGGGTAATAAAAGTTTAGTACTTAAATCAATGTCACCCAGACTTAATAACAAGCATTGCACGTAGCGAAAGTGCATTAACTACCATACAATAACACGCTTAAGATCCGTAAGGGTACGCCAAAGGAGGATGCACATCAAGATCCGACGGGCTAGGGGCCCACCACCGCGTGCCTAGATGGTGTGGCCACACGGTAGGGCCCAACTTGCAACCTGAGCAATATGATTGAAAAACTAGATACGTTTTGGATGTATCAGCATCGTCCTGGTGTCCTCAGGTATTTTTCCGGATCTTGGCCCAAATAATACGACGGGCTAGTTATTCTGGCACTTTGAAACTCCTAAGCTGCATCACGGCTATTTATTCAAATGTATTTTTCCATTGCGCATTGGACTGGATACCCCAAACCTATGTATTCTAGATCTACCTACCCTCGAAATATTAGGCCGCGGAAAATCAACACATAACTGTTGGACTTGGGGGGAGAGAAGGCGTATGATAACACTGGTGGAAAAAGAGCCTCTAGTCCCGGTTTGCTACGGCCTGGGACTAAAAGCCCCTATCTCTAGTCCTGATTTGCTACGACCCGGGACTAGAGTACACCACGTGGCAGTTTCCGCGCGCCTAGGGGCGGAACTCCTCTAGTCCCGGGTCGTAACACCACTGAGACTATACTGGTTCCTGCCGCGGTAGAGATTCGTGTGTTTCTCTGCTATGGCAGAGATTCTGTGTTTTCATCTTGTTTTTTCTATTTCGTTCCTTTTTCGATTTTGTTTCACTATAATTTCAAACATGTTTCGTACACTTATTCTATGCTACTACATACACAGTAAACGTTGATGCATATATAATTAATATTCGATCTCTCGCGAGCATACATGCATATACAATATTCGATCGTATCAAAAGGAAGGGAATGTTTGAAATTACATGGTCATTGATGATATATCATATCAACTCATGGAGATCACTAAGGCATATCGAGTTCCTCGTCCTCCCTATAATGTTCTCCATTTACATCAATGACCTCCTTCATCAGAAATCTCACCAGTTCCTCTTGAATTGTGCGTACGCGTTGTTCTGGCTCTAGATTCTCCCGCAAACCGTGAATATAATGTGAATCAACTTTTCGCTTACTGGTCAACTCGCGAATGTACTCGCAGACATAGAATCCACATAAATGAGTCCCCGGTGGCTGCTGTAAGCCCTTTTTATAAGTTAGCTCATCTTTGAATGAACCATCTATTTTCTGTTTGAACTGTGTCCAACACCTGCTCGGCAAACAAAATGAACAAGTTACTTGATATCAGGAAATGAACGAAAGAGGCTGATATAATATGATAATGATTGAAATTACTTATGGAGTATTGCTTTCATGTCGCTCCACTTCTCTTGGTCCCAACTTAATGAGTCATGGACTTTAACTAGGCACTTGTCAACTTGAATGTTTAGCAAGATTCAGTAGAACCTGCTGATGTTTACATACGCATGCATGCATAACTCATCAATTATACTTAAAAATTAATATGTATAAGACAGAAACACTCACTTGAAGTTGTAAGAAAATAGTATGTGCTTGATGAAATTATGCTCGATTAAAAACTTGCACAGGTCATCCTCCACGTCCTCGGGGTGATTGTGTAACGTATATTCACTAACGATATATGGGTCAGTAAACCCAACATCATATATTATTGCTCTTTTGCATTCAAGGATCTTCATTCTACAGAATATAATACCATACAAAAGGATATATAGTCAGGATAATATATTACATGAAATGAACTAGCTGATCTAGAGACTTAATTACAGAAATAAATCACTTACAGACAATAGAAACCGAGGATAGATTTGTCTAGGGCGCGCTGATTGTATAACTAAAACAATTCGGTCATTTGAACATGTATCAAGTACTCTTTGAAGTGATGCTCCTTTCTAACGGCCACCAAAAACCATTCTTTCTGGTGCCTTTTCTGTTTGCGTAGTGTACCAATCATGCAGATTCCGCATATGTGTTGATAGACGTGTGAGCTCCTCAGGACTGAATAGAGGCTCCCCTTTGACATATCGTCGTACTACCTGACCCACTGACGTATCTTCATAGTCTAAAAATTGACCAAGAGACATACCTGCCTCCTTACCAAGTTCTTTGGCCTTCACTACAGTGATGCCCATTAGTGCAGCGGCAGACCTGGCTCTGGGGTCTATTATTTGCATGTTCTTATCCATTTCGACTCTGAAGGCCTTGTCGGTATCTGAATCACTTTGAGCTGGGGGACCGATTGAATCTTCTATTGTCCGAGTTGGGCAACTTGTTTCCTGCTTTTTGCACTTGTTATTTTTTCTGCTTTGCTTGCTTAATAATTTCGCGGTCATAGTATAATTTCATATTCAATGATACTTGGGATGGTTCCTCAAGAAAGGACTTAGCCCACTTTTTGTTATTTTCAGTAAATACCGGCTTTGGCTCGGGCTTTTTTGGTGCAAAAAAGCCTTAGTCTGGGTAGCCGATATCGTGGTGTTTTCCTCTTCCGTCTTGTCATAAGGTCTCTTTGGAAGATCCGGTGGGATGTCAACTATCTTCGTCATACTATGACCTTTCTTCTGAGTGGGGCACGGGAGATGGACGACCATCCGTTTTTTTGTCGGGGGTGGAGGCGGAGGTGGAGATCGAGATGTACTCATGTTGCGGCGATGGGCATCCCTCTCGTTGAGGGATGGAGGACTTGAAGGTCGACGATCAACATCCCTCTTGTCGAGGGATGGTGGACTTGGATTCCTCGGAGTCGGTGGCCTTGGCACCGAGCCCGGAAACTTGATGTACATCTTCTATAGAATGATGTGGCGCTTGATATCTCCCAGTTTCCTAAGTCCTTCAGGTGTAGCGATGTCAATCTCTAGGTTCGCAAAATCCTCCACTAGGTCATCCACTGAGATACGAGCATAGCCAGGTGGAATCGGAAGTGAATGGTGGAGTGCTCCAGGTAGAAAAGGTAATGCAGTGGTGATCTCCACCTTGAAGGACAGGTTATTCATTGGCTGATGTAGCTCACATTGTGTCATCTCTCTGACATCATCCACGGGGTAGCGAGGCGTCGGTGCATCATCCAACAGTGTTTGATCATCATCCTGGACCTCCGTGGAAGCGACACTGCTTCTCTGTTGGCTATGATCCATTGCAGGATCATTATCATGCGGCTGAGATGACCTTTGGCTAATTGCTTCCACCAACTTCTTCATCCCAGCTAGGACCTCGTCTATCCTCTCGATCCGGTCTGCCTTCCGGTCCTTCTTTATCTTATGACTTCTGTCACTGTCATCGTACTCGGGAAACCCTTTCTTCCACGTAACACCGACGCCTTTAACTCATGTTCGTCCACCTTTTTCAGGATTCCTGAGGGCGCATGTCAGCTCGTCATTCTCTCTATCAGGCCAAAATAATCCCGCTTGAGCATCAACCATTGCTTGAACAAGTGCTTTGGAGGGTGTTAGAATTTTTTGTTGAAAAATTGTCGCCCCTGTTCTTGGGTTCAACTTTCCCCCGTGCCCGTACCATTAGTGCTTTGACCTGTCAGGCCATCCATCTGTACCTGGAGTGATCCCACTAGTCCTCATGTCGGGCCTCCATAGCTTCCCACTTAGGTGCGGCACTCTTGTAGTCACATCTCCCTATTTTATGGTGGTATTTCTTTTTGGATGCATTTATCGCATTCTTTTCCGACTTTCCATGGCTATAAAAGATAGCTTGTACTTTACAAAATTGGGCCACTGTTCTGTCAACTTCTCGTATTCTCCTTTGAAGTCTGGAGTTTTCTTTTTCGCGACAAACTTTGCATATAAACCTTTCTTGTGGTTCCAATACAGTTCTCACATCTTTATTAGAGCCCACTCCTTGACTTTCGCTCTTCTTTGAAGCCCACCTGACCTTGGTTTAGTACCATCTGCCTCGAATTATTCATACTCTGGAGGTAGTATGAAATATGTTGTGAGCTTCTGCCAGAGGTCATCTTTGGCATCATCAGTGACATAACTAGTGAATTCTTCACCTTTTTTCTTTGACTTATTCCAGTTTTGAATGGTGATTGGGAGGTTATCCCTAACAATCACCCCACATTGATTTACAAACATCGTGGCATGCTTTTCTGGATCACACGGTCGTCCAGTATCATCTATTATGTCGATGGTGAACCTTTGATTACCATCAAACTTTTTGGTCGGGCCTCGTTTTGTTTTAACTGTCGATTTGCTCGATCCGGAGGGTTAATATATATGTATAATATCCACATCAATTAATGCATCTGGTCACAAGGGGTTTAATATATATATACCTCACCACTTGTTGTCGAGGGGCCATAATTGTTATTTGTTTGCGCTTCATCCATCAGTTCTAGGTGATGTCCATCACCGGATGGATTTAGAAATGACGATATCTCGTCCTCGTCTACATAATCTTCTCCAGCACGAGGTTCAATTCTATCAATATTAATGGCTATTTCACCATTTATAATGTCCATAATAATTTGGTTGCCTTCAGCGTTTGTGGTGTGCTCCATCACTTAACTACTGCAGAAAGAAAGGTAAAACAAGTTAGATATGAGCAAATAGATAATAAAAAATACTACAAATACTATAAATACTACTACAAATAATAGTACTCATTATTCTCGTGTTGCCGGCGAGGGTCTGAAATCAAAGGCTGGTTTCTCGCTCGGCCAGCGCGCCGAGAACAAACATTCTTCGATGGCGTAGGCGCACGGAAAAAGGCGCACATCGGTGGTGGCGTGCGGGTGCGGCGGTGCAGGATCGGAAAAATACTAGTAATACTACAAATAATACTAAACATTAATACTAAACCCTAAAAATTACTACAAACATTAATACTAAACAAATATTAATAATAAACATTAATACTAAACCGTAAACATTACTACAAACATTAATATTAATAAAAAAAATTCTACTAAATATTAATACTAACAATATTTCTACTAATAAACAAGATTTCAATTAACACGATTTCTACTAACAAAATTTATACGATTGACTAACAAGATCGGGAGGACGATCAGGTGCGGTCGGGGCAGCGCGATCGAGGGCGGCGCGGCGCAAGGACGAGGCGGCGAGGTTGGTGTGCGGCGGTAGCGAGCGCGGGTGGTGGTGTGACGAGGCGGACAGGGTCGGGGCCGCGAGCATGAGGTCGACGACGCCGAGCATGCTACGATGGCGAGGTGGCGTGGTTTAGGGCAGTGAGCGCGAGCACGATCCCGCCAAAGACGAGGGCGGCGGCGAGGTCACGGGCTTAGAAAAATTCGACAGCACCTCCTCTCCTTCTTCGTTGTCGTGTTGATTTGCCTCCTCTGTGCGGGGTAGGGCGTGGGGGCCGGAATTTATACCACCCCCTCTAGTCCTGGGCCGTGGAACAACCCGAGACTAGAGACCCATTAGTCCTGAGTCATACCCTGACCCGGGACTAAAGGACCCCCTCTAGTCCCGGGTCCTGCCACAACCCGGGACTAGAGGCTATTTTTTGACCTACGTTGTTTTCGCGCACGCTGCGAGACCTCTAGTCTCGGTTCTTATTTAGAACCGGGACTAGATGGTGTTTTGTAAGTTTTTAAATTAAAAAACATTTATAACTTTGGAAATTCATAGCACCTATTTAATAAATCCAAATAATATGTCTATTATTATTAGAAAAATATAAGGAATCTTAATATATCATCCATATATCTCTTTATATCATGCATCAAATTGTGCCATTATTATTTCAAAGTGCATTCTCTATTTTTTGTAACTTTTTAAATTCAAAAACATTTATAATTTTTTAAATTCATAGCACCTATTTAAAAAATCCAAATAATACAAATAATATGTCTATTAATATCGGAAAAATATAAGAAATCTTAATATATCATCCATATATCCCTTTATATCATGCATCAAATTGTGCCATTCTCATTTGAAAGTGCATTCACTATTTTTTTGTAACTTTTTAAATTCAAAAACATTTATAAGTTTTTAAATTCATAGCACCTATTTAATAAATCCAAATAATACAAATAATATGTCTATTATTATTAGAAAAATATAAGGAATCTTAATATATCATCCATATATCTCTTTATATCATGCATCAAATTGTGCCATTCTCATTTCAAAGTGCATTCACTATTTTTTGTAACTTTTTAAATTCAAAAACATTTATAACTTTTTAAATTCATAGCACCTATTTAATAAATCCAAATAATATGTCTATTATTAGCAAAAAAATATAAGTAATCTTAATATATCATCCATACATTTGTTTGCATCATGCATCAACTGTGTAATTCTCATTTCAAAGTGCGTTTACTATTTTTTTTCATATTTTTATTGAGAAAACTTTCAACATAAAAAGTGTTTGAATTTGAATAACTATTTTGTGGGCCTTTAGTCCCAGTTGGAGGCAATAACCATGACTAAAGATATTTCCCGTCATTCTCAGAGCCGTCAAGCCATGAGCCTTGCTTTCCCGCCATTTCTCTCCGCTTTCCGCCATGTTTTCCTAACCTTTCCCTCTATATCTAGGCCGACCGCCATGGCCATCCACACACATCACACCATCCCCTGTCACAAAAATTGACACCACATATTGGGAAATTCTGACCCTCGAAGAGACCGAGGCGCTGTGCACCTCTAGCTACCCATGCCCGCCGGGCTACCGGCTGTCTGCCGATTGGATGCTGAGCACTGGAGGGGTTCCTATCCTATTTATAAGGTTTCACATGCCAGACGGCCATCACGAACCACTTATACCTCAAGCTCGTGACAGAGCAGCTGATGGATCCCCATTGGGATCCCGACAACTATGTGAAGGAGATATGCCCTAGAGGCAAATAATAAATAGGTTTTTATTTTCATATTTCAATTAGTTTATAATAATTTCATATTATGCTATAACTGTATCAAGTAGAAACATTGGTACATGTGTGGTATGAAACAACCAAGTCCCTAGTAGCCTCTATTCATACTAGTTCGGTTGTCATGAGGATGATCTGGGTTTCAAGATCATAGGTATTTATGTCAATTGACAACGAGGTCATGTCATTGGAGAATGATGTGATGGACATTCCTCGAAGGATTGCGACACGATCAAGTCATATAGTTCATGGTTGCAACAACTAAAATCTATACTCCTTTTGCTTAGACTGTGATTTCATATTACTCACTATTTCCTGAGGCTGCTTTGACTACATCAAACGTCATCTGGTAATACGGTGATAATAAAGATGTATGTTGGGTATTCCAAAGGAACAGTAGATGACATGTGACCACAAGACCGGGATTTGTTCACCCACATGATGGGTAAAGATGCATACAGCCGGCTTGGTGAGATTACATCCATAAATGTTGCAACATGTGACTTGGTCACGGGGATATAATATCTCGGTAACAAGTAAAATAGAACTTGTTGGTAACGAGATTGAACAAGGTATGTGATAACAATGATTGGATCTCAGACAAGTCGTATCAAGAAACAAAGGGAAATTGGATACGACATTTACCAGTTCAAACGACATTGTCATCAGGAATGCATAAGGGTCACATGGGCATCCCTGGTCCCTCTGTTGATCATTAATATAGATCATGTCTAGAGCATTCCCGAGCCATGAGGGGATATACTTAAGAGTACAATGAGAGTGATCATTTGTAAGATGGAATCACAGTAGAGAAAGAGAAAGCTGGAATTGTTCCGTAGAGATCCGAAGTTGTTCGGAAAAAGGAATAAAGGAAAAGACCATAAAAATGTTTTTGGATAAATGAGAATTTAAATATACATTTATTATATAATAATTATGAATTAACATATTCTAAATAATATTTAAATTAAAATTTACAAAAGCAACTTTCATATTAGGCCAAATTCCCGGAGGGAAATAGCCTAGAAGAAAAGCTGTAGAAAAAGGAAAAGGAAAAGGCCCACGTAGGCGATGGATAACAGCCGCCGCACTGGGCGGCAAGCAGCTAGGTTGCGCCGGGCGGGAGACAGTTACTTCGTGCCACTCAGGGTGGACTGTAGCCGCTAGCTTCCACCACTGCGGCTGAGCGGGAGCTGGGTCGTAGACGAGGCCAGTCGGCCCACCTGGGCCGCCAGCTGCGCGCGCGACTGGAAGGCCACGGTCATGGACCGACCCACCCGGGCGACAACATCCATGCTGCCACGCACGTGAGACAAGGTGCGGGATGGGCCGCCCAAGGCCCACTCGGCCGGAGCCTGTCCTGCTGCTGGCTACTGCCCCTTTTTCCTCTTGGGATGGATTTTGGTCCATCCGGCCAGGACGAAAATCCTGCTGCCTTTCTTTTAGCAATTAGTCCCACATAGCTTAGCCTTTAAGAAAGGCACACCCCCTTAGCCTATATAAAGGGGTGCCCATGGTTGGGATTAGAGACACCAATATTCAATTGGAGAAGTCCTTTGGTTGACTTCTTCCTTTCCTCTCTCTAGTCTCCACGCGTTGGCACAGTACCAAGTAAGGACTATCCGTGCAAGAGATGACACACCTATAGCACGCCATTGCACTATAGGGATTCCTAGCTAGATATCAACTTCCGCACTCCCAGCAGGATCGGGGAGCTAGAGGTGTCATCATACACTGGATGTGTAAGAAGACAGGAGGTGTAACACTTGGGGCGCTTAAATGTCGTGAGCCGGAGCTGCTACATGATGAAGAAGGAGCAAGGGGTGACTTGCGAGGAGCTTCGCGACCTTGAGATCGGCTACGAGTACGACTACTTCAACCACGTTCCTCTCAGAACATTAACCGCGTATGGTCTACAAGGGTATGTATTATATACGCTCGGCAGTTACTACATTACTACCTAGATAGATCTTGGGCATATTAGGCGGTTCCAACGTAGGAATTTTTTGTTTTCTGATGCGGAACCCCTTCAGTGGTATCAGAGACGATCTATGCATATGAGTGTTGTACAGCCAGTACGCACAAGTATTGTGCGGGCATTGATCCCTTAGTTGGTACCCTCTAACGTGTACTTGTTTATATCTTGGTATTGTTTGCTGAAGCGGCCCAGACTGACCTTACACGTATTCGTACGCGAGACTAGTTCCACACTCAACATATGGCTTGTACCATATAAGTGGCTAGCGGGTGTCTATCTCTCATTCAATAGTTGATATAGCATTTACAACGGAGGGCCCCGAAAGGGGTGTAGTAGAGACAATTGTTGGATCCATATTGTGGTTGGAAAGTTTGTAGATTAAACAGTTCTATTGCGAAAGCCCTAACAACCACGTAAAACTTGCAATAGATAAAGTAGAGACGTCTAACTTTATTTTGCAGGAGGGCATGTGATTATGATATGGTATTGGTCGTTATGAAGGTAAAGCAGTTTACTTTTATGTTAGTAAGGTATGTAGTAATAGTCATCGTTCCGATGGACGACCAGGTGGTGGCGTCCTGGACTTGGCGTCAAACCAAGGGCAAGATGGAGATCATGCCGGAGCGCTCGATGGAGATCAAGGCGCAAGAAGAAGGACCATGTCATATCACAATATACATATGATGTTGATACCTGTTTTACATCTTATTGTGTGCTAGTATTAGATACTCAATGGTAGCAAATAATATAATCCCTATTTAATTTCAATGATAGTGTTCCCCGTGTGTGTGCACCACCAAGAAAGTTCTTAGTTATGAAGCTAGCCATGATGATCGGGGGCTGGACATATCTATGTTCACATACAGTGGGTGTAAGCCATGTTGCACAGCAAATACACACAAGTTAGATTTGGCGAGCCTAGCACGTGTAGACATGGCCCCGGAACACAAGAGATCGAAAGATCGAGCATGAGTCACATGGATGATGTGATTGACATTAGGGAATATCTACCTTTGATGCTGTACTGATGGCCGTGACGATCGGGGAGGTGCAGAGGATTGGGATCATGTGATCACTAAAATCGTCCAGGGGATGACAATTTTAGTGGGAGATCAATTATAAATTGAACTCATATTATGAACTTAGTCTAGATGTCTGTTTGCAAATATCTTAGTAGACCATGGCCTATCCCATTGAGGTCCTTTGCGACCATGGAAAATTGTTTAGTTGATGTGGAATTTAGCAAAAGGGTCCAACTTCATAGATTAATACCCACGCCTGAGGGATATCCTGTAAAAGGTGATCTTCTCTTCTTGATACAATAACCATTAGGAGATAATATGATGACTCTGCAATGGTTGTGTTGTCTCTATTATCATCCAATAAGCCATTCTCCATACGATACAGAGTTGGACTACAATTTTGTATTATGCAAGATCTGGCACATAAAGTATGATCCGTTGGATGGGTTTTCCTCCATCATGGATGAAAAATAATATTTGGAGAATCACTTAGTGATCTTGCATTAGAGCTGAGAACTCTTAGAAGGTCTTGATTGCAAATGGAGGTCATGATGAAAAGGTATATGTTAGATATACAAAGTTATAAGTGTAATTTTTGCAAAACTCATTGCAGTTTGCAAAGTATTTGATATTTGTCGTGCTTTGTGAAAACAGGATGATCTGCTTGAGAATTGATGGTTATGAGGCAATGTGACTTGATGACGGCAAGCAAAACAGTTGATGTCTAACATCACCCCTTTCCTTAAAATTTGTCATTTGGATTAGTGGAATTGAATATAATTTTGTAATCCTTGTTTGTGTATCTTGCTTTTGGCCAGATGATTATTCATATGAACGAGTTACAAGCTAGTTGTACTATTCTTATGAACAATACTTTATGGTCACATTACGATTATAAATGAGTTATTCTCATCACTATGTTAATGATAATAGTTTAAGCATTTATAAAGGATTAGAATGCTAAAACGATATCCAAAGTTTATTTATGATATGACACTATAGTTTATGTCATTTTGGTTATTGCATGTTCTTCATTCTAAATGAAGATCGGGGTCCTAGATGCTTAATCTAGAGACTTTGAAAAACCATGCCTAGTTGGGCAGAATGACTAAAACTCCACATTCTGGTAAAACGGTGATATGCAAAGAAATGTTGAACTTTATACATAGTGATGTATCGTATTTTCAACAAGTAGTGGAAATTATTAGTTAATTGTGGACTTAAGTGAATAAGCGTATTTACTTAATGAAATATAAGTTTGAAACAATTTGAATTGTTCAAATGAGTTCACAACAAAGGAGGATATTGAATTAACAAGTCTCTTCGATTTGATCGACATGACTAAATTATTCAAGTCAAGTTTAGCATAAAAGGGAATTGTGAAAGAGGTTTCACAAATTATGATAATTAGATGAATTCAAACTGTGTTGAAATGTCTAAACATCATAATCATTTTGTATTAGATACATATGATATAATATTATCTCTTATTAAGGTTATAGTTGTCGTTTAGAGTTAGAGATCAAAATAAGCAAACACTCATTTGAAATACAAAGGAACATCTAAACATTCATGGAAACAACACCATAAGAGTTATGGCATGTTCGAATTTCTGGAGATTTCGATAAGTTGAAGTCATGGCGAATAAACAAGTGTTTGTAGAGTGTTCTTAGGAAGCTATGCATGCATCTTCCACAAGGGGAAAACTTGTTGTTGTCCAAAGTTGACGTAACATGATGAAGATACAGATGGAAGAAAGTAAAAGATCAAACACGGTATTTGACCTTACCTCCAAATTGTTGAGTGGCGCAGTAGAATTTGTTCTGTGAACCCGAACTCTATAGATAGAAGAGAAACTAATGATAATGATCATGAAGTTTCAGCGAAAACTTTTACTAAAGAAAGTAGGATTCGATAATGTATTCTACAATTTTGTGGAATTATATTGTTGATCCAATTGTCATGTTTTGAAAATGACATACCTACGAACTACAAAGAAGCGTGATGGACCTAAGTGCAAGAAATGAATGGTCATTGAAATCTCGTTAGTGGAATTCTCAAATTTATGGTGATCAAGGAATTTTTGGAATGTCCAAGATTGTCGAGAGGACCTGGATTTGGGTGGGAGCAAATCAGCTTGGCTAAATCATAATATGTAGCTGGCATATTTTGAGTGGGAGCTAAGTGAAACCCTGGATCTCAAATATGGATGCCATATTTGAGTGGGAGCGTGAAATCATTCTGGAATATGTGGACGACATATATGAATGATGTGATTGGTGTTGATAACATTTAATTAGGTAAATAAGGATGAAGTTGAAAGTTATTAAACAATGAGATCTATCGAGATAGATTGGTGAGTTTAATAAACACTGAATGTAGAATGCTCCTTGGACTTGATTCTGAAGATGTTCAGAATGTCCTAACAGGATTTTGAAGAATTTTAGAATGGAACAAGGTAAGAAAGAAGTTCTTACTATATGAAGCATTGAGTTAGTATTGCAACTATGGTTAAAAGAAAGAAAGAGATGTGTTGCATCTCCTATGCCTCAGCCATAGGTTCTTCCGTACAACCATATTGTATACTCGATGTAATGTGACCCGATGTTCTGGTTGGAAGGACTAGTTCTTAGCTGTAAGAACATGTCTTGAAGTGATTCCTGAGTTAATCACTAAACTAGAATTAAGTTTGTACTTAAATGGCAAGAAGCAAAGTAAGTGGCATAGTTGCATTTCATGCACTAGGATCTACATAGATATAGAAGTATAAAGGCTCCATCTGATGTGATGTATATTATTATGGCGGGACTAGTTCGTCTTTAACGTAGAATGATGTGTCCCAGGGCACAGTGCCCATAAGAAAGCCCATGAGGTTGATCTAAAGTCACTGTAGGCTCCTAGTCTGGCCTTGTTCTGCTACCAGAACTGCCGTACATACACAAAGGATTGCAAAGTGTGTTTCAAAGTTTAGATGACAACAGTGAAAACGACCGTCATTATAAACACAAGAAACAAAGTCTCACTTTGTCACCAAACGAATACTTCAACCCATTATAAGATAGGGATTTCTATTTTCATGCCCTCGGTTCGTTAGTTGTACTCAGTTTTCCCCAGCCGCTTAGTTTTTCCTCACTTTTGCCCATCTCCTTGTACGAAACCGTCACATGGTCTGAAACTCGCCATCCGTCAGCCTTGTCGTTACATGCTGACAAGTGGGGCTGCATTCAGTCGGGTCCCGTAGTGGACCCTCACCGTTACGTGCTGACAAGTAGGGCCGTGTTCTGTTGGATCCCGTAGTGTACCTTTGCCGTTACATGCTGACAAGTGGGGTCATGTTCGGTCGATTCCCGTAGTGGACACCTCTCTCAACTTATCCAGATCAGCATTAGACCGATAGCTTATCCACGTGAGCGCTGGACCCACAACTTACCTAGGTTGGCATTGCAAGATAGGACCCCGAGCCAGCCCCGTGCCCATGCCCGTGCCATTGCTTCATTTTCATATAGTGAAATGTAATGCATTTATGAAAATTATACACCTTTGAACTCTTTTAAATCGCACTTAGGACATGATAATGTTGTGCTAATAAAATCCCGATCATTTATCATTTCCATGGAGTGAAATATAATGCATAAACTTGCATATACAAAAATTATACAGCTTTGAACTCTTTGAAATTGCACTTAATACGTGATAATGTCGTGCTAAGAAAATCTTGAGAGATTATCATTTTCATAGAGTGGAATGTAATGCACAAACTTGCATATGTGAAAATTATAAACCTTTGAACACTTTTAAATCGCACTTAATACGTGATAATGATGTGCTAACAAAATTTTGAGAGATTATTATTTTCTCCCCAATTTTCGTAGAGTGGAATGTAATGCATAAACTTGCATATACGAAGTTTATACACCTTTGAACTCTTTGAAATTGCACTTAATACGTGATAATGTTGTGCTAAGAAAATCTTGAGAGATTATCATTTCCATGGAGTGAAATATAATGCATAAACTCGCGTATACAAAAATTATACACCTTTGAACTATTTGAAATCACACTTAATACGTGATAATGTTGTGCTAAGAAAATCTTGAGAGATTACCATTTCCATGGAGTGAAATATAATGCATAAACTTGTATATATAAAAATAATACACCTTTGAACTCTTTGAAATCGCACTTAATACGTGATAATGTTGTGCTAAGAAAATCTTAAGAGTTTATCATTTTCATATAGTGGAATGTAATGCACAAATTATACACCTTCGAACATGTTCCCTTCAAATTATATTCAAGTTCATTTGTTTATGGAGTTAAAGTACAGGTGGCATACTCATTATTTTGCATGGATAGAGGGGTGCCCCCCGACAGACATATGGGTTATCTTGTCTGCTAGATCACAGAGGATCAACGGTAGGTGGGCATGATCCGTGTGACAACTGTCTCGACCAATCGGAGCGTAGCAGCGAAGATGAGCATAGGTGTGAGAGATTGATACAAAGAGAGGGGAAAACTGAGTAGCACTTAAGAACCAAGGGAAAAACTGAGTAGAACTTAAAAACCAAGGGCAAGACTGACAAAGGGATTCAAATAGAAAATAGAAAAAGATTTAAAAAATGTAAAATGTGTCTTTTATACAATAAAATACATCTTGGCATACATCAAACTATTTGCAATTCAAATATACACCAGTTTGACAATTATTGCATCATTAAGACAAACTATGTTTTGGGGAGGGATGTTTTGGGAAGAGGCTTGGGTAGAAAGCCATGAACCTTCATATATAGTAGGTGATTTGAGAAGTGGTAATTTATGTTAAAACTTGGTTTATATATATTTCTTATGGTGGCAGGTCACATAATAAGACTCCCTGGGTAGATGCCACTATGTTTTGCTCTTTTTGAATTTGTTGTGCATAAAATGACTCAATTAGCTAGCTAAAACCTATTCATTGACTCTATGTTAACCAGCCATCAGAGGGTAAAACTGAGTATATTGCACACGACAGTGTTACTACTGGAGGACAAAACTGAGTACAACCAAACTGCCAGTGTTATACTCGAGGGCAAAACTGAGTACAACTGAGTCGCCAGGGTTAGACACGAGGGAAAAAACGTGACTCATGGTACGCATGTGCGGTGCACGGGGCGGTAGCAGACACGTGTAGCCATGCACGGTGAAATAGCATACGCGGTTATGCGGTGCACGGTAGTGCAATGAAACGTCGCTTCCCTTCTCCTTTAATAGAGGCCTCCCCACTCACTCATCACTCACTCGCTCACTCAACCGTCTCCACTGTCCCATCACCTTCTACAAACCCCCAAGAAAACCCCAACCATGCCGGCAATGGAGAAGAACGACTCGGTAGCCATCGGCGCCTCCAAGGCCGCCGACAAGGAGGCCCCCGTGCCTATACAGGCCCTTGTCCCTGCATCCGCCGTAGCCGCCGACGAGGAGGCCCCCGTCGGTCTCGGGTAGATCCCGCTCGGCTAGGACCCCTACGAGGAGGTTGATTACATAAGGCCGGAGAACACCTACGACACCAGCATCGCCGACCCATGGTCGGTGGTAACCAGGGTTTTCTCCCCTTCCCTTGTTCTTCCCCCGTTCCCATTGTTGGATGCTAGATCATATGTTATTAGGGCTCGGTTGTTCATATTTTTACAGTAGCTAATCCTCTTGTGTTAGATCTCGTATTTCGATCAATCCCCCTATTCATATTTGAACCCCACGTTCGTAGTTGGGATCAGTATTCGATTTGGTTTGAGATTTGGGGAATAATTAGGAGATCTCAGTCAGTTAATTTATGAAAATAATCAATCCTAATAATCAAAGTATCTCAATCATGTCCTTATTGCACTCTACTCTTTTTTCCAACAGGAGGATAGCAACGACGTCCGCAGTGACGATGAGTCCATGGACACCAAGACTCTTCATGTGCCGAGGAGGCTGAAGTCTGGCCAGGACAACAACTTCTTCGCCAGCGACGTGTACAGGTGCCCCTTCTGCCCCACCAGGAGGCTCCATGCCACGGAATTCAACTTCCTCGTGAAGCATGCCGAGGACGTGAGGACCTACGGCGAGTCTGTGAACGTCCATGGCTTCATAGCCAAGCACCAGACGCTCAGTCTTCACCTCCGCAACCTCTAGAAGGTGGCTATCAAGGAGTGTTGTATGCCCCCGAGCAAGCCCAAGGTGCCCAAGGTCAAGGGACTGGGAAGTAAGAAGTGGAGGAGGCACCAGAGCGAGGAGGCGTAGGCCCTCCTGGTAGAGGCCATGAGGGGCCACTGATCTGCTGCTGCTACTGTAAAGCAGCTTCTTTTGTCTTGTTTGTGTTGAACTTGTCCACTTCTCTTGCTGAGCAGCCTAATTGTCGAACCTCGTTAAGTATCGTACTATATAACCTATATTAAATGCTTTATCTACATCTGCTTTGTTTACTGAATTTATTAGTTGCTGGTTAGTTTTGCTGCTCTAGATTTACTACCAGATTGGGGAAAAACAAGGGCAAAAGGAACAATGAATGAAGAGAGAAGCTTCTTAGATTTGCTACCTTTTTTGGCAAAAAAACACAAATGTTAGGGAGAGAGAGGGGAAAAGACGCTCTTAAAAAGGCCAATCATAAATAAAAATAACAAAAAAGAAAACTTATAATTTAGGCAATAGGACGCACGTAACCACCAAACGCGCCGACATGGTCCCACACCACGTCCCCCATAATCAGCGAGAGATGGATGGCTGGTCCGCTGTATATCATGGCCCCACCTATCAGCATGTAATGGCCGAGGCGATGTAACGTAATGCTCAACACACGACCCGCCCTAACGCAGTCCCACCGGTCAGCATGTAACGGTCAATCCTTTGACCTGACGGCATCCCCCCGTCCGA
Source organism: Avena eriantha (assembly GCA_910589775.1). Taxonomy (NCBI): domain Eukaryota; kingdom Viridiplantae; phylum Streptophyta; class Magnoliopsida; order Poales; family Poaceae; genus Avena; species Avena eriantha. The sequence continues at coordinate 543,843,362 of OU342743.1, forward strand.
GCGCATGTGAGGGTTTCGGAATGGAGGGAGGGCAAAATTGAGGAGAAACTAAGCGATTGGAGAAAACTGAGTACAACTAATGAACCAGGGGCATGAAAATAGGAATCCCTATAAGATAATGGTGTGAATGCCAAAATTAGGAAGACATTAATGATTTGCAAAAGAGATAATGATTTGGTAAAACAGAACATGGACATGACGTTTCCCGTAAGCATGCATGATCAATAAACACATATGTTATATGGTTTATGATGAGTAAAATGTGAGCTTGATTATTTGTACTCTAGTGCAAGTGGGAGACCGAAGGAGATATGCCCTAGAGGCAAATAATAAATAGGTTTTTATTCTCATATCTCAATTAGTTTATAATAGTTTCATATTGTGCTATAACTGTATCAAGTAGAAACATTGGTACATGTGTGGTATGAAACAACCAAGTCCCTAGTAGCCTCTATTCATACTAGTTCGTTGGTCATGAGGATGATATGGGTTTCAAGATAATGGGCATTTATGCCAATTGACAACGAGGTCATATCATTGGAGAGATGTGATGGACATTCCTCGAAGGATTGTGACACAATCAAGTCATATAGTTCATTGTTGCAACAACTAAAATCTAGACTCCTTTTCCTTAGACCATGAGTTTATATTACTCACTGTTTCTCGAGGCTGCTTTGACTGCATCAAACATCTGGTAATACGGTGACAATAAAGGTGTATGTTGGGTATTCCAAAGGAACAATAGATGACATGTGATCACAAGACCAGGATTTGTTCACCCACATGACGGGTAAAGATACATATGGCCGGCTTGGTGAGATTACATCCATAAATATTGCAACATGTGACTTGGTCATGGGGATGTAATATCTTGGTAACAAGTAAAATAGAACTTGTTGATAACGAGATTGAACAAGGTATGTGATAACAATGATTGGATCTCAGACAAGTCGTATCAAGAAACAAAAGGAAATTGAATACGACATTTACCAGTTCAAACGACATTGTCATCACGAATGCATAGGGGTCACATGGGCATCCCTGGTCCCTCTGTTGATCATTGATATATATCATGTCTAGAGCAATCCCGAGCCGTGAGGGGATACACTTAAGGGTACGATGAGAGCGATCATCCGTAAGATGGAATCACAGTAGATAAGAAAGCTAGAATTGTTCTGCAGAGATCCGAAGTTGTTCGGAGAAAGGAATAGAGGAAAAGACCGGAAAAGTGTTTTCGGATAAATGAGAATTTAAATATACATTTATTATATGTTAATTATAAATTAATATATCCTAAATAATATTTAAATTAAGATTTATAAAAGCAACTTTCATGTTAGGCCAAATCCTAGGAGGGAAATAGCCTAGAAGAAAAGCTGCAGAAAAAGGAAAATAAAAAGGCCCACGTAGGCAGCAGATAACAGCCGCCGCACTGGGTGGCAAGCAGTTATGCTGCACTGGCGGGCAGATATTACTTCATGCCACTTAGGGCAGACTACAGCCACTGGTTGCCACCGCTGCGGGCGGGCAAGAGCTGGGCCATGGACGAGGACAGCCGGCCTACCTGGGCCACCGGCTGCGAGCGCGCCTGGAAGGCCGTGGTCGTGGACCGGCCCACCCGGGCGACAGCCTCCACGCCGCCGCGCGCGGGAGATAGGGCGCAGGATGGGCCACCCAAGGCCCACCCGGCTGGAGCCTGTCCTCTTTGTTGGCTGCTGCCTCTTTTTCCTCTTGGGCTGGATTTTGGCCCATCCGGCTAGGATGAAAATCCTGCTGCTTTTTCTTTTAGCAATTAGTCTCACATAGCTTAGCCTTTAAGAAAGGCACACCCCCTTAGCCTATATAAAGGGGTGCCCATGGGTGGGATTAGAGAAACCAATATTCAATTGGACAAGTCCTTTGGTTGACTTCCTCCTTCCCTCTCTCTCTCTCTAGTCTTCACGCGTTGGCACGGTCCCAAGTAAGGACTGTCCATGCAAGAGATGATACACCTACAACACGCCATTGCGCTGCAGGGATTCCTAGCCGCATATCAACCTCCACACTCCCGGCGGGATCAGGGAGCCAGGGGTCTCATGGTACACCGGATGTGTATGAAGACACGAGGCGCAACACTTGGGGCACTTAAATGTCGTGCGACAGAGCTGCTAGACGATGAAGAAGGACCAAGGGGTGACCTGTGAGGAGCTTTGCGACCTTGAGGTCGGCTATGAGTACGACTACTTCAACCGCGTTCCTCTCGGAACGTTAACCGCATACGGTCTATAAGGGTATGTATTCTATACGCTCGGTCGTTACTGCATTACTACATAGATAGATCTTGGGCGTATTAGACAGTTCCAACGTATGAATTTTTCGTTTTCTACGGCGGAACCCCTTCACTATGACACCTGGAATGCCTTCTTCGCTAACCGGCAGGAAAGGGAACTCACCAGGTATGAGGGTGATGGCCCGCCCCCGGTGAACCACAATGAAGCCGGGTGCCACCTGTGGTGGCAAACCGGACAATTATCGGTGTGATGTGCTACATCGCCTAGGGAGATCATCCTCGTCTGCGGTGCCTCCACTTTCACCCAACATAGAGCCACAAGAAGGGTGGTGATGGTGAAGGCCGTGGGCGTAGCGGCATCGTCATCTAGGAGCCCCTTCCCCCGCGCGTCGCAAATCCGAGGCTAGAGTGGCAGGTGTCCTCGGAATATGCCATGGCTGGGATGAGGATCTAGCCGCGTGCGCCTAGCAATGACGACGGTGACAAAGACGAAGACGACCCTAAAGCTGTGTACTATAGGGATAGACATGAGTATGACTAAAGGGGGGCCTTTAGTCCCGGTTTTTAATAATAATAAATGTCTTGAGTGTTTGTCCTGGTTTTTTGTTGGACAGGGAGTGCCTCTATGGCCAGCTTAAGGGAGATACCTGAGGACTGGATCCGTAGGCATCTCCCTGAAGCCGGCCGTAGTGTTGTCCCTACTATCACACACCATCGTGGAGTTTATAACTTCTCTAGCTAGATCAATATTCCCGGGAGCTAACTAATTTCACATATTAGGGAGTGCCTCTATGGCCAGCTTCAAAGAGATGCCTGAGGACTGGATCCTTAGGCATCTCCCTGAAGTTGGCCATAGTGTTGTCCCTGCTCTCGCACACCATCTTGCAGTTTATAACTTCTCTAGCTAGATCAATACGTCAGGGAGCTAACTAATTTCACATATTAGGGAGTGCCTCCATGTCCAGCTTAAGGGAGATGCCGGAGGACTAGGCTCTGCCGGCATCTCACTCAAGCTGGTCGTAGTGTTCTCCCTGCTCTCGCACACCATATTGTTTGCAGTTGATGTTGGAAATATGCCCTAGAGACAAATAATATTAAGGATTATTATCATATTTTATAAAGTTTATGATTAAGTTTTATATCATGCTATAACTATATTGAAAGGAAACGTGAATACACATGTGATATATAAACAACCAGGGGTTCCCGGTGAAACTCTAGTCACTGGTTCATTGGTCAATAGATGATCAAGGTTTCCTGATCATGTGGCATTTATGCCAGTCCGAAATGGAGTCAACTCATTCTGAGAATGAGGTGATGAACCAATACCCAACCTAAACATCGTGACCCGATCATGTCACGAAGTTCAAGTTATGGTATTTAGAATAGATCTTGTAGACTATTCCTTAGACCATGAGAGTATATATCAATCACTGTCTCCCGAGAATGCTTAGATAGTATCAAACGTCACTTGGTAATACAGTGACAATAAAGGTGTGTTCAGGTATTCGGAGGAACCGTAGAGGCAATATATGTCAAGAGTGGGATTTGTCCATCCGCATGATGGAAATATACTCAAGGGTCCACTCGGAGAAGTTATATCCAATGGCTGTGCAACATGTGATTTGATCATATAGATATCACTTGTCGAAACGTGTCAAGTAGCATTGTTCGGTAACGAGATTGAACACGACATGGTGATGTCATTGATCAGATCTCGGGCAATGCAAGTACCGAGAGACAAAAGGAATAAGACATGACTATTCTAGTTCAAACGACGAAAGATCTTCGTGGAATGCATAGGGGTCACATGGCCATCCAGGTCCCTCTGTCGATCATTGGTCCAGGAGTGTCCCAACCATGTCTGGTGTGTTCCCGAATCGTGGGGTATCATGCTTAAGGGTTTGATGATGCTTAGAGAGTGTTTATAGGATCGGTAGAATCACCGAAGAATAGAAGAGAGAAAATCGAAAGGGTTTCGGTAAGTCCGGAGGATACCCGGAGTGGAGGTGGAAGGTGTTCCATAGCCACAAAGATTGAACAATATGTGAATGAATGTTAAATAATGATTTAATCACTTATTCATAATTATTTAATAAAAGAGAAATCAATTTAATGGTCAAAGGGCTTAATGGGCCAAATCGCGAAGGGGAAAAGGCCCAAGAGGGGACCACACCCCTAGGAGGGGCCTAGGGGGTGGCCGGCGGCCCTAGTGGGCCTTCCCCACGTGGGGCCCATGGTGGGGGGCTGGCCGGTGTGCCTTCCCACCCCTCTCCCATGATTAGTCCCACCCCGGAACTTTGAGGGAGGTAGTATCCCCCTTCCCCTATATATAGTGGGGTATTTTGATCAAAAAATACACAACACAATATTTAATAAAGGTTTCCTCAGTTTTGGGAGACCTCCAATTGATATCTCTCTCTTTCTATCTCTCTCTCTCTCTCTCTCTCTCTCTCTCTCTCTCTCTCCTGTGGCTGTGGTCCCAAGTTTGGACCGCGAACGAATCTTCACCGCGGAGCGTCGTCGCGCTGCGGGATTTGTATCCAGGAGCTCTACTTCCGCAACTGCTGCTGGATTGGGGAAGCGGGAGTCATCGCTAGGCACCAGATGCATGTAACTACCCGCGAGGTGTGACACTTGAGGCACTCAAGTCATTGGAGCCGCAGGAGCACAAGGACTTCATCATGACCGTGAGGTCGGCTTCGGCTCATCTACATCAAGCACGCTCTCCTGAGCGTTGACAACACTTTTCGGTCTTTAAGGGTAAGTTCGCGAAAATCCACTCCTGTTATTGCATTACTAAAGATAGGTCCTGGCAGCATCAGGGGTTCAAGGGCGTAGGGTAAAATTTTATTATTTTCATACGCGAACCCCTATAGTTGATAGCTTCACCAGGATGTCTATTTATAGATTAAGAAGCACAACATAGTGTCAACAGTTACAACATAATGTCGACACTCACCCCTGTCATAGTGCTGCCACCCACCGAAATAGTGTTACCACCGAAAGATGAACCTTTAGTCCCAGTTGGAGACACCATCTGGGACTAAACATTCTCGCGCCCGCCCCAGCCTGCCGCAACCCCTTAAGTCCCGGTTGGTGTCTTCAACCGGGACTAAAGATGAAATGATTGCCTTGGGAACTATTCAGAATGCTCGGGAATAATACGTTACATAAATGTTTTCTTCTGAGTTTTCAAAACACAGTTACATAAAATGTTTAAATACATTATTACACATCATTTCGTCGTGTGTGTCCCTTTCTGATTGCACCATAACAATGGAGCATCTTATGTGATTAACAAGGTTGTTGGATTAGTGTTCACTGCGAAGGGTGGAATTTCATGAGACTTATCATAATCTTTTGACATGTCTGTCTTGTCCTCCACTCCCATGATATTTTGTTTTCCCTGAAAGAACTATGTGGTGCTTTGGCTCATCGTCTGATGTATTCTGTTGCTCATGGTAACGCGGATGACGGGGACGATGGACACCTGCTCCTCCGTCTCTCTGCTTCTCCTATGTTGCTGAACAGAGGAGGATGGAGGGAAGAAGCATAGTAATGGAGCTTGCACGGGCCAACCACTCGGTACCTGCTGCGGTGAGGAGGTGGTGGGCCGGACCAACTAGACCCCGGGTAGGCCAAAATCCTGGCGACATCGTACCGTCTAGGGCAGCGATCGTTGCTGCTGCCCCTAGAGAAACTCCAATAACTTACCTATTTATGGGTAAGCAAAAAACATTTGGTAAGAGGAGAGAGAAGGTATGGGTAAGCAAAACATATCTTGCTTTTCCAGTTTACCCATACAAGCTTACCCAAAATTGGTTTGCAACATTTTCTTCTCTATATTACTTTCACACATATGACATATATCAATTTAATTAACACAAGATAATTGAAACTATTCATCACAAGTAGAAATATTATAAGTCCAACATAATAAAAGTGCATCATCTCCCATTGTATCATCTTGTGCAAATTCTTGAGATGGATCATCTTGTGGAAATTCTTGAGATGGTCCATTTTGAGAAAATTGTTAACCACAAGTATAACTGAGAAAGGCCTCATCATCCATATTACATGCAAATAAACATTCTTAGTTAGCATGAATTTAAGCATATTGTGCAAACTAGAGTTTGCAAATCAATTATTACAACACAACATATTGTGCAAGCCATATTATACAACCAAAACTATTGCAAACTATTGTGCCTTTTCCTAAACTTGGATACACATTCACAATTAATAGAAAAATATAGCAAAAAAAAATTAAGTGTGAAAATTCGGACCTTGGAGCCATTTCACCAAACACTCTGAGTGTGCAGGAGCCACCGACGAGCTGTGGAGCTGCAATCTGTGTCAGCGATGGCGTGGGTGCTGCAGTAGGTGGTTGAGGCGACGTCAGAGTAACTGGAGGTGGTGGAGGCGGAGCCTTCATGGCCGGAGAAGGAGGTGGTGGAGGCGGGGCTGCCTTTTTGGCCGGACGCGTGGCTGTAGCCGCAGGGACCTTCTGCGCCCTCTTCCGGATTGATTGCTTCGCAGGGGCAGGTAGAGGCACTGCCAAGGTCTCCTTGATGCGCGCCGGGTCGACGGCGGAGCCTCCAGCGCTGGCGGGAGCCCACGGTGGTGGAGCCAGACCTAGGCGTCTGGAGGTGCTGGGCTTGTTCCTCGCGAGCGCTGAGAGCACGGGACGGGTGGGAGGATGGTCGGCGGGGCCTTGCAGGAGTTGGGGTGGCTCAGCCATGGCGCGCCGGTGGCCGGAGGAACCGCGGCGAGCACGGCCGGCGTCGGCCGGGTGGGAGGGAAAATTCTGAGCGGGCAGTTTCCTGTTCCCGCGTGCGTTTTGGGTAGGATTGTGTCTTAACCAAAAATCGACTCTATCTACCCATATATGGGTAGGAGATGACAAAAAATGGGTGATCACCCAAAAAAATACAGTGGAGGACCACTTATGGGTAAGCTGTTGGAGCTGTTATTTTGCACTTCTTACCTATAAAAGCAGTTTTTTGCCCTCTTACACATATATGGGTAAGCTGTTGGAGTTTCTCTCAATCGCTGGTTCTTTAACTGAAGAAAACGATGTCTAATATTGCTTCTCTGAATCTGCCTGCAGCTGCTTGCTGCTGTTGCCCTCTACTTTATCTGTCCAACTGAATATTACTTCTACTACCTTCTGGAACTGAACCAGCAAGTTGATCTCTGCCCAGATTTTGAATAGAAGGTAACTTGAACAGTAACTTGAATGTGTTACGAACAACAAGAAGTTTAAGAAGGGTAGAAACCAAAGTTTAATATCCTAGCTGTGCAGAACATGACATTTACAAGAATTGAAAGAGGAAAGGAGTAAGATTGGGAGAGGAAGCACAATATGTCAATTAACCAGAGTTGATCAGGAGCAAAGTAGAGGTAGATTAGGAACAACACAAGGAAAAAACAAGATTTAAGAACATAGCAGGAAGGATTTTAGAATAAGGGTCCAAAAGGGTTTTTGTCCAATTTAGTACTGTTTGAATTCTGGAGCCTGGACTTTAAATCAAGAAGTGGTATCCAATTCAAATAGAGATAAGAAAGCAATAACACTAGCAGGGACATCTCCACATGTGGACATGAGAGAGATAGAAATGATATGTGTAGAGTATATTGAAGATTATAACATGATTTGGTGGAATGGATCCACACATGAGCCTATGGTTAGATTTAAATCCAAACAAGAGCAAAGAGCCCATATGCACCATATGTGGTGTAATTAGAGAATGATCATGGGCAAAAGATTAGTGAATTGTTAGTGATGGAAAAGAATTGAAGAGATATGCCCCAACTCAATTTGGGCATTACACCATTAATCAAATGGCACATACATGATATCAAGAAGCAAATATAATATATCAAGAAGCAAAGTACTAATAAGTCAAATGCAATATGAGAGGGAGAACCAAATGGAATGGGTTTTAATATGATGCTCAAATGCAAGGTGGCATGGTGACATGAGCATGATATAATGATGATGCAAAGAATAACATGTAGGAAGTAATGTTTTATTATAAAACCATGTAGCATTATAGATGTTAGACATATGGGATGCTACAACTCTCCCCCACTAAACAGGAATCTCGCCCCAAGATTCTAGGAAGAAGAAGACTCAAAGAGAACAGGGTACTTGGAACGAAGGTCGTCCTCGTGCTCCCAAGTGGCTTCATCAATGGAATGGGGCGACCACTACACCTTGTAGAACTTGATAGACTTGTTGCGGGTCTTTCGTTCTGCGACTTCAAGAATTTTGACGGGGTGTTCTTTATAGGAGAGATCTTCTTGGATATTGATGAGCTCGTGATCCACGGTCCTGTCGGGATCCTTGAAGCACTTCTTGAGTTGAGAGATGTGGAAGACATCATGAATCTTGAGTTGTTCAGAAAGCTCGAGAGCATAAGCCACTTCTCCTCTTTTGCCACGGATTTTGAAAGGACCGATATATCTAGGTGCAAGCTTGCCTTTTATACCAAAGCGATGAGTGCCTCTCATGGGAGTGACACGAAGGTAAACAAGATCACTAGGAACATACTCCATGTCTATGTGTTTTCTGTCATAGTTGCTTTTCTGATGACTCTGAGCAATTTTCAAGTTCTTAAGAATGATAAGAACCTTCTCTTCTGCTTGAGTGACAATGTTGGGGCTAAGAATTTTCTTTCACCTTCCCCTGACCAACCAATCAGAGTTCGACACTGGCAACCATAGAGGGCCTCAAAGGGTGCCATCTGGAGAGTCTTTTGATAGCTGTTCTTGTAGGAGAATTCAGCATATGGGAGGCACTCTTCCTACTTCATGCCGTAAGAAATGACACAAGCGTGAAACATATCTTTGGGAATCTGATTGATCCTTTCAACTTGCCCTTGCGACTGAGGGTTGTAAGCTGTGCTACAGTTTAGCTTTGTTCCCAAGACTTGTTGGAAACTTTCCCAGTACTTGGAGGTAAAGATACCCCCACGGTCTGAGCTGATTACTAGAGGAACCCCATACAGAGAGACAATTTTGTTTATATATAGCTCGACTAGCTGACTACCAGATATTGTTTCCTTGACTAGAAAGAAGTGAGCCGCTTTTGAGAGCCTGTCAATGACAACAAAGATTGCATTGTTGCCTTTTTGAGACCTTGGAAAGCTAGTTATGAAGTCCATCTCTACTTGCTCCCATTTCCATTCTAGAGGCTTCAAAGGTTGAAGAAGACCAGAAGGTTTTTGATGAACAGCCTTCACTCTATGGCAGTCATCGCACCCGGAGACATACTTGGCACAATATCATTTCAATCCAGGCCACCAATATTGTGTTTTCAGGTCCATGTAGATATCAGTGCTGCTAGGGTGGATAGAAAGAATAGAATCATGAGCTTCTTTAAGAACTTGCTCTCTCAAACCCGGATACTTCGGAACAAACATCCGGTGCTTAAATAATAGAGTGCCTTGGTCGTCAAGGTGGAAAGGTTCATACTTTGGAAGCTGAATCTTGGAGATGTTGTTTTTAGTGTAAGGATCACCAACTTGAATGGAGCGAACTTTTTCTTCCAAGAGAGGGGTAGCTATCAAGTTATGAAGATAGCCCTGAGGTTGAAGCTTGAGGTTGAGTTGACAGAATTCCTTGCACAAGAGAGGTTGTTGTTCTTCCACCATGAGGTTATTCACATATGCCTTACGAATGAGGGCATCAACCATCACATTTTCTTTGCCTAGAGTGTAGTTGATCGAAAGATCAAAGTCGTTGATGGTCTCAATCCATCTCCTCTAGCGAAGGTTGAGGTACGGCTGAGTGAAGATATACTTCAGGCTTTTGTGGTCCGAAAATATCTCACAACGGTTTCCAAGAAAGTAATGCCTCCATACTTTCAAAGCGAAGACAACCGCTGCAAGTTCAAGATCATGTGTTGGATAGTTGAGCTCATGAGTCTTCAACTGACGGTAAGCATAAGCAATGACTTGGTTTTCTTGCAAAAGAACCGCACCAAGTCCTTGGAGAGAGGCATCGCAGAATATCTTTAAAGGCTTTGTTGTATCTGGAGGAATCAAGACATGTGTTGAGGTGAGCTTTTCCTTGAGTGTTTCAAAGCTTTCTTGACACGCCGTTGACAAAAGAAATTTCTTGCCTTTCTTGAGGAGATCGGTAAGAGGCTTAGCAAGTTTTGAAAAGTTCTGAACGAAGCGACGGCAATAACTAGCCAATCCAAGAAAACTCCGGAATTCTTTGACATTTTTGGGAGGGAGCCACTCCATAATTGTCCGAACAGTCTCTGGGTTGACAGCAATGCCCTTGGCAGAAATGACGTGCCCTAGATAGGTGACTTCAGGAAGCCAAAATTCGCACTTGGGGAACTTTGCATACAGACGATTCTCACAAAGCTTTGTAAGAACACAACGAGATGTTCCGCGTGCTCTTCTTTTGACTGTGAATAGACCAGGATGTCATCAAGATAGACCACCATGAACTTATCCAGATACTCCATGAAAACTGAATTCATAAGCCTTGAGAATGTAGCAGGAGCATTGGTGAGGCCGAAGGACATGACCGTGTACTCGTACAGGCCATAGCGAGTGGTGAAAGCTGTTTTAGGAACATCTTCCTTGCGAATCTTGATTTAGTGATATCCACTTCTCAAATCGAGCTTAGAGAATACCACTTCACCAGCCAGCTGATCAAAAAGATCGTTGATCCGTGGAAGGGGATATTTATTCTTGATAGTTCTTGCATTGAGAGCTCGGTAGTCAACACAAAGTCGATCAGTCCGGACTCGCTTCTTCACAAAGATTGTTGGGCTACCCCAAGAGGAAGTGCTATGCTGAATGAAACCCAACTTTTCTTGTTCATCAAGCTGCCGTTTGAGTTCGGCCAACTCTGGAGGACCCATCTTATAAGGCCGCTTGGAGATAGGAGCGGTTCCAGGTTCAAGATCAATCACAAACTCGACCTCTTGGTCAGGAGGCATACCTGGTAACTATTCTGGAAACACATCTAGAAACTCACAGACCACATGAACATTTTGCAAGGCTTCCATAACATCAATGTTTTCGACACCCAAAGAGTAGAGCTGAATAGAAGGAGTTTGCCTTGGAGAATAGACTATATGGCCTTCGGGAATTTTCAAGGAAACCGAGTGTTCAGCACAATCAATCACAACTTTATTTGCAGCCAACCAATCCATGCCCAATATGACATCAATCTCTGAATTGCCAAGAACAATCAAGGAGGCCAGAAATGAAGAACCACTAATTTGAATTTGGTTGCCATGACTGATCTTGGTAGGTAGCATTCTTGCCCTAGGAGAAAGAATCATTAACTTTTTATCCAACGGGTCTATAGCTAGCTCATGCTCATTTGCAAACTTGTGAGACACAAATGAATGCGATGCACCAGAATCAAATAAAACTCATGCATAAACTAAGTTAATAGGAAGCGTACCCATCACAACTCTAGGTGGGTGCTCAGTTTGAACATGTTGATGTTGTTGGCGCGAGCAACAGCTGACCCGAGCTTGGTGTTGATGTTGAGAGCCCGTGGTGCAGGTGCGCGAGGATCAATTGTCGAAGCAGGTCTTGGAGGTGGAGGAGGAAGAGCCTTGTTGTACATAGGACAATTCCACTGCTGGTGTACAGTGTTCCACACGATAAACAAGCGCCACTCAGACGAGGAGTAGAGTAGCCATCGACTCCTCCATACGGCGCTCTAGGGTAGTTATGGTTGTAGCCCCTAGGAGTAGCGTTCAAGGAGTTTGGTGGCCTTGTTGAGTAGCTTGAAGGTCTTGGCGGAGCAGGGAGCTGTGATGCGGTATTAGGGACCCACACATAGCGCTTAGAAGGAGTTACCATTGCTGAAGAACCAGTTGTGTCACGGCTATGCTTCTTGGAATCATCATATGCCTGTTTACTTGCCTCCTCTTGAAGGGCTACTTGCTGAAGCTTGAGCAACGAGCCTGGAGTGGTATGGGTGAGAGCATATTTTATTGAAGCATTTATCCCTTGATGAAACCTCTTTTGCATTTTCTTGTCATCAGAAACCTCGTCACCTCCATAGCGAGATAGATTACGAAGTTCTTGATGTAAGTGTTGACATTGTCATTGCCCTGCTTAAGATTCAAGAACAACTCCTTCATGCGTTCCATAAAAATTTCAGGCAGATATTGTTATTTGAAAGCATCAGTGAATTCTCCCCATGTTGGCTGAAATCCAAGAGGACTTGCTCTCAGATATCTCTCCCACCAAAGAGCGACTTCCCCATGCATAAGGTGAGTAGTGCATTTGACCTTGTCGTGCTCAGCAACATCTGCGGTATCCAGTAGCCTCGTGATCTACCGGAGCAAATCGTCAGCATCTAGTGGCTCGACGGTCACCTCAAAGTGCCGAGGGGCGAACTTCAGGAAGTCTTTCAAGTTACCATGTTGGGGAGGTGGTGGAGGTGGTACGAACTCATTCCTCCCGATGCTCTCCTCGAACCTCTACTGGTTTTGCTGCATAGTTCCCAGAGTATTCCCCAAACTGACAAGCGCATCACCTAGCTCTGGCAAACCCGGGACATCATCATTATTGAAGCGAGGCATCCTGTAATTGACGGGAAAACTTGTGTTAGTACCATAATGGAGAATTATTAATAATCCAAAGTAGCACTAAATTAATAATCCAAAATAGCACTAAAACAAAATTAACCAAGATTAAAGGATACAATTTACTAAGATGATATTAAAATATCAAGCAAAGTTCATAGCACCTAGAAGATAGTTAGCATATCGCACACGACTGGAAAGGAGTGTGGAACACAAATCTACCAAAGAATTTTTTTCCGCAAATTTCGGTATTAAAATACCAAGTAGGTGCGCAAAACCACTTAACATTTAGAGCTTAGCAGATTCACCCATTCAATCTACAAGAGCGAATGATAAAAGTAGTGGTATGGTCATGACTCCATCCCGCACTCAAAGCATTACTTCGAACAAGAATAGGAAAAACACGCAACACAACTCTTATCCTTCTTGCAAAAAACTGAAGAGATTAATAGATATAGAACGAACACCCCTAACTATACCGCGTTGGTAACAAAGAGTATGATAGATCGCATCAGTTTACAAAGAATCGGATAGATCGCGTCGGTTTACACAAAGCCTGTCGGTATGGAATGTACCAACAGTTGATAACCAAAGGAAGATTGCGACAATAAGGTTGGATGCAACATATTGACAAAGAATTACACACACATCCTATGGTACTATGGAAACCTCAAACACGTGAATCCTAGTTTGAATTTTTAGAAGCGGATAGACAAACCTTACATTTCCTTACCTAAAAAGGGTGGGTGGGTGGGTAGGAAGAAAAATGGAAGCAGTCCTACTAACATAGGTATGATTACTCAGATGCTTATGATTTGCTACCCTATACTGGGTAAAAGGCTTCTGGCCCATGAAGATTTCAGATGATAGCCTAAGGAAGCAGCCGGCAAAGACTTTGATCATATTAGGAAAGAGACTATGAACCAACATTGTGTTGGTATTGTAAATACGTGTATGTAAAACCTATCCGCATACAACTTTGAGACCCGAACTATTATATATAGGATGGGAGAAGCCCAAGCGAGGGTACCGAAAAACTCCCAGACAACTTGTAATAGTGCGATTTCCAAATATTCAAGCGAGTTTGACTCCATTGTTTTCTTGACATCCGACGAAATCCCCAGCATTCTCTTTTTGCGCGAAACCCTAAGTCCTTCACCATGGACATTGCCGAGGTTACCCCTCGTCAATTGGCGCCGTCTGTGGGAAACCTGAACGCTAGAACCATGGATTCAGGGACCGCTCTCCTCCAAGCATCAACCGAACAAAAGCCGATCCACACCCGCCCACTTCTTTATTGGTACCTGCTGATTTCAATGGTTGATTCGATCTAATCATCGGAAGCTTCCACTTCCAAGTAGAAAACCCTACAAGAATCGCACCCTTCGGCCCTGATCACATCAGAACCGTTGGTGGGAAAACCTACGCTTACGGTAGTACCAGCATCATCCGTCGGATCCTCCATGGACGCAACATCACAGATTGAAGCAGGGGAAGACAACGAGCAAATCGAGACGGATCTGGGGGACCTTGATGGTCTTTACGACAATCTCTCCTTCAGGTCAGGTCCTCAGCCAACTCCACCACGAGAAGCAAACCCAGAAAATTTAGAACCCGAAGGAAGCAGCAAAAATGTCGACTTTGGAAAAAGGATGGCGAAGATCTACCCAGAACTACAATCTCAGAATATTACCAATACATCCTTCGGGGAGGAAGACAACGTCATCATCCCACGCATAACACGCCACCAAGTGTGCATGGTCAACGGAAATACCTCAACACCATGCGACTCTAATGGTAACACTATCCTCAACCCCAATGATATTTTATCGGATGACAATGCAGGAAATCACAGCAATGAAGGGGACCACGGAAACGGAGGAGAAATGGCGAATAACCGCATAGTCCAAGGAAGAGGCGGAGAACTGCGTGGAGCAGAGAGGCAAACTCTTCGGCTACCAGCAGTGGCATAGCAAAAAGCAAGAGAAGCAATTTCGGGAGCAGTTCCGATGACAGCGGATGCTTCACACGAGGATTTATTAGCATACCAACATCTGCTTCATCACAAGAAGGGAGACCTACACAGGATGCAGAGGCAACTCGACGAAAGAAAGAGATTAGCCGACAAATCCAGCTTATGACGGGCATAGATAACCTCTACTCGAGGATTATGAAGCATAACAGGAGGAGCACCGCCAAGAAGGGGAACATCTCGACTGTAGAATATCCCCGAAGCAGAAAGAAGCGGACTCATCTAGGATCTTGATCTATCATTCATGTCGATTGACCAAGCAGGAAACATCAAGGAAAAAACGGCCCAGGCAGCCATTGTGGCCTCGCAAACATATCTGATCACAACTCAGCCCGCACCCGACGATCCCCATGAGGCCCTCCATCGCTCCGCCCTTATGAACCTTAGCATGGTTGGAGCCTCTCTCGCGGAAGCAGATCAAGGAACCATGTGATAGCTCGATAGATCCTCACGCCATCGCAGCAGCCCTCGGCAAGTGGGACATACCCGACGATCTCGATCGCCACACCAGGCACACCTCATAGGACCCGAGCCACGAAGCAACACAAGAAATGACAACACGTAACACAGGAACAATGGATGAAGAGATGAAAACCACAATCGATGATGCCATGATGGATACAACGAAGACAATTATGAGCTATGTAGGGCTAGCTGTTTCACTCAGCGATTTGCAAAAGCTCAGTACCCAAGGACTTCAAACTTCAACACGACCGCCAAAAGTATGATGGACTCCAGGAACCCGAAGCATGGTTAGCAGATTATTTGGCCACTATCAAGTTACAAGGTGGCTCCACAACTACCGTAATGCAAAGCTTACAACTACACCTCACCGGCGCCGCAAGATCATGGCTCAGACAGTTACCCGGAGATTCCATCAGCAGTTGGAATGACCTGGAAGATAAGTTTATCTGACATTTCCAATCCACGTTTAAACGACATGCATCCTTGGACCAGTTGCGGGCATGCAAACAAAAATCTGGGGAATCAATAAGAGCATTCATCCAATGATGGAATATCATAAAACACTCCGTTGAGTCCATATCCGATGAAAGGGCCATCGATGCCTACAACGACGGCCTCCGTCACCGAGAATTCATAGCAGAACTAGGATGGGTTAAACCCAAAACAATCTCACAATTAATGGAAATAGCAAATCGATGGGCTGATGGAGAAGACGCGCTGCATAAGAAGCATACGTGATCACCCAAGGAAGATAGGGATAAACGCGACAATGATAGAAGAAGAAGGAACAATGATGGAAACACGGGACCAAGTTACGTCGCATCCAGTTCCTCGGGTGAAGGTAACAACAGAAGCAATAACTACAATGGCGGATACCGCCATATCAGGGACGACATCGGAGGAAGCTAGTCACCACAGCAGAACCAGCCAAGGGCTCAAGACCCACCCATGTCCGCAATGCAAATGCTGGAAGGACCCTGTAATATGCACTTTTACATCAACTCAGCAGGCATGCGACAATCTAACCATCTAATGAAAGAATGCCGAACATTCTTGAAGATGCAGGAGCTATGTAATGCAAAAGCAACCAAAGCGGCAAACCGAGGATACACATCTACACCTGGCACATTAGCCATCGACATAGCACCACCACCATCACCAGCAGTGCTACCACAAAACACAACTAATCAAAACAGTGAATACCCTAGGTCAAAAGGGGCAATGTCCATGATTCAGAAAGGGCGTCCATCCAACAGAATCCATAAGCTCATCACAAGACAAATCAATATGGCAGAAACAACAACATCAACCACACCCGAATATCTCCACTAGTCAGTGTAGAAATCACATTCAGCAGAGCTGATCACCCGCTTAGGGTCCCACGACCGGGTCACTCAGCTTTGATAGTCGAAGCACAAATTGGCGGGTTTGATATGAGCAAGATCTTCATGGATGCAAGAAGCAGCATAAATCCGATCTACGCAAAAATGCTAAGAGAAATGGGCAATCCCTTGGACAATCTCGTGCCAACAGAAACATCTTTCCATGGAATAGTACTAGGTAAAGCCGAAATTCCTTTAGGAAAAATATTTCTTGACGTTGTATTTGGATCCAAAGTAAATTTCAGGCAAGAAAAACTAGAATTTGAAGTCATGGATTATCCATCACAATATCATGCGATCCTGGGACGACCAACTTTTGCACGGTTCATGGCAGTTCTGCATTATGCGTACCTAGTCATGAAAATGCTAGCACCAAAAGGAATCATCACGGTAAAAGGAAGCTTCACATGTGCCGACAATTGCGATCGGGAGTTCAACAAATTTTCTGAATCTTTCGGGATGGCAATGGAGTTCGAACAACTCAAAACTTAAGCAATTGTAGAAACACTGGAAGTAGCGCGTGTCAGTCTCGATCAGGCTTTTGACACTTCAAAATACACAAAAGAAGTACAAATCCACCTCATCGATCCGACAAAAACCAACATTTGTGGCTTCCAATCTTGGTCCCGCATAGGAAAGCGTGCTCATCGGGTTCCTCTGTGAGCACTGGGAGATCTTCGCATGGCTACCTTCTGACATGCCGGGAATTCCTAGGGAACTCGTTGAGCACGCATTAAATTTGGATCCAAAGGCAAAGCCAATAAAGCAACCGCTTCGCAGAACCAAAGTGTAAAGCCATTGGAAAGGAGATCCATCAACTTACCGACACCAACTTTATCAAAGAACTAACAAAAGCAGAGTGGGTCGCAAACCTAGTATGTGTTCCAAAGAAAAATACTATAGAACTTCGTATGTGCATCGACTTTACTATATTGAACAAACATTGTCCAAAAGATCACTTACCATTGTCGCGAATCGACCAAATAATCGATGCAATCGCGCGATGCGAACGTATTTCTTTCTTGGATGCTTACTCAGGATACCACCAGATTAGGATGAAGGAAGAAGATCATGAGAAAACGGCGTTTATCATGCCTTATGGTGTATTCTGCTACACAACAATGCCCTTTGGCCTCAAGAACACCGGAGCAACATATCAGCGGATGATGTAGAAATGTTTGGGAATCCAAATAGGCACAAATGTACAAGTATATACCGATGACGTTATAGTTATAAAAAGACAAGGATTTGCACTCATCAAGGACCTTGAAGAAACGTTAAAAAATCTCGACAAGTTTAGCATCAAACTGAACCCAAAGAAATGTTCCTTTGGAGTCCTAGTAGGGCAACTCCTCGGATATTTGGTATCAGCAAGAGGAATCAAGGCTAATCCTGAGAAAATACAAGCAATTTTAACAATGAAAAAGCTAACAAACCTATGTGGCATCCAACAGCTACCGGCGCGAGTAGTGGCACTTAGTCGTTTCATTGCAAGATTAGGAGAAAAAGCGTTGCCATTTTACGCCCTGAGGAAATTGGAGAAATTTGAATGGATGGAAGAAGCTCAACTCACCTTTTAAGATCTTAAAAGGACACTTTCGACATCTCTAGTCATCGTGTCTCCTAAGGAGAAAGAGCCTTTACTGCTTTATATCACTTCCACAAATTAGGTGGTCAGCACGGTCTTGGTCGTCGAACCACCCGAAGAAGGAAAAACCCATAGTGTATAGAGGCCAGTCTACTTCCTGAGCGAGGTATTATCGCCATCCAAACAAAGGTACCCACATTACCAAAAACTAGCGCATGGGGTATTTATTACAGTAGCAAACTCTCCATTACTTTTCAGAACATCCAATCATAGTGGTTAATGAAGCACCTTTGTCAAACATCCTTAATAATCCAGAAGCATATGGGCGTGTCTCTCTATGGGGCATCAAATTATCCCCTCGAGACATCACGTATGATAAGCGCAAGACAATCAAGTCACAAGTTTTGCCGGATTTTATCATAGAATGGACAAAGTTGCAATGTGCGGGTCCTCCTGACCTTTCTAGTGCCTGGACAATGTACTTTGATAGATCAAAAAGAACAGAAGGAGCAGCGGCAGGAGTCAAACTAGTATCACCACAAGGCGACAAAATGCGCTACTTCGGATGAACTTTGCAAACACATCCAATAATGAAGCTGAATACGAGGCCTTGTTGCACGGCATGCGAATTGCCAAAGCTTGCAGTGCAACTCGCCTCAAAATCTTTGGAGATTCCAATCTTGTGGCATAGCAAGCAATGAACAAGTGCGATGCCGTCGGCGAAAACATGATTGCCTACCATGATCTATATGGCATTATGGAAGCTCAATTTGATGGATGCGAAGTATCGCACATAGGGAGAGCAAGCAATGAAGAAGTCGATTGTCTAGCAAACATCGGATCCCTGTGCTTACCAGTGCCACCCAGGGTTTTTTGGGAAGAAATAACGGAACGATTGATCAAAGCAAAAGGAGTCTCCGAGGTCGTAGCACCAAAAATGGGAAAAAAGAGTAACCTGCAAAAAGACTCGGGGGCTCCATCAGCGACCAAGAGTATAGAAGAGGCCATCGAAGAAGAAGAACATAATTTGGAGAGGCTATGCTAATTGAACCTACATGGATGCAGCCGTATATAGCATACATGACTAAGGGCGAGCTACCCGAAGATGTGATAGAAGCCCGGCGAATCACCCGAAGATCAAAGGCCTTCAAAATAATCAAAGAGGAGCTGTATAAGAGAAGTATTCGGGTGTATTGCAGCGCTGCGTAACACCCGAAGAAGGAAAACTTATACTCAAAGATATACATGAAGGAGTTTGTGGTCATCATGCTAGTAGCCGAGCAATTGCTGCCAAAGCATTCAGGACGGGATTTTACTGGCTCACTGCAGTTCAAGATGTAAAAGATATCGTCAGAACATGTGAAGCATGTCAACAGTTTGCAACAAAGCCTGGAGCACCCGCCTTGATCTCCTAGAGCCAATCGTCAGCATCCATGGCTCGACGGTCACCTCAAAGTGCCGAGGGGCGAAATTTAGGAAGTCTTTCAAGTTACCACGTTGGGGAGGTGGTGGAGGTGGTACGAACTCATTCCTCCTGACACTCTCCTCGAACCTCTGCTGGGTTTGCTGCATAGTTCCCAGAGTATTCGCCAAACTGACAAGCGCATCACCCAGCTCTGGAAAACCCGGGACATCATCATTATTGCGGCGAGGCATCCTGTTATTGATGGAAAAACTTGCGTTAGTACCATAATGGAGAATTATTAATAATCCAAAATAACACTAAATTAATAATCCAAAATAGCACTAAAACAAAATTAACCAAGATTAAAGGATACAATTTACTAAGATGATATTAAAATATCAAGCAAAGTTCATAGCACCTAGAAGATAGTTAGCATATCGCACACGACTGAAAAGGAGTGTGGAACAAAAATCTACCAAAGAAAAAATTTCCGCAAATTTCGGCATTAAAATACCAAATAGATGCGCAAAACCACTTAACATTTAGAGCTTAGTAGAATGTACCAACAGTTGATAACCAAAGGAAGATTGCGATAACAAGGTTGGATGCAACGTATTGACAAAGAATTACACACACATCCTATGGTACTACGGAAACCCCAAACACGTGAATCCTAGTTTGAATTTTTAAAAGAGGATAGACAAACGTTACATTTCCTTACCTAAAAAGGGTGTTATTGGAGATATGCCCAAGAGGCAATAATAAAGTGGTTATTATTATATCTTTATTTTTGTGATAAATTTTTACATCCCATGCTATAATTGTATTAACCGGAAACATTAATACTTGTGTGTTTTGTAAACATAAAAGAGTCCCTAGTAAGCCTCTTGTTAAACTAGCTTGTTGATTAATAGATGATCATGGTTTCCTGATCATGGATATTGGATGTCGTTAATAACAAGATCATATCATTAGGAGAATGATGTGATGGACACACACCCGTAGTAAGCGTAGCATAAGATCAAGTCGTTAAGTTCGTATTGCTATAAGCTTTTAAATGCATAGTAACCTAATCCTTCGACCATGAGGTTGTGTTAATCACCATCACCGGATGGGTACTTTTATGACATCAAACACCGCTTCATAACTGGGTGGTTATAAAGGTGTCATTGGGTATTCTGAAAGTATGTGTTGAAGCGCATGGACCAAGATTGGGATTTGTCCATCCATATGACGGATAGATATGCTCTGGGCCCTCTCGGTGGAATGTCATCTAGTTAGCTTGCAAGCATGTGACTGGGTCACAAGAGATGACATATCACGGAACGAGTAAAGAGTACTTATCAGTAACGAGGTAGAACTAGGTATGGAGATACCGACGATCAAACCTCGGATAAGTACAGTATCGCGTGACAAAGGGAATTGGTTTCGTATGTAAATGGTTCTATCGATCACGAAGTCATCGTTGAGTATGTGGGAGCCATTATGGATCTCCAGGTCCCGCTGATGGTTATTGATAGGAGATGTGTCTCTGTCATGTCTACATATTCACGAACCGTAGGGTGACACACTTAAGGTTCGAAGTTGTTTTAAGTAGATATGGAATGTGCGTTGGAGACCGAATGTTGTTCGGAGTCTCGGATTGGATCCGGGACATCACGAGGAGATCCGGAATTGTCCGGAGAATAAGATTCATATATTGGGGATCATTTTCTAAGTTAGGAAATGTTCCGGAGTGTTTGTATGGAGATTCTGGAAGGTTTCGGAATGTTCTAGAAGGTTCTAGAGGATTTCTTGGAGTTTGCTTGAAAACCAAGAAAGGGTCAAAGGAAACCTAGTGGGGCAAGACACGGATTCATGGGGGAGGAGGACTCCTCCCCCCTTCCCACCACCGGCCATAGGAGGGGAGTCCTACTAGGACTCCCCCTCCCCAGGCGCGCCTCCTCCCCTTAAATAGAAGGGCAGGGGCGCCCCCTCCTAGTCCTCTCCCATAACTCCCAATCTCTGCCGCCTCTCTCCTCCTCCTTTCTTCTGCACAGGCATAGGCGAAGCCCTGCAGAATTCTCTACTCCACCACCACCACCACCACGCCGTCGTGCTGCTGGGATTCCGTGGAGAAGATCTACTACCTCCGCTGCTCGCTGGAACGAGGAGAGGAAGGTCTGCTTCGACTCCGCACGTGTGACCGACTGCGGAAGCGCTGCCGAATCGCGGCGCCGGAAGGATCGTCAACTTGACCGACTGCGGGAGCGCTGCTGGAACGCGACGCCGGAAGGATCGTCCACACGATCTTGAGATCGGCAAGTGATCGACTACATCAACCACGAGATCTAATCTCGTTAACGCTTTCGAATCTACGAGGGTTAGTTCCTATCTATCTCGTTGCTCATGTCTAATATATTAGATCTTGGCTTTTATCTAGATTAGATCTGGGTTTTGTTCGTTCTTGCGGTAGAATTTTTTTGTTTTCCATGCTACGAACCCATCAGTGGTATCAGAGCCGTATCTATGCGTAGATCTGTTGCACGGGTTGAACACAATGTTTTTGTGGGCGTTGATGCTTTTGTTGTCGGTGTCTTAGCGTGTACTTTGCATCTTGCGGCATGGTGGGATGAAGCGGCTCGGGCTAACATTACATGTCATCGCACATGAGACTTGCTCCACGCTTGACGTGCAACTTGCTTTGCACAAGTGGCTTTGCGGGTGTCTGTCTCTCCCACCATAGTTAAGATTCAATTTACAATGAGCATCTGACAACAATTGTATCAACGTTGTGGTTCTTGTTCATAGGTAAGATCGGTCTTATGCGAAAGCCCCAAACCACGTAAAATATGCAAAGAAAATTAGAGGCGTCTAACTTGTTTTTGCAGGGGTTTTGTGATGTGATATGGCCATCATGTGATTATGATTGTATTTGATGTATGCAATGATCCTTATTGTAATATGGCAACCGACAGGAGCCTAATGGTTGTCTTCAATTCTGTTAAGACCTGCGTGTCTATTCATCTTGTAATAGCTTTGTTCCAAGTAGTTATAATAGTTGCTAGTGATGATGGACAACCATGAAGCGGCGCCACGAACCTTGACGCCACGCCGGTGATGATGGAGATCATGTCCATGCTTTGGAGATGGAGATCAAAGGCACAAGAAGAAAGGCCATATCATATCACATATTATGAATTGCCTGTGATGTTAATCCTTTATGCATCTTGTATTGCTTAGATCGCGACGGTAGCATTATAAGATGATCCCTCTCACTAAATATCAAGTAATAAAGTGTTCGTCCTTAGTTGGCACCGTTGCTAAGACTCGTCGTTTCGAAGCATCTCGTGATGATCGGGTGTGATAGACTCTACGTGTGCATACAACGGGTGCAAGCCAGATTTGCACATGCGGAAACTAAGGTTAACCTTCACGAGCCTAGCATGTACAGACATGGTCTCGGAACACGGAATACCGAAAGGTAAAGCATGAGTCATATGGATGATATGATGAACATGTTGATTGTTCGCCTTTAAAGCTACATCATCTCACGTGATGATCGGACTTGGTGTAGTGGATTTGGTTCGTGTAATTACTAAAACAACTCGAGGGATGTTGTTTTGAGTGGGAGTTCATTTGTAATTTGGATTAGTCGAACTCAATTTATCATAAACACAATCAAAGTGAATTTGCATAGTTTGTTGTAGTCATTGGCATCCGTTCACCACCTTACGCTTAGTTATGTTGAGATAGTGGAACTATAGAAATTCTGGATATTTACTTTACGAACTGGTATCGTATTGTTTTGAATGTCAATTTCAAGTTTATAAGTCCTATTGCAAACTTTCAGCAAACTCTATTTACTCCATGAAGTTTAATAAATAGTATTGAATCAAGAGTAACAATTCCAGTGTTAGTATCTAATGTATCATGTTTGCCTCCATGATTCTTGATACTCAAAAGATTGTTTTTAATATCAAGTTTATCTAAGAGCTGAAAGCAATGTTTCAGAAACCATAATATGTGAAAGGTATTGCGATATCTGAAACAATGTGTTGGTTACAACATGATAGAGTATACGTCCTCATATTTGATGAGAATTTGTGAAGGTTGGAGACGCTAGTCGTCCTAATCCTCCAAAAGGTTCTAAAAACAAACATTATACTCGCAATTCACCTTTATAAGCTATAGCAGCTTGATCATGAAAGTTTTCATGATAAGGATGAATAGAAGATGTAAGTAAAATGTTTACTACACTAAAATATTACTAAATAATGGATTCTTGAAAAAACACCAAACATTTGATGATGGTGATCCACCTCAAAGTGCAAGTCCAAAGGTATTAGTGGTTGACTATATACACTTTGTACCATGTGTCATGTTGATGACACCACTATTGATGTTGATAGATTCTTTTAAAAGAAAAGGAATTGCTAAAAGAGAATCTATAAAATATTTGGCAGAAAATAAAAGGTTGGAGATGTCCAACTTAGGCATATAGAAGATATACATGTTATGGTTGTATTCCTTGCTTGTTAAACAATGTGGTTCTCCGGTATTGGATACCAAATTGGTTGGTATGAAGTGTCATACAGGACAACACAATTCATGAACTGCAATGGCCTATGTAACTAGCAAGAGAAAATGTGATGATGTTCATCGAAAACAAACAAAGGGTTGTTGTGTTGCTCGTTAACATCAAAGCTTGCCTTCAAGATTTGTTTCAATAATTGTTATTTGGATCAGGTATTATGACGACAAAAGGTTGTTCAAATAATTACCGTATTCCATAATAGATGGATGATATACAAGTCTGGTTGGAGAAATAACGACCATGAAACTAATGCTAAAATGTCGCAAGACAAATGATTGAAAGATCACTTGCGAAGTGACATCGCCGTTTAAATTATATTGAAAGGGATACATGAAGAAACTCCACGTTGATGGATTTTTGGAGTCTTTGATTTGGATCAAATGACGCTTGTGATACTTTCCTGGAGATAATTAAAACTCCGTTCGTAGGACAAAATAGGAACAGACGACTAACTGCTTGTAATTTGTACATATTGATGTATATAGTCCATTATGTGTAGTCGTGGGCGATGGATTTCAACTTCATATGCTTTCTCTGAAGATTTGAGTGAGTATATGTATATACTTACTCAATAAGGAAGAAGTAAGAAACATTTGAAAAATATTCAAAGACTTTCAAGATGAAGTGGAAAATCATTGTAACAAGAAAATAAAAGAGTTTATGATTGGATCATAAAGAAAGATGTTTGAGTTACAAGTTTAGCAAAACACCTAAGATTTGAGGAATCGTTCCATGGATTTGCATTTCCCAACACACCATAGGATTATGGAGTGTTCGAGATATGTAATGAAACCTTGTTTTACATGGTAAGATCAAAGGTGTCATTTATAAAACTTCCATTATATTTTAAAGATTAAAGCTTTAGAGACTACCGCTTTTACACTGAAAAGAGCTCCATCGTGATCCGTTGAAATGACAACATGTGAGTTATGGTTTGGGATAAAACCCGAATTGTCTTTTCTTAAATATTTGTATGCTATGCATAAGTAAAATGTTTACAACCAAAGTAGGATAAGCACGTCTTTGTAGGTTATTCCAAAGAATTTGTTGGGAATTTCTCCATAACGCCGAGGACAAAAGAGTTTGTCGCTTAGAACGTCAAGTTTCTTGAGAAGGAATTTTTCGTGAAAAGTTAAGTGGGAGGACAATAGAACTTTGATAAGGTTGTTGAACCTTAGCTATATGTGCTAAGTAGCGCAGCGCCGGAAAGTGTCCCGGTGGCGGCCACAATGCTCATGGCTCTCGTGATTACAATAGGTGTGATCTTGGAGATTAGAGTTCCTATAGAACCGTGTGGGTCGGTAAGAATCAAATAGTAAGATTTGATAAGCAAGTCGTTATTGTTTTGACAATGATGAACCGACTACATGCAAAGAAGCGATGATGGGCCCTGACTCCATAAAATGACTAGAAGTCATGGAATCCGTGATAGTATCCATACACGAGAAATCAAGTTTCTGAACTTTGAAGACCCTCCAGAAAGGCGTGAAGCCTATCGGTCGTGTTTGGATCTATAAATAAAATAGACATGGATGTTTCAAATCTATGAAATAGTCGACATGTCGGAAAGAGTTTACGACAATGTTCAAGGAATTGACTATGATAATATTTGATCTTTCATAGCGATATTTAGTCTGGACGGATTAATGTAGCAACCACTACATATATTTTGGTATATGGTAGTTGAACAAACAAAACAAGTTCTTCTAATAGAATGGTTACCTAGGACGTATACATGACAAGATCCAAAGGGTTTTGTTAATTCAAAGGATGCTAAAAGAGTATGCAAAACTTCAATAGTTGAAGTGAGCATCGCGGAGTTGGAATCTTCACCGTGATCAAACCGTTAAAAGGTTTAATTTCATCAGAGACGATGAAGATGTTTGCATTTTGCAAGAAATTAAGTGGGAGCGCTAAGACATATTTCTAATACATTATGTAAAAGACATATTGTTGATTAGAAATAATGTATCTTTTATTGACACAGGTTAAGAATTTCATTTCGATGAAAGACTTAGGCATAACTCAAGAATTAGGCATCAATGTCTATATGAATAGATTGAGGCACTAATATGGTTTTGCCAAATGTACATAGATAAGATGTTGAATGAGTTCAATATGGAAACAACAAGAAAGGTTCTTGACGCACGGAAAGGACTAAATCAAGATTCAAGTGTGTTGACACGAGATTCAAGTGTTTTGACACTTAGTGAAATCACACGAATATTTTGAGCAATCATTCTTTGGGATGTACACATCCAGATATGTCCTATGCTCTAAATGTTATGAGCATATACCAGAATGATTCATAAGATGATCATTGGACAATAGTAAAGATATTCTTATGAGCTTTGGAAGAACTAAGAATATATCATGTATAAGTAACAAATAGTTAAAGGTAGTTCATTGTAAAGTGTTACATTGATACTAGTTTTGTCATAAGATACAAATTAAATTTATCTCAATTTAGACTATGGGTGGCACAATATAATGGAAAGGATGTTCCATGATGGATTTGGATGAGTTCCAAAGTTGAGATATTGTGACGGATACTACAACAAAAGGCTAAGTATATAACTGCTATAGTAGCAGTAAAAGAGGGCATTTGTGTTAAGTAGTTTGTTATCAAACTAGGTGTGGTTCATAGTGGGATAATACTATGAAGATACATTGTACGACAATTGTATCAACATGATTTAATCCCAAGGAACTAAAGGTCTCACCAAAGGACCAAATTTATACAATGCCATCTCATTGGAGAATGAGTAATGCGTAGAGACGCAAGGACATGCAAATACACACGGACCTGGAAGTGTCAGATCCAAAGATTATGTTTACCACTAGAAATAGTGTCTATACAACACCAGAAAGCCATAGGTGTTGAATGCACAAGTTTTTTTAACTAGATTATTGACTCTAGTGCAAGTGGGAGACTATTGGAGATATGCCCAAGAGGCAATAATAAAGTGGTTATTATTATATCTTTATGTTTATGATAAATGTTTACATCCCATGCTATAATTGTATTAACCGGAAACATTAATACTTGTGTGTTTTGTAAACATAAAAGAGTCCCTAGTAAGCCTCTTGTTAAACTAGCTTGTTGATTAATAGATGATCATGGTTTCCTGATCATGGATATTGGATGTCGTTAATAAAAAGATCATATCATTAGGAGAATGATGTGATGGACACACACCCGTAGTAAGCGTAGCATAAGATCAAGTCATTAAGTTCGTATTGCTATAAGCTTTTTAAATGCATAGTAACCTAATCCTTCGACCATGAGGTTGTGTTAATCACCATCACCGGATGGGTACTTTGATGACATCAAACACCGCTTCGTAACTGGGTGGTTATAAAGGTGTCATTGGGTATTTTGAAAGTATGTGTTGAAGCGCATGGACCAAGATTGGGATTTGTCCATCCATATGACAGATAGATATGCTCTGGGCCCTCTCGGTGGAATGTCATCTAGTTAGCTTGCAAGCATGTGACTGGGTCACAAGAGATGACATATCACGGAACGAGTAAAGAGTACTTATCAGTAACGAGGTAGAACTAGGTATGGAGATACCGACGATCAAACCTCGGATAAGTACAGTATCGCGTGACAAAGGGAATTGGTTTCGTATGTAAATGGTTCTATCGATCACGAAGTCATCGTTGAGTATGTGGGAGCCATTATGGATCTCCAGGTCCCGCTGATGGTTATTGATAGGAGATGTGTCTCTGTCATGTCTACATATTCACGAACCGTAGGGTGACACACTTAAGGTTCGAAGTTGTTTTAAGTAGATATGGAATGTGCGTTGGAGACCGAATGTTGTTCGGAGTCTCGGATTGGATCCGGGACATCACGAGGAGATCCGGAATTGTCCGGAGAATAAGATTCATATATTGGGGATCATTTTCTAAGTTAGGAAATGTTCCGGAGTGTTTGTATGGAGATTCTGGAAGGTTTCGGAATGTTCTAGAAGGTTCTAGAGGATTTCTTGGAGTTTGCTTGAAAACCAAGAAAGGGTCAAAGGAAACCTAGTGGGGCAAGACACGGATTCATGGGGGACTCCTCCCCCCTTCCCACCACCGGCCATAGGAGGGGAGTCCTACTAGGACTCCCCCTCCCCAGGCGCGCCTCCTCCCCTTAAATAGAAGGGCAGGGGCGCCCCCTCCTAGTCCTCTCCCATAACTCCCAATCTCTGCCGCCTCTCTCCTCCTCCTTTCTTCTGCACAGGCATAGGCGAAGCCCTGCAGAATTCTCCACTCCACCACCACCACCACCACGCCGTCGTGCTGCTGGGATTCCGTGGAGAAGATCTACTACCTCCGCTGCTCGCTGGAACGAGGAGAGGAAGGTCTGCTTCGACTCCGCACGTGTGACCGACTGCGGAAGCGCTGCCGAATCGCGGCGCCGGAAGGATCGTCAACTTGACCGACTGCGGGAGCGCTGCTGGAACGCGACGCCGGAAGGATCGTCCACACGATCTTGAGATCGGCAAGTGATCGACTACATCAACCACGAGATCTAATCTCGTTAACGCTTTCGAATCTACGAGGGTTAGTTCCTATCTATCTCGTTGCTCATGTCTAATAGATTAGATCTTGGCTTTTATCTAGATTAGATCTGGGTTTTGTTCGTTCTTGCGGTAGAAATTTTTTGTTTTCCATGCTACGAACCCATCAGGTGTGTGGGTGGGTAAGAAGAAAAATGGAAGCAGTCCTACTGACATAGGTATGATTACTCGGATGCTTATGATTTGCTGCCCTATACTGGGTAAAAGGCTTTCGGCCCTTGAAGATTTTAGATGATAGTCCAAGGAAGCAGCCGGCAAAGACTTTGATCATATTAGGAAAGAGACTACGAACCAACATAGTGTTGGTATTGTAAATACATGTATGTAAAACCTATCCGCATATAGCTTTGAGACCCGGCCTATTATATATAGGACGGGGAAGCCCAAGCGAGTGTATCGAAAAACTCCCAGGCAACATGTAATAGTGCGATTTCCAAATATTTGGGCGACTTTGACTGCATTGTTTTCGTGACATCCAACGAAATCCCCAGCATTCTCTTTTGCACGAAACCCTAAGTCCTTCACCATGGACATTGCCGAGGTTACCCCTTGTCAATTGGCGCCGTTTGTGGGAAACCTGAACGCTAGAACCATGGATTCGGAGGACCGCTCTCCACCAAGCATCAACCCAACAAAAGCAGATCCACACCCGCCCACCCCTGTATTGGTACCCGCCGATTTCAACGGCGAATCCGATCTAATCATCGGAAGCTTCCACTTCCAAGTAGAAAACCCGCAAGAATCACACCCTTTGGCCCTTATCACATCAGAACCATCGGTGGAAAAAATTACGGCTACGGCAGTACCAGCATCATCCGTCGGATCGTCCATGGACTCACTAGCACAGATCGAAGCAGGCGAAGAAAACAAGCAAATGGAGATGGATCTAGGCGACCTTGATGGTCTTTACGACAATATCTCCTTCAGGTCAGGTCCTCAGCCAACTCCACCACGAGAAGCAAACCCGGAAAATTCAGAACCCGAAGAAAGAAGCAAAAATGTCGACTTCAGAAAAAGGATGCCGAAGATCTACCCAGAACTACAATCTCAGAATATTACAAGTACATCCTTCGGGGAAGAAGACAACGTCATCAGCCCACGCATAACACGCCACCAACTGTGCATGGTCAACGGAAATACCTCAACACCACGCGACTCTAACGGTAGCCCTATCCTTGACCCCAGTGATATTTTATCAGATGACAATGCAGGAAATCACAACAATGAAGGGGACCACGGAAACGGAGGAGAAACGGCGGATAACCGCATAATCCAAGGAAGAGGCGGAGAACCGTGTGAAGGAGAGAGGCAAACTCTTCGGCTGCCAGCAGCGGCATGGCAAAAAGCAAGAGAAGCAATTTTGGGAGCAGTTCCGATGACAGCGGATGCTTCACATGAGGATTTATTAACATACCAATATCTGCTTCATCACAAGAAGGGAGACCTACTCAGGATGCAGAGGCAACTCGACGAAAGAAAGAGATTAGCCGATGAATCTAGCTTACGATGGGCACATCTAAGCTCTACTCGAGGATCAGGAAGCATAACAGGAGGAGCACCGCCAAGAAGGGGAACATCTCGACTGCAGAATATCCTCGAAGCAGAAAGAAGCGGACTCATCCGGGATCTTGATATATCGTTCATGTCGATTGACCAAGCAGGAAACATCAAGGACATAACGGCCCAGGCAGCCATTGTGGCCTCGCAAACATATCTGATCACAACTCAGCCCGCACCCGACAATCCCCGTGCGGCCCTCCACTGTTCCACCCCGATGAACCATAGCATGGTGGGAACCTCTCTCGCGGAAGCAGAGCAAGGAACCACACGATAGCTCGATAGATCCCCACGCCGTCGCAGCAGCCCTCGGCAAGTGGGACATACCCGACGATCTCGATCACCACACCAGGCACACCTCATAGGACCCGAGCCGCAAAGCAACACAAGAAATGACAACACGCAACACAGGAACGATGGATTAAGAGATGAAAACCACAATCGATGATGCCATGATGGATACAACGAAGACAATTATGAGCTATGTAGGGCTAGCTGTTTCACTCAGCGATTTGCAAAAGCTCAGTACCCAAGGACTTCAAACTTCAACACGACCGCCAAAAGTATGATGGACTCCAGGAACCCGAAGCATGGTTAGCAGATTATTTGGCCACTATCAAGTTACAAGGTGGCTCCACAACTACTTGGAGCAGTTGCGGGCATGCAAACAAAAATCTGGGGAATCAATAAGAGCATTCATCCAATAATGGAATATCATAAAAAACTCAGCTGAGTCCATATCCAACGAAAGGGCCATCGATGCCTTCAATGACGGCCTCCGTCACCGAGAATTCATAGAGGAACTAGCAAATCGCTGGGCTGATGGAGAAGACGCGTTGCATAATAAGGATACACAATCACCCGAGGAAGACATGGATAAACGCGACAACGATAGAAGAAGGAACAACGATGGAAACACGGGACCAAGTTACGTTGCAGCCAGTTTATCGGGTGAAGGTAACAATAGAAGCAACAACTACAATGGCGGATATCGCCATATCAGGGACGATGTCGGAGGAAGCCAGTCAACACAGCAGAACCAGCCAAGGGATCGAGACCCACCCATGCCCGCAATGCAAATGATGGAAGGACCCTGTAATATGCACTTTTACGTCGACTCAGCAAGCAGGCGACAATCTAACCATCTCATGAAAGACTGCCGAACATTCCTGAAGATGCAGGAGCTATGTAATGCAAAAGCAACCGAAGCGGCAAACCGAGGATACACATCTACACCTGGCACATTAGCCATCGACGCACCACCACCACCATCACCAGCAGTGCTACCACAAAACACAACTAATCAAAATAGTGAATACCCTAGGTCAAAAGGGGCAATGTCCATGATTTATAAAGGGCGTCCATCCAACAGAATCCATAAGCTCATCACAAGACAGATCAATATGGCAGAAACAGCAACATCAACCACACCCGAATATCTCCAGTAGTCAGTGTAGAAATCACATTCAGCAGAGCCGATCACCCGCTTAGGGTCCCACAACCGGGTCACTCAGCTTTGATAGTCGAAGCACAAATTGGCGGGTTCGATATGAGCAAGATCTTCATGGATGCAAGAAGCAGCATAAATCTGATCTATGCAAAAACACTAAGAGCAATGGGCTATCCGTTGGACAATCTCGCGCCAACAAAAACATCTTTCCACGGAATAGTACTAGGTAAAGCCGAAATTCCTTTAGGAAAAATATTTCTTGACGTTGTTTTTGGATCCAAAGTAAATTTCAGGCGAGAAAAACTAGAATTCAAAGTCATGGATTAGCCATCACATTATCATGCGATCCTGGGATGACCAACTTTCGCACGATTCAGGGCAGTTCCCAATTATGCGTACCTAGTCATGAAAATGCTAGCACCAAAAGGAATCATCACGGTAAAAGAAAGCTTCACACGTGACGACAATTGCGATCGGGAGTTCAACAATTTTTTTGAATCTTTCGGGATGGCAAAGGAGTTCGAACAACTCAAAACTTCAGCAATCGTAGAACCACTGGAAGTAGCACGTGTTAGTCCCGACAGGCTTTTGACGCTGCAAAAGACACAAAATAAGTACAGATCAACCCCGTCGATCCGACAAAAACAACATTTGTGGCTTCCAATCTTGGTCCCGCATAGGAAAGCGTGCTCATCGGGTTCCTCCGTGAGCACTGAGAGATCTTCGCATGGCTACCTTCTGACATGCCGGGAATTCCCAGGGAACTCGCTGAGCACGCATTAAATTTGGATCCAAAGGCAGAAGCCAGTAAAGCAACCGCTTCGTCGCTTCGCAGAACCAAAGCGTAAAGCCATTGGAAAGGAGCTCCATGGCCTTACTGACGCCAATTTAATCAAAGAACTAACAAAAGCAGAGTGGGTCGCAAACCTAGTATGTGTTCCAAAGAAAAATACTATAGAACTTCGGATGTGCATCGACTTTACTACATTGAACAAACATTGTTTAAAAGATCAGTTCCCATTGCCGCGAAGTGACCAAATAATCGATGCAACCGCGGGATGCGAACGTCTTTCTTTCTTGGATGCTTACTCGGGATACCACCAGAAAGGATGAAGGAAGAAGATTAGGAGAAAACGACGTTGATCACGCCTTATGGTGTATTCTGCTACACAACAATGCCCTTTGGCCTCAAGAACGCCGGAGCAACATATCAGCGGATGATGCATAAATGTTTGGGAAGCCAAATAGGCAGAAACATACAAGTATATACCGATGATGTTATAGTTACAACAAGACAAGGATCTGCACTCATCAAGGACCTCGAAGAAACGTTCAAAAATCTCGACAAGTTTAGCATCAAACTGAACCCGAAGAAATGTTCCTTTGGAGTCCCGGCAGGGCAACTCCTTAGATATTTGGTATCAACAAGAGGAATCGAGGCTAATCCTAAGAAAATACAAGCACATTTAACAATAAAAAAGCCAACAAATCTACGTGGCGTATATCAGCTAGCGGGGCGAGTAGCGGCACTCAGTCATTTCATTGCAAGATAGGAAAAAAGCGTTGCCATTTTACGCCTTCATGAGGAAATTGGAGAAATTAGAATGGATGGAAGAAGCTCAACGCGCCTTTGAAGATCTTAAAAGGATAGTTTCGACATCTCCCGTAGCCGTGTCTCCAAAGGAGAAAGAGCCTTTACTGCTTTATATCACTTCCACAAATCAGGTGGTTAGCACGGTCTTGGTCGTGGAACGACCCGAAGAAGGAAAAACCCATGGTGTACAGAGGTCAGTCTACTTCCTGAGCGAGGTCTTATTGCCATCCAAACAAAGGTACCCACATTACCAAAAACTAGCGTATGAGGTATTTATGACAGCACGAAAACTACTCCATTAATTTTCGGAACATCCGATCATAGTGGTTAATGAAGCACCTTTATCAAACATCCTTAACAATCCAGAAGCAACTGGGCGTGTCTCTCTATGGGGCATCGAATTATCCCCTTGAGACATCACGTATGAGAAGCGCAAGGCAATCAAGTCACAAGTTTTGCCGGATTTTATCATAGAATGGACAGAGTTGCAATGTGTGGGGCCTCCTGACCTTTCTAGTGCCTGTACAATGTACTTTGATGGATCAAAAAGAATAGAAGGAGCAGGGGCAGGAGTCAAACTAGTATCACCACAAGGCGACAAAATGTGCTATATACTTCGGATGAACATTGCAAACGCATCCAATAATGAAGCTGAATACGAGGCCTTGTTGCACGGCATGCGAATGGCCAAAGCTTGCGGTGCAACTCGCCTCAAAATCTTTGGAGATTCCAATCTTGTGGCACAGCAAGCAATGAACAAGTGCGATGCCGTCAGTGATAACATGATTGCCTACCTCGATCTATATGGCATTATGGAAGCTCAGTTTGATGGATGGGAAGTATCGCACATAGGGAGAGGAAGCAATGAAGAAGCCGACAATCTAGCAAACATCGGATCCCTGTGCTTACCAGTGCCACCCGGGTTTTTTGGGAAGAAATAATGGAACGATCGATCAAAGCAAAAAGAGTCTCCCAGGTTGTAGCACCAAAAACGGGAAAAAAGAGTAACCTGCAAAAAGACTCGGGGGCTCCATCAGCGACCAAGAGTATAGAAGAGGCCATCGAAGAAGAAGAACAGGAAATTGGAGAGGTTATGCTAATTGAACCTACATGGATGCAGCTGTATATAGCATACATGACTAAGGGCGAGCTACCCGAAGATGTGATAGAAGCCCGACGAATCACCCGAAGATCGAAGGCCTTTAGAATAATCAAAGGGGAGCTGTATAAGAGAAGTATTTCGGGTGTGTTTCAGCGCTGCCTAACACCCGAAGAAGGAAACATTATACTCAAAGATGTACACGAAGGAGTTTATGGTCATCATGTTAGTAGCCGAGCAATTGCTGCCAAAGCATTCAGGGCAGGATTTTACTGGCTCACTGCAGTTCAAGATGCAAAAGACATCGTCAGAACATGTGAAGCATGTCAACGGTTTACAACAAAGCCTGGAGCACCCACCGCTGAGTTAAATCCTATACCTCTGGCTTGGCCCTTCGCTCAGTGGGGACTCGATATGGTGGGAAAACTTCACAAATCATCACTAGGAGGACACGTCTTTCTGCTATTAGCAGTCGACAAATTTACTAAATGGACCGAAGCAATGCCTATCACCACCCAAGACGAAACTTCGGCTGTGAATTTCATTAAATCCATAGTACTTCGGTTCGGCATAACGAACACCATCATTACAGAAAATGGAACTAACTACACTTCTAATGAATTCAAGGAGTACTGCCAGGAGATGGGTGTCAAAGTAAGCTACGCCTCGGTAGCTCACCTGCAAACAAATGGACAAGTAGAAAAATACAATGTACTAGTTACTCCTGGACTCAAGAAAATACTACTAGCACCACTTGACAGAGCAAAAGGAGCATGAGTTGATGAATTACCATCTATCTTATGGAGTTTACGTACAACCCCAGATAATTCAACACAAGAGACGCCTTTCTTTATGGTCCACGGTGCACAAGTCGTGCTTCCTGTTGAAGTGTCACATAAATCCCCAAGAGTAGCTGCATACGATGAAGAGGAATCAAGAGAAGCACTCGAAGATGATGTGGGTGCACTTGATGAAGCTCGAGATGAAGCCCTACAAAGAGCAACTATGTACCAGCAAAACTTGCACAATTACCACAACCGACGATTGCGGCCTAGCTCCTTCATAGTAGGGGACCTAGTTCTTCGCCTTAAGAAAGATGGCCACCGAAAGTTAGAATCATCATGGGAAGGACCATACATCGTCACAGAAGTTATCCCTGGAGGAGCATATCGATTACAAGACAAGAAGACATGAGTCAAATACTCCAATCCATGGAATGTAGCGCAACTACAATGCTTTTACGCATAAGATTACTTACAATACGATAAGATTTACTGTTCGATTTTTTAAGACAGAACATCCAGGACAATGGCGAGGCGCCATCCGCAAAATAATGTATCATCGGTCTTTCGCCTTATGTATAAAAAGATAAGTTTTCATACCTTAAGCTCTTTATTATTTATATCCTTTCAAAATATCTATGTTTTCCATCAAGCTAACAACAACTATGAGCCTATGTCCAGATACAAGCATCCGAACATAGCCTCGGGGGCTACTCCCATCGGGAGCGCTAGCGCGCCCCCGATAGAAATCCAATTATGTATGATTAAAACAAAAATGTTCCTGATTGAAAATACTTATGAGTTTTACATTGATGTACCCTCAAAAAGGTTACTCCCATTGGGAGCCGGCATAAAGCATTAAACTATCTGATAAAAGTCAGAAATATTGGCAGTCCAGCAAGACAATCGCCAAAAAACCAAAATCTCATATCGTGCTCAAACACGACAAAAATTCGAATGCCATGTTCAGAAACATGAAGATACGATGAAAAATCCCGACGGACGCGTTGGGTACGCGATTAAATGGAACTAAGATTGAGTATTCGATAAGACCTCAGCGGCCCGAACTGAATTACGCCAGTAGTAAATTCCGAGTTTAGGCCTGGGGATTTGAATTTGATGTAGGACAATTAACTGATTCTTGATCCATCAGAAGCATCAGACTCGTTGTACCAAATCCCTATGAAAAATAAAAATAAAAGAAATAAAAATAAAGGAAAAGAAGGAAAAAGAAACTTTGAGACTCAACCTGAAGTTGCTGTTCAAGTAGAGTCTCGAGGGCTACTGACATAGGAATGATTACTCGGATGCTTATGATTTGCTACCCTATACTGGGTAAAAGGCTTACGACCCATGAAGATTTCAGATGATAGCCCAAGGAAGCAGCCGACAAAGACTTTGATCATATTAGAAAAG
Source organism: Avena eriantha (assembly GCA_910589775.1). NCBI lineage: Eukaryota > Viridiplantae > Streptophyta > Magnoliopsida > Poales > Poaceae > Avena > Avena eriantha. The sequence goes on from OU342743.1 coordinate 543,880,130, forward strand.
AGCCTATGAACCGACATTGTGTTGGTATTGTAAATACGTGTATGTAAAACCTATCCGCATACATATTTGAGACCCGACCTATTATATATAGGACAGGAGAAGCCCAAGCGAGGGTACCAAAAAACTCCTAGGCAACTTGTAATAGTGCGATTTCCAAATATTCATGCGACTTTGACTCCATTGTTTTCCTGACATCCGACAAAATCTCCAGTGTTCTCTTTTCCACGAAACCCTAAATCCTTCACCATGGACATTGCCGAGGTTACCCCTTGTCAATTGGCGCCGTTTGTGGGAAACCTGAACGCTGGAACCATGGATTCGGAGGACCGCTCGTCACCTACTCTCACGTTTAGTTTTTCCTAATATACATAGCTACCCAAAATATTTTCTAGACTGACAACTACCATCTTGGCTGAGACCTTGAAGGGAGGAATGGACCAATTGTAATACCTCGGACATTACGCTCTAAGTTCAAGCCTAGATGAACCAAAAGTGGATAAAGGATTTTACCGTGGAGGCCCAAGGCCACCCACGTGTAGGCCCGTCAAAGCGGAGCAGGGAACAGTACCGGCCGATCACCTTATCCACTTTCAAGAACATCGGGAAAAGAGCGAGTGGCGTAAGCGACAGGTAACGCGACCACGACATATAAAAATGAGTATGTATGTTTGTGATTTACAATAGACATCAGAGTCACACCATCTAGAAACAATAGAAACAGAAATATTCAACGCGATACGGCAAGACCCAAATATCCTAAATAGATATAATATTTTAGGATACATCCTCAAACATCACACAACAGAGTATCAAGAGGAAGCGGAAAACATGACCCGAGTACGGATAAGAAGGAAATCAGCATAAGATGCTCTGAAAATAAGCACATCCCGCCCATAGATCTCATGGATCTCCATCCCCGGAATCTCTACACCGAATAGTCGTTGCCACCATCATCCGTCTCTTCAACCTAGTAACCTTCCTGATAGTATACCTCTCCATCTGAACCAAATATTTATTATGTGAGATCTTAGGGGTACTCAGCAAGTCTTAATGCAGCTAAAGGGAACAACCTGGGGGTGACGCAATTGCAGCGAAAGATAATATATACAAAGAGCTATAGAGACTCGCTACACATCCGCCCAACCAGAGATGGACGGGCGCCCGTTAATTAATAGCAACAGTTATATAAGCAACATAAATAACCTTGCTCGCCCTCCTTCTCGCTTACCGACAAGAAGGCGTTAGAACATCCCATCTGTTGGCAATTTTATTTACCATTCCATGAGTGCTGTACTAATTACTAGTCATGTCTTAGTCAAATTAAAGGCGGTACTTTAGTTATGCTTGTCTATGATCGAGAAACTATGCTCCAAGTCGACACGGCTTTCAAAAAGATTTACCCTGCAGGGGTGCACAAATAGCAACACACACGATCAACCTCGGGAAAAACCAAATAAAATGCAACAAGGCCTCACGACAATGCATTCATAGGATTCTTAAATTATTTCAGGGGGCTACCCCACTAAGCTACCCGCAACGAAGTTGGCCGGCTCCGAGACGGACCCATGGTTTGTGTCAATGGCTGTAAACGACTGGGAACTTAAAAGTGTGACTGGACTTATCAATACCGTGAAAACATTCCACATTCTAAAATAATACAGGTGCTCCATGCATAATTGTAAATAAAGCAGTAAAGCATGGCATAAGTACCGGATAATAATAAAGCCCAAACTACTTTGTGGTCCCAAGAAATAAAGTGTGAATCAAGATCAGGCAAAGGGGGATCCATAGGGTCTCCCATATGTGGATAGTACGAATAGTCAAGGAACATGAATCAAGTACTCAGGGTCCGACGTGATACAAGTGAGCTTAAAGAATCAAATAGTAGATAATGCTCACCGATGCCTCTTTCATTAGTTATCCCATTACTATTCAGATTAAGTTGTTTAGGTACCTCATTATCCAATGACTCACATAAACCCTACACATGCAATTCTACGATTCGCATGACTCAATCAACTCCTGTAGTAATGGATCATGAGATGGAGGAACAAGCTTCGGTGGGGTTTAAGAGTATATGCAGTACTTGGGATTCAATTCAATGCAATCGTGACTCAATGATGCAAGAGTAAGATAGAAGCATAGGTACTATATATATGCAAACATGAGGAATTGCTTGCTTGGCAGATCAGTAGTAGGGTAACCAGAATCTGGGTAATACTCTTGGTTCTTCTGATAATTCCCTTGCTCGGCGTTTGTCCGGAATAAAAGCCAAACACACAAAGGATCATAATAAATAAAGTGCGCAATCATATGAATATATGCAACAAGCAAACAAAGTATGCCATGATGGAATGATACACAATTGCATGGTAGAACATAGCTTGGCATGGGTGAGGTGTGGAACAAGAAATAAGCATTTTTATTAGTTGTTTATTCATATTTTCTCCCATAAATCTTGCTGCCCCGTTAATATTTATATGATGCATGCTTCAATTCATATCATGGAACGCATAGTTAGAACAGGCTCGTCATGCTAGTCGATTTAGACATATTATTTGTCGAATTTAGAGTTACGGAATTAAAGTTATTAATTATTTCGTCTTCTAATGAAAAGGCAAAAGTGTATAGATTTAAGTATTTAGGATAATCCAAATTCAAAACAAAATTTATACTTTACTAGCACATAGGCCCGTGCGTTGCAACGACAAACATAATAACGAGTTTTGAAAAGAAAAAATATCAACGCGATATAAATTTTGCCAAAGTCGACCAACCCATGCTTCCCTAGCCTTAGTTCCCCTTTTCGTTTTAATCTCAAAATATTTTTATTCAATCTATTCTGTTGTATTACATAGCAAAGATGGTATTATAAAATATTGAGTAATCTTTTTTCAGTTAATATCACCACTATTTTTTTCTGTTTCTTCACCATGACATACCTAATAGTTGACAAACATATACAGACTACATATCTTTCTCTTAATGTCCTACGCGTAGAGCATATTGTGCTTCTTGGAAAATGTTGTGTGTGTATTCCGTCTAAGATCTACTTTGAGTACCTCACTTTATATTTATCACATAGTGTTCTGTAACAGGATAAGCCACATCAAAAACACATGATACTACCCTCATTATATAAAAAAGGTAGATTTTCCGTGCAAAATAAAGAAAAAGGTAGATTTTACACGTGATTGTTGTATGGATTTATCCATCCTAACAAAAACTAAATAATACAATATATCGTCCTGTCCTCCTGTCCACACAACCCAAATTGACCTAATTACCTAGATTAGCGATTACACATATCGGAACTCTCTCTGAAACCCGACGAAATCAGGAGGACGTGGAGGCAGCTTGGTGGTGGAAATTTTGGTTTCCTTCCATGAGTTTAGGATCGTAGTTTTGTTGCAAATCAACACGTCGGGAAAGGACTGGATCGTGGAGCACAGACTTATCTACGCCCAAGTAAGTATATAGCATAAAATAGGGAAAAAGACGTGGATGGTTGGCGATAATCATGGGAATCTACCGTATGCAAACTTGCAGACCCCCTTCCCTCCTCTTCTCCCTCGTTTTCTTTGCTCCACGTCATCTGATATGGCATCTAGACAACTTATTTGGACTGTTGCTCCCTTACACCGTTACATGAGACCGCGCGCACACACGCCAGGGACGGCAAGGGCGCAAGGTGGAGCCTACTTTGTCCAGTCATCCTTGATAGCTTCTATCCATTGTGGCCAACGGAATGGCAGAGCCACGACGCTAACCATCGGAGGGACACACACGGAGAGGTGATCACTTCTAGCCATGTTCTACCACCGAGCTCCACCAATAGGATAGCTAAGGCCTCGACGTGAACTTCCATGCCAACCACTCAGAAGCTGCACCGTGTCGGCGTTCCCAGGATGTTGGTAAGGAAGGTGGGGGGAACGTCCTCGGCAGCGCGGCGCTCCGGCAGAAGACGACGAAGTCCCCGCCGTGCCGGGTCACCTCCCCTTTCCTGCGGTGCAGCGCTGCGAGGCTCTACTCGTTGAACGCGGAGTACTTCTATGTCCCCCCATCGAAGTCGACCACACCGTGGTCGTCTCTGCCGGTGTCATGGAAGATCAGCCGCGGCACTGGCTTCAACCGGGGCTTCTCCTTTGCTGGATGGCTCATGTGTGCTACGAAGGCCAAGGAAAGAAATCACAAGGTAGTGCATTCTCTCGCACCATGCCAGGGCACCCGGACGTGGCAGCATATGCGCCCTGCATGATCGTGGATCACGCTTCATATGCGCGGTCCACCACTATTCGCGTCGTGATCCCGGACCACTCGGCTGTGACGGTGGGCATCGAGACTCGGGACATCTGCTCAGGATCTCCTCGACCAGGTGCACGAGGTCGTCTAGCAACACCTGCCCGAAGGAGAATAAGGACCGCTCAATGAAGATTATGTCTCTCGTCGATATGGCTCACGGGGCTATTTCGATGTATGGCCCCAAGCCGGGCGGTAATGTGGAGGATGCCGGAGGCGAGGTAGATCAAGGAAGAGTCGCCAAATAAGGCAGCTGTGAAAACCGCAGAAGGAGGCACGACGGGCGCGCGCGCGAGGCGGAAAGGATCTAGCGCATAAACCAACGGGGTGACGCCTCGATTTCACGTGTCATGTATATATATACGCAACCGTAGGTGAGAGAGCCTAAACCTGATCGATATGAAATTGTTTTCTTATACAGGACACTAAACCGAAGGTGCGACATCTGTAGAAACACGCAGCCACAGGTATGAAAGCGCCTAGACGAATGGACCAAAGCGCACTCCGACAGACGAAGAGAGAAATACTCCTCTTTTTATTATTATTTATTATTAGGTATAGATATAGAATTCTTTAAACATATTTAAACAGGTTTGCTTTTAGAAGTTTTTCAAATTGAAGAATACAACGATTTATAAACTGTTTGAAAAGGTTAGGGGGGTCTATGCTAAATGGACAAGCTGCTAGGGCCTCTGCGTATTTAACAGCACAAAGTCAGGGTGCAACATGTAAAATCGGCGTTCAAGCTTACTGAACTTTCTGAATTTTCGACACAGGTTTTCTGGTTCAGAAACTCTCTAGAAAAATAGAAAAGAAATGTAGAGAAAGAAAAAGCTTCTGATCGCCAAGGGAATTTGATCTCACGACCAAAAGGATGCACTACATGGGTTCATGCCAATGGCCTATGATTAGTTCGATGATCATTATCCAGCGAGTAAAATTATGACAAAATAAAGATGGAAAAGCTCTTGTCCAAAAGAAAAGAATTTAACAGGCCGCCGGTGGGGTTTGAACTAGGGTCCCCTGGGCTATAGATTGGGGTAGTAGCCGCTGGGTACCAACTCGTTTAAGATTTAAATCGACGAGGTTGACCTTCAATAAAACAAGACCAGATTCTGGTTTCTGCTGAAATTGTCGAGAAACTAACGATGCATCTCTGAACCTCACGCACGCACACGCAGGCGCGGCAGCTGTGATGAAATCGGAAGCGGGTCTCGTCGATCTAGGCTGATCTCGGTCAGGGAAGGAGGGCAATGGAAATAGTGACTCACCACGAAGCCAGCGGTGGCCTCGGCGGGCTTGGTAGAGGCCGGAAGCAACGGTGGCGGTGATGAACGGCGGGAGTACTCCGATAGTCGTGTACAGGGAAAGAGAACGTGGGCAACGGGGAACCATCTGATGGTCGCCGGCGGACAGCTGCGGTCGGGACGCTCACAGGTCAGAGGGGAAAGGGAACCCAAAAGGGGGTAAGCGTCCATGGCATGGTCTAGGAGCACGAAGGACTTACCAGGAGCACGAAGATACGGGCGGCGAGGTCGGGGCTACGGCGCTAGGGGAGGGGGTCTAGGGTTCGAGGGCTCGCTTCGGATGGATAAGAAGCGGGGATGGTGAAGCGGATGACGGGGACGACTGACACCTGCTCCTCCGTCTCTCTGCTCTGTTGCTGAATGGAGGAGTAACAGAATTAGAGGAAAAATATTATGGGTGGGTGTCGTGGTAGTGTCACGGCAGATGTCATGAATAGGTTAAAGGTGGGGACTAATACACGCTAGAAGAATCCAGGGAGGCGTAATGAGGTGAATCCTCACACAGAAATTTGTATTTGCTTTGCTTCCAAGATTACAAGTGCTCCTAGAGCTGTATTGGCGTGAGGAGGAAGAAGAAGCTCTCTTACTCTCACACACTTCACCCCTAAAACCCTTAACCAAATCAGAATAGCCCAACCCCTTCTACAGAGGCCCTAGCCTTCCTTATATAGGGGTGGCTAGGTCTCCACTTAGGGCATACGTGGAGGCATATTCCTGAGAATATGCCTTCTCCCAAAGTAGTAAACCGACCGGGTTGCTTTCCCCCGCGTCACACATGCAGAGGCTACGTGAGCCTCTGCGGCGCCTGCGTCAGCCGGCATGAGCGTCGTCACCCTTGTCGGCCACGCTTCGGTGGTCCTGCCCTTGTCCGCTTCGTTCATGCAGTGCGTACCGGGGCTTCTTTTGACCAGCGAGATTCCTTCCTTCTCCTAGAAGCTAGATGTGACCCGGATCATAGTTGATCCAGCCACACCCGTTCCTACATACAAGTTAAATAGGCATTTCCGACTTACTGCTTAAGTCGGATGAGACTTAGTTAGGCGGACGCCCCCGGTCCGGGTTACCCCGTGATTCGGCCTGCCTTGAGGTGACCCGGCCAGCATCCGCTTTGGCCTTGCCGAACCTCGGCTAACTCGGCCTTTATACCCCGGCGTGACCCTACCCGGAGGTATCCCCCCAACATTAGTCCCCGAAGCTAGTGCGGTCTTAGCTGCCTTGGCTGCTAAGGCCACATCAGGTTCAATTATATTTGTGCTTTGGACGCTATTTCCGAGTTACCTCCTTACCTCGGATTATATGGATTTACGTTCCCTTCGCACGTTCCAAGTTTTCACTTGCCGGCCGGGTTACCACTTCGACTCGGACCTCATGGTTTTACTTTCCCTCTGCACATTCCAAGTGTTCACTTGCTGATCGGGTTACCACGGTTCTATCCGGGTCTTCCTTCCTTCTCTCGTACGCCAACCCACGTGGAGGCTAATCATTAGGTTGCCTTATTTTAAGGGCCAGCTACAGTAACCGCCGCAGTAATTGTCAGTTACCACTGCGCGTGGGTCACGTCACGCCTGCCTCCTCGTTTACCGCATCAACGCGTCACGTCACGGGATCAACTCCACTCTGTGGCCTTCCGTGTGGCTCCTTGCTGATTGGTCGACGCGGATAATACACGACCACAGCGTGTGGCGTGCCCGCAGGATACGATCCCACTTTCCCCTCGTGGGAGAGGTTAAATAGGGGAGGGGCGCACCCCTTAAGCTTTTTCCCCTTTCTGCACCCCTTGCTCTTCTTCTTCTTCGTCTTCCCCGCGACAGCGCCGCCGCTAGTGCTTCCAAGTAGCAGCGCCGCCGTCGCACCTTTTCCTCCACACCTCTACATCGTCGCCACCGCTACGCACCTCCTCCACCACGGGTCGCTGCCAATCTAGGCCTTTGCCCCGCCGCCGCTAGCGCCAGCGAGGGCAGCGAACACCAGATGACGGAGGAGGAGCTCGTCGTCGCCGAGCAAGAAATGGAGGAGGACGCCGCGATGACGGACCGTGGTGCGTGGGCCGGGTCCTGGGTCTACCAAGACGACCTGGACTGGCTCTACCGCACCAGACGCATTCCCGCCGGCGTCGCTGCGCGTCTCGCCTCCGCCGAATTAGCCCCCTCACCCAATCCGGGTGAGTACGTTGTGTTCTTGTCCCACTTCCAGCGGGGGTTCGGTTTGCCGGTCAGCGATTTCTTCCGGGATTGGCTAAACACCTACGAACTCCAGCCACACCACCTTCCTGCCAATGCTATTACTTCTCTTTCCGCTTTCTCTTCTACGATCGAAGGCTATGCCGGACTATGGCCCACGAAGGAGCTGTGGATCCAGTTTTTCGGCCTTCGTCGTAATGTCATCCCGAACATCCAACTCGATCCGGAGGACAAGCAACTCACTCAATTCGGAGCTACGTCCATCTCACCCCGGAGGTTTTCCGTTTTCCCCCGGGTCACCGGGCTGGACTCCTGCAAAGGATGGGCCCAGACTTTCTTTTATGTCCGGAATACGGGCACCGAAGACTTGATCCGACTGCTTCCCTATGCTCCCGGTCCACCTAACCCGGAATTGTGGGATGTCGTCCCCAAGAAACCCACGGCCTTAGCCAACCAGGTCAACAAGAGGTTCGCGGAGCTGAAGAAGCTCGGGTTGCACAACGAGGACGCCATGATCACGTTCGTGCGCAACCGGATCTCCCCCCTCCAGAAGCGCACTCACAAGGTGTGTCACATGAGCTTCGGCCGCGACCCCAACCGGAACTCATCCTTCGAGTTGAGCAACACGGAGATTTATCGCCGGGTCAAGGCTCTCTTTACCACCCACAAGGACTTTTCCGCTGAGTGGACGTGGGGAATTGAGCATTATTGCCGTGATAGGCTCCCTCCTGCAGTAAGCTTCGTGGCGCAAACTTACTCCGAATTTAATCTTATGTCGGTCATTGTTGCATTTTTGACTCTGTTGTTCATTCTTTTCCTCAGCTATTCCTTCAGCAGACCCTCGAGGACGGCACCGATCCGACCCTTAAGTGGGCGCCCGACCGGGAGACCCCGGACGAGGAAGAGCCGGAACAGGAGATGTTCCTCCCGATGACCGACGCTACGAAACGACTCACCGGTAAACTCTCTTCTATTAGAGATTGGCCCGATGATGAAGATGAATCGGATGTCGAGGTAATGGAACCTGTTGACGCTGTACCCCTTTCTTATGCTTTTCTGGCATCAGCTAACCCTGGTGGGCATATCCACGAGGACCCTCCCCTTGCTATGGGCGAACCTGTTCCGGTAGCGTCGAAGAAGAAGCACGGAGCTGCATCAAGTTCCTCCTCCGGACCTTCTCAGCCCGCCAAAAGACGAAAGAAGTCCGGAGACAAGACTGCCTCCAAGCCAACGGGCAAGGCCCCAGCTCGAAGGGCTCGAAAACCCAAGGAGCCCCAAACCTTGGATGCGTAAGTCTTTTTTCCCTCTGCAACTTGTTCTTCATTGCACTGTTGTAGTCTCTTTTCTGACACTATTTGATTCGGCAGGGCTACGGTGGAGGTCCCTCAGAGTGGATCTAGCATCTCTTCACCGCTCCGACCTAGCCCTTCTCCTCCTCGTGACGACGAGTCACGCCCGCTGAGCCCTATTCTAGAGGGTCCTGCGGGTGCTCTGGGTTCTATTCCACCTCGTCAAGAGGGGGGTAACCTCGGAACGGGGGAGACCGGCCCAGCCAAGGCAGCGGCATCCACAACTTCGGCTTTGCCACAACCAGCAGCTACTGAGACTACCTCGGCACCAGCACCAGCTCCAGTACCAGCAACCAAACCAGCACCAACACCAACCCCGGCACCAGCACCAACTCCGGCACCAGCACCAACTCCGATGGCAAGAACATCAGCGGCGGCACCAAGTCCAACACCCAGAGCTCCAGCGCCGAGTTCCTCCGCCTCGTCCGAGTCTTCTCAACCTCGGCGAGGAACTACCCCGGCAGTTCCTAAAGGAAGATCCGCTGCAACCACTTCCTCTTCCCAGCAGCCAAAGGACAAAAAGGCTCCTGACGCTACTAAGGTAGCATTCGTCGAGGCTGGGCAGCGTACCCTCGCATCCATGCTCCCCAAGAAAGCTCCAGCAGCAAACGACGCCCCTGCCGAGCCAACCGATGCACAACAAATGGTTCTGCACACCAGCCCAGGCCTTGCCTTGGTTGAGAGGAAGGAGGCGCATGCGAAGGGCTTGGTGGCGCCCCATATGCCCACCGGCGAGGGGTACCCTCCGATGTTGATTGAATTCGTCAACAACTGGAACAAAGCAGAATTCGTCCATGACGATGATCTCCCGGAGAGGTTTGGCCCCGCCGAATTTTCCTCCCAAATGAACACAGCCGCTAAGGCAATCAACCTCGCGGGTCGGATGATGGAGGTACATCGCTTCCCCTTTACATGCTGTAGATAATGCTGATATAACCATTAGTCCTCGAGCCTCCGGGGGAGTAACTTGTTACTCAGCCGGATGCTCCTTAGAAAACCAACGTAGCTCCGAGATAACTTCGAATATGCACTCACCTAGAGCCGGGTTAAATTCTACTTGGCCCGGATCTTGTACACTTCGAATATGCACACACCTAGAGCCGGGTTAAGTCCCACTTGGCCCGGATCTTGTACACTTCGAATATGCACCAAGCTAATTTATGTTTTTGCACTCTTTTCAGGTGACCACCAATCGCCGGAGTGCTGAATTCCAACGTCTCTTGGATACTCACAAGATGCTACGCGCAAAGCAAGCTGCACTTCTCGCGGAATACGAGAAAAGGGGTAAATTTCTCCCTTGGCGCTGCTCCGTTTTTCTTCATCTTCCTCTGCCGAACTAATTTCATCATTCGGTTTCCGCAGCTAGGGTGGAGGCTGAGAACAAGATTATGCGGAAGAACCTGGAGCAGATCAAGGGTAAGTCGTTTTTGTCCGACCTTACCGTGATTTCCATCTCCTTTTCTCCTTAGCTCGGCAAACATTCATACCTCGGCTCTACCGGGTCAACACACTATTTCAGCATCTCTTGAAGATAGTGTGCCTGTGCCTGATATGATGATGCATTTTCTCGAACAAGCAGGGCAGCACCAAGCCGAGCTTAAGAAAAAAGATGATGAGCTCGCCCTCCTACAGACCAAGGACGATGAGATTGCTAGGCTCAAGGCCGAGATGGAGAAAATGAGAGTTCAACACCAGTCCGAGCTCCAAAAGGTTGGCCAGGATTTCACAGAAGGGCGCGAGCGCCTCACTCTCTAGATCGCCAAGGACCAGGATCTGCTCAAGGAGTCCGACATCCAGCTTGGGTTGGCGAATGCTGAACTTGCGCAGCTTCGCAAAAGGCGTGATGACTGTACCAGGGGAGCTGACCCGGATCCTTAGCCATATATCACGTAAGTTCCTTCCCTTATCCGACATACTTCTCCGGGTTACTTCATATGTCTTTTCTTTACCTTCTTCCTTTGCCTTGTTTTCAGGCAAATTTCCAGAGGGCACTGCTATTGCGAGCGCAGCAGTTGCGGACTTCCGCCGAGAAAGGGGTACCCCCACCGCTCTTGACGGTGAAGAGATTCCCTATGACATGGAGGACCTGTTGGTCAGCTTGTCATCTCGCGTGGAGCTCATCAAGAATTATGGCAAGGACATCCTCGACGTTGCAGTTCGCATCTTCAACACGTTCTGGCCTGGAGAAGATACTCCGGAGACCACCGCAATTCTTGTTGAGAAGCTGATGGAAACCGAGACCCAGCTCGACCTCTGGAGGGAGTCCACTGGACGCGCTGCAGCTGATACCGTTCTTCACCACATACTTACATGGTATGAGAAGATCGATCTCAACCTCCTGACGCATCTGCGCACCGGATCCAAATGGACCAATGACCCAGAGTGGGTAGCTCGGCGTCAGGCTTGCGCCCATAGCCTCATCGAATACGCTCCCATTCATGAATGGGTTGAGGGACCGAGCTTCCTGGAAGCGGCTGGGGACGAAGAGGTTGAGAACGATGAAGATGGCTCGGACGGTGATGAAGAGGACGGCGCTTCGGATATCGAAGACGGCGAAGATGACGCCGAGCTTCCTCCTGCTGCTGCTCCTTGAGCGAAAAAACTTGAAAATTTGTCAGATCCCCGGTATGCCGGGTGGAATTGTCTCCCATATACATGTGATATTTTGCTACTAAGTTCCTATGCCGGATTAACTTCGGCGTAGTCCCCGAGTTTTTTTTCTTGTTCGTCCAATCTTTTGGCTCGGCTCGTGTCTACCTTGATTCTGTTTTACGACTTACGAACCCGAGCCTCAAAAATTGTCTTAACAATACTGCGAAACTTTTAGGCTTAGCTCAAAAATAAAAAATCATAACAATTTGAAAGTAAACACAAGGTTAGTCCGAAAAACAAACGTCGGCTCGATTAAGTTCGTTTCCTTAGTCATTTTTCGTGTGCTACGCAATTCCAAACTTGTTCTCTTGCTTGCCATGAAGCCAATTCTTGTTGGACAGCAGCAAGTCGAAGAGTTGGGTTCTTGGTGCTCACACATTACTAATCCGAGTTAAGTAGAACAACTTATTCCAGCTAACGCACAAAAGACAACAAATATTATTAAGGAAGTCCCCGAGTTACTACTCGAGGTGCCAACATTTCATTGATTAGATCATTGCCGGCATACATACCGACACATGAGAAGACTCGGATACATACACTTCTTTGCTAAGTGTAGAAGGGACGAAGTAGAGCTATATTCCATGGACGCATAGATTCCTCGCCGGACCTGTCCGTCTTGTTCTTTTCCTGTGGCTTTGCATCTATAAGATAATAAGAATCATTGTGCAATGCTTTGCTCAGATGATCGGCCCTTCCCATGGGGGGATACTTTATGCATGCCAGTAGTACGTTGTACCAACCGGAGCACCAGATCGCCTTCCCGAAAGACTCGGGGGCTTACTTTCCGGCTATGATAGCGTCGGAGATTTTGCTAATATATGGCGGATCTGGACAATGCCAGTTCTCTCGCTTCTTCCAACAGATCAACATCATTTTGTCGGGCTTCTTGCACTTCAGCTTCTGTGTATTGGGTGACCCTAGGCGAATCATGCTCTATGTCGGCTGGTAATACAGCTTCTGCCCCATATACCAGAAAAAAACGGCGTGTAGCTTGTTGATCGATTCAGAGTTGTTCTTAAACTCCACAGTACCACTGGTAGCTCTTCTATCTAGCACCCCGCTGATCTTTGCAGCGGCTCAATGAGCCAGGGTTTTATCCCGGATAATACTAATCCGTTGGATCTTTCCACTTGTACGTTCGATGCGGGGTGGGCTACCGAGGCTACGTCTAGCCGGATCTTCTTATCCCGGCAAAAACGCGCGAATGCCCCTTCCGCAAAATTTGTGCCATTATCGGTTATGATACTGTGAGGATAACCGTACCTCAAGATGATGTCCTTGAGAAACGTTATGGCCGTAGCTCCATCACATTTTCTTATAGGCTTCACTTCAATCCATTTCGTAAATTTGTCCACCATGACCAAAATGTCAGTCATATTTCCCCTTGCTGGTTTGAACGGACCAACCATATCCAAGCACCATATGGCAAATGGCCATGTAATTGGTATGGTCTTGAGTTCCGACATTGGCATATGTGTCTTGTTAGCATACCTCTGACAATCATTACATTTTCTCACCAGATCTTCCGCTTGCTCTAAGGCACTTGGCTCGTAGAATCCATGCCGGAAAGCTTTTGCCACCAAGGCTCGGGACGAGGCATGATGCCCACACTCCCCTTGATGTATATCTCGGAGGATGTCAAGCCCTTCTTCCGGGTCAACGCATCGCTGGAAGACATTGGTCACACTCCTTTTGTATAGTTCAGAATTGATGATCGTGTACGCCTTTGCCCTCCTCTGTGTTTGCCTGGACAACACTTCCTCAGTGGGTAACGTTCCATCTTTCAGGAATTGAAATATAGGTAGTGCCCAAGCTGGTATCGCTCGCACAGGGAACACATCCTCATCAATTTCCATCATATCCACTGGCATAACCTCAACCAGATCAGGCTGAGCAGTCCCCGGGTCTTGCGAAGCAGTCCCCGGGTTCGTCGAGGCAGTCCCCGGGTTTCGCGCGCCACCTCCCGTGTCAATGTCCATGGGCACAACTCCGGATTCCGTGTCTTCCGGGACATAAATGGAGTCGGTTTCTGGGGACGGTCTGATGGATGGTTTCCTGAGGTGCTCTAATGCTACACCCGGTGGAACTTCTTGTCGGGTTGACCCGAGCTTTGACAGCATGTCGGCAGCCTCATTTTCCACCCGGGGTACATGATGAAACTCGCACCCCTCAAAGTAACCAGATATCTTCTGCACATGAAATCTGTACAGTGCCATGTTTGGATCAAGGGCGTCCCAAAGTCCCGACACTTGCTGTACCACCAAATCCGAGTCGCCAAAGCATATGATCCGACGTATCCCAATCTCTTTTTCCACCTTGAGCCCGCGCACAAGCGCTTCATACTCAAGGACATTGTTTGATGCCACGAAATGGATCTGCAGCACGTATTTCGGCTGGTCCTTCTTTGGCGAGGTAAGTACAACTCCGACACCTAGCCCGATTTTGTTTTTGATCCATCAAAGTGCATTCGCCAATAGTTCGGATCTGGCGACGGCGATTCGTATTGCACCTCGGCCCAGTCCACAAAAAAGTCCGCCACAACTTGAGACTTGATTGCCTCTCTTCTGTCATATTGTGGCGCATAAGGAGCTAGTTCAATTGCCCATTTTGCAATTCTTCCACTCGCATCCTTGTTACTCATTATCTCGGATATGGGGGCCTCACATATGACCCTGATAGGATGTTCCTCAAAGTAGTGCTTCAGCTTCTTAGCGGCCATGCACACGCCATACGCCACCTTTTGATAGTGTGGATAGTTCTGCTTTGAGGCTGATAACACCTCGCTCAGGTAATACACTGGCCTTTGCACCGACTTACCTTCCTCGTCGCGCTCCACCACTATCACTGCACTTACAACTCGGTTGGTTGCGGCTATATAAAGCAACATTGGCTCCTTTGATAATGGTGAGGCTAACAGTGGTGCAGTGGCTAACATCTTCTTCAGGTGGGCAAAGGCTTCATTGGCCTGCGGCGTCCAAACGAACTTATCCGACTTTTTCATGAGTTGGTAGAGAGGCAATGCCTTTTCTCCCAACCGACATACAAACCGACTTAGCGATGCCAGGCAACCCGTGAACTTCTGGACATCGTTAAGACACTTTGGCAGTTCCATCCGTTCGATGGCCCGGATTTTAGTTGGATTAACCTCAATACCTCGGCTGGAAACAAGAAAACCGAGCAATTTCCTAGCCGGGACACCGAAGGTACATTTTTCCAGGTTAACTTTCATCCGAAATCTTCTTAGGTTCGCAAATGTTTGCCTGATATCGTCAAGGAGCGTTTTGCTTTCCTTGGTCTTGATAACCACATCATCTACATACACTTGTACATTTTGACCAATTTGGTCGTGCAAACATTTTTGCATACATCTTTGGTACGTTGCCCCTGCATTACGTAAACCAAACGGCATGGTGTGATAGCAATAAGCCCCATACGGGGTAATGAATGCAGTCTTTATTTGATCATCCGGATTTAGAGGTATCTGGTGGAAACCAGAATATGCATCGATGAATGACAACAATTCACAAATCCAACAGTTGAGTCTATGACCTGATCTATCCTTGGCAGTGGAAATGGATCTTTTGGACACCCCTTGTTCAGGTTCGTGTAATCGATACACATACGCCAAACCACCACCACATTCGGATCATCCTTCTTCTTTTCCACCAGCACCGGATTAGACAGCCAATACGGGTAAAGAACCTCCATGATAAATCCTGCAGCTAGCAACCGAGCTATCTCATCCCCGATGACTTTCCTCCTATCTTCGGCGAAGCGGCGGAGAGGTTGCTTCACCGGCTTTGCTCCGGGTCTCACATTCAAAGAGTGCTCGGCCAACTCCCTCGGAACACCTTGCAAGTCCTGTGTGGACCAAGCAAAAATGTCCCGATTCTCACGGAGGAAGCTGACGAGCTCGCTTTCCTATTTATCACTTAACTCGACACCAATTGATACGGTGCGCTCTGGGAACATATCATCAACGGGAATCTTCTTGGTATCTTTCGTGGCTTGGAAAGAGACACTTCCATGCAGGTTACACAGCGCCGGCATATACTGCTACGCGGACTGAGCCAATGCCTCCACCTCTTGAATCTTCCTTTTCTCCTGCGCAATCACAAGTGACTCGACTAAGTTAGACCCGGCCGACGCACATTCCATGGAATGTCGGAAATCCCTAGCAATGGTAATCACTCCGTTTGGTCTGGGCAATTTCATCTTCAAGTAACTAATGTGACAGCTTGCCATGAACTTGTCCAGCGCTGGCCTTACGAGTAACGCATGGTACGCACTTTCCAAGTTCACCACCTCGAACTCCAAATTTTCGGTTCGACAGTTATCTCTCGTGCCGAACAATACGTCAACCCGGACCTTGCCTATGGGCTCGCAAGAAATGCCGGGCACAATGCCATGGAAAGTTGTCCTCGTGGCCTGTAGCATGTTCTCCGAGATACCCAACTTGCGCATTGTGTCCGCATACATGATGTTAATGCTACTGCCATTATCGATTAGTACCTTTGAGAATCTTACATTAATGCTAGGCCCAATGAATGTCGGATCTAGCACCAACGCATACGAACCAGGACTTGGCATAAGCTTGGGATGATTCTTTATGCTCCAGATGATTTCTTGTTCAGACCAAGGCATATACCTCGTCATTGCAGGCATTACTGCATTCACCTCCATATGTCGGTGCTGCAAGCTCTTTCTATCTGTTTCCTCAGTGGTGAATACGCAGTAACTCCGATGATGCTCTCTGTACTCATTCCTCCCCTCATTTCCAGGGTACCTCTGATCCGGCTGATGCTGATTTTCCACCTAATGCACCGCATCCCTTCTCTCATTGGTATCATACCTCGGCGGAGGGGGAGGTAACATTAGCTGTTGCGTGTTTGCTCCGGAGAGCAATTGCTGCCGGGGTAACTCCTGTCGAGGCTGATCATTCCGGGGTGCCTGAGCATTCCCCGAACCACCTTGTTCAATCTTGCGCATCCACTCACATTGCCTCATTGTATGACCCGCTGGGTTGCTCGGATTTGGCGTGTGAAACTTACATGGTTGATCCAACATCAACTCATAAGTATACCTTGGACGGTCCTTCTTTTCTTGCCACTGTTTCTTTTGCTCTGGCGTCCAAGTTTTCTTGCCATCGTTTCTCGGAGTCCATTGCCCTCCAGTTTTCTGACGCTGACTGCCCCCTGCTCCGTGCTGATCCTGATTTACAGCTGCAACTTGCTGCGAACCGTATTGATGATCCGGTCTGTCATCTCTTCTTTTCCCTCTGTAGTCATTCCTCCGGGATGACCCGGCTCCATCTCTCTGGTAGTACTCATCGTTCGACTCGTTCGACTTGAGCCTAGGTTGAGTCGGATCACCCAGAGCATACGAATCTGCAATCCGGATCATCTCTGCCAACGTGGTTGGCATTTTCCTTTGCAACTTTTGCCACAGTTCGCTTGCATATCTGCATCCTTCCACAAACCATGCTATGTCTTGCGATTCTATCACGCCCTCACATGAGTTTCTCACCATACACCATCGGGTTAAGAACTCTCGGTCCATCTCATTCGGCCTTTGCTTGCACATAGCTAGGGTCCGCGGCCTATTTGGCCTCTGATACGTACTTGAAAAATTGCTGATGAACATCTCCTCGAAATCTATCCAGTAGTTAATGCTTCCGGGTGGCAAATTGTTCAGCCATACCCTCGCCGGCCGTTCCAACATCTGGGGTACGTATCGTACAGCCCATCTCAAGTTGCCTGGGGCAATTTTCACAGCCGTAGCATAGTGTATCAACCAATCCTCTGGCTTGGTACTGCCGTCATACGTCTTCGTGCCCCTGGGTAACTGGAAGTTGGGTACCGGTGGCTCCTTCATGATCCGGGGCCCGAAACATGCTGGACCCGGTGGACCTTGACATTCGATTTGTTCCGACCTATACAGTCGATCCAGTTTCAGCCTGGCATCATCTGGCATCAAATCCCTGCTTCCCAATCTTGACCCTATCACATGATAGTCCGACCTTGGGTATCCCGCATTTGCCATTTCCGAATCTCCATCGTTGTACCGGTCTTGCTCTCGTGGAGCACCTCTCTGTTGCATACCTCGGCCGGCACTTTGCTCTTGCCTTGGTATATTCCACTGCTGCGGTTGTCCCGCTCCCGTAGGGTTTCGTTGTCTGGCATTGCCGTTGACGGCGTTCCCTTGCCCAACATTGCCTTGGTCGCGGTTATCTCTGCCAGCTTCACCTCGGCTCACACTTCGTCGATCATCATTTTTCTGTGCTTCTTTTCCTTTCCCTTCCCGTGTTGGGTCATACGGGACGATCTGCTCATTTCTTCTGGCCAAGGTTACTACCTCTTCTCTCCTTGGTCCACCATGAGGAGACGATGTGGCTCCAGCGGATTTCTCTGGGTTACCGATCGCCTAATGAACGATCTTGGAGGCCCCAGCCCTCTCCGGGTTAGCTCTGAGTAGTTCCTCATTTTGTCTGTTCGCGATCCGAACTAGCTCATTAACCCTATCTTGTTGTCTTTGCCGGGCCTCACCCGTTAGACCCTCTAACTCGGATGCAGCTACGTCTGCTGCTCTGAGGTTCTTTGCCGGGGTACTGTACCTCGGTAGCCCCACGGACAAACACTTCTCTGATTCCTCAATTCCAGTATCACCTTCTCTGTTCATTTCGCTCATGAGATTTCTCCCCTTCACTTTTACAGCATCAACTTTGTTTGCCTTTGCGTACTCACGCAGCGTCATATTCAACGACTGCTGAGCCGCGGCAATCTTTTTCGCACCCTCTAGTATTTTTTGTCTACTTTCCTCTAGCTCGGCCTGTGCCCGAGCCGGATCTACTGGTGCTACTACAGGGTTTGCCAAGCTATCCATCGCTTCCCTCAACACATTCTCCGGCCTCTCTAGTGGAGGACCTCTAGCTTTCCTCAGTGCCTTAGGCGTTACCTCCGGATCTAGCGCCGGATCCTTGCTTGCGCCCACACCAGGCGCAGTCATCATCACCTCTGCATGGTCTGGGGAGCGAGCGATACGGGCCCCGCGAACCACGGTAAGGGGTGGCTCCTCTGCCTCGACAACGTGCCGCGGATGAACACATGACACATCGACAGCAATGTAGACCTTGTGCGCGCCAAGCTTGATGAAGAGGTCATTGCGTGGAAGTGGGCGCGTGCCGAAGTAGCCAGCGTTGTCGCTGACAAAGTCCAGCGCTGAACAAGCCCGGAGACGATGCGTTCGCCGGTGCCGATGAAGTTTCCCGTCCGGATACTGACCCCTGCTAGCGCCGCTAGCCCCACGGTGGGTGCCAACTGTCGTGGTGGTGTCACGGTAGATGCCATGGATAGGCTAAAGGTGGGGACTAATACACGCTAGGGGAATCCAGGGAGGGATAATGAGGTGAATCCTCACACAGAAATTTGTATTTGCTTTGCTTCCAAGATTACAAGTGCTCCTAGAGCTGTATTGGCGAGAGGAGGAAGAAGAAGCTCTCTTACTCTCACACACTGTTCACCCCTAAAACCCTTAACCAAATCAGAATAGCCCAACCCCTTCTACAGAGGCCCTAGCCTTCCTTATATAGGGGTGGCTAGGTCTCCACTTAGGGCATACGTGGAGGCATATTCCTGAGAATATGCCTTCTCCCAAAGTAGTAAACCGACCGGGTTGCTTTTCCCCCACGTCACACATGCAGAGGCTATGTGAGCCTCTGTGGCGCCTGCGTCAGCCGACATGAGCGTCGTCACCCTTGTCGGCCACGCTTCGGTGGTCCTGCCCTTGTCCGCTTCGCTCATGCAGTGCATACCGGGGCTTTTTTTGACCAGCGAGATTCCTTCCTTTTCCTAGAAGCTAGATGTGACCCGGATCATAGTTGATCCAGCCACACCCGTTCCTGCATACAAGTTAAACAGGCATTTCTGACTTACTGCTTAAGTCGGATGAGACTTAGTAAGGTGGACGCCCCCTGGTCCGGGTTACCCCGTGATTCGGCCTGCCTTGAGGTGACCCGGCCAGCATCCGCTTTGGCCTTGCCGAACCTCGGCTAACTCGGCCTTTATACCCCGGCGTGACCCTACCCGGGGGTATCCCCCAACAGTGGGTTGCACTGCACACAAGGGCCGGCGTATCTCCTCTCTCTATATATATGTGACCAAGATTACAATACAAGTTACAATGTGTTATGTGTATATACAAAGTTTAACACGTATACTGATACAAGTCTATCACGTATTCTATCACCCTCCCGCAATCTCAACCGGTGAAACCGGTGAAAGAAGATTGAGATTGCGTCTACAATGCTCATATAAAGGCAACGAGAGTGGTTTTGTGAAGATATCAGCAACTTGGTCTTTAGAGGAGATGAACCGAATCTGAAGTTGTTTCTGAGCAACATGCTCACGGACAAAGTGAAAATCCACCTCAATATGTTTTGTCCTTGCGTGGAAGACTGGGTTTGAAGACAGGTATGTCGCTCCAATATTGTCACACCATAACACCGGAGGTTGTGCTTGGGTAACTCCAAGGTCCTGTAGCAAAGACTGAACCCAGACAAGCTCTGATGTAGCATTAGCAAGAGCTTTATACTCAGACTCGGTACTCGACCTAGAAACTGTAGACTGCTTACGAGCACTCTAGGAGATCAAATTACCACCATAAAATATCGCATATCCCCCAGTGGATTGCCGGTCATCCATACTGCCAGACCAATCTGCATCTGAGAATGCTAAGAGCAGAGTTGAGGTAGACGACTGAAACAATAGACCAGTATCAAGAGTGAAGCGCACATAACGAAGGATGCGCTTAACTGCAGACATATGAGGGGTGCAAGGCTCATGAAGGTATTGGCATACCTTGTTGACAATAAAAGACAAGTCTAGCCGTGTCACTGTAAGATACTGAAGACCACATACAAGACTGCGATACCGAGTTGCCTCCTCAGCTGGGAGAACATCACCATCAGTAGTACATAGACATTCAGATGATGCCATAGGAGTAGTAACTGGACTGCACTTCAATATACTAGCGCGTGCTAGAAGCTCAAGAGCATACTTCCGCTGGCGAAGAAGAAGACTGTCAGCTGAGGGTGAGTTCACCTCAATCCCCAGAAAGTAATGCAGAACACCAAGATCTTTAACAGAGAATTCAGACCTGAGCTGAGAAATTAACCTGGGAATCGCTGAAGCAGTTTTGCTAATGACAATAATATCATCAACATATACCAGCAAATAAACAGACACATCGGAGCGCTGAAGAATGAACAGCGATGTATCAGTGGATGATGGCGAGAATCCCAGGAAGCCAAGCACAGAACTGAGGCGAGCATGCCATGCACGTGGAGCCTGCTTCAAACCATAGAGAGACTTGACAAGGTGACAATAATGACCAGGTTTATCAGGATCAGCCAAAACCAGGAGGTTGTCACATATACACCTGCTCATCAAAAAAACCATTGAGAACGGCATTTTGAACATCAAGCTGGCGTAGATGCCACCTGCGAGAAAGATCCATAGAGAGCAACAATCAGATAGTTGCTGGCTTGACCACAGGACTAAACGTTTCTTCATAATCCAGACCATACCGCTGCTTAAAACCTTTAGCAACTAATCTCACCTTATAGCGCTCAATGGAACCATTAGTATGTAGCTTCACCTTGAAAACCCACTTGGAATCTATCAAATTAACCCTAGGGACAGGAGGTACAAGTTTCCACGTACCATTAGCCTGAAGAGCTGTAAACTCTTTCTCCATAATGGCACACCAATGAGGAATCATGAGTGCTGTACGATAGTCACTAGGCTCAGTTGTATCTTTAGACGCAACACGCTCTGCGAGAATACTGCTCCAAGCAACAGTACCGTCGTTACGGACTTTGGGCTGAACAATACCTCGACGACGGCGAGTAAGAGGTCCAAGTTGAGTTGACTAAACTGGAGGATCCGGTGCATGTGGTGCCTCAGGAGACACGGGCACCGCCTCGGGAGACGCGACATCCACGTCCGCTATGGCAGCTGGAGAATTCGTCGGGCTGCCGCGTCCTGGCGATAGAGCACCATGTGACAGCGCGGGGCTAGGAGATGGCGTGTCAAGCGACCGTGGGTCAGCTCCAGGGACCAAGGCGGTTGGTGAAGTGAGCGGCTCCTCCATGAGTCGTTCCATCGGGAGTGCTGCCAAGTCAGGAACAGGAGCAGGTGACGGAAACACGTACATGGGCGGCAATCCCGAGGCCGAGCCATGCACAACCAGCCGATGATCAACATGGGGATCATCTGAGGCATCATTTTCTGGAGTAAGAAGCTCTAAACGAGTGCCACAGCCTGTACCTGCACCATGATTAGCGAGCAAAGGCGGAGCATATGCATTATCCATAAATTGGTCAGCTAAAAGTAAAGAGGATTCCATGAGTGGTGGTGTTTGCGGAGAGGGAATGTTGGCAAAGGGAAACACGTTCTCATCGAATATTACGTCCCTGGAGATATAAAATTGGTTGGAAGGGACATGGAGACATTTGTACCCTTTGTGTAACAAACTATAACCCAGAAACACACACTTCTTAGAATGAAAATCAAGTTTATGATTGTTATAAGGTCGAAGGTGAGGCCAACATGCGCAGCCAAACACCTTGAAAAAGGTGTAGTCAGGAGTTTCTTTAAGAAGTCGCTCAAGAGGGGTTTTCATATCAATGGTACGACTAGGAAGCCTATTTATTAGAAAACAGGCTGTAGCAAAAGCATCATTCCAATAATGCAAGGGAACAGAAGCATGTGCAAGCAAAGTAAGACCAGTCTCAACAATGTGATGATGTTTATGTTCAGCAGTGCCATTTTGTTGATGAGTATGTGGACATGATACTCTGTGAGAGATGCCTAGGTTATGGAAGAAGGGATGAAGCTTTTCATACTCTCCACCCCAATCAGTTTGAACATGAATGATTTTGCAATTAAGAAGACGTTCAACATGTTGTTGAAACTGAAGAAACACATCATAGACATCAGATTTATGCTTAAGCAAATAGAGCCAAGTGAAACGACTGTAAGCATCAACAAAACTCACATAAAACCGATGTCCACTGACAGAAGTTTGGGCAGGGCCCCAGACATCAGAATAAATGATCTCTAGTGGAGATTTTGTTACACGAGTAGACAAAGAGAAAGGCAATTGATGAATCTTCCCTTATTGACAAGCATCACAAACTCTTTTATTTTTATTTGACTCTACGATAGATGGTAAATCATGACTATGAATAACATGCTGGATGACTTGCAAAGCTGGATGACCTAGGCGACTCTGCCACATATCACGTGACA
Organism: Avena eriantha; assembly: GCA_910589775.1. NCBI lineage: Eukaryota > Viridiplantae > Streptophyta > Magnoliopsida > Poales > Poaceae > Avena > Avena eriantha. Next base: position 543,903,229 of record OU342743.1, read on the forward strand.
CTTTGACACTGCTGAGTGCTTGCTTGATGACAGGTGCTTTAATCTCGTATAGACCACAACGGCAACGACCTCTAAGAATGGGTTCCCTTGTGTCCCGGTCCTTTACAAAAAGATCATGAGGATGAAGCTCAATAAAAACATTATTGTCATTAGAAAGTTTACTCATGGACAAGAGATTATGATGAGCCTTAGGAACATGAAGGATGTGATTTAGATTGAGTGCTCTAGATGACGGAGCGGGAAAAATAGCATGACAATATTATGAATATGCATACCTGCTCCATTTGCCGTGTGGACTTGCTCGGTGCCGTAGTAGGGCTCACTAGTGGTGAGCTTCTCAAGCTCATGGGTGACATGATGAGTGGCGCCCGAGTCCGCATACCATGCCGGGTGTAACATCCCAAAACTTTAATCCAAGGTTATTAAGATCCAAATCATCAACTTTTAGAGTTAACAAAAACGTTTCCAATTAAAATTATTAAAGCATTCATATGTGTGTGCATTTAGATATGAGTTGTTTTAAATTGCCATGATTAAGTGATCCATTGCTTGTAAAATGATTCTTAGGTGAAATCAACATCATCTAGATCATTCCCAAACAAATCCCAAAGAAAAACAAATCAAAATGAATAAAATAACCAAATGGTCATTTGTGCCATTTTAACTACCATGCCTACTTTAGCAATTCCTAGGACTCATTTCTTAACAGAAACAAATGTGGATCTTTGCACCCCTTGCTTGTACATGTAGTGATGTACCAAGGCCCACTTTGTGATCTACCAAAAACTTTCAAACACTAATTTTAAATGACATTTGAAAATTGAATCTAGTGTATGTATCAAGATCACACTATTTCAAAAACCACTCAAATGACTTCCATTTTCAAAACCTAAGCAACCACAAATGCTCAAGCATATGATCAATAACTCCACCAAAATTCAACCAAAAATTCAAAAACTTTTCTCTTTCAGCCATTTCTACAAACACCTTGCAGACAGAATCCATTTGGCCTAACTATTACTGTTTTGATCAATTCTTGTCGAGCCATTTTGCTTGCATTGATCACTCTTGTCTCCCCTGAGCACAACAAGACCAAAACCCACCCTAGTTCTAGCCCCTGGTGCCAGTGCAACACCGCCCCGACGCCATACTCGCCGGCCAACATTGCCAACGCAGCAGCAGACCACCAGCCCCTCTCCGCCGCTCCAGGAAGCTAGGCGCCACCCTACTGCCGCCCATGGTCCACCCCATGGACACTGCCAGCCACTGGACCACTCCCTAGCCTCGCCGCCCATTCTCTCTGCACGCAGCCAGAGGGCCCTCACCGCCAACACGCCACAGACCGCCCCTCGATCCAATACTGTGCACGCCGCTCCGACTCGACCCCAGCAACCCGCCAGACATGGCCATACGTCGCCGTGCGACCCACAGTCGCCGTGTGCCGCGTCGAGCACCGCCTCTGTCTCCTAGAGCGCGGGACGCTCCCGGCCAAACACCACCGCCCCTAGCCGTGCATTAACACCGTAGAGCATCCCAGGAGGCAGGCTACCGTCCCCTACGTCTAGCCACGACGCTAGCACGCTGTGCAGCCCTCGCCAGAGTCGCCAGCCCATCCCGTTCGGTCGCTTCATCGCCCTATAAAAGGAGGCCAACCCAGCACAAACTACTCACACCATCTCACTCCCCTCTCTCCACTGACCCTTCCACCCCATCCCCGGAGCAAGGCGGGCCCCCGTTCGTCGGAATTTAGCCAGAGCTTGCCGTAGCAGAGGAGGAGAGGCGCCGTCGATTTCGTCCACCCTAAGAGCCACTGCGACCATGCCTGAGTCCACCGTCGATAGCACATTTGATCGCCCCCATCGCCACGCTAGCTGGAGCCCTGGTATGCCCCCATTGCATCCCAACCGAGCTGCTAGGGTTAGCTCTCGCCGGCGACCTGTTCGCCGGGGACGACGCTCCTCAACCATAGATCCTCTTTTTAATCGCACGGTCCACATTGCCCCGTACCGCTTCGCGTTTGATGTACCGCTGACCTACGGGACCCCCTGTCAGTTGTCATCCGCGCCGCGGAGCGCCACTGGGCCGGCCCGTTAGTTTTCCCACACTAGCCTGTGAATTCAACTTTAGGTTTTTCTATTTTAGTTTGAACTCACTTCTATCCCGTTGGATGTAATTCATTTAGAGTTAGAGATCTCTCCTAGTAAAAATAATAAGACAAAAGCTTTTGCACATTCAAACATTTTTATAAAATCAACCATAATAGCTTTTGAGTTGATTCCAACTCTCAAAAATCACATTTAACCATACGTATCTAAATATGTAATAATATTAAGGTTTACATGCAGTGCCTTTGGACTAGTACCAAAATAATGCTATATAGGCATTTCTAGTCACTTTAAATCATTAAATATTAAACTTAAACCAAAGTAGATATGATCGAACCCTTAAATCACATTCCTATATGTTAGAATATGTGGTGATGACATGTTATGATCCCATATTTTAATTGGAGAATATTAAATCTTAGACATTTTCAATGAGTAGAAATTATTTTTCTTAAATAAATAGAATGAAACTAGTTAATAAACCTTGTGATGCTTGTGATGATAATAGATCATCAAATGTGTGCCTTAGTGTGCTAAGTAGACTAGTTAAGTATTGCTTGATGATTGTGTACTCCGTATGTATTTATAGACGATAGTACCGACCAAGGTTTCGAGGAGGAGGAGTGCTATCAAGAGGAGGAAGAAAACTTCAACCACTACACCAACCAAGGCAAGCTATTGTTAGCAAGCTAGAATTAAGCTAGATGATTTGAGCAAGATGCTTTAGGCATGCTTTGGTTATACCACTTTGACTAGTACTTATTCCAAGCTTACTTTCAAGCTTTTACTTTCTTTACTTTACCAAAGTCCCTTACTTGTTTTGAAGGTAGCATAAAAAGTATAAAACTTGACCTATCTAGATAACCTTAGATGTCATTCTATGGCATGATATTGATCCTATCTTTCCACCTTAGTGAACACTCTTAACTTAGTAGCTTAGAGCTAGATAAAAACTTGAGTCACTTTAGATGGGAACACTTGGTGAAAATGAATTGTGAAAACCTTGGAATGATGAATCATTCTATTGAGATGTTTTGACATGTGTTGAGAAACACAAATGGTTTATGATGATGAAAATGTTGAGGCATGAGCCTTAACCCTTTTACAAAACTAATGGTTGGATTCGGATGCGATAGCATTCCAATTTTACCGTACAACCACTATACCTGAATTGGGTAAGGCTTAGCCGGAAGTTTATATGCATTAGTATTAGTTCCCTCACGGGAGAGGTTTGAGCTGAGGCTACCTCTCGATGTTGTCCACCTATGCAGTGCCCAAGATGACAGATGGTCATGGTTGGGAGGCCATACTCATAGGAGATGTGCTTATACTAGAGAGTGTAAAGGAAAGGTTATGTTTGATTGTCTGCATACTAAGTATGATGATTCAGGGTTATCCCTGACAGATGTATCGAATCTTGTGGTGAAAGTGTACCACCTCTACAGAGTGTCAAACTATTCGAATAGCCGCGTCCGCGGTTATGGACAGTTGGAGTGGCCATACTATTTCGTTGTCAGATGTTTTCGAAATAACTTATGAAATGAATGATGAATCTTGACTTGACCAAAACAGGGTTGTGACTATGACACTAGCTTCCCAACTTAAGTGCTTTTAGAACTTTATTTTATCTTTCTTTGTTTCTAAACTCAGCTTAGGTTTCAAACTTAACTTTATAGGTAAACTTAGAGTTAACACTTTACATTAGAACTATAGTACTTGTTAGTGGTAGTTTGCGAGTACTTAAAGAGTACTCATGGCTTTTGTCCCTGGCTATTCCTATGGCCAGACTACGAAGGAGACTACCAAGATGATGGCCAGCAGGACGACTATGCTAACTAGGACTATCTGCCTTCGTCAGCATTGCCTGTGCCCCTGAAGATGGACCCCACCGCTACGATTATTATTTATTCTGCTGCTTGTTGTATTAAGACTAGATCATGAGATCCTTATTTGTGTAAGACCTTATTTATGGTTTGTAATGGATGATGTACTGTGATATCCAATCTGTTATGTCTCGCAAAAATGGTAATATTAGGATTGCGATGAATGACATAACAGGCATCTGGGATTAAAAATCCGGGTGTTGACAAGTTGGTACCAGAGCCATCCTGAGCATATGAGACCCTAGTTAGAATGGACGTCCGAACAAAAACTTAATTTCAAAACCAAAGTGAGTATTTATGAAAAACTACTTCCTCTCTTACCCTTGGGAATTCATTCTTTCTCAAAAATTCATGTTCCTCAAATTCTTACATTACTACTTAAAATTTGACACACTTGATCACTTCACTAACTTCCTCATCCTTAATTCTTGTAGATAGAGACTAAGTTCAGCAAGTTCTACTAGTTGGGCAACGGAGGCCAACTGATCTTCGAGAGGGACCTAGATTCACTGTCGGAGTTACTGGGACGCCCACATCCGGAGTTTCTTGGAGCTCAACTTCTAGGACCCGCAGGAGGAGATTTATAGTGGCTAGTCACCGCTGATCTTCGAGGAAGCATAGAAGCACCAATGCCCGGGAGAATCCAGTTCTCCGTAAGAGAGAACAACTAGCTAGATGGATTAGCCAGGGCAATGCATGAAGCTCTCGCACGTCTATGTGCCCTTAGCATCAACCAAATCCAAGGAACCCGTTTTGCTCACTATGCAAGACGTGACTTCATGGGAATGCCGATGGAGATGCCAAGTCACCCAGAGTTGAAGCGTCAAGTGGAGAACCTTGACTTCCTGCTGTACGATCGCCAGAAGGAATTGGACAATGCTAGGGAGTTTGCCAACCACAACCGTGCCATTGCCGACTAGAAGGCCCAAACTTTCTCACTACTCGTCAAGGACCGTCAGTCTCTTCGCCTCCAGCGCGAGAAGAAGGATCGCACCATAGCCCGGCTTCGCAAGAAGGTGGCCGACCTCGAGAAGACCGTCAAGGAGCAAGAAGCTCAGCTTGCAGCAAAGGAGGAAGAAGAGGAGGGTGAAGACATCCAGAGAGACATGGATTCTTACCTCAGCAATGATGATGACTTTCTAGAGGAGGATGCCGTGGACTTCTAGACTGACGATGAGGACTCCGACTTCATCGACGATGAGTAGATGCACGAGAGCACTGTCGTAGCATGAGATATATGGTCCCAATGTATCGTAGCTTGCTGAATGGTTCTTAAAACCATCTATTTTCCTTGTTGTGGTGTGTGTGTGTTTGTATCGTGTGCTTGTTTGAATGAATGAAATGGAGTTAGTTGCAAAACCTGAGTCATACTCAAAGTTTTAGCGTTGAAACCAAAACCATGAACCTTAGAACTTTCCCTATTACCCCTTTATCTACATCAATCTTCAGATGACTCGTGGAAACCTAGGAGGGAGCAGCTCATCGCAAGACCCAATGCTGAAGATTATGCAGATGTTAGTTGCAGACCATGAAGCAAGCAGGGAAGAGTGCCAGGCCAACTTAGCAACATTGCAGCAGATAGCTCAGATGGCCCAAAACAACCAAGGGCATGGAAATCAGGATCATCATGGATCCAAACTCAAAAACTTTCAGAATACCAATCCCCCAATCTTTAACCAGGCTGAAAACCCACTAGACACTGACGACTGGTTACAGACAATGGAAAACAACTTAGAAGTAGCAGGAGTGGATGCCAACGAGAAAGTTCTCTTCGCCACCCACTATCTGGCAAGAGATGCGAGAGCTTGGTGGACTAGTATCTGTAACATGAACCATGGTCAAGTGATGACATGGGAAGCCTTCAAAATCAAGTTCAGCCGCACACACGTGCCGCAGGGTCCAGTCAAAAGAATGAGGGATGAGTTCCGCGACTTGAAGCAAGGCAGAATGACTGTGGTGGCGTACCGTGACAGGTTCTTGTCGCTTGCAAAGTACGCCCCTGATGAGATCAACACGGAGGCCAAGAAGAAGGAGAGATTCCTGAATGGACTGCATGACGAGATGCAGACTGTCCTCGTCAACATCCGCTTCGAGGATCTTAAAGAGCTAGTCGACTCTACCATTCAGATGGAAGGGAAGATTAACCAGGCAAACGACAACCGCAAATGTCGTATGATGCAGCAATCTGGATCCAACAGTCACCAGAAGTACCGTCCCAACCCCTCACCAGGATATGCACCCAGAAACAACCGACCTCCAATGTCTCGCCCAAGCTACCCCAACCGTAGCGGAGGCAATGTGAAGTCCGGAGGAAACATTAACAACTCCGGTAACACCAACAATTTCAATCGTGCCCCTCCCAAGAGCAACAACAACAACAACAACAACACTGTACCCAGAACTGGCAGCAATGCTATGCCTGTCGCAGCAAAAGACAAGTCCTAGATAACTTGTTTTGAGTGTGGAGTGAAGGGCCACTATTCCAATGAGTGCCCCAAGAAGACTACTGCCACTGCCAATGTGAATGCCCTAGCTCAACAACAGCGTCGTGTTCAACTAGGGAGAAGGTTTGCCCCAGGGAACCCTCACAACCGCAACGGCCGTCTCTTCCACATGAACGCAGAGGAAGCCCAAGAAGCGCCAGATGTAGTGCTGGGTATGTTCTCTGTCAACTCAGTTTTAGCAAGGGTATTGTTTGATTCGGGAGCATCGCATTCATTTGTCACCGAAGAATTTGCATGCACTAGTAAGATTCACCCAACCAACTTGAAGCATGTCATGATAGTTTAAATACCCGGTTCAACTACAAAAGCTAGAAAAATTTGCAAAGTTATGCCTATCAGAATTCATGGGATAGATTTTTATGCCAACCTAATTGTACTCGGAACCAAAGGACTGGAAGTAGTACTAGGCATGGACTGGATGTCAAGGCATAAAGGACTGATAGACTGTGCTAAGAAAGCCATCACCATGACCAGTAGCTCTGGAGTCACAGTAGAGCATATCTCTGAAACCTTACCCCGTCAATTCAAGTGCAACAAGAGTCTATCCCTACCCACCATAGACCAAGTCAGAGTAGTCTATGAATACCCCGACGTATTCCCAAATGAATTGCCAGGTATGCCCCCGGATAGGGATATTGAGTTCATTATCGAACTAATCCCTAGAACCGGACCCATAGCCCAGAGACCCTATAGCATGAACCCCTCAGAGTTAGCGGAATTGAAGAAGCAGTTGGATGCCATGTGATGGCTCAATGCATGGTGCCCAGAAAAATGCTTGATGGCGGTGTTGATGTAGAGCTCGTTGGGAACCCCAAGAGGAAGGTATGATGAGCACAGCATCAAGTTTCCCTCAGTTATGAAACCAAGGTTTAATCGAACCAGTAGGAGCAAGGAAACACCCCAAAGGTGTTACTAGCTGAGCTTTGGCAGGGCGCACTACCGGTGCTAGTAGCAACATGGAGAGCTGCACAACACAACCACCAAACTTTGTCCCCAACTTGCGATGAGGTTGTCAATTTCACCGTGTTTTGCGGAAAACAAAGGATTAAACGTATCGAATGGAAAGAAGTAATAGTTTGCAGAAAGTAAACACAAAGCAGTAAAAGATTGTAGATTGTATGTAAAACACAAGGACCAGGATCCATAGTTCACTAGAGGTGGCTCTCCTTAGATAGATAACATGTTGGGCGAACAAATTACAGCGGGGCAATTGACAAACATCGAGAAAGCAATACATGCATATACTAATCATTTTGACTCCTTTGAGACTTGATTGGGCATTACAACATTATACATAGACCGCCATCCAACTGCATCTATGACTAATAATCCACCTTCAGGTTATCATCCGAACCCCCTCCAGTATTAAGTTGCAAGCAACAGATTAGTGCTTTACGAACTGCGTGTAAAGTAAACAATACAATTGTTCTATGAACAAAGGATTGTTGTTTTCTCCCTAGTAGCAACATCACATCTAGTACCTTAGAGATTTCTGTCACTTCCCCAGATTACCAGAGGCATGAACCCACTATCGAGCATAAATACTAACTCTTGGAGTTGCTAGCATCTACTTGGCCAAGATAGCTACTAACAACGGAAAGCATGCAAGATCTCAAATAACAAAGACATGATAGAATCAATAATCAATCTGAAATAGCATCTCAATATCCATCGGATCCCCGCAAACACAACATGCAGAATTACAAATAGATGATCTTGATCATGAACGGAGCTCACAAGATCTAGACATGAAAGCACAAAGGAGGAGAACCAGCCATCTAGCTACTACATGGATCCGTAGTCCAAGGATGAACTACTCACGCATCACACCGGAGGCTTGCATGGTGATGAAGAAGGCCTCCAGGGTGAATTCCCCTCTCCGGCAGGGTGCCGGGAAGAGCTTCAGATCGCTCCCGATCTAGGGATGGAGATGACGGCGGCTACAGACTCTTTTGTCGATTTTTTGATCGGGCCCTTAGGGTTTTCGTCCCGAGGGCATCTTATATGCGGAAGGAGAGGCTGAGGGGGTGCCGGGAGCGGCTACACCACCCCCTAGCGTGGGCCAGGCCTGGCCACGCGGCCAGGTGGTGTGGTGGCCCCTGGCCCCTCTCTGTCTCGTATTCTGGCACTTGATGTCTTCCGGAAAAATAGGCACTTTGGCTTTTGTCCCGTCCAATTCCGAGAATATTCATTTTCTGACTTTCTTGGAACCAAAAACAGTAGAAAACAGGCAACTGGCTCTGTGGCTCTTGTTAATAGGTTAGTCAAAGAAATTATATGAAAAGTACTCCAAAGTGTGGATAAAACACAAGAAAGTGGATAAAACCAAGGATGGAGCATCAAAAATTATAGATACATTTGCAATGTATCAACATCCCCAAGCTTAACTCCTGCTCGTCCTCGAGTAGGTAAGTGATAAAAAGAAAGAATAATTTTTGGGGTGACATGCACCATCAAAAACTTGATCAAAGTATTTGTAAAACATTAAAATCTGGGATCATAGTACTACAACCATAACATGAAAGACAAAGTTCTAGCAATAAGACAAACAAACTATGATGCAACATGAAAAAGCACAAACAAAAGATTCATGAACAACAATGCTTTGCAAGACGTTTGTTTGTTTCACATAAAGAAAACATAGCATAATAGTATTCAGCTTGTCCCTCAATAGAGTAGCAAATATAAATGCATAGGACACCTTCAAAGTTCATAAGAGTGACTAGATACAATAATTTAAAACAAGCAATAACAAGTTATGCATCAATCAACTAGTCTTGGGACAATGCACATAGAACTAAGAATGGCCACTATGCTCTCAAAGTAGGTGCATAAAGATAGAAGGTGGAGACTCAATATTATGGTGGAAGAAAGGCCTTTTGTCAAAGGAAGTAGGGATTCAAGTCTCATAAAGAGCTTCCAAAAATTATGGTACTTATAGCTTTCAGCTCTTATTGCCCCTATCATAAGCATCTTAAGGTGATTAAGGTTAAAGTGACACAACTACGAGGATATGCTTGACAAGTTATAAACCGAAATCTCATGCCCCTTACTTACGAAGACTGATCCCCATGCTACTCAACTTCAGTCATGAGTAAGCTCTTGTCATTGTAAGTACATGTGTATCATTAAGAACCGCCAACGGGGTACCCCTTGCACATGATACGGGAGCTTTCCCATAATCAAAATGACAAGGCAAGCAGACAATGAGCATCTCAGCGATATTTTTATTTGCTATTTGCATAGGTTTTTATTGATGATGCTTCATAGAGTGCTCATTATGGTGATGCTGCAAGTTTCCACCATGATTAGGCATGGCTTAGGCTAGCGGCCCAGGCGTTCCTCTAACACACATACAAACTCCATGATCTTACAAGTTCCACTTTTATTTCACACCGCCGGGATCCGTAAGCAAAAGAACATGATATCAACGGGGTACAAAGTACAAGTGCAATGTTGAAAGCGTTCCCCATGAAACATGGTTCTACTAATTTCAAATTATAAAGCGCAAGCATATACGCAACAACGAAGGACCCAATGGTTCAAGTTTATTAGAGGCAATAAAGTAAAGTGTGCCATCAAGTTCGTGAGAGCTTTAATCACTAGTTTTCTCATAACAAGTTTAATTTGGAAGGTAAACAAAAGCATGAATATACTTGGAATAGCATAAGCTAGTAGGTAGGTATGGTGGACTCTTTGGAATAACTTGGTTTAGGGAGTTGGATGCATGAGTGGAACTCATACTTTGTTGTGGAGGCTAGCAAAATACTGGGAGCGACAAACTAAGAGAGCAATAATGGCCATAATATGCAGAGCGACAAAACATCATTGATCAAAGCATAAAGTGATACTACAAGTTGAAAACTAAAGGATCACAAAGGCTATGGTGACTTGGGATAGTCATAACATGGTGTGAGCATGTGCCAAGTCAACCCAAATAAAGCATCAAAGGAGAATACCACTATACTATGCTAAAACAACGCATGATTCATCCAAAGCACATTAATAAATCTCAATTGTTTATAACAAGTCATGCTACAGCAAATAATACTAAGAATAAAGCCAAAAAAATATCAAGCATGGCATGACAAAGCATAGACCACAGTCAAAAACAAGCTCTTTTTACCACATAAGCATGAACTTTCCTACTCTTTTCCAAACCAAACCAAACTATTTGCAAACCAATGTATGAAAGAGGGGGTCCAACCAATTTATTCAGAAAACTAAGCAAACCAAGCAAACTAAAAACCAAAATGAAAAATAAAAAGAAGACGCTCCAAGAACAACACATCTGTGCATGAAACAATAAAAATGAAGCGTTTGGAAGAAACCTGGGATTTTTATTGATTAAGAAGGGGATGCCTTGGGCATCCCCAAGATTTGACGCTTGCACTTCTTGGATATTCTTGGGGTGACATGCGTGGCATCCCCAAGCTTGAGCTTTAGTCCATCCTTCATCTCATTACTCATTCCTTTCATACACCTGAAAATTTTCCTTCATACAAAACTTAACACAATCTTTATAAGCAACATTAGTGCACTCAAGATAAATAAGTCTTAAGGTTCAGTTCTAACACCAAATAAACTTCCATTAGAACACTAGCTACTGTAGCACTTCCCTCAAAAATCTCGATTCCCCAAAAGAACTCAAAAAGGAACCAACAAGAAGCAAATGCAGAAAATGGCAGAAATCTGTCAAAACAGACCAGCAGGTAAAAATGAATTTTTTCGAAGAGCTTCTGTTGATCAAATCAAAACGTGTTGAACTAACGAAAGTTATATAACAACCTGGGGAAGAAGCACAAAAAATTACAGCTCACACCGATGTACATAGATCTCTCACGAATTTTTACGGTGAAGCACAAAAATCTGTTTCGGGGCAGCAACTTTCCCAATCATCACCTCACTCTCATTGGAGGTTACTCTTGGCACAAAACGCAAATAAAAAGAATAAGGAGAGTTTATTACAGAGGTAATAACTTACAAGACTCATCTAAAACTTTTGGGTTATCTCCCAATAAGTACTTTTCTTTAACGCCTTTAAGTTAGGCATAAGAAGCAAAGAAAGAATCAAGTGTTCTCAAATGAAGAAGCATTAAGATCAATACCAAAAATATTTTCAACAAGGCAAGGTATATCATCAAAATAAGTTATAGAGGATCCTCTCTTAATGCTCTTAGGTTCACTATTCTCATCAAAAGGGTTTGTAGGAACAATCCAATCAAGATTCTTTTCTATGGCATCATGTATTGCTACTAGTTTGAAGGGTATCGGTATCTTAGGTTCCTCCCCATTAGGTTCAGTTTTGTTCATCTTTTCTCGTGTACCAACAAAATCTACACATGAGCCTAGCATATTGAAACGTTCAAAGACTTTCCTAGCTTCCTTTGCAACATCATAGAACTCCTTAAACAAAGTTTCTAGAATAAAATCCCTCTTTTCAGGGTCTTCAATTTGTTTAAGCTCAAGAAACATTACTTAGATTAAGGGGTTGAGGTTAACAAACCTAGCTTCTAACATGTGAATTAAAGAAGCTGTAGCAATATCATAGTTTGGAGCAAGTTCTGCAAGGGATCTATCCTCAGTATCTTTATGCTTACTAACATGATTGAAGAATTCTTCAATATTATCTTTCCCAATTATAGAACCACTACCAATTGAAAGGTATTTCATGGTGAAAGTAGGGATCAACATGGTGAGCTAAGGAAGGGGTGACAACTAAAGGAGACTTAATTTTTGTGTGTTTTCAAATAACAAAGCAAATAAGTAAAACTAATTTTTTGTGTTTTTGAAGAACAAAACAAGCAAACAAAGCAAAAAAAATCTAACCAAAACAAAAATAACAAAATAAAGAGATTGGTTATGAGGGACTCCCCTTGTGAAGATGACCTTGACTCCCCGGCAACGGCGCCAGAAAAATGCTTGATGGCTCAATGCATGGTGCCCAGAAAAATGCTTGATGGCGGTGTTGATGTAGAGCTCGTTGGGAACCCCAAGAGGAAGGTATGATGAGCACAGCATCAAGTTTCCCTCAGTTATGAAACCAAGGTTTAATCGAACCAGTAGGAGCAAGGAAACACCCCAAAGGTGTTACTAGCTGAGCTTTGGCAGGGCGCACTACCGGTGCTAGTAGCAACATGGAGAGCTGCACAACACAACCACCAAACTTTGTCCCCAACTTGCGATGAGGTTGTCAATTTCACCGTGTTTTGCGGAAAACAAAGGATTAAACGTATCGAATGGAAAGAAGTAATAGTTTGCAGAAAGTAAACACAAAGCAGTAAAAGATTGTAGATTGTATGTAAAACACAAGGACCAGGATCCATAGTTCACTAGAGGTGGCTCTCCTTAGATAGATAACATGTTGGGCGAACAAATTACAGCGGGGCAATTGACAAACATCGAGAAAGCAATACATGCATATACTAATCATTTTGACTCCTTTGAGACTTGATTGGGCATTACAACATTATACATAGACCGCCATCCAACTGCATCTATGACTAATAATCCACCTTCAGGTTATCATCCGAACCCCCTCCAGTATTAAGTTGCAAGCAACAGATTAGTGCTTTACGAACTGCGTGTAAAGTAAACAATACAATTGTTCTATGAACAAAGGATTGTTGTTTTCTCCCTAGTAGCAACATCACATCTAGTACCTTAGAGATTTCTGTCACTTCCCCAGATTACCAGAGGCATGAACCCACTATCGAGCATAAATACTAACTCTTGGAGTTGCTAGCATCTACTTGGCCAAGATAGCTACTAACAACGGAAAGCATGCAAGATCTCAAATAACAAAGACATGATAGAATCAATAATCAATCTGAAATAGCATCTCAATATCCATCGGATCCCCGCAAACACAACATGCAGAATTACAAATAGATGATCTTGATCATGAACGGAGCTCACAAGATCTAGACATGAAAGCACAAAGGAGGAGAACCAGCCATCTAGCTACTACATGGATCCGTAGTCCAAGGATGAACTACTCACGCATCACACCAGAGGCTTGCATGGTGATGAAGAAGGCCTCCAGGGTGAATTCCCCTCTCCGGCAGGGTGCCGGGAAGAGCTTCAGATCCCTCCCGATCTAGGGATAGAGATGACGGCGACTACAGACTCTTTCGTCGATTTTTTGATCGGGCCCTTAGGGTTTTCGTCCCGAGGGCATCTTATAGGCGGAAGGAGAGGCCGAGGGGGTGCCGGGAGCGGCCACAGCACCCCCTGGCGCGGGCCAGGCCTGGCCGCGCGGCCAGGTGGTGTGGTGGCTCCCTGGTCTCTCTCCGTCTCGTATTCTGGCACTTGATGTCTTCCAGAAAAATAGGCACTTTGGCTTTTGTCCCGTCCAATTCCGAGAATATTCATTTTCTGACTTTCCTGGAACCAAAAACAGCAGAAAACAGGCAGCTGGCACTGTGGCTCTTGTTAATAGGTTAGTCCAAGAAATCATATGAAAAGTACTCCAAAGTGTGGACAAAACACAAGAAAGTCGATAAAACCAAGCATGGAGCATCAAAAATTATAGATACATTTGCAGTGTATCACCATGTTAGCAACATGCTTGATTCAACCAAGAGCATCGCCATGGAGATCACCAGTGTTATTCGTCGACAAGAAAGATGGAGGCAACCGGTTGTGCACAGATTACAGAAAACTGAATGACGTCACCATCAAGAGCAAGTACCCCTTGCCAAAGATAGAGGATCTATTTGATCAGTTGACTGGAGCCCAGGTATTCTCAATGATTGATCTTAGGACTGGTTATCACCAACTTATGATTCGTGCAAAGGATATTCCGAAGACTGCCTTTACTACTCGTTATGGATTATACGAGTATACGGTCATGTCTTTTGGATTAACCAATGCCCCTGCTTATTTCATGAATCTCATGAATAATATCTTTATGAATTTCCTAGATAAGTTTGTAGTTGTGTTTATCGATGATATCCTTATCTACTCCAAGTCAGAAGAAGAGAATGAGCAACATCTGAGAATCATCCTAGAAACCCTGAGAGAGCATCGGTTATATGCCAAGTTCAGCAAGTGTGAGTTTTGGCTGAAAGAAGTAGGATTCCTAGAGCATATTGTGTTTGCCAGAGGAGTCTCTGTTGATCCCGCCAAGATCAAGGATGTCGAAGAATGGGAAGCCCCAACCACTCAAAACCCAAGTCTGTGCATTTCTCGGATTAGCGGGATATTACCGCAAGTTCGTAGAAGGATTCTCGAGCATCGCTAGACCCATTACCCAATTGCTAAAGAAGGACAAGAAGTTTGAATGGACTGACAAATGTGAAGTCAGTTTCCAAGAGCTGCAGAAGAGATTGATTTCACCCCTAATATTGATCATGCCAGACATCAAGAAGCCGTTTGATGTGTATTGTGATGCATCCAAGATTGGTCTCGGATGTGTATTGATGTAAGAAGGCAAAGTAATCGCTTATCTGTCTCAGCAATTGAAGCAGCATGAGCAGAACTATCCGACCCATGATCTTAAATTACCTGCCATAGTTTTGGCACTGAAGACATGGCGTCATTATCTGATGGGTAATCGCTGTGAGATTTACTCCGATTACAAGAGCTTGAAGTATATTTTCACTCAGAAGGAGATGAATATGAGGCAAAGGAGATGGATAGAGTTAATCAAGGATTATCACCTTGACATTCACTATCACCCCGACAAAGCCAATGTGGTAGCGGATGCTCTTAGCAGATTGCCGTGTAGGCTAAACACCATGATCAAGGAGAAGCAGCCAAGTTTGTATGAGGAGTTGGAGCAGTTTCGAACTAAGCTAGTTAGCAAAGGATTCTTAGCTAGAATTGAACTTCAACCCACTTTGATTAGCCAAATCAAGGAAGCCCAGAATGGAAATAAAAGTATCGACGGAATCAAATATTGTATTGGTATAGGAAATGTACCTGGATTTACTGAAGATGAAGAAGTTGTTCTGAGGTACAAAGGCCGTATATGTGTGCCAGCAGATTCAGAGCTGAAGCAAGTTATCATGCAGGAATCTCATGATACTCTTTATTCTATCCACCCCGGAGGAACGAAGATGTATCAAGATTTGAAAGAGCAATTTTGGTGGCACAAGATGAAGAGAGAAATTGGAAGCTACATCGCTAAGTGTGACATCTGTCGAAGAGTCAAAGCAGAGCATCAGAGACCCGTAGGACTGTTGTAACCACTGCATATTCCGGAATGGAAATGGGATTCCATCGGAATGGACTTTATCACCGGTTTTCCTACTTCTAGTAGGGGAAATGACTCAATCTGGGTCATCGTTGATAGACTATCCAAGGTAGCCCACTTTATACCAGCAAAGACAACCTACCAGAGTTCGAAGCTAGCAGAGCTATATATTTCTAGGATTGTTAGTCTGCATGGAACCCCCAAGACCATAGTATCAGATCGAGGAACCCAATTTACCTCGAGATTTTGGCAGAAAGTCCAAGAAGGATTAGGCACCAAGTTGAATTTCAGCACTGCTTATCACCCGCAAACTGATGGACAGACTGATAGAGTTAACCAAATCCTAGAGGATATGTTGAGAGCTTGTGTGTTGGAGTACGGATCAAAATGGGAAGACTGCCTGCCTTTCGCAGAATTCTCATATAACAACAGTTATCAAGCTAGTTGGCAAATGGCACCATTTGAGTTTCTATACGGAAGGAAGTGCCGTACCCCTTTGAATTGGTCTCAAGTAGGAGAGAGTTAGATCTTTGGACCCAACATTCTTCGAGAAGCCGAAGAAAAGGTGCACAAAGTCTATGAGCACCTCAAGACCGCCCAGTCCAGACAGAAGAGCTATGCTGACAAGAGAAGGAGAGACCTGACTTTCAATGTCGGAGATTTTGTATATCTCAAGGTTTCGCCACTAAAGGGAACACAACGCTTTAGTCTGAAAGGAAAGTTAGCCCCCAGATATATCGGACCATTCAAGATTCTGAACCTTCGAGGAGAAGTATCGTATCAACTGGAACTGCCTGAAGAGATGTCAGCCATCCACAATGTGTTCCATATCTCGTTACTTCGCGAATGCCTGGAAATGCTGGAGAAGACTGAAGTTTTCAAAAACATCGATTACCGAGCTGTTGAGATCAACAATGCCTGGTAGTGCCAGAGAAGACTGAAGCCACTTGGGAATGAGAAGATTACATTAGGACAGAGTTCCCAGATCTCTTTAGTTCCTAGTTTCCTTTCGTAAATGTTGGGACGAGATTTTGTTTAAGGGGGGAAGGTCTGTAACATCCCAAAACTTTAATCCAAGGTTATTAAGATCCAAATCATCAACTTTTAGAGTTAACAAAAACTTTTCCAATTAAAATTATTAAAGCATTCATATGTGTGTGCATTTAGATAGGAGTTGTTTTAAATTGCCATGATTAAGTGATCCATTGCTTGTAAAATGATTCTTAGGTGAAATCAACATCATCTAGATCATTCCCAAACAAATCTCAAAGAAAAACAAATCAAAACGAATAAAAGAACCAAATGGTCATTTGTGCCATTTTAACTACCATGCCTACTTTAGCTATTCCTAGGACTCATTTCTTAACAGAAACAAATGTGGATCTTTGCACCCCTTGCTAGTAAATGTAGTGATGTACCAAGGCCCACTTTGTGATCTACCAAAAACTTTCAAACACTAATTTTAAATGACATTTGAAAATTGAATCTAGTGTATGTATCAAGATAACACTACTTCAAAAACCACTCAAATGACTTCCATTTTCAAAACCCAAGAAACCACAGATGCTCAAGCATATGATCAACAACTCCACCAAAATTCAACCAAAAATTCAAAAACTTTTCTCTTTCGGCCATTTCTACAAACACCTTGCAGACAGAATCCATTTGGCCTAACTATTACTGTTTTGATCAATTCTTGTCGAGCCATTTTGCTTGCATTGATCACTATTGTCTCCCCTGAGCACCACTAGACCAAAACCCACCCTAGTTCTAGCCCCTGGCGCCAGTGCGATGCCGCCCCGACGCCATGCTCACCGGCCAAAGTTGTCAACGCAGCAGCAGACCACCATCCCCTCTCTGCCGCTCCAGGAAGCTAGGCGCCACCCTACCACCGCCCACAGTCCACCCCACGGCCACTGCCAGCCACTGGACCACTCCCCAGCCTCGCCGCCCATTCTCTCTGCGCGTAGCCAGAACGCCCTCACCGCCAGCACGCCATAGACCGCTCCTCGACCCAATACCGTGCACGCCGCTCCAACTCGACGCCAACAACCCGCCAGACACGGCCGTGTGTCGCTGCACGACCCACAGTCGCCGTGCGCCGCGTCGAGCACCGCCTCTGTCTCCAGAGCACGGGACGCTCCGGACCAAACGCCGCCATCCCTAGCCACGCATTAACGCTGTAGAGCATCACTAGGAGGCAAGCCACCGTCCCCTACCTCTAGCCAGGACGCTAGCACGCTGTGCAGCCCTCGCCGAAGTCGCCAGCCCATCCCGTTTGGTCGCTTCATCGCCTTATAAAAGGAGGCCACCCTAGTACAAACTACTCACACCATCTCACTCCCCTCTCTCCACTAACCCTTCCACCCCATCCCCGGAGCAAGGCGGGCCGCCGTTCGCCGGAATTTAGCCAGAGCTTGCCGCAACAGAGGAGGAGAGGCGCCGTCGATTTCGTCCACCCCAAGAGCCACCGCGACCACGCCTGAGTCCACCGTCGATAGCACGTTCGATCGCCCCCATCGCCACGCTAGCTGGAGCCCTGGTATCCCCCCATTGCACCCCCACCGAGCTGCTAGGGTTAGCTCTCGCCGGCGACCTGTTCGCCGGGGACGACGGTCCTCAGCCGTAGATCCTCGTTTTAATCGCACGGTCCACATTGCCCCGTACCGCTTCGCGTTTGATGTACCGCTGACCTGCGGGACCCCCTATCAGTTGTCATCCGCGCTGCGGAATGCCACTGGGCCGGCCCGTTAGTTTTCCCGCGCTAGCCCGTGAATTCAAATTTAGGTTTTTCTATTTTAGTTTGAACTCACTTCTGTCCCTTAGTTTAAAAATCAATTCCAGAAGATCTACTAAATCAAATTGAGTGATTAAAATTTTGTTAGAAAGCTACTGAAAAGATCTATCCAAGCCCGTTGGATTTAGTTCATTTAGAGTTAGAGATCTCTCCTAGTAAAAATAACAAGACAGAAGCTTTTGCACATTCAAACATTTTTATAAAATCAACCATAATAGCTTTTGAGTTGATTTCAACTCTCAAAAATCACATTTAACAATACCTATCTAAACATTGAATAATATTAAGGTTTACATGCAGTGACTTTGGACTAGTACCAAAATAATGCTATATAGGCATTTCTAGTCACTTTAAATCATTAAATATTAAACTTAAACCAAAGTAGATATGATCGAACCCTTAAATCACATTCCCATATGTTAGAATATGTGGTGATGACATGTGTCCATATGATCCCATATTTTAATTGGAGAATATTAAATCTTAGATATTTTCAATGAGTAGAAATTACTTTTCTTAAATAAAAAGAATGAGACTAGTTAATAAAACCTTGTGATGCTTGTGATGATAATAGATCATCAAATGTGTGTCTTAGTGTGCTAAGTAGACTAGTTAAGTATTGCTTGGTGATTTTGTACTCCGTATGTATTTATAGACGATAGTACCAACCAAGGTTTCGAGGAGGAGGAGTACTATCAAGAGGAGGAAGAAAACTTCAACCACTGCACCAACCAAGGCAAGCTATTGTTAGCAAGCTAGAATTAAGTAGATGATTTGAGCAAGATGCTTTAGGCATCGTTTGGTTATACCACTTTGACTAGTACTTATTCCAAGCTTACTTTCAAGCTTTTACTTTCTTTACTTTACCAAAGTCCCTTACTTGTTTTGAAGGTAGCATAAAAGTATAAAACTTGACCTATGTTGATAACCTTAGATTTCATTCTATGGCATGAGATTGATCCTATCTTTCTACCTTAGTGAACACTCTTAACTTAGTAGCTTAGAGCTAGATAAAAACTTGAGTCACTTTAGATGGGAACACTTGGTGAAAATGAATTGTGAAAACCTTAGAATGATGAGTCATTCTATTGAGATGTTTTTACATGTGTTGAGAAACACAAATGGTTTATGATGATGAAAATATTGAGGCATGAGCCTTAACCCTTTTACAAAACTGATGGTTGGATTCGGATGCGATACCATTCCAATTTTTCCGTACAACCACAATACCTGAATTGGGTAAGGCTTAGCCGGAAGTTTATATGCATTAGTATTAGTTCCCTCGCGGGAGAGGTTTGAGATGAGGCTACCTCTCGATGTTGTCCACCTATACAGTGCCCAAGATGACAGATGGTCATGGTTGGGGGGCCATACTCATATGAGTGGTGCTTATACTAGAGTGTGTAAAGGAAATATTATGTTTGATTATCTGCATACTAAGTATGATGATTCAGGGTTATCCCTGACAGATGTATCGAATCTTGTGGTAAAAGTGTACCACCTTAGAGTGTCAAACTATTCGAATAGCCGCGTCCACGGTTATGGATAGTTGGAGTGGCCATACTATTTTGTTGTCAGATGTTTTCAAAATGACTTATGAAATGAATGATGAATCTTGACTTCACCACAACAGGGTTGTGACTATGACACTAGCTTCCCAACTTAAAGTGATTTTAGAACTTTATTTTATTTTTCTTTGTTTCTGAACTCAGCTTAGGTTTCAAACTTAACTTTATAGTTAAACTTAGAGTTAGCACTTTACATTAGAACTATACTACTTGTTAGTGGTAGTTTGCAAGTACTTAAAGAGTAGTCATGGCTTTTGTCCCTGGCTATTCCTATGGCCAGACTACAAAGGAGACTACCAAGATGATGGCCAGCAGGACGGCTATGATAACTAGGACTATCTGCCTTCGTTAGCATTGCCTGTGCCCCTGAAGATGGACCCCACCACTACAATTATTATTTATTTCGCTGCTTGTTGTATTAAGACTGGATCATGAGATCCTTATTTATGTAAGACCTTATTTATGGTTTGTAATGGATGATGTACTGTGATATCCAATCTGTTATGTCTCGCAAAAATGGTAATCCTGGGATTGCGATGAATGACATAACAGGCATCTGGGATTAAAAATCCGGGTGTTGACACTGGGTCTACGGTCGTCACGTGTCCTCCATGGGCGCCATGTGTGACGGTGTTTGCAACCATAGCGATCTGGCGCTCGGTGTTGCTCCCGTCATTGCCAATGCCAAGAAAGTCCTTGTTAAAGCGCTTGAAGCATTTGGCTGCCGTGTGGCACGGGATGCTGCAGAGTTGGCACACTATAGTGGTGCGACCGGTGTTGGACTTGCCATGAGCGTTCTGGGCCAGGGGCTTGGACGTCGTGGGCTGCTGTGGCCGTGCATCTGAGCGGTAGTTAGGGTGGAAGCCTCCCCCACGAGGTGCACCGTATGCAGCAACATGGGCTGCTGCCTCGTACGTACTCACTTGGGAAGGAGCGAAGTGGGCCGCTGGATAGTGCGGCGCAGGTTGCCCGTGACGTGACAGCAACGACTGGCGATGCTCCGTTGCCAAAAGTTGCACATACAGGTCACGGACCGGCATGGGTGTAGTGCGGGCGTTGACGACCTCGTAGAGTGCATCGTACTCGTGCCCAAGACCGGCAAGCAGGTAGGAGATGAGCTCCGTGTCACGCAAAGGCTCGCCGATGCTGGTGAGTTCATCAGCGAAAGCCTTCATCTTGTGGAAGTAGATCGTCACAATCATATTGCCCTCCTTCTTGAGTTCGGGCATCTGTTGGTGGATGCCAGAGGAGCGAGCAACCGTGGTGGCAGCGAAGGCGCTAGAAAGGGTGGGGTCTCCCACGCCTCCTGTGCAGTGGCCGCAAACATCACCATGCCTACTACCCCCTCGGTCATGGAGGAGATGAAAGCCGAGAGGATGGCCTGGTCTTGTTGAACCCAGTGTTGGTGTAGAGGGTTAGGCTGCTGCATTAGGACACCGCCGCGATCGACGACGGTATGAGCAGCCGGACATGCAAACGAGCCATCAACGTACCCCATCAGAAGTTGGCTCCGAAGAAGAGGACCAACTTGAGCTCTCCATATCAGGTAGTTGGCACTCGTCAACCGGATGGTGATGGACGAGCCAATGTTGACGATGGGAGGCAGGCCGGTAAACGGCGCCATGCCCTAGGGTCCAGGAACGATCGCATGAGGGGCGACGCCCCCCCTGGAAGTTGCTCTGGAATCCCGGTCCACCGGCGTGAGAAGCGACAGCCTGATGGTTTTCCATTGTCGGCTACATTTGGTACCCAGGGTGTGCTGCAGCAGAGGCCACACTCGGATACATCTGGTAGCCGAACGGAGCTGATGGGAATTGGCTCGGGCCAGCGCTTGATGCAGCAACGAGCGGAGTAGTGAAAATCGACGAGCCCGGCGCAAACTGGCCAGATAGACCCTGCGTCGCGGAGGCCATGTCAGGCGCCAAGGACAAGGGCGACGTTGGCAGGGCCAGTGATGCACCGAGCGGCAGGGATGGCGCGCCGAGCGCCAGGGACGGGTGCACACCGAGCAGCAGGGACGGCGGCACATTGAATGGCAAAGACGGTTGTGCGTCCAGCGGCAGTGACTGCGGCACGTCGAGCGGCAGAGTAGATGTGAGGCTCGACGTAGCAGGTAGCATAGCGGATGAGGCCACGGATTCCGTAGCCATCCAGGAGATGAGGGCAGGGAAGGCAGCGTGACGATGATCGCTGGTGGTGGCGGAAGATCGATCTAGGTCAGGAGCTGGAGCTCTAATACCATAATAGAATCAGAGGAAAAAATATTATGGGTGGGTTGCACGGCACACAAGGGCCGGCGTATCTCCTCTCTCTCTATATATATATGTGACCAAGATTACAATACAAGTTACAATGTGTTAGGTGTATATACAAAGTCTAACACGTATACTGATACAAGTCTATCACGGAGGACCAAGGGAAGAAGCACAGTAACGGCGCTTACACGGGCCAACCACTCAGTACCTGCTGCGGTGAGGAGGTGGTGGGCCGGACCAGCTGGAGCCAAAATCCGATCGCCCCCCCACCCCCCACCACCACCCCCAAGTCGCTGCTTCTTTAAAAACGATGTCTAATATTGGAATCTGCCTGCACCTGCCTGCTGTTGCCCTCTACTTTATGTGTCCAACTCAATATTGCTTCTACTGCCTTCAGGAACTGAACCAGCAAGTTGATCTCTGCCCAGATTTTGAATAGAAGGCGATTTGAACAGTAACTTGAATGTGTTACGAACAACAAGAAGGGGTAGAAACCAAAGTTTAATATCCCAGCTGTGCAGAACATGGCATTTATAAGAATTGAAAGAGGAAAGGAGTAAGATTGGGAGAGGAAGCACAATCTAAATGTCAATTATCCAGAGTTGAGCAGGAGCAAAGTAGAGGTAGATTAAGAACAACACAAGGAAAAAACAAGATTTAAGAACATAGAGGGAAGGATTTTAGAATAAGGGTCCAAAAGGGTTTTTGTCCAACTTAGTACTGTTTGAATTCTGGAGCCTGGACTTTAAACCAATAAGTGGTATCCAATTCAAATAGAGATAAGAAAGAAATAACACTAGCAGGGACATGTCCACACATGGACAGGAGAGAGATAGAAATGATATGTGTAGAGTATATTGAAGAATAACATGATTTGGTGGAATGCATCCACACATAAGCCTATGGTTCGATTTAAATCCAAACAAAAGCAAAGAGACCATATGCACCATATGTGGTGTAATTATAGAATGATCATGGGAAAAATATTAGTGAATTGTTAGTGATGGAAAAGAATTGAAGAGATATGCCCCAACTCAATTTGGGCATTACACCATTAATCAAATGGCACATACACGATATGAAGAAGCAAATACAATATATCAAGAAGCAAAGTACTAATAAGTCAAATGCAATATGAGGGGGAGAACCAAATGGAATATGTTTTAATATGATGCTCAAATGCAAGGTGGCATAGTGATATGAGCATGATATAATGATGATGCAAAGAATAATATGTAGGAAGTAACGTTTTATTATAAAACCATGTAGCATTACAGATGTTAGACAAATGGGATGCTACATTAGGTGCGACAGAAACACCGCATAAAAACACTTTTCTAGGCTCCTTGTTGGGATCGATATAAAAACTGGAATTAATACTTCCACAAAAATATTCTCTGACGAACATGTGCACTTGCAGGTCATCAAGATATTTTCTCGCACCGTTGTCGGGGAGCTAAGTGCTAAGTGTTGTTTCTTGACAACAGTAACTGTTGATACCATTCATGATCTCCGTTGAAGACAGAGGTACCACTCGATCAGGAAAAACCTATTTAACTCCATATATTGATCATGTTCCGATCGAGAGACAATTAGAATTTAATGAAAGATTTACAAATTCGTGTACTGTAGACGTGAACAGCTTGATTCCATTGATGGATGATTTGACCATCACCTGAGGAGCCGAACTTGAGCTACCTTTGGGAGAGTATGGGAATCCATCTAGACGCTTGAGGAAAATGCCTATTCTTTATCCTGAACTTGAAGACCAGGAATTTGAAATATATCCTGAGCTAATATATATGATGAAAGAAATTGCTTTCGTAGGTAAAGAAAAGGAAGACCCTAGTGACCACTTAACAAGGGTATACGACCTTTGTGTTACACTTAAACCAACAAGTATGACAATAGAGTTTGTACTTCTTAAACTCTTTCACTAGTCTTTGAAAGATAATGCTTTAGCTTGGTTACAATCACTACCTAATCATACTATAAAAAGGCGGGAGGATTGCATCCGAGAATTCATGCATAAATATTGTTCATTTACTAAAATCATGCAGATCAAACGAAGCATATCAATTTTTTTGCAATAAATTGGAGAGACCTTTTATCAATCATAGAATAGATATTATGCAATGATTATGAAAGTTCCAAATCATGCTTTTCACGAGAGTCTAGTTATCCAATATTTTTATAATGGGCTTAATGACGAAATATGATTGATCTAACTGCAGGAGGAGCAATATGCAACTTGACACTGTCAGAATGTGTTAAGCTTATTGAGGTAAGATCCTTTAATGACGAACAATAGAATCCAGTTGAGGATATTGTACCACAAAAAGGTATGATTCACATACCACAAGATCTTATATCCAAAGTCAAAAAGTCAATGCAAGAAAATGGTATAGCTTCAAAACTTGTAAAAGAAAACAAAGTTGACATTCTTCAAACTTATGTAATAGAAGATGATTTAAATGTTGTAATGCAAAAGTATAAACATCAACAAAATCAATTCCGTGAGAAAAATTATAAACGCTTATGACACAAGAAAAAAATATAAGAGACTTAACAGAAGTTTTTAATGACCTGGGTCAAGCCACGAAACATTTAGATAGATATCTAAGTATGGTTAAAACCCAGTGTGAGCAAATAAATGAAACCCAAACTTTGATTTTGAACCAAGGAAAATTCAATATTGTTTCTACTAACATTGTTACTAGGCGTGGTACAGAAACTCAGGAACTACAAGGGCCACCTTGGTATCAAGAAGAGCAAGCTCGAAAAGCAAGAGAGACTCAGGAGATGAGTCAAGAAGATGATCTAGTAGACCCCCAGGATGATATTGATCATGAAGCCGAGAAAAGGGAAAATAAAGCTTCTAGCACTCAAGAAGAAGAGGAAGCGGGGGATAAGCATAAACCATATGATTCAAATGCTGAGACTATCGATTCAAGGGAACAAACTGATCTTAGAAAGGAGCAAGAAGAACAAGTTGATGTCCCGCGTGAAGAACGCGCCAATAAGAAAAAATCAGCTGCAAGGAAAAATAAAAAGAAAGCTGAACCTATGACTAAGGTAAAAGAAAAGGTAATGCCTACCAATAAGAAAATTCCTTACCCTAACTGAGTTCATTACGAACCAGATAAGGCTATTTATGATTCTTTTACTGAGGCACTAGGCAACTTGAGTTTAGAACTTCCTTTAACTGATGCTATTCAAGTTCCTACTTATAAAAAATTTATGCGAGATATACTTGATAGAAAAAATAAAGTAACCAAGACTATAGCAGTTATGACAAAAGCTTCGGTGATAAACTTCCTGCTAAGCTTAGGGATCCAGGGATACCAACCATCTCCTGTGCAATAGGGAAAACTAATATATTCAATGCTCTTTGTGATTTAGTAGCAAGTGTTAGTGTTATGCATTATTCCCTATTTAAGAAATTGAATCTTGGAGAATGTTGTCCTACTTCAATAACACTGCAAATGGCGGATAAGACAATGAAATGACCCGTGGGAATGATCGAAGATGTTTTACTTAGAATAGATTAGCATGTTATACCAACTGATTTCATTATTCTTGATGTCCTTGAGGATGAAAAACTATCTATCATTCTTGGAAGACCTTTTCTTAGTACAGCTGGAGCTAATGTAGATTGTTCTAGCAGCAAGATTGTCTTTAATATATATATGATGATCAAATTGTTAGATACTTTCCTAAGAAACAATAGAATAATGGAAAATACGTTCCACCGCCTAAGCATGATCAAGCAGTAAAGACTAAAGAAAAAACACTACTTGAGATGAACGTTGATGATATGGACTTTGATTAGTAAAATCTCTAGACCTAAACACTTAATGGGAGTTAACCCATTCTTAATAAATTTAGTTTAAGTTTTTATTTTATTTTGCATTTACTACTTTAGTAGCTATATCATTTAATATGTTTGTTTTGAGTTTTTAGCTCGTTCAGAGAATTTACCTTAATGAAGTTGAGAAGAAAGGGAAAACAAAGAGAAGATAATGAGTTCAGTACAGGTAACGAGCATCGGTACGATCGCGGTACGTCCGTACTGCACGCCCGTACCGTGTCTTGACAAAACCCACGGCGGGAACAACGCCAGTAACGACCGGTGGTATGGCCAAGGTACGCCCGTACCGAATTGTGACAAAGTGGACCAAGTTTCCTGTACAGATAACGACCAGTGGTACGGCCAGGATATGCCCGTACTGCGCGCCCGTACCAGGTCGACCAGGTTTGATCTTGAACCCTAATGTTGATCTGATAGTGACGACCGCTGGTACTGGCGGGCTGCGCCCATACCGCCCGCCCGTACCACGTGCATCGCCAGGTAAAGGCCGATGACGGCTGGTCGCAGCCAGCCCCCTTCTTATTCTTCCTCTTTCTTCCTTGTTATTTATCTTTCCACCTCAAACCCTAGCCTCTCAAACCTTTGATTCTTCATTGATTTCGGGTTTTTGAGTTGGGGAATCTTCACATTGGTAAGTTTCTTGTCCTATCCATACTCTATTTCCTGAAACCCATGGTTGAATTCATCACATTGGCTATTTAGATGAGTTCATCATATTTTGAGGTTATTATTGATTCCTCACGTTAGGATTTGTAATTTCTGCATGTAATCGTTTGTTTATATGATAGAAACTTGATGCTTATAGTTTTCTTCAAAAAATTCGCAGCACAATGCATAACATTAGAAGGATGTTCTGCTCGGGCAAGGGCTCAGGTACGACGGGACCTTCGGGCTCTGCCAATCCACCGGGTTCGAAGAAGAAACACTCGAAGGTGGATAGCTTGAGGGCTTCCATGAGCCGAGACTAGGAGAGGGTGAGCAACTGCAAGGTTCTTCCCACCACGTGGGTAGACCGTCAGTTCTTCTCCCGCGAGGGTCTTCTGGAGGACTTCGAGCAGATGACTATGCAAGCTGGCATGATCGACTTCTCCTACCTCTCGTCGACACCTACAAGCTCGCCACGTTCGAGTTTCTTTCATCATTACACGATGATCTTGAGGCCCAGGAGTGAAATTGCACTGTAAGTTTTGTGCTCAATGGACAACTCCACAACTTGACCTTCTATGAATTTTGTGATAGCTTTAGATTCTCCCACGAGGGAGAACTTGATATCAATGACAATGGGCATGTGGAGGCAATGCAATCTAGGAGGAAATTTTTTGTCCATAGGGACAATGATTATTTGCGTAGGAAGAGCGTCACTATCTAGAATCCTACTATTCGTTATTTTCATACCTTCCTTGTTAATTCTTTATTTGGAAAGGGCGATGTTGGGGCAATGGCAGGATAGAGATGAGTATAATTCATATGGCCTTGCATCTAGATATTGTAACACCCCAAAAATATTAATCAAGATTAGCAAGTTCAAATCACCCAAGTTTAGGGTTAACAAAAACTTTTATTATTAAATCTAATGAGTGTGTGTGTGACATGCATTAGTGTATGAAGGAGTGCAATTGCCATGTTTGATTGCTACAAATGATAAGGAATGATTTAAAGATGAATACTACATCATCTAGGCCAATTACAAACAAAATCCAAAGAAAATAAAATCAAATATGAATCATATAATCAAATGGTCATTTTGACCAAAATTAACCACTAGACCACTTTGAGTGTTCCTAGTAAAAGATTTCTAACAGAAACTTTCTCAATTCTTTTCACCCCTTGCTAGATCAAGTAAAAGTGAACCCAAGCCCACTTTACAAATCAACAGAAACAAATTCCAAATCTATTTAAAGGACATTTCAAAATTGAATCAAGTTCATATGCATAGATCACCATTTTTCAAAAACCACTCAAATCAATTCACCTTGGCAAACCCAAGCAACCATAGAAACTCAAGCATGTGACAAACACACTCACCAAATTTCATTCAAAAATTCAAATCTTGAGTTCATGCGGCCATTTGGTCGAGCACTTGGCTGACACAGAAAACACTTGCCTAACTTCTACTGTTCTGAGTAGTGATCACTTGCCACTAGCCCCTCATTTCACTCCCCCTGGTCGCCCTTAGTGCCTAGCAGCGCAGCAGACCAGCTCCTCCTCTACCGTTTGCACCAGTGCCGCGCTGCCCGAGCTCGCCGTGCCGGTTAACCAAGAACAACTTGCCACAGCCAGAGCCGCCATCTCCCACGATGTCCAGGAGACAAGCAACCGTCCACCGCCACCCTCTGTCCGCCCCTCGACCGCAGACCAGTCGTGGACCACCCACAAGCACCATGCCCATTTCTCTGCCTGCCATGCCGAAAGCGCGCCAGAGCGCCGCAGCCGACACGCGCACACACGCCGCGGCTCGCCCTCACTGCGCGTGCCCGCACTCGTCGTGACCCTAGCTACCCCCTAGAATTGCCCGTTCACTGCTGCGTGGACCGCAGCCACTGTGCACTGTCTCGAACGCCGTCATTTCTGCCCAAAGCACCGACTGTTCCTGACCGTTCTCGACCCCCCCTTACCGCGCCAACACTCGCACGACGACCGTCCTAAAGCACCGCGTCGACCCCTACCCTTAGCCATGCCGCTAGCCCCCTGTATCACCATCACCGACGAGCCCGAGCCATGCCGCTATGTCCCTCTCGCCGGTGTATAAATAGAGGCCGCGCCAGCTCCAATTCGCCACACCATTCCACTCTCCTCTCTCTCAGACACCTTCCACACCTCTCCCCGGAGCAAGGCGAGCACCACGTCGCCGAAATTTCACCGGAGCCCGCCGTTGCAGAGGAGGAAGGAACCCATTGATTGCGACCACCCCAGGAGCCACCGCGACCACCATTCGAACTTTCGTTGTCTACAACATCGTTCGCCCCCATCGCCGACCTTAGCTAGAGCCTAGGTGAGCCCCTACTTACCCCCACTGTCGCGTTAGGGTTAGTTTCTCGTCGGAGCTGTTCGCCGGAGACGACAAACCTCAGCCGTAGATCTTACCTCTAATCGTAGGGCTGAGATTGAAAGATACCGTTTCAGGTTAATATAGTCACTGACGTGTGGGACCATCCTGTCAGCAGCCCGCTGCGACAACAATGTGCAGTTGGGCCAGCCTAGTTAGTTTCCCGCGCAGAGCCCATCGATTCAAATAAGCTTTTTCCATTTTAGTTAAATCTATGTTCTGTCTGCAGATTCAAAAATCAATTCAAAGAGATTCACTGAACCAAATTGCATGATTCCAATTTTTTTAGAAAGGTATTCAAAATATCTATCCAAGCCATTGGATTCAAACCATTTGAAATTATAGATCACCTATAGTAAAAATAACAAGGCAGAGGCTTTTCCAACTTCAAACATTTTTCAAAAATCAACCATAAATGCTTTTGAGTTGATTCCAACTCTCAAAAATCACATTTGACAAGATCTATCTGAATATGTAAAAATATGTAGATTTACATGCAGTGATCTTGGACTAGTACCAAAAGAATGCTATATAGGCATTTCTAGTCACTTTAATTGTATTAAATAGTAATTTTAAACTTTATAAAATATGACCACCACTTTAAATCACATTCCCAGGTATTAGAATATGTGGTGATGACATGTGTCAACATGGTCCCATATTTTAATTGGAGAATATTAAATCTTAAGTATTTTCAATGAGTAGAAATTACTTTTCTAAAATAAGATAAACAAGATTAGGTCTTTATTTCATGTGATGTTTGTAATGATGCTAGATCATCTAGGGTGAGCCTTAGTGTGCTAAATAGAAGTAGTTAAGTATTGTTTGGTGATTGTGTACCTCATATTCATTTATAGACGATAGTACCAACCCGGGATACGAGGAGGAGGAGTACTACCAAGAAGAAGAAGAGAACTTCAACCACTACACTACTCAAGGCAAGCTAACACTTGCAAGTTTCTTAACTATGCAATCTAGAGCTATGCAAGCTAACACTTGCAAACTTGATAACCTATGCAAGATGCATTAGGCATGCTTTGGTTATATAACTCTATTTATACCAATCCCAAGTTTTACTTGCAAGCTTTATTCTTTTACTTTTACCAAAGTTCTTTACCTTTAGTTAGTGAGTTGTGAGTATTGGAAGAATAGGATAGATACCATAAAGAGTATAAAACTAGGCCTCACTAGTTATACTTAGATGTCATCAAAAGGCATAAAACTAGATTTGGATAATTACACTTGATTAGCACCCCTCATTAGTGAATACCCTCAACTATAGTGGCTAGTGCTAAGCATAAAAGTTGATCACTTTAGATGGGAATACTTGGTGAAAATGATTATGAAAACCTTGGAATGAGGATTCATTCTATTGAAATGTTTTGACATGTGTTATGGACACAAAAGGATTTGATGATGAAAATGTTGAGGCATGAGTCTTAGCCCTTTATAAAAACTGATGGTTGGGTTCGGATGCGATACCATTCCAATTTTACCATACAACCACATTACCCGAATTGGCTAGGGCTTAACTGAAAGTTTATATGCCTTAGTATGGGTTCCCTCGTGGAAAGAGGTTGATCTGAGGCTACCTCATGAATGTGAATGTCCACCTATACAGTGCCCAGGATGGCAGATGGCCATGGCTAGGAGGCCAAGCTCATAGGGGAGGTGCCTATACTAGAGTGTGTAATTGAAAGGTTAGGATTGATTATCTGCATACTAAGTATGATGATTCAGGGTTATCCCTGATGGATGTATCGAATTTTGTGGTGAAAGTGTACCACCTCTACAGAGTGTCAAACTATTCGAAAAGCCGTGTCCGTGGTCATGGATAGTGGCCATACTGTTCCGTTGTCAGATGTTTTCAAAATGACTTGTGAATTGAACTATGACTTTGACTTTACCACAACAAGGTTGTGGACATGAAAAATAGGTTCCCACTTAAGTGATTAAATTAGATTCTTTACTTTTGAACTCTTATGAAATAAACCTGTCTTTTTGCAAATAAACCTAGAGCTTAAGATTCCTACTAGAACTACCTTACTTGTTAGTGATAGTTTGCGAGTACTTAAAGAGTACTCATGGATTTGTCCCTGGCTATTCCCGTGGCCAGACTATGAGGAGGACTACCAGGAAGATGGACAACTGGAGATCTATGACAACTAGGATCATATCCCATTGTCAGCATTGCCTGTGACCCTGAAGATGGAGACTGATGACCCACAAGTATAGGGGGTGTATCGCAGTATTTTCGAGGGAAGTGAAACCCAATTTATTGATTCGACACAAGGGGAGCCTAAGAATATTTATCAGCCTTAACAACTGAGTTGTCAATTCAGCTGCACCAGGAAACAATCTTGCTCATAGCAGTTTATCAGTAGCAACAATTTTGTAGTAGGAATAGTAAAGTAACAGAAGTAGTACAGCAAAGACAGTAGTAACAAAAGCAGTAAACAGTGGGATTCGAGTGCGGTAGGCATAGGGATGGATGGACGGGCGTTGCATGGACAAGACAATTCACATAGAAAATAGAACATAGGGCAATTGCAGATAAATAAGATAAAGCACCCAAGTAGTAGACAATCCTAGGCATGTGTTCCATATATAGTCATACGTGCTCGCAATGAGAACTTGCACAACATCTTTTGTCCTGCCAGCCCATTTGCAGCGGGGCCTCTAGGGAACTACTGGCAATTAAGGTGCTCCTTTTAATAGAGCACCGAAGCAAAGCATTAACACTTCGTGAACACATGTGATCCTCACATCCAAGCCTTTCCCTTCCGGTTATCCCGATTTCTGTCACCTCGGGGCCATAGGTTCCGGACAACGACGTGTGCAAACAACTTGTAGATAAGACCAAAAACAATACTATCATAATGAATCAATAACAAGTTCAGATCTGAAATCATGGCACTCGGGCCCTAGTGACAAGCATTAAGCACAACAAGTTGCAACAAAGTCATAAAGCACTAATAAAAGATACTAGGCACCATGCCCTAACAATCTGATGCCATTACATGAATGATCTCATCCAATCCCTACCATCCCCATAGCCTACAACGAGGGATTACTCACTCATAGATGGGGGAAACATGGATAGTCGATGAAGATGATGGTGGAGATCGATGGAGCTGGCTCCGGGGGCACTTCGCTGTCCCGGCAGGGTGCTGGGACAGAGACTTTCTGTCCCCCGAATCTCCCCTTTCGGTGGCGGCAGTGCAGCAGAACTTTTCGTGGAAAACGTCGAACCTCCCGAAGTTTTTAGGTCAGAAGGCTCCTTATAGGCGAAGAGGGAGACCGAGGGGGTGCCTGGGGCCACCACACCATGCCCTAGCGCGGCCAGGCCCAGCCCGCGCCTAGGGGTGGTGTGGCTAGCCCCTGGCCCTCCTCCGTCTCGTATTCTGGCTCCTGGAGTCTTCTGGAAAAATAGGCACTTTGGCTTTTGTCTCGTCCAATTCTAAGAATATTCATTTTCTGACTTT
This sequence comes from Avena eriantha, assembly GCA_910589775.1. Lineage (NCBI taxonomy): Eukaryota > Viridiplantae > Streptophyta > Magnoliopsida > Poales > Poaceae > Avena > Avena eriantha. Next base: position 543,935,942 of record OU342743.1, read on the forward strand.
CCTGGAACCAAAAACAGCAGAAAATAGGCAGCTGGCACTTTGGCTCTTGTTAATAGGTTAGTCCAAGAAATCATATGAAAAGTACTCCAAAGTGTGGACAAAACACAAGAAAGTGGATAAAACCAAGCATGGAGCATAAAAAATTATAGATACATTTGCAATGTATGAACATTCCCAAGCTTAACTCCTGCTCGTCCTCGAGTAGGTAAGTGATAAAAAGAAAGAATAATTTTTGAGGTGACATGCACCATCAAAGACTTGACCAAAGTATTTGTAAACATTCAAAGCTGGGATCATAGTACTTCAATCATAACGTGAAAGACAAAGTTCTAGCAAGAAGACAAAGAAACTATGATGCAACATGAAAAGGCACAAAAAAAGATTCATGAATAACAATGCTTTGCAAGACGTTTGTTTGTTTCACATAAAGAAAATATAGCATAGTGGCAATCAGCTTGTCCCTCATAGAGTATCAAACATAAATGCATAGGACACCTTCAAAGTTCACAAGAGTGACTAGATACAAATAGTTTAAAACAAGCAATATCAAGGTATGCATCAATCAACAAGTCTTGGGATAATGCACATAGAACTAAGAATGGCCATTATGCTCTCAAGAAAGTGCTCATAGAATGTGTGGAGACTCAACAAGTAAATGAAAAGGTTTTGAATAGTTTGAAAGGCTTCCAAATGCTAAAAGTAAGGTACTCATTAGCTTTGAGCTCTCATTGCCCCTATCATAAGCATATTTAAAGTGGTTAAGGTGAAAGTGAGGTCCAATCTGAGTTATATGCTTGACAGACTATAAACTGAAAATCCTAAGTCCCTTGAGTACGAGGGCCGCTCCTCATGCTACTCAACTTTAGTTACCGGTAAGTTCTTGTCATCGTAAGTATGTGCATATCATTGAGAACTGCCAACGGGGTACCCCTTGCCCTATTGTAACACCCTCAAATCGGCCCTATGCAAGTTTTAGCCCTTTCCGCCTAACCCGCATAGAAACGATTCAAGGACGCCCACCAGGCACTTTCGTGTGGGTGGAAAACGAAGTAATACCATTACACAACAGTCCTCGATGGGACCCACAAAACAGATATATATACAACAGCGACTCGGCGAGTCAAGAATACAGATATACAGTACAAAGACCCAAATCACCTTGAAAACGATACTGCGTCCGAGTACGGACAAGCTGCAAATGGGGCTAAGAGCCCTGAAGAATAACCAATGGCGTCCATAACCTTGCCCAGGCCAAGCCAGAAGGGTAACCCTGCTAACGACGTCGATCTCAAACCTGCTAAAACAAAAGGGGTGGCGACAAAGGGCAAAGGAAAAAGAGGAGCGTCAGTACTGAGGCCAGTACACGGCGAGGCTAGAATTCGGCGGCTCTCGCCTACATAGGTATGGTGGGCTGAAGCGGCAGCGCAGCGGCACTAAACCACCTATAGAGACTCGGTACAACTGGCGGTTATCATAGAGGGGTAAGAAAGACCTATTCGGATCCAACCTAAAGCTAACACACAAAAAACCCATCCTGGTATTTCCCCCTCGAGACCAAACGAGGAAGTCAGACCAAGGAACTCACACAGTTGGCAATTTTACTCATTCCGTTATAGTTGCAGCAATTACTAATCAGATATAGATAGCATGAGTCATCCTGATAGCATAAGTAGTGGGCAGTTTTAGTTAACATTCCGTTGTAGTTGGATCATTTACTAGTCAGATATAATTGTCCTGAGGAATCCCAAAACCCAGCAGTTGTTGGCACTTTTATCACATTCCATTGGAGTTGTAATACTTACTAGGCAGGTATATCGAAACACGATACGACCAAGATCCACCAGTTGTTGGCATTTTTAATATCCATTCCGTTATAATTGAGCTGATTACTAGTCACATATTAAGTCAAAATGATAGTACTACTTTAGTTATGCTTGTCTATGATCGAGATACTATGCTCCAAGTCGTCCATAACCGCGGACACGGCTTTCAGAAAGTTTTACCCTGCAGGGGTGCACAAATAGCAACACACACTCGATCAACCTTGGAAAAACCAACTCAAAACCCAACGAGGCATTCACGACAAAGCGATCACAGGATTCATAAAATATTTCAAGGGGCCACCCCACTTAGCTACCCGCAACAAAGTTGGCCGGCTCCGGAACGGACCCAGGGTTTGTGTGGACGGCTGTAAACGACTGGGAACCCGAAAGGGTGACTGGGCTTGTCGATACAGCAAAAATGTGTCACGATCCTAAACAGTACAGGTGCTCCACGCACAATCATAAATAAAGCAGTAACATGGCATAAGTATAGGATAGTAATAAAACCCCAAACTAGTTTGTAGCCCCAAGAAATATAAATGAATCAAGCTCTAGCTCAGGGGGGTCCACGGCCTCCCGGATGTGGATAGTGTGAAAAATCAAGGAACAGGTATCAAGTACTCGGGGTCCTACGGGACACACGTAAGCGTGGAAGAACCAAATAACATCTATTGCCCACCGATGCCTCTGCATTAGTTATATCTAGCATTTTAATAGTTGTATTTAAAGTCATGATCATCTCCACCGTAAACATCTGCCATCATTCCAACAACTGTGGTACTCGACATCACGAGATCGCACCTGAGCATGCAACTACGACTCGCAAGGCCAGCTATCTACCAAACACTGGTAATAGGAGGTGTCCAAGGCAATATAGAGGCTGCACGGGATATAACTGGGGTACAAAAACTAAAGCATCATGACACGGATAACAATAGATCAACAGGAGGAAATAAAGACTATAAATGCAAAATAGGCAGAAGGGGGAGAGATGCTCGCCTGGGAAACACTGCCGAAGGATCATATCCGGAGAACTTGTCGATTCTCGCATCCACTCATCGGCCTAATCCGTGAAGAAGCAAACACTAGAAGAAACACTGGATGCAATATTTAATACTACGACAGAAGATCCGGCATGCTTATGATATGGTGCATATGCGGTGCAATTAGTCAATATTAAGCGGAACCGGGGTCCCAATAATTAATTATATGGTTCAAGTTATTTAGCTACCCCACAATTTAAATGTTGTATTAACAGGGCGAAACATGGCATCGGTTCGCTACACCAATTTAAATGGAGTCCGGAATAAGACAAAGATATCCCGCATATAGACTCCATATTTAATTATGAGGTGAATCGACATGATGCCCCCAAACCACAGACAGGTATGCATGTATGAACAATTTATATGCAACAGTTTTATGTATAGCATTTATAAAATAGGGGCTCGGGAAGAAGGTTCACACATCTGGGTTCGGAAGATCTTGGGTTCCGGGGGTCCGGGGTCCGGTCTCAGGGTCCGGATCTAGGGTTCGGTTCGACGGGATCGCTCTTCGGAGGTCGCCACAGGTCTTGGTTTGGCGTCGAAGGATCATCGGATCCGCCCTGGTCGGTGTCAATCTTGTCGTCGCGAAGATCTTGTCGGGTCCGTGCCATCGAGTCGGTCTTGGCGTTCGGAATGAAGAACTTGGCGTTCCGGTGGCGATCTTGGTGGTCATCGGGTCGGAGAAGAAGACATTGGTGTTCGGCGACCTCGAGCATCGGATCCGTGTAGGAGTACTCGATGATCCATGAGGGAGTCCTTGGAGTCCGAGAAGGAGATCTTGTCATTCCATGTTGGTGATCTTCGGGTACATTAGATCTTCAAGTACATCGGCCTCCGATGAAGGGCTTGGTCACAAAGGTCGTTGGGATACCTTGATGGTTCTTCTGTTTCGAACTTCAACGGCCATAACGAACATACTTGAGGTAGCTGAACCGCGTCTTCATATTATCTATCTTGTACATCTCGGGGGGTCTTGAGCAACCGCTCCAACATCTCCATATTGGCAACCACACCAATAGCCAAAACCTCAACACAGGAGGAGACCCAAATGCTGCTGTTGCTAGTGGAAGGTGGCGGTGACCCGAATTGGAGTGGCTTGCCGGGTCTTGACGCAGGTCACGGTGCTGCAGGAAAGGGCTCCGACGAGAGGACTGCAGTCAGGGGCAGAACAGCTCGACGGGGGTGCGCAGAGGCGGCCCAACACAGTGAGGAAGCACAGAACCACAGTGGCGTGCTCGTCGGTGGCTTGCAGAGGCGCGCGAGGGAAGGCGACGTTCACGAACAGAGGCGCGGCGGTACCTCGGGGTTACGAGACTGAGGAGAAGGGGTAGCACACGGCAGCGAGAGGGGCGCCAAGGCGGGGCTCGCTGGCGCGGACGGGAGGAGGCGGGCACGGCCGCGGGTGGCCATGGCGGCGAGAGTGACGTGCGGCCAAGGCGGACGAGGTGGTGGTGGCACACGACATGGGGTGCGGCGCTCGGTGAGCAGCGAAGAGAGGCAGGCTCCGGCGAGGTCGTCCGGGAGAGTGGCGGTCGGGCGAGCGACGATAGCAGGCCAGAGAGGAGGTGGTGGAGAGGGAGGTCGTTGGTCATGGTCGAGCTTGCAGGAGAGGCGGCTCGACATGAGGGAGGAGGAGGCGCGTGGAAGGTGGAGGAGATGGCGGCGGGGATGGGTGCAGGAGTCGCGCGAGCGGGGATGAGGAAGGTGGGACAGGCTAGGGACGCATCAAGGGTGGGGTGCGGTCGGTGAGCCAGAGCGGGGTGGGGTCTGGAGGCGCAGACGCAGGGTGTCGTGCATGTTGCGGTGGTTGTCGCGGGGTGCGCGGTCACGGGGTTGTGAGGAGAGTGGGTGGGGCGTCGGGCTGGCTGGGTGGCTGGTGTGGTGTGTGTGTTGTGTGTGTGGGGTGATGAGGTGGAGGGGGGTGCGGTGAGGTGGAGGGAGGGGATTGGTCGGGGTGAGGTGGAGGGGGGTTGGGTAGGATTAGGGGTAGGGTATTTGGTAGAAAAGGGTTTGGGTGGTTCTAGTGTTTGTACTGGGGGTGGCCAGCTGGGTCGGATCGGCCCGGTTTGGTTGCCCCCTAAAAATAAAATAAAATATTTTTTTGTTTAAAACGGGGCGTTTGAAATCCGTTGGTAGACGAAACAAAATATTCCGGAGACCCGGGTTTTAATTTGAATAAAGACGGGAATAGTTAGAAAACAAAACTAGGCGTTTCGAAAATAGTTTAGACAAAAACCATGCCTGATGATGCGATGCTCAAAAGCAATGTGGCATGATGACATGAGCATGCGGTCATGATGATGCAATGCACAAAAACATAGCGATTTTCTAGTACTGGTTTTAGCGGGATGCCACACCGATGATACGGAAGAATCCCCATATCAAAATGACAAGGCAAGCAGACAATGAGTATCTCATCCATCTTCTTATTTACCATGGAAAAATGGTGCTTTTTTCTCTCTTTCCTCTTTTCATAAATCTTTTTTTTTCTTTTTCTCAATAGCTATCTTTCTCTTTTTTTATAAGAAGAATGCTTCATAGATATCATTATGATTACGCTGCAGGTTTCCACCATGTCAGCATGGATTAGACCAGCGGCCCAGGCATTTCTCTAACACACATACATAACTCCATGGACTTACAAGATCCCCTTTTATTTCACACCGACGACATCCGCAAACAAAAGAGCAAGGTATCAACTGGGTATATATTTACAAGTGTTGAAAGCATTCCCCGTGACAGCACGGTTCTGCTAATCCCCAGCCTATAATTTGCAAGCATATAACTTTCATGAGGAGTTCACAATGGTTCAGGTTTATTAAGTGCAAGAAAATAAATTGTGCCATCAAGTTCGTGAGAGCTTTACTAACTAACTTTCTCATAACAAGAAAACATTTTATTCGGAAGAAAACAAAGCATAATGAATATGCACTAAAGTAGCAAATGATGCTAATAGGTAGTTATGGTGGACACTTTGGAAATATTTGGTTTAGGGAGTTAGAAACTTGAGTAAAACATACTCAGTGCAAGTGAAGGCTAGCAATAGTAAGGGAGCGACAAACGAGAGAGCAATAATGGCCATAATCATGCAGAGCGACAAAACATCAGTGATCAAAGCATAAAGTGATACTACAAGTTGAAAACTAAAGGATCATAAAGGCTCATGGTGACTTGGGATAGTCATAACATGGTGTGAGCATGCGCCAAGTCAATCCAAATAAAGCATCAAAGGAGAATACCACTATACTATGCTTTAATATGAAAACAACGCATGATTCATCCAAGGCACATTAAGAAATCTCAATTGTTTATAAAAAGTCATGCTACAGCAAAGAATACTAAGCATAAAGCCAAAATAATATCAAGCATGGCATGACAAAGCATAGGCCACCGTAAAAAACAAGCTCTCTTTACCACTTAAGCATGAGCTTTCCTACTCTTTTCCAATCCAAACCAGACTATTTGACCACCAATGTATGAAAGAGGGGGTCCAACCAATTTATTCAGCAAACTAAGAAAACCACGCAAACTAAAAACCAAAACGAAAACGAAAAAGAAGACGCTCCAAGAACAACACAACTGTGCATGAAACAATAAAAATGATGTGTTTGGAAGAAACCTGAGATTTTTATTGATGAACAAGGCATCCCCAAGCTTTGACGCTTGTACTTATTGGATATTTCTTGGGGTGACACGCATGGCATCACCAAGCTTGAGCTTTAGTCTATCCTTCATCTCATTACTCATTCCTTCCATACACCTGAAATTTTTCCTTCATACAAAACTTCACACAATCTTTATTAGCAACATTAGTGCACTTCAGATAAATAAGTCTTAAGGTTCAGTTCTAACACCGAATAAACTTCCATTAGAACACTAGCTACTGTAGCACTTCCCTCAAAAAGCTCAATTTCCCAAAGGAACTCAAGAAGGAACTAACAAGAAGCAAATGCAGAAAATGGCAGAAATCTGTCAAAACAGACCAGCAGGTAAAGACGAATTGTTTCGAAGACATTCTGTTGCTCAAATCAAAAAGTGTTGAACTAACGAAAGTTAGATAACAACCTGGGGCATAAGCACAAAAAATTACAGCTCAATCCGACGTACAGAGCTCTCTCAGAAATTTTTACGGTGAAGCACAGAAATCTGTTTTGGGACAGCAACTTTCCCAATCATTATTTCTCTCTCATTAGAGGTTACTCTTGGCACAAAAAGCAAATAAAAAAGATAAGGAGAGGTTATTACAGAGGTAATAACTTCCAATACTCAACTAAAACTCTTGGGTTATCTCCCAACAAGTACTTTTCTTTAACGCCTTTAAGTTAGGCATAAGAAGCAAAAACTAAAATGGATAGAATAGAAGTAAGCGGAGATAATCATGGTGAAAACATTGTTTTGTTCAATGAAATCCTTTTGTTAACAAGGTTGATCAGGTCTTGTTACCAAAACAATTCCATATGAGACAAAACTTTGTATCCCACTAATGATTATGTTACCTCAACCTTGATAGCAATGGTCCCAATCATAATATTTTCAAATTTTTCTCTTCGTATGGGACAATATATTTCTCCAACTTGAATGCCCTCAACATGTTCAATTGAATTAAAACCATAAGTCCTTTCAATCTCCTTGAGGAAATAGACAATGTGTTCCTTGTCATTAACATTGAAGGTCACCTTCCCTTGATTATAATTAATAACAGCTCCTGCAGTATTTAAGAAAAGGTCTCCCAAGAATAATAGACATATTATCATCTTCAGGCATAAAAGTTTGAGAGGATGCTCTCATAATAAATATGAAGTGAAGTGAAAGAGAGCATCGAGAAGCAAATCCAAAACACATTTACATCTAACCCACTTCCTATGCATAGGAATCGTGTAAGCAAATAACAATGTGACAGGCATAGGAAGATAAAACAAGAGTAACTCCAAAACTTTCAGCACATAGAGAGGTGTTTCAATACCATGAAAACTTCCACAACCATATTTTCCTCTCTCATAATAATTTTCTGTAGCCTCATGAAGAAACTCAACAATATAACTATCACATAAAGCATGCTCTTCATGATCTACAAGCACTAGAGCTTTATTATAAACAATTTCAAGAGAAACCTCAGGAACATAACATTCATTCTCCTTTAGTAAGCAAGGGGGACAATCAAATAATGTAAGGGATAAAGAGTTACTCTCATTAGAAGGTAGGCATGGGTAGATAATCCATTCTTCCTCCTTTTTTCATCACTCTCCTCCTCTTTTTCATCTAATGAGATTTCAGGTTCATCAATTTCTTCTTCCATAGGATCCTGCAAGGCATTAGTCTCTTCCATTTGTGGAAAGCATCTATTAAAATATTCAAGAATATAGGCATTTTCATCCTTGTAATTATTAAAGCAAAATTTAAGTATACCAAACACCTCATATTTGTAAGGTGAATCATCAATATTTTCAAGCAAACTAGCAAGTTCAAAAGCACCCTTCCAAGCAATAAATTCTTCAATTTGTTCCGCATCATAGAAGTCATAAATTCCTTTAGCGTAGGAAGATATGGTATCATTATCACTATAATCACATTGAAAAGGGAGGTGTTTATACCTCTTTCTGCAACGAGACTCATCACAGCAATAAGTAACATTATAAGTAGAGCACACGTTCCTAGCAATGGTATACAATCTATCAATTTGTTCCCATAAGTGTTTCCCTTTTTGTGACAAGCGGTGTTCCTTATAATAATATCTTTGATCTTCCGTGAACCCACCTTGCCAATAAGCTTTAGTTTCAAAGAAACCAACCATTGCCAACAAGCATGATCAAGCAAGACAATAACAGACCAACGAAAATAACAACTAGAGTAGGAACTAATTTTTTTGTATTTTTGATAAAGAAACAAACAAACAAGAAGAAAATAAACTTAGCTTGAACAATAGTGAATCCAAGTGAACTTGATAAATAAAGCTATGCTCCCCGACAACGGCGCCAGAAAATAGTCTTGATGACCCAAAAGTATAGGGGGTGTATCGCAGTATTTTCGAGGGAAGTGAAACCCAATTTATTGATTCGACACAAGGGGAGCCAAAGAATATTTATCAGCCTTAACAACTGAGTTGTCAATTCAGCTGCACCTGGAAACAATCTTGCTCACAGCAGTTTATCAGTAGCAACAGTTTTGTAGTAGGAATAGTAATGTAATAGAAGTAGTAAAGCAAAGACAGTAGTAACAAAAGCAGTAAACAGTGGGATTCGAGTGCGGTAGGCATAGGGATGGATGGACGGGCGTTGCATGGACAAGACAATTCACATAGCAAACAGAACATAGGGCAATTACAGATAAATAAGATAAAGCACCCAAGTACTAGACAATCCTAGGCATGTGTTCCATATATAGTCATACGTGCTCGCAATGAGAACTTGCACAACATCTTTTGTCCTGCCAGCCCGTTTGCAGCGGGGCCTCTAGGGAACTACTGGCAATTAAGGTGCTCCTTTTAATAGAGCACCGGAGCAAAGCATTAACACTCCGTGAACACATGTGATCCTCACATCAAAGCCTTTCCCTTCCGGTTATCCCGATTTCTGTCACTTCGGGGCCATAGGTTCCAGACAACGACGTGTGCAAACAACTTGTAGATAAGACCAGAAACAATACTGTCATAATGAATCAATAACAAGTTCAGATCTGAAATCATGGCACTCGGGCCCTAGTGACAAGCATTAAGCACAACAAGTTGCAACAAAGTCATAAAGCACTAATAAAAGATACTAGGCACCATGCCCTAACAATATGATGTCATTACATGAACGATCTCATCCAATCCCTACCATCCCCATAGCCTACAGCGGGGGATTACTCACTCATAGATGGGGGAAACATGGATAGTCGATGAAAATGATGGTGGAGATCGATGGAGATGGCTCCGGGGGCACTTCCCTGTCCTAGCACGGTGCCGGAACAGAGACTTTATGTCCCCCGAATCTCCCCTTCAGTGGCGACTGCGCAGCAGAACTTTTCGTGGAAAAACATCGAACCCCCCGAAGTTTTTAGGTCAGAAGGCTCCTTATAGGCGAAGAGGGAGACCGAGGGGGTGCCTAGGGCCACCACACCATGTCCTGGCGCAGCCAGGCCTAGCCCACGCCTAGGGGTGGTGTGGCTAGCCCCTGGCCCTCCTCCGTCTCGTATTCTGGCTCCTGGAGTCTTTTGGAAAAATAGGCACTTTGGCTTTTGTCCCATCTAATTCCGAGAATATTCATTTTCTGACTTTCCTGGAACCAAAAACAGCAGAAAACAGGCAGCTAGCACTGTGGCTCTTGTTAATAGGTTAGTCCAAGAAATCATATGAAAAGTACTCCAAAGTGTGGACAAAACACAAGAAAGTGGATAAAACCAAGCATGGAGCATCAAAAATTATAGATACATTTGCAATATATTAGAGCCCCTACTACGTTTACTTTCTGCTGCTTTGATTCCAGTTAGGCAAGAGCCTAAGCTTGGAGAGGTTAAACTCCTCCCACATTTTTGCATTCATATTTTTCTTTCTTCTTTTTATTTGTTTGTTTTTGTTCCAATGCATGTTTACTTTTAGTTCTGCATTCAATAAATGAAAACCCAAAAAATTAGACTATTCTCTAGAGTTACTTGTGCGGATTTCTCTCGACTCTTGTTGATTCTTTCTGAAGGTTACTCACTTCTAGTGATCGAGCTTTGGGACGAACGCAAAGAGTTGACTCAAGTAAAAGACGAACGAGTAAGAGGAGGTACCACATTCCTATTTTCCCTCTTCTTGTAAGCTTATTTATGACCATTTTATGTCCGTTCAGTTGCACTTGATTTCGATTCCATGCTTAGTTCGTTATCTTTTAGAATTTGAGGTCAAAGGCTTTTGTCACCTCTTTGGTTAAGAATCTCGACAACTAAATCATTTTGAAAAACAACTATTGGGATATTATTCCAAACTTTTTAGAACAAGAGGAAGTGTCCATCGACAACTTTGGTGCCATGTTTTTGTTTTAAGGGCTTGACCTTAGTAGTGCTCAACCCCACATACTAATGGTTAACTTGATGATACCTTCTAAAAAAGAATTGCTTGATGGAACGAACTTTTTAGAGTAGGAGAGGGAGATGAGAAAATTTGTATTGACTTGATATATAAAAAATAGGAGAGAAAAGAAAGATAAAAGAAGAAAGCAAAAGTACTATGTTGCAAATACACACCTTTGGGATGCCAACAACTCTGCTAGCTTTTGAACGATCTATGGTATAACCCCGGATTTCGGCTATGATTTTATTGCATGAGTGGCATACGTGTCACTATATGGGAAACATTATTGGTATTCCTAATAGGTTGTGTAGGAGTTTACAAAAGAAATATTCATTGATCCTTGAGAAGGAAACATAAAAGATCCATTGTCAAAATATGAGCTGAAATACTTTCGATACCTTTTGATTATTGGCATCACCTCACTACCTAAAATGTGCAATTAGAGTTCTTGATAAGCAAGGAAAAGATGAGGTATTTGATAGCTGCGTTATTAAAGTGGGTGGTTAATGAAAAAGCTCTAAGTTTATCCTTCTTTTAACATCTACATGTGCACCCTTAATTTTGATTCGAGCAACATGGCTTAAAAACATTTTTATTCTCATAACAAGAGAGGCGTTGAGATAAATTGATTTGTAAAGCTTCACCAAATTTTTAACAATCTCATTTGAGTCACAAGAACTATTAGCTAGCGAATTAATTACATTTAGGGATCAAGCTTAAGTGCAACTGTTCAGATATATTTTGCTCATGTTCAAGGTTGCAGGATTTGAGAAGATGGAATATGATACAACCTCGAAATTGTAAGTCTTTATCTTGATTCAATTATTTGCTATTATTTATTATAGCTTTATCACTCGAGGGCGAGTAACCGCTAAGCTTGGAGATGTTGATAGCTCCAAATTTCATCACTTTTTACCCTTGGTTTTCCTCTTGTTTATTGCCAGATTTCCCCGAAGATTGCCCTTTTCACTAACATTAATGTCGCAATTAGTGAATCCTTGTTTTCCTGTGATGGTTTTTAGGCAATGAACATTTATTGAAGATCTAATAGCATTTATGGGCTAATTACACCAGAATAAGAAAATACCCAATTGAAGCCACTTTCATTGAGGCGTCAGTACGCATAACAACCACTAGTACGATCGGGGCGCGCTCATACCGTCCGCCCGTACTACCCACCAACGCCTTCCTTATATCAATACAAGAAACTTTTGTAAGGGGGAGACACGAGAAGAACCACAGAACAGAAGTTACAGCCGCTGCAAGTCATCTGGAGGGGGAGATCAGATCAGAAAGAGGAGAAGAACTTCACCTCGTGCTCCGACGATCTTCAACCCCTAAACCACACACTCCACCATCATCCCATCATTAATTAGAGAGCGAGATTGGCACTTGTAAGATTAGAGTTTGATACTTTGATCTACCTTTGGTTTGTATTTGATTGGATCTTTAATCACTATTGTGGGTTGGTACAATAACTTTGAGATGATTTCTATTTGCAATACAATTATGCCTTTGATTTGTCTACCTCTCATGTATGAGTCCCCATAGGCGTGGGAGATGTAGGGGAATTGTGAGATGTGATGTGCCTATTTTATTTCCAACCATTTGTGATTGTTGCAATGTTTATTTAAACAGTGAGAATGAATATCTATGTTTGCCTAATGCGTATTATCTAATTTAAGGGCCCAGGTAACATGATCCAAAGATCTCATAGGTATGAACTTGTATGCTAGTAATTCGGCAACCCCCGAGTGACACGGCCGATATCAAATAAGAGCTAGCACTACTCGAGGACAATAAGGAACCACCAAGATTAAAGCCTTGATCCGGTTGAAAGACCTTAATTGATGCGCTGACCATGGCCGTGGTAATAGGCAGATGGATCATTGGGATTGGGAAGAATTGGCCATGAGGACTCCTAGTCGGTATATGGGTTGCTTGCCTACTCACTTATAAATAAGAATTATCATTATCACTTATTCCTCTTATTCCTCTTATTCCATTTGGCACTTTTACTATCACCATGAACTGATTCTCTCTGCGCCTAACTTCTGATCGGTAGGATCTTTATACACCTTCCACATCTTTACTTTCATGCAATTTACTTATTTCCTAAGAAAGTTCCTCTATCTTTTATCAACCACTTCCACCGTCAACATTTTCAGTCAATTTACTCAAGACTTGTGATACCTTGGGTGCGATAGAAACACCACATAAAAACACTTTCCTAGGCTCCTCGTTTGGATCGATATAAAAACTAGAATTAAAACTTCCACGGAAACATTCTCTCACGAACCTGTGCACTTGCACGCGATCAATCATCTTGTTAATCAATGAGCTAGTTTATAAGAGAGGCATAACTAGGAACCCTTTATTTGTTTATTAAACACACATGTATTAACGTCTCCAATTAATACAATTATAGCAAGCAAAATAAATATTTATCATAAACATGGAATAAGATAATAACCACTTTATTATTGCATCTTGGGCATATTCCCTTCATCAACACACACTCGTTTTCCCTCTCCTACATATGTCGAGTTCTCCTTCTGATCATAGGTTTCGTCAGTGGGTGTCTGGGAAGCTTTTATGTTTGGCCAAAGAGCTTAGGATAGACAACACTCCAGTTACATGGGATGCTCTCATTAGTAGTGACATCCTCCTTAATGAGCTAGCTGAGAGATTATTTAGATATAGTGTCCACCCTAAGAGGACTTATGAGGAATTTGCATAGAACTTCTCATGTTGGATGCCTTGTGGGAAGCGTTAAACCTTCGTACCACTCTGCCGATGGGGTATTGGGCAGATAACATTTGGTCCTGGGTAAAGAGCGACGACAAGGAAGAAGGCAAAGATGATATCTTCATGCCATCTTTCGACAATAAGCAAGAGCTGCCTGGGAGAAGACAAGAGAAGAGAAGGAAAGAGCAAAGAAGGTGATGCATCATCAGTTATCTAAGTTTAATCCGGATCTTGTCAGTATATTTTCAGTCTCTATTGCATGATAGTTAGATATTGTATCTTAATGCTCCCTTGTAGTTGGTTTTTGTATCTTAATTATCTTTTGTAGTTTGTTTATTAATGAAATGAATAATAATGAGAAATAATAGTATATGTATCATACATAGACATAAAGATGACTCATACATAGCAGGCTGAGAGAGGTATCAGTCTCGATGCTTGGCACAACATCGAGGTGCCGGTTTAGGAGGGGTACTCTAGCCATACTATAGGGTGGCAGAACATTACGAGAAGGAATTTGTGACCTGTCATCGTGGTACTGTGTATCCTATGTGGGGCCTGGTGGAGGAGTCTGAAACATACTCGTCAACTAGGCATGTAGATCCTGTGTGTGATGCGCATCTTCATGCTCACTCCCCCACGTGGATCCAGACAAGGAGGGCTATATCCATAGGGTCCTTCATGTGGAAGAAATAGTAAGTAACCAGTGATTGTGAACTACGGATGATAGATATGAACACACATACCCTATTGCTGCGATGGTGGATGAAGATCGAAGTTCCACATGGGAGGTTGCTGCCGGTGCTGCCACGATGAAACTCCAGCCTGAAAAGAGCTCGGCGGATGCTTCCATGACGAACCTCCAGTCTGGAAAGAGCTTTTCTGTTGCTAGCGTTCAAAAGAATCCTATTGTTTCCATGATGAACCACTAGCCTGATTAGGAGGGGGTGGTTTAGGCGGAGCCTCCTGTGTAAGACATGGACACGACTGCTGTCGTTGTGGTGGGGGTACCTGCATATGCGGCGGCTGCTACTGTGTCGCGGAGGGCTAAGGGAGGCTCTATGCTTCATAGTGGTGAACAATGTTTGAAACGTTGCTGCGCGTGATAGACGCATAGATACAGCGTAGTTTTTCCTCCATGCGCCGAAAAAAGGACTGATGCTACCGGTGATGTCCTAGAAGAGGTCTGAACGAAAGCGATCGTATGTACTGTGTGACTTCAGAGTCTAGCTCAGATGTCAAATGCAGCTGAATTGAATACAGAGGTCTTATTACAGAGGCATGGAAAATTATATAACAAGTAGATGCATCAGATAGATAGGTAGTATTTACCGCGTACTGTCTTAATCCCATAGTAGACTAGCTCGGGTACCATCATTGTCGTGAGCGTGATGGATGTTTCATAGCCGTGTCATTGTCATGTACCTTTTCGAGTATGCATCAAAGAGGATTTGGTCAAATAGGGAATCCCCTGGCTAGACATGTGTAGTGCATTATGCTACTCCGTGACATAAGTCTGAACCTGCTGTAACCATGTCGTCACCAACTTGGTACTCCCCTTCCTTGTAAACCTGTATCCGAAGTGAGTCAGACATGAAATCAAAAAAAGTAAGACAATTGAAAATAGCATATGCAAACCTACATGTGGAAGGCAACTGGTACGAGGTTCTCCACAGGTGGAGGATCGACTAACTGGCGAAGACAGAACTGCCTCATAATCCTCTGCTGGGACATCTGCTCCATAGAGATATTGAAGATGATTCTCGACTTCAACAACCTGTATGCCACATCTCTGGTGCACATAGAAGAAATCCCTTCTGGATATCTGCGAAAACCATCTCCAGCGGTGTATGGCTCCCAGTTGACCACATCCGCACATAGCAAGTCGAACTGCTCGCTGAACAATGTTTAGCAATTTCGGACTTGATCATGAACGAAGTGTCTCTGTGATGACTAGATTCCTGCACCAACAACAGGGTTATTACAGTACCTGTAGTAGAAAATATTTAAGAGTTTGTCCCGATGGGAGATCGATGAACAGAAACAACACGACCCCGCAGCCACGTTGTCAATGCGGCCATGTTTCGCACCCAAACCGTGGTTTGGAAATAGCCTATTCTATAAGTTACTAGAACATCGATAATTGAGAGAGGTTTAAAGCAAAGAACTTTTAACAAGAACAAAATAAACTAAGACAGAAAGTAAACATGCATATGAACTGAATTAAAGAGATTGTAGTTGTAGGATTGAATGGAATGAGAGAGGGCTTCTAGGCTTCGGTCTCACTAGTACTAGATGGGAAAATATATGTGTGATCTATAAGAGATTACTCAAACAAATAAACGTACCCTAATTGATTACTGGGATGTCACTATGTGTGCACTATGCATGGTTCTCGCGCGTCACCACAAGGCAAAAGGCACTTCCGGACCAAAGGATCACATAAACTCATCTTATATCACAATAAATTCTAACATAGCACACTAGATCATACCTCAACCTAGAATTTAATCAATCACTCTACCCTAATTGATTACTGGGATGTCACTATGTGTGCACTATGCATGGTTCTCGCGCGTCACCACAAGGCAAAAGGCACTTCCGGACCAAAGGATCACATAAACTCATCTTATATCACAATAAATTCTAACATAGCACACTAGATCATACCTCAACCTAGAATTTAATCAATCACTCATACATGGATGAACAACAAAACATATATAAATATATAATGATATCACAATCGTGTTCAATCTTACAATTACTAAACATAAGAGAGGGAGAGGGAGACGGAGATCGATGCGTGGTGGTGGTGATGTCTTCCTTCTCCTCCCCTTCTTCTTGCTTGGATGCCTTGATGGTGATGGTGTTGAGGGAGATCTAGATCTCGGAGGTGTGATTGAGGCAGAGCTCTTCTGCAATGGAGATCGGATGTGTGGTGGCGGCGGCAGAGCTCCGCCCCTAAAGGGCTATGGCTTGGTGGCTCTCTCTTGGGCCCTTCCTCCTTTATATAGGCCTTGGGGTGCCCTAGGGTTCCCCCAATACCGTCATATGACTTAGGGAAGGTTCTGGAGCTTTTCTGGGGTCAAATCCCGGCGTTTGCGACCTTTTTGCCATATAGTTGCTCATTAAAATGTTTGTCCCCTTCAGTATTTCGGCTGCCATTTCTTCATACGAACTCTGTTTTTGGTGTTCTTGAGCTCGTTGAGTTCATATCGTCGAGGACTACAGCCCTAGGGTCTTGGATCTTTATTTTGAGAACTTGGAAATTTTTACTTTTTCAGCCTCTCAAAGGCTAAGTCTGGTCCTTGCAGCTCCTCCATACTATGCTCTCTTTGCTCCTTTTGCCTTTGTTTTATCCATAATCATCATCAACACCTACACACATGTCATAGACAAGGAAAAGTGCTAAAATTCTACCTAAACTACTAAATGTGCAATGCTCATATGAAATAAATGAGAACTAGAAGTCATGCATATAAGGCATAGTTATAGCTGAAGGAAACATGATACAAGAGATAAATGGCTCATTTTATATGGCTAAAAGAGGTCGTATTTCATAGCCATCAACTTACCCAAGCTAGACCTTGCTCTTCCTTGAGCAGGGAGGGTCGATAATAAATTAATGGTGGTGAAATAGCTTATCATTGGAAATCAATGCCTTGCATCCTTATTTCTTCTACAAGCTTGAAGAGAGAAAACATGTATTCATACAAGGCAACACAGTCTCTGTTATAAAGACCACTAAAGATTCATCAAAACTTATATGCTCCATGTCAATAGTGAATCTACTTGTAGACAAACTTGTGATCCTTTTATTGCACCTTTTGTATAACTTTTCATATCATTATTTTTTATGAGGCAAAACTTAGTCACAAATATATGTCAAGCATAAATATGAATAAAGTCTACCCAATCATGTCATATAGTTAAGGCTCTCAAGTGCAAACATCAGTTATTTAGTTCTAGAAAGTTTATCTCTTAGTAACGAGATTTATGCCAAAAGGAAATGCGAGAACATGTTAAAACAAGCATAGTATTAGAGTGTCTCATTTGGTCATCCACATCAATGAATCATGGCTATCAAACACTCATTTTCTATTCTTTGTCTTTCTAAAACTTCAGTTCATTAGTAATGAGATCATGCCAAAACTTAGTGTGTTTAATCAGACTGTGCAGGCTAAGAATGGATACTCGTGCCCATTACCAAGGTTTCCCTTTCTGGTATAATGATTTCTATTAATGATCAGAGGAGTATTCCCTCTTTCGCTTTGAACGCAGGCCCATGAGAATACCAATGCATACCCAAATATAGCATTTCTGCTACATATGTTGGGCAACTCATAGCCAAACTCCAAGAGTTTCCTCTTTTTGGACTATTCAAAGGCCAACGGAGTTGTTAACATCCCATGTTGTGCGATAGTGGTGCAGACACGCATAAAGCAATATCATACTTTAATCAATAGGTCAAGATTTGGCATGCATCTCAATTACTGCTAAATATTAGTTTCTTCAAACAAATCCTTTCAAAGAGTACTCTCAAGTCGATCATCACATCTATGGTGTTGAGTATCTTTAAGGCTAAACTCTTAAGACAATTAATCAACACCTTATTCAGCATAAACTCAAAACATCAAAATATTATTTCCAATTAACAACTCCTTCCATAAGCAAACTATCAAGTCTATTGTTTTGACATTATGGGGTCGAGCATAACCTATTTATTTAAGACAAAGCTATTTAGTGACAACCAACAAATTTCAAAAGATCTAGATCAAGTATTCAATTCTTTTCCAAGTGTAGATACTATGGCAATGTTTTCTAGAGGATCACAAATAGTGTCACAAGCTTGATAAATGATTTGGCAAGATGCATACAAGCTCTAAATCAACTCCTATGGTGTCTATCATGAGAAAGTGTATCCCCATATGAATATAGAACTAGACTCACTTAAACAAGCATTCAAAAATAGCAGGATACATGATTGCATTAAGCCTTCATCGAATATGATCATTGCACAAGACTCTACACATGCAGAAGTAACCTCCCAAAGCTTAGAACTTTGCAAGAACCAAACTTGAGTATATCACCAAAACAAAAGAGAAAATACATTTTCTAACAGAGAGTGTGATAAGTGGTTACCTCCCCAAGCTTAGTTGAAGAAAAGGGTGTCACACTTTACTATTGAGGTACAAGTAACCTCTCTTTTGATGGACAAAGAACCTTTGCTTCAACATGTTTCTTGATATGGCCCGGTGTGCCTTCCTTGAGGACCTGCTTAAAAACAGACACTGATTGTCGAAGCATTGAATTGAAGCAACCAAGTGGCTCATGTGAGTGTTTGCACGGTTGGCACTACCGTACACATTGTCACACAATTTTCAAGTCCCTGCGAAAATAACACACAAAATAAAATGCATCGTTTTGGTATACAAACATAGTTCGTTTACCCCACCGATAAAAGGAAGTAAAAAAACAAAACAAGAACTTCTATAGAGAATTACAGTTTATGAGGTTTCTGAGGTAGAAATTTATTGCTTACATATGCTCGGCTTGATCATGGGAGAATCTCCCAGGTGGTGTTTCGAGGTTTTTAGAAGAAGAAAGAAGAAGAATGAATAAAAGTTTGAGCATTAGTTACCTCCAAGTTGGCATTTGAGGGGTTTTCTCAACTATACGAGCACAACTATACGGCTGGACCAAAAGTGCCCCGCCGTATAGTTGGTCATCAAACTGTCCGTCCCTAGGAAAAGAAAATATACAAAGGCATCGATATCTATATGACCGGAACTATACGGCCGGAATCGTTATTCTCGCCGTATAGTTGGTCGTTAAACTGTCAGTACATTGGAAAAGAATTTGTACGGAGGCACCAATATCTATACGACTGGAGCTAAATAGCTAGAATTTTTGTTCCTGCCGTATAGTTGGTTGTTAAACTCTTAGTACATATGAAAGAAAAAAATTTGATGGCAAAGATATCTATATGACCGGAGCTATACGGCCAAATTTTTATTCCCGCCGTATAGTTGGTCGTTAAAATCTCTGTATGCATCAAAAAATTTATGTTTCTTCGGAAATTATTTCTTATCCTATAACTTAGTGATATACCTTGTTTTGATAGTAAAATAACAACTTAAATTTTCGACCAACATTAACATGTATAGGATGAGATTTAGGTACAACTGAGTTGTGCAACACATAGTAACAATAAATTCTACCTTTTGAAAACTACAACAAGATAACTCTAATAGCAAATCATGCAAAAAATAAAAATGCCAATGCAACATGAATGCATCTAGATTCAAGACACAAAACTAAGAAAGACATCTAATGACTTCCGGGTTGCCTCCCGGCAAGCGCTTTCTTATAACCAAGTAGACAAGCTTTTATACTCCACATTTATTCAACAACGGAGGCAGTTATAGGAGTAAACTTTTTTACCTCCAATGAGTGTTTTTATGATTTATATCATACTTTTTTCTTCTAAGATATACCCGCTTGTGGTGCATCGGTATCTTATAAGTGTTCTCGTTGCCACATGAGGATGGATGCACCAAGCTCGGTAAATATGTATTCTTTCCTTTCTGCATAGAGGGTGTTAAAGATTTATTATCAAACTTTGAATCTTTACCTTGATTACTATTTTTAGGGTATAGCTCATAATGTTCTTTTGGATCCAGTAGCTTGGTCTTTGCCACTAGAATTTCCCGCACCTCATTAGTAAAACAAAAGTCATAGCAAATAGGTATGTGGAGGCACACAAGATTCCGTCTTTGGCTCATCATAATTGATTTCCTCGACAAGAGTATTTAAACAAATACTACTAGAATCATCAAAAACTTCTTCAGGGAAATTATCTGGGATTATAGAATAATTTAAGTCCTCATCATCACTAGAGTCAAAAGAATAATAAAGATCAGGAATACGTGGGGGATAAGGCTTGAGAGCTGCTTTCAATTCATTCCATTCCTTGATTTCTTTTTCTTCTTTCTCCTTGATGCGTCTTTCATTTCTCTGATATTCTTCATAATTCCATTTCACTTCATCTGCAGGTGTCAGATGTGTGGGATATTCAACACGAGGCTTCTTATTTTTAATTTTCCTGGTTTTATGCTTCTTGGATTTACCCTTCTTTCTTTCTTCAATGATGCAACAAGTGGAAGATATGGGAGTAACAGTAGAGGGCTGTTCTCCATCATTAGTAGAAGTAGTTCTAATATGATTAAAATAATCAGCTATGAAAGCTATTGCTTTAGAAAGAACATCTCTAAATATCATCATAAGGATTTTTTCCTCTTGTATTTTCATCTTTAAGAAACTTATTAACCAAGTTCTCTAGATTAGTAGGGAGAGGTTTTTCTTCATGCACAATTTCACATTGCCATTGATGAAAATTATTATGTATATCTCTTAAGAGTTGTCAAGCTTCTTCCAAAGTTTTTCCAAGGAATGCACCATCACACATCATGTCTAGCT
Organism: Avena eriantha; assembly: GCA_910589775.1. Taxonomy (NCBI): domain Eukaryota; kingdom Viridiplantae; phylum Streptophyta; class Magnoliopsida; order Poales; family Poaceae; genus Avena; species Avena eriantha. The sequence goes on from OU342743.1 coordinate 543,957,073, forward strand.
TACCCATAGAAGAGTGATTTAAGCCTCTATAAAAGTGAATCAACAATAACCAATTAGGTAAATTATTATGTGGACAGTCATGCATCAATTTTGAGAACCTACTATAAGCTTGTATTAAATCCTCATTGTTGCTTTGCTTGAAATTCAGGATATGAAGCCTACGCTCATAAGTTTGCTTTTGTGATAAATACTTACCGATAAAAGCTTCGGAAATATCTTTCCATGAATTGAAGTGTCCCATGGGATGCGATTTTAGCCAATCTTTAGCTTTTACTTTCAGGAAGAACCGGAACAGATATAACTTCAGCTTGTCATTTGTCCATCCATTTGCCTTCACCGTAGAACACAATGAAGTCAAATTGTCAATATGCTCATATGGATCATTGTACAGATCCCCTACAAAAGCTATTTCCATGATCATATTTATCCACATAGGATTAATCTCATATCCATCCACATCAATAGCGCGTTGAACAATAGGAGCATGTAAATGATCAACACTCGGAGAAGCATACTCCGCAAGACTTTTACTTTCCACAGTTCCGATGTTTTTGTATTTCCTATAACTAAAATAAATAACAAGACTACTAACAAAAGGTAAACTAATTTTTTTGTTCTTTCCAAATAATCAAAAGCAGTAAGATAAATAGCAACAAATGGAAATAAACTATGTGCGAGTAGGAATGTAATAACCGGACGCTTATCTCCCTAGCAACGGCGCCAATTTTATGACTGGATTCTTGCACCAACAAAAGGGTTATTGCAGTACTTGTAGCAGCAAATATTTAAGTGTTTGTCCCGATGGGAGATCGATGAACGGAAACAACATGACCCCGCAGCCATGTTGTCAATGCGGCCACGTTTCGCACCCAAACCGTGGTTTGGAAATAGTATATTCTATAAGTTACTAGAACGACAATGATTGAGAGAGGTTTAAAGCAAAGAACTTTTAACAAGAACAAAATAAACTAAGACGGAAAGTAAACAGGAATATGAACTGAATTAGGATTGAATGGAATGAGAGAGGGCTTCTAGGCTTCGGTCTCACTAGTACTAGATGGGCAAATATATGTGTGATCTATAAGAGATTACTCATATAAATAAACGTTCCCCAATTGATTACCAGGCTGTCACTCTGTGTGCACTATGCATGGTTCTTGCGCGTCACGCAAGGCAAAAGACACTTCCGGACCAAAGGATCACATAAACGCATCTTAGATCACAATAAATTCTAACTTAGCGCACTAGATCATACCTCAACCTAGAATTGAATCAATCACTCACACATGGCTGAACAACAAAACATATATAAATATATAATGATATCACAACCGTGTTCAATCTTATAATTACTAAACACAAGAGAGAGGGATATGGAGATGGAGATGGAGATCAATGTGTGGTGGTGGTGATGTCTTCCTTTTCCTCCCCTTCTTCTTTATTGGATGCCTTGATGGTGATGGTGTTGAGGGAGATCTAGATCTCGAAGGTGTGGTTGAGGCAGAGCTCCGCCGCAATGGAGATCGGATGTGTGGCAGCGGCGGCAGAGCTCCGCCCCTGAAGGGCTATGGCTTGGTGGCTCTCTCTTGGGTCCTCCCTCCTTTATATAGGCCTTGGGGGTGCCCTAGGGTTCCCCCAATACCATCATATGATTTAGGGGAGGTTCTGGAGCTTTTCTAGGGTCAAATCCCGTTGTTTGCGACCTTTTTGGCAACTATACGAGCGGAGCTATACGGCCAGAAAAATAGCTCCGACCGTATAGTTGCTCATTAAAACATCTTTCCCATTTAGTATTTTGGCCGCCAATTCTTCATACGAACTCTTTTTTGGGTGTTCTTGGGATCATTGAGTTTGTATCTTCAAGGGATACAACCCTGTGGTCTTGGATCTTTATTTTGATAAGTTGAAATTTTTTACGTTTTCATCCTCTCAAATGGCTAAGTCTGGTCCCTGCAGCTCCTCCATACTATGCTCTCTTTGCTCCTTTTGTCTTTGTTTTATACATAATAATCATCAACACCTACACACGTGTCATAGACAAGGAAAAGTGATAAAATTCTACCTAAACTACTAAATGTGCAATGCTCATATGAAATAAATGAGAGGTAGAAGTCATGCATATAAGGCATAGTTATAGCTGAAAGAAACATGATATGAGAGATAAATGGCTCATTTTATATGGCTAAAAGAGGTGGTATTTCACACCCATCACTTTGCGCATAAGAAATAGTTAATTTCATCCATGATGTTCCGAGTGTAGTGCATTAATTTAAAGCATTTGGCATACTTACGTGTCTAGTAAGTGCCAAAATTGGGCTTGTTTATGAGGTCAACATCAACTAGCCCATCAGAAGCGAGGATCACTCGTCCAATCTTGTTAGGCAATACGTTCGGGCGTCTGATATGGAACCTCTCCCACGACCAGAGATGCAACAACAATGGGTATCCCAGTAGGGCTGACCTAGGAGAGGTCAGCTGGCAACCATTGCACATACCTCGGTACGTAGCCTCTAAGACAGCTGAACCCCAACTCCTCTAGCTGATGTCCTACATGCATGTCGCATTCGCAATCTCCATAGCAATGTCAATGTAGCATGCATTGATCATGGAACCGTGGTTCTCGATGAACATAACCTTCCTGAGAAGCCACATAATGAATGCCTCAAGGCTTCGCGTGATCTGTGGCTCGCCCAACTCGATTGCTGGATACCTGAACTTTTGGATCTACATTGATCAAAGGAAAATGTTTAAGTATAATGATATAATGATAGGATGCATGTTATAACCGGAGATAAATATATAAGATACGAACTGACATGGAAATCAAGCAACCAATCAATTTTGGGCCATGATAGTCACAACTAAAGGGCTTAGCTCCATCGCGAATGCCCTAGAAACGTTGGACCATGCCCTCGGCCCAATTCTCCGGTGACTGCAACGGGCCGATGGGCTCACCAGCCAACAGTAGTCCTAGGAAGTAAGATGATACATTGCAAATGTATCTATAATTTTTGATCTTCCACGCTTGGTTTTATCCACTTTCTTGTGTTTTGTCCACAATTTGGAGTACTTTTCATATGATTTCTTGGACTAACCTATTAACAAGAGCCACAGTACCAGCTGCCTGTTTTCTACTGTTTTTGGTTCTAGGAAAGTCAGAAAATGAATATCCTCGGAATTGGACGGGACAAAAGCCAAAGTGCCTATTTTTCCGGAAGTCATCAGATGCCAGAATACGAGACGGAGAAGGGCTGGGGCCCGGCCACACCACCTGGCCGCGCGGCTAGGCCTGCCCCCGCCAGGGGGTGGTATGGCCGACCTCAGCACCCCCTCGGCCTCTCCTTCCGCCTGTAAGATGCCCTCGAGACGAAAACCCTAAGGGTCGGATCAAAAATCCACGAAAGAGTCTGTAGCCGCCATCATCTCCATCCCTAGACCGGGAGGGATCTGAAGCTCTTCCCGGCACCCTGCCGGAGAGGGGAATTAACCCTGGAGGCCTTCTTCATCACCATGCAAGCCTCCGGTGTGATGCGTGAGTAGTTCATCCTTGGACTATGGATCCATGTAGTAGCTATATGGCTGGTTCTCCTCCTTTGTGCTTTCATGTCTAGATCTTGTGAGCTCCGTTCATGATCAAGATCATCTATTTGTAATTCTACATGTTGTGTTTGCGGGGATCCGATGGATATTGAGATGCTATTTCAGATTGATTATTGATTCTATCATGTCTTTGTTATTTGTGATCTTGCATGCTTTCCGTTGTTAGTAGCTATCTTGGCCAAGTAGATGCTAGCAACTCCAAGAGTTAGTATTTATGCTCGATAGTGGATTCATGCCTCTGGTAATATGGGGAAGTGACAGAAATCTCTAAGGTACTAGATGTGCTGTTGCTACTAGGGAGAAAACAACAATCCTTTGTTCACAAAACAATCGTATTGTTTACTTTACATGCAGTTCGTAAAGCAATAATCTATTGCTTGCAACTTAATACTGGAGGGGGTTCGGATGATAACCTGAAGGTGGATTATTAGTCATAGATGCAGTTGGATGGCGGTCTATGTATAATGTTGTAATGCCCAATCGAATCTCAAAGGAGTCAAGATGATTAGTATATGCATGTATTGCTTTCTTGATATTTTTCAATTGCTTCGCTGTAATTTGTTCACCCAACATGTTATCTATCTTAAGGAGAGCCACCTCTAGTGAACTATGGATCTCGATCCTTTTTCTTTTACATACAATCTATAAACTGTCTACTGCTTTGTGTTTACTTTTTGCAAACTTTTACGTCCTTCCATTCGATACGTTTAATCCTTTGTTTTACGCAAAACACGGTGAGATTGACAACCTCATCGTAAGTTGGGGACAAAGTTCTGTGTTTGTGTTGTGCAGGTCTCAACGTTGCTACTAGCACCGGTAGTGCGCCCTGCCAAGGCTCAGCTAGCAACACCTTTGGGGTGTTTCGTTGCTCTTACTAGTTCGATTAAACCTTGGTTTCATAACCGAGGGAAACTTGCTGCTGTGATCATCATACCTTCCTCTTGGGGTTCCCAACGAGCTCTACATCAACATCGCACCAGCATTTTTCTAGCACCGACACTGAGCCATCAAGCATTTTTCTGGCGCTGTTGCCGGGGAGTCAAGGACATCTTCACAAGGGGAGTTCCTCATAACCAATCTCTTTACTTTGTTACTTTTGTTTTGCTTAGTTTGTTTTTGCTTTGTTTGTTTGTTTTCTTTATAAAAAACACAAAAAAATTAGTTTTACTAGTTTGCTTTCTTATTTGAAAACACAAAAAATGACTACTCTTGAAAAGACTAAGTTGTGTGACTTCACTAGCACCAAAACAATGATTTTATGAGCACACCTATTGCTCCACCTGTGCCTGAAGATACTTTCTTTGAGATAAAACCTGCTTTGCTCAATCTTGTTATGAGAGAACAATTTTCTGGTATTGGTAATGAAGGTGCTGCTTCCCATCTAAATAACTTTGTTGAACTTTGTGAGATGCAAAAGCATAGGGATGTAGATGGTGATATTATTAAGCTGAAATTGTTTCCTTTCTCTTTGAGAGGAAAAGCTAAAGAATGGTTGAATTCCTTAACTAGGAATAGTATTGATTCTTGGACTAAGTGAAAAGATGCTTTCATTGGAAAATACTATCCTCCTGCTAAGATTATATCTATGAGAAGTGAAATAATGAAGTTTAAACAATCTGATAATGAACATGTTGCTCAAGCTTGGGAAAGAATGAAATCTTTGGTAAAGAATTGTCCCACTCATGGACTGACTCCTTGGATGATCATCCAAACTTTTTATGCAGGATTGAACTATTCTTCAAGGAACCTATTGGATTCTGCTGCTGGAGGTAGCTTTATGACCTTCACTTTGGGTGCTGCAACGAAACTTCTGAACAATATGATGGTTAATTATTCTGAATGGCATACTGAGAGAGCTCCACAAGGTAGGAAGGTAAATTCTGTTGAGGAAACCTCCTCCTTGAGTGATAAGATTGATATTATTATGTCTATGCTTGTTAATGGGAAAGCCCATATTGATCCAAATAATGTTCCTTTAGCCTCTTTGGTTGCTCAAGAAGAGCAAGTTGATGTGAACTTCATAAGAAATAACAACTTTGGCAACAATGCTTATAGGAGTAATTTTGGTAACAACAATTATAAGCCATATCCTCCCAACAATGGTAATGCTTATGGAAATTCTTACAACAATAATAGGAGTGCTCCCTCTAAACTTGAAGTTATGCTTAAAGAGTTTATTAGTAAACAAACTGCTTTCAATAAAACTATTGAGGAAAAACTCTCTAATGCTGAAAGAAATATAGCATCTTTGGCTGAAGCTCAATCTTCTTTGAATAAAATGGCTGCTAAACCTGAAACTAATGATAATCCCTTTGCAGCTACTAATGCTATACAAGTAAGAATTGATGAAAATGTTAGACTATTAGCTGAATTACATGCTAAGTGGGAAAGAGAAGATGAAATTGCTAGAAACATTAGTGTTTCTACTATTACCACCACTAGTGTTGAGGCTAGTAATAGTTCTACTACTTTAGATGATAATTTTGATTTTGATCTTGATGGTTGCAATATCTCTGAAGTTATTAAGTTCCTACAAAAGCTTGCTAAAAGTCCTAATGCTAGTGCTATGAACATGGCCTTTACAAAACACATTACTGATGCTCTCATAAAGATTAAAGAAGAAAAGATGAAACATAAAGCTTCTATTCCTATAAAACAAGAAGATGGTTGGGAACCCATCATTAATATGTAAGTGAATGACTTTGATTTCAAAGCTTTATGTGATCTTGATAGTAGTGTTTATATTATGCCTAGAAGGATTTATGATATGCTTGATTTGCCTCCTCTTGAAGATTGTTATTTGAATGTCCCACTTGATGATAATGCTAAAAATAAACTCATGGGGAGTCTTAATGATTTTCTTATTATGGTTAATAATGCCTATGTCCCCGTTGATTTCTATGTTTTGGATGTTAAATGGAATGTTTCTTGTCCTATTACTTTGGGAAGACCTTTTCTTAGAACTGTTGGTGCCATTATTGATGTGAAAGAAGGCACCATTAAATATCAACTCCCACTCAAGAAAGGTATAGAACACTTCCCTAAGAAGAGAGAGAATATTTCTTTTGCTTCTCCTATGAAAACAAAATTTGGTCTTAATGCTTCTTCATTTGAGAACACTTGATTCTTTTTCTTGCTTCTTATGCCAAACTTAAAGTCGTTAAAGAAAAGTACTTATTGGGAGATAACCCAAAAGTTTTAGATGAGTCTTGGAAGTTATTACCTCTGTAATAACCGCTCCTTATCCTTTTTATTTGCTTTTTGTGCCAAGAGTAACCTCTAATGAGAGAGAAGTAATGATTGGGAAAGTTGCTGTCCCGAAACAGATTTCTGTGCTTCACCGTAAAAATTCATGTAAAATCTCTGTACGTCTTTTTGAGGAGTGAATTTTTGTGCTTCTGCCCCAGGTTGTTATATAATTTTCGTTAGTTCAATACCTTTTGATTTGAGCAACATAAGGTCTTCGAAAAAATTCGTCTTTATCTGCTGGTCTGTTTTGACAGATTTCTGCCATTTTTTGCATTTGCTTCTTGTTGGTTCCTTTTTGAGTTCTTTTGGGGAATTGAGCTTTTTAAAGGAAGTGCTACAGTAGCTAGTGTTCTAATGGAAGTTTATTTGGTGTTAGAACTGAACGTTAAGACCTTTTATCTTGAGTGCACTAATGTTGCTAATAAAGATTGTGTGAAGTTTTGTATGAAGGAAAAATTTCAGGTGTATGGAAGGAATGAGTAATGAAATGAAGGATGGACTAAAGCTCAAGCTTGGGGATGCCACGCGTGTCACCCCAAGAAATATCCAAGAAGTACAAGTGTCAAAGCTTGGGGATGCCCAAGGAATCCCCTTCTTCATCAATAAAAATCCCAGGTTTCTTCCAAACGCTTCATTTTTATTGTTTCATGCACAGTTGTGTTGTTCTTGGAGCGTCTTCTTTTTCGTTTTCGTTTTCGTTTTGGTTTTTCGTTTGCTTTGGTTTGCTTAGTTTTCTGAATAAATTAGTTGGACCCCCTCTTTCATACATTGGTTTGCAAATAGTTTGGTTTGCTTTGGAAAAGAGTAGGAAAGTTCAAGCTTATGTGGTAAAAAGAGCTCGTTTTTGACTATGGCCTATGCTTTGTCATGCCATGCTTGATATTGTTTTGGATTTATTCTTAGTATTCTTTGCTGTAGCATGACTTGTTATAAACAATTGAGATTGCTTAATGTGCCTTGGATGAATCATGCGTTGTTTTAGCATATTAAAGCATAGTATAGTGGTATTCTCCTTTGATGCTTTATTTGGGTTGACTTGGCGCATGCTCAAACCATGTTATGACTATCTCAAGTCACCATAGACTTTATGATCCTTTAGTTTTCAACTTGTAGTATCACTTTATGCTTTGATCAATGATGTTTTGTCGCTCTGCATGATTATGGCCATTATTGCTCTCTTAGTTTGTCGCTCCTTTGATGCTTTATTTGGGTTGACTTGGCGCATGCTCAAACCATGTTATGACTATCTCAAGTCACCATAGCCTTTATGATCCTTTAGTTTTCAACTTGTAGTATCACTTTATGCTTTGATCAATGATGTTTTGTCGCTCTGCATGATTATGGCCATTATTGCTCTCTTAGTTTGTCGCTCCTAGTCTTTTGCTAGCCTCCACAACCAATTATGAGATCCACTCATGCATCCAACTCCCTAAGCCAAGTTATTCCAAAGAGTCCACCATACCTACCTACTAGCTTATGCTATTCCAAGTATATTCATGCTTTTGTTTACCTTCCAAATTAAACTTGTTATGAGAAAACTAGTGATTAAAGCTCACACGAACTTGATGGCACACTTTACTTTTATTGCCCTTAATAAACTTGAACCATTGTGTCGTCTATGTTGTATATGCTTGTACTTATTTGTTGGGAATTAGCAGAACCATGCTTTCATGGGGAACGCTTTCAACATTGCACTTGGTACTTGTACCTAGTTGATATCATGCTCTTTTGTATATGGATGTCGTCGGTGTGAAATGAAAGGGGAGCTTGTAAGTCCATGGAGTTATGTATATGTGTTAGAGAAACGCCTGGGCCGCTGGTCTAATCCATGCTAACATGGTGGAAACCTGCAGCGTAACCATAATGAGCTATCTATGAAGCATTCTTCTTATACAATAAAAGAGTCCTATATTTAGAAAAAAGAGAAAAATAAAAAAAGAGATTATGAAAAGAGGAAAGAGAGAAAAAAGCACCATATTCCCATGGTAAATAAGAAGATTGCGGGGATGCTCGTTGTCTGCTTGCCTTGTCATTTTGATATGGGGATTCTTCTGTATCATCGGGCAAGGGGTACCCCGTTGGGTGGTTCTCTATGATACACATGTACTTACAATGACAAGAACTTACCGGTGACTAAACTTGAGTAGCATGAGGAGCGTCCCTCGTATACAAGGGACATGAGATTTCTAACTTATACTTCATCAAGAATGTACACCATAGTTTGTTCACTTTAACCTTAATCACTTCAAGATTCTTATGATAGGGGCAATGAGAGCTGAAAGCTATAAGTACCATAATTTTTGGAAGCTCTTTATGAGAGTTGAATCCCTACTTCCTTTTATAAAAAAGTCCTTTCTTCCACCATTATATTGAGTCTCCACCTTCTACCTTTATGCACCTACTTTGAGAGCATAGTGGCCGCTCTTAGTTCTATGTGCATTGACCCAAGACTAGTTGGTTGATGCATAACTTGATATTGCTTGTTTTAAACTATTTGTATCTAGTCACTCTTATGAACTTTGAAGGTGTCCAATGCATTTTTATTTGCTACTCTATGAGGGACAAGCTGAATGCTATTATGCTATGTTTTCTTTATGTGAAACAAACAAACATCTTGCAAAGCATTGTTATTCATGAATATTTTGTTTGTGCCTTTTCATGTTGCATCATAGTTTCTTTGTCTTATTGCTAGAACTTTGTCTTTCATGTTATGATTGAAGTACTTTGATCCCAGCTTTGAATGTTTTACAAATACTTTGATCAAGTCTTTGATGGTGCATGTCACCTAAAAAATTATTCTTTCTTTTTATCACTTACCTACTCGAGAACGAGCAGGAGTTAAGCTTGGGGATGTTGATACATTGCAAATGTATCTATAATTTTTGATGTTCCACGCTTGGTTTTATCCACTTTCTTGTGTTTTGTCCACACTTTGGAGTACTTTTTATATGATTTCTTGGACTAACCTATTAACAAGAGCCACAGTGCCAGCTGCCTGTTTTCTACTATTTTGGTTCCAGGAAAGTCAGAAAATGAATATTCTCAGAATTGGACGGGACAAAAGCCAAAGTGCCTATTTTTCCGGAATTCATCGGATGCTAGAATACGATACGGAGAAGGGCTGGGGGCCAGCCACACCACCTGGTCGTGCGGCCAGGCCTAGCCCGCGCCAAGGGGTGGTCTGGCCGACCCTAGCACCCCCTCGGCCTCTCCTTCCACCTATAAGATGCCCTCGGGACGAAAACCCTAAGGGCTGGATCAAAAATGCATGAAAGAGTCTGTAGCCGCCGTCATCTCCATCCCTAGATCGGGAGGGATCTGAAGCTCTTCCCGGCACCCTGCTGGAGAGGGGAATTCACCCTGGAGGCCTTCTTCATCACCATGCAAGCCTCCGATGTGATGCGTGAGTAGTTCATCCTTGGACTACAGATCCATGTAGTAGCTAGATGGCTGGTTCTCCTTCTTTGTGCTTTCATGTCTAGATCTTGTGAGCTCCGTTCATGATCAAGATCATCTATTTGTAATTCTGCATGTTGTGTTTGCGGGGATCCGATGGATATTGAGATGCTATTTTAGATTGATTATTGATTCTATCATGTCTTTGTTATTTGTGATCTTGCATGCTTTCCGTTGTTAGTAGCTATCTTGGCCAAGTAGATGCTAGCAACTCTAAGAGTTAGTGTTTATGCTCGATAGTGGGTTCATGCCTCTGGTAATCTGGGGAAGTGACAGAAATCTCTAAGGTACTAGATGTGTTGTTGCTACTAGGGAGAAAACAACAATCATTTGTTCATAAAACAATCGTATTGTTTACTTTACACGCAGTTCGTAAAGAAATAATCTGTTGCTTGCAACTTAATACTCGAGGGGGTTCGGATGATAACCTGAAGGTGGATTATTAGTCATAGATGCAGTTGGATGGCGGTCTATGTATAATGTTATAATGCCCAATCGAATCTCAAAGGATTTAAGATGATTATTATATGCATGTATTGCGTTCTTGATGTTTGTCAATTGCCCCGCTGTAATTTGTGCACCCAACATGTTATATATCTTAAGGAGAGCCACCTCTAATGAACTATGGATCCTGGTCCTTTTTCTTTTACATACAATCTATAAAGTGTCTACTACTTTGTGTTTACTTTCTGCAAACTTTTACTTCTTTCCATTCGATACGTTTAATCCTTTGTTTTCTACAAAACACGGTGAGATTGACAACCTCATCGCAAGTTGGGGACAAAGTTATGTGGTTATGTTGTGCAGGTCTCCACGTTGCTACTAGCACCGGTAGTGCGCCCTGCCAAAGCTCAGCTAGTAACACCTTTGAGGTGTTTCCTTGCTCCTACTAGTTCGATTAAACCTTGGTTTCATAATTGAGGGAAACATGCTGCTATGCTCATCATACCTTCCTCTTGGGGTTCCCAACGAGCTCTACATCAACATCACACCAGCATTTTTCTGGCGCCGACACTGAGCCATCATAAGACACATCCTATAGAGTAGGTGCCATCTCTCCCCATCGAAAGTGAAACGTGTGCGTCTTGGGCCACCAACCATGTGACAAATGAGTCGTCATAGTTCAGCTGAGTAGTGGTGAAGCCATGTTGATCGCCATCTACTAAGTTCACACGAGTTGCCTCAACTAGACGTGTGAATGGTAAAAGCCCAGCCCACTTCAACCTATATGGAGGCATTAATAAAACATAGAGTTATTAATAAAACACAAAGTAATTAATGTTTCTAGTAAATATACAAGCAAGGTAATGTATTAATAAAGGGATTTATATTTTGGTGCCCTTGGTTCCTTAGTTGTACTCACTTTTTCCTAGCCGTTAAACATTTCCTAACTTTTTCCCATGTGCTTCTCTAAAACTGCCATAGAGAGCTCGAATGACAGCTGGCGTCAAATTGACCATTATGCTGACGTGTGGGGCCGCACTGTGTGGGACCGTCTGGGGCTGATAGGTCGGGACCGCGTTATGCTGACGCGTGGGGCTGCGCCGTGCGTGACCATGTGAGGCCAGTAGTTTGGGACCATGTTATGCTGACGTGTAGGACCGTGCCATGTGGGACCGTGTGGGGCCAATAGGTCGGACCATGTTTGGTAGTGCGCACGAGTGGGTTCTGTCTCTCTAGCCCAAATTGGCAGTTTTCTTTTTTTATCGTTAATTGACAGTTTTCAGAGCGCCTTGTTCCTCTCTCGCTAATAGTTATGTTTCTTTTCCCCAAATTGGTAGCAAATCTAGAGCAGCTTTTCTCTTCAATCATTTGTTTCTTTTGGATCTAGTTTTTGCCCAATCTAGTAGCAAATCTAGAGCAACAAATCACACCAGGAACATAGACACATTCAGAAAACAAAAGATGTGGATAAGATGCTCACAACAACTAATATAGGATATATTAATGATAGATAGTAGAGTACTTAACGAGGTTCGATACATTCAATGCTCAGTAGCCAACACACAAGATATAAAAACAATAGAAGCTACTTTACAACAGCGTAGCACACACGTTCAACCCCTCCTGACCTCCGCCTCCTCCCTCTAGCGCTTCCTCGACTTCTTGCTGCCCAGTTCCTTGATCTTGGGCACCTTGGGCTTGATCAGAGGCATGCGACCCTCTGCGATGGCCACCTGCTAAATGTTGCGGAGGTGAATGCCGAGCGACATGTGGTAAGTGAAGAAGGCATAGACGTTCATGGTCGCACCGACATTGGGGTTGCAGGAGCTCAAGTCCTCGGCATGCCTCACGAGGCAGTTGAAGTTAGTGGCAGCGAGTCTCCTGTTGCAAAAGGGAACCTACAGATGTCGCCAACAAAGTAGGTGTCACACTGGTCGGACTGCAGCCTCCTCAGCACTTGACGAGTCTTGGTGTGCCTGGACTCATCATCACTGCAGACATTGTTGTTGTCCACCCGTTGGAACAAATAGTAGCGTGCATGATAAGGACATGATTGAGATCCCTTGATTATCTGGATCGATTATTTGCATAAATTAACTGATTGAGATCCCATGATTATTTGCATAAATTAACCGAGTGGGTTAACTTCCCCAATCCCCAAATCTCAAACAAAATCAAGTACTGATTCCAACTAAAGATCGGCGTTAGTATTAACTATGGAATCCCTTAACTACAACTTGAAGCACAAATAAAATAGGATTGAAATATGAACATGCAGATTCATCAAAACAGAAGATCAATCTAGCATATTAGCTGATGTAATAAGATCGATCTAGCATTCAACGATTGAAATACGAATAGTCGAATCCTAGTAACACAAGATCTAGCATCCAATGATGGGAATGGGAGAAGAACAAGGGAAGGGGAGCAAACCCTAGTTCCGACCATGGGTCGATGATGCTGGTGTCGTAGGGGTTCTCTAGACAGATGTACTCCTCCTCCTTGTAGGGGTCCCACTCAAGCGGGATCTGTCCACGACGGGCACCCTCCCTCCAGTTCCCCAGTACATCAGGTGGTCGAAAGTTCCAATTACTTGGGATAGGAAGGATCATCCAGAACTTATCCCAACAGAGAACCAATATGCCATGGTCATCAACCCTTTGATTGACGACACAGAGTTCACCAAGTGCCTCATGGACAGTGGAAGCAGCATCAACATCATGTACCTGGATACATTGCATAAGATGAACTTGACGGAGACCCAGCTAAGGAAGAGCAACACCGTGTTCCATGGCGTTGCTCCTGGCTGACAAGCAAATTCCCTGGGATGCATCACCCTTTCGGTCGATTTGGCGATGTAAACAATTACCGCCAAGAACGCATGACCTTTGAAGTGGTGCCTTTCAAGAGCGTGTACCACGTCATCTTCGAACGCGACATCTTCCACTCCTTCCTCGCAAGGCCATGCTTTGTCTACAATAAACTCAAGATTCCCGGATCAAATGGCATCATCACTGTTGACGGAAGCTTCACCAAGGCACGGGAGTGTGAGCTCAGCGAAGCCGCCTTCGCCAAAGCAGTCCTCTACGGTGAGGAGTTCAAGGAGATCCAGAACCAGGTCGATGCCTCGGAGATGCCGGCTTCGAAGAAGCAGATCACTGCTGCCGAACCGGCCTTCAAGGCCTCCATCAAGACCAAGCAGGTGGAGCTTGTCGAAGGTGATTCCTCCAAGACCACCGCCGTTGGCACGGACCTGGATCCCAAATAGGAAAGCGCGCTCATCGATTTCCTCCGTGAGAATAGGGACATCTTTGCCTGGAAACCTTCCGACATGAAAGGTGTACCTAGGGAACTTGCCAAGCACAGCTTGAATATTGATCCTAATGCCAAACCGGTGAAACAACCTCTACGACCCTTTGGTGATGAAATACGAATGGGCTATAGGCAAAGAAATAGCTAGGTTACTTAAGCCTGGCTTTATCCAAGAAGTTATTCACAACCGATGGGTGGCAAATCTTGTACTTGTCCCCAAAAAGGGAAACAATGAATTAAGAATGTGCGTCGATTACACCGGCTTGAAAAAAGCATGTCCGAAGGATCCGTTTGCTTTTCCTCGCATTGACCAAGTCATTGACTCGACGGCTGGCTCAGAACTTCTATGTTTTCTCGATGCCTATTCAGGATACCACATGATCCGGATGCGAAAGTTGGACCAATTGGCCACTTTGTTTACCACACCCTACGGCACATATTGCTACGTCATGATGCCCTTTGGGTTGAAAAACGCTGGTGCTACGTACCAGCGGACGATGCAACATTGCCTACACGACCAAATAGGTCGCAACATACACGCTTATGTGGACGACATCGCGGTAATGTCAAAGAAATCAAATGATCTTATCGCTGACTTGCAGGAAACCTTTGACAATCTCCGGAAATACATCATGATGCTGAACCCAAAGAAGTGTGTCTTTGGGGTACCATCCGGCAAACTATTGGGCTTCATCATTTCGCATCGTGGAATCGAGATGAACCCGTGGAAAATCAAGGCCATCCTCGACATCAAACGCCCGACATGCCTGAAGGACATACAAAGGCTCACAAGCTGCGTTGCAGTCGTAAGCCGGTTCATCAGCCGACTTGGTGAGAAGGCTATGCCGCTCTACAAGTTTCTCAAGAAGGCGGACAAATTCACATGGACAGACGAGGCTGACATAACACTTCAGGAGTTGAAGAGAATACTCTCCTCCCCACCTATACTTGCAACACCGGTGCCAAGGGATCCTATGTTGGTATACATGGCGGCGACCAACCGAGTAATCAACATCGTCATCGTGGTGGAGCGCAAGGAATCAACACACGAATATGGAGTTCAGCAACCCGTTTACTATGCGAGCGAGGTCTTGACGGAATCCAAGCAGCGTTACCCGCACTACCAGAAGATAGCTTATGGAGTTTTCCTTGCTTCACGTAAGCTAAGGCATTATTTCCAGGAACACCCCATCACAGTAGTGAGAAAAGCTCCACTGTCCGACATCATCAACAACAGCGACGCTACAGGTAGAGTGGCAAAGTGGGGCATTGAACTTGCCTCCTTCGACATCACCTACAAGTAACACGACGCTATCAAATCACAAGCATTGGCGGATTTTCTTGCAAATTGGACAGAGCTACCGGAAGACACTCCTGTGCCAGAACCAGAGTATTGGGTCATGCACTTTGATGGATCCAAGTTACTCAATGGCTCGGGGGCTGGTGTATTATTACAATCACCAACAGGAGAGAAGTTGCAATACGTCCTGCAGATCCACTTCAACGCTACAAATAACATGGGGGAGTACGTGGCCCTCATTCACGGACTTCGCGTAGCCAAGGATATTGGCATCAAGTGCACAGTTTGCTGTGGAGATTCCTACTTGGTTTCCCAGCAAGTAGCTGGCACTTGGAACGCGTGGAACCCTATGATGGTGGCATATCGAGACGAAGTAGACGAAATAGCCAAGTGCTTCGACGACTACGAAGTCAAGTACATCAAAAGGGAGGATAATGAGGCGGCAGATCTACTATCAAAGCTTGGATCAGCCCATCGACCAATTTCGCCAGGCGTTTTCCTAGAGCATTTACGGACTCCATTCATGAAAGGAGCAGACCCTGACAACCCGGATAGAGTGGACTCATTTGTTAATGCAGTAGCAGTGACCTCTCCGGCTTGGACGAAGTCATTCATGGATTATCTATAAGACAGAACTTTGCCCGCTAACGAAGTCGAAAGCCGGCAAATAGTACACAGAGCAAAAGGTTAGGTCATCATTGACGGCCAGCTATACAAAGGAAGTACCATAGGAGTCTTCCTACGGTGCGTCTCCCAGCAGCAAGGTATTGAATTCCTTAGAGAAATACATCTCGGAGATTGCAGGCATCACGCCGCTCACCGATCGTTGGTGGCCAAGGCCTTCTGACAAGGATTCTACTAGATAACTGCCAAGGCGGACGCCAACAAGTTGGTACAAACATGCCTTGGGTGTCAGTTTTATGCAAGACAACCAAATGTTCCAGCTGAAGAATTGCGAACAATACCAATAACTTGGCCGTTTGCAGTATGGGGGCTGGACATGGTGGGACCTTTGTAGACAGCACCCTGTAGATTCACACACTTGCTAGTAGCAGTGGATAAATTCACAAAATGGATTGAAGCTAAACCCATTAGAAAGCTTGATGGGGCGACAACCCTAAAGTTTGTCCGGGATCTAGTGGTGAGATTTGGTCTCCCACATAGCATCATCACCGACAATGGCAGAAATTTAACTCTCGGTGAAGTTGAGGAGTACTATCATGAGAAAGGCATCCGCCTTGACCTAGCATCTGTGGCACATCCATAGTCAAATGGGCAAGTTGAAAGGGCCAATGGACTAATTCTACACGGAATCAAGCCACACTTGGAGGCACCGCTACATAGAGTAGCAGGAGCCTGGGTGGAGGAACTACCATCTGTTTTGTGGAGTTTACATATAACACCTAACAGATCTACTAGCTTGACTCCTTTCTTCATGGTTTATGGAGCAGAAGTATTTCTCCCATCTGACATCCTTCACGATGCACCAAGAGTTTCCGCCTACAAGGAGGATGAAGCTGAAGAATCCAGACGGCTATCTGTGGACCTACTCAAAGAAGAGCATGTGCTGGCATGCCAGAGATCTGCCGTCTACCAGCAGAAGCTGCACGGCTACCATATTCGCCGTGTAAAGCATCGCTCTTTTAAAGAAGGGGATCTAGTGCTTAGACTCAAGCAGGAAAAATCACACAAATTATCCCCGCCTTGGGAAGGACCATTTGTCATAATAAAAGCATTGCTCAATGGTTCCTATTACCTCGTCGATATTCACGAGTTGAAAGATAGGCCAAAACATCGCAAGCGCAAGCAATGTGACTCCGATGATGATTACCCGCAGACAGATCGGCATGGAACATAGCATATCTACGTCCCTTTTACACTTAGCACATTTATATTATGTAATAAGTTTCTTATATGATCAATGAAACAAAGCATTTGGTTCACTCATATTCTCCGAGTCTTTTACCTCCTTTAGTTGTTCATTTTTGGATCATATAAACCCTTTATGTGCAAGGTTGCTTTTGCCCTTGTGAAAATTCTACCTACGGGCGTTAGCTTAAGTTTTCTGGTCTACACGTTTTCTAAAGTTTTTATGTGGATTTCGGAGTAGTGACTTTTCGGCACTCAAAGCCGGCGATTTTGTTCTTAGGTTTTGGACGGTGCTATTAAGCATCATCACCTAAGAGCATAGTTTTGTGCTGAGAGTCTTCCGTCTCACGAAAGGTCAAGCATATGAACCAGAATAATGGATAAGCCAACACTTGCTTAAAAAATATATACACATGCTAGAAACAAATAAGTTATAGGAGGCTTGAGTACAAGTTTTCTGCCTTAGATAAACGTAACTTTTTTCCTTATACATTTTGTAGAGACACATTTAATATAGAAATTGTTTTCCATGGCTCTGCTGCAGGGGGCTTCGTGGTGGCATCATCAGGAGAGCCAGGCCGGGAGAGCTTGTCAAACTCAGAAGGAGAGGGGCTAGACTCAGACGAAATCACGTCATCATCCAAAATCTCAGCAGGCACAAAGACATCCACCTTGACCATCTTGGCAACCCTAGTGTCGAAGCCAGCGAGAGAATTCCAAATAGCATCGCTATCAATATCTCGACCTTCCTCATCTATCTTGGGAAAGCCGGAGGTCACCAGGTCGATGTCGACATTATCATAGTGCGCCTTGACTTAGGACAAGGTCATCCTTGCACCATCTCGGACGCAAGGCTTTCCAGTCCTTGACTTTCTCAGGGGCTCGGCGCAGGATTTCCGCAAACTTAGTTGCTGAGTCTGCCGCCTTGATATTAATACCCAGAGGTTGAGCTATCTCCTTGGCTTGGGCGATGGCGGTGCTGACGAAGTTGACGGAAAGAATCATGCGTTCCTTGGAACTTGGAGCACCCTCACCCAAGTTGGCTAAGCCAACGGGAGCTGTGGTTTGCACAAAACACAAGGACCATGAGTACAAACAAGTAAAATGGTTGTCCAACTTAAAAAAAAGACCAAGACGGAGAAAGGTTACCAAAGATGCTCATTTCCTCTTGCATACATGTCTCCGCCAAGACATCACGCTCCTTCTAGACTGACTTGAACATCTCAAGACTCCTAGCATTTTGCTCTTTGGCAGCTTGGTTCTGGCCTTTGAGTTGTGCAATCTCATCCTTTAGGCGCTGCATCTCGATGTCCGCACACTCTTGCATAGCCTTTATCGTTGCCTCATGGCCCTTGACGGCATCGGCCAGGTCCTTCTTCAAGATCTTATTTTCATCATCGAGCTCCTGGATATGCTTGGATTGCTCGACGATGCTCTTAGCCTTAGCAATTGCTTATTTAAGACAGAAATCAAAAAGTGTTATTAGAAGACAGAAAAAATGATTCAATGGGAAAGCAAGGAGCTGTCGTAGGAAATGGACTCTATCTATTTTTGAGCTGTTCCTTCAGGAATTTGGTTTTACCCTGTTCAAGGTCCATCTCCTTCCGAAGAGCAGCAAATCTCTCATTGGCGGCTATCCTCCATTTATTCTCATTCTGCACATGATATAAGCATGCTTAGTTTCTCTAGAGCTTCTAGTCGGAACTATTCAGTTTCAACTAAAAGCTTGGGGCTATAGTACACGATTTTAAAGTAAGCTAGTTTCTCTAAGAGCATCTAGTCGGAACTTCCCAGTTTCAACTAAACACTCGGGGCTACATGGACAAATTCTACGCTTAGTTCTCTAGAACACTCAGGACAATAACTATTGACTTATCCGCCTAAGAGCTCGGGGCTTCAGTGGGATATACTACACAAAGTAAAGCAAGTGATGTTCAAAAAACTTATGATGGCAATGATTCTAAGATTGTTGGCCAGATGAGCATAGGAATCATGAAAGGTCTAAGCATTCTTATAGATTGCGTCGGCCTGCTTGATGAGATCATCTAGGCTCAACGTCGGAGGAGTCGCAGCCAATGGAGAGGTCGAAGCCGGAGGCATGGATGAAGCCCTAGATGCCTCCTGCACCTTCAAGGCAGTAGATGGCACGGAGGCTCCTACCTCAATCGTAGCTTCCACGTCCACCTCTTCCACTTCCTTCCCCTTGTCGGTGGCATCCTTAGCTGGAGCTTCAGCCACTTTAGAAGAGGTGCTCTCTGCTAAGCCCAAAATATATCAAGCCCGTTGGGGAACCCCAAGAGGAAGGTATGATGAGCACAACAACAAGTTTTCCCTCAGTTATGAAACCAAGGTTTAATCGAACCAGTAGGAGCAAGGAAACACCTCAAAGGTGTTGCTAGATGAACTTTGGCAGGGCGCACTACCGGTGCCAACAGCAACATGGAGACCTGCACCACATAACCACATAACTTTGCCCCCAACTTGCGATGAGGCTGTCAATCTCACCGGTTTTGCTGAAAACAAAGGATTAAACGTATCGAGTAGAAGAAAGTAATAGTTTGTAGAAAGTAAACAGAAAGCACTAAATAGTTGATTGTATATTGATGGTAAAAGAAAGGACCGGGGTCCATAGTTCACTAGTGGTGGCTCTCCTTAAGATAGATGATATGTTGGGTGAACAAATTACAGCGGGGCAATTGACAAACATCGAGAAAGCATACAAGCATATACTACTCATCTTGACTCCTTTGAGACTTGATTAGGCATTACAACATTATACATAGACCGTAATCCAACTACATCTATGACTAATAATCCACCTTCAGGTTATCATCCGAACCCCCTCTAGTATTAAGTTGCAAGAAATGGATAAATGCATTACGCATTGCGTGTAAAGTAAACAATACGATTGTTCTATGCACAAAGGATTGCTGTTTTCTCCCTAGTAGCAACATCACATCTAGTACCTTAGAGATTTCTGTCACTTCCCCAAATTACTAGAGGCAAGAACCCACTATCGAGCATAAATACTAACTCTTGGAGTTGCTAGAATCTACTTGGCCAAGATAGCTACTAACAACGGAAAGAATGCAAAATCACAAATAACGAAGACATGATAGAATCAATAATCAATCTGAAATAGCATCTCAATATCCATCGGATCCCTGAAAACACAACATGTAGGAATTATAAATAGATGATCTTGATCATGAACGGAGCTCACAAGATCTAAACATGATAGCATAAAGGAGGAGAACCAGCCATCTAGCTACTACATGGACCCGTAGTCCAGAGATGAACTACTCACGCATCACACTGGAGGCTTGCATGGTGATGAAGAAGGCCTCCAGGGTGAATTCTCCCCTCTAGCAGGGTGCCGAGAAGAGCTTCAGATCCCTCCTGATCTAGGGATGGAGATGATGGTGGCTACGTACTCTTTCGTAGAATTTTGATCGGGTCCTTAGGGTTTCTGTATCGGAGGCATCTTATAGGTGAAAGCGGAGGCCGAGGGGGTGCCTAGGGCGGCCAGACCACCCCCTGGCATGGGCCAGGCTGGGCTACGTGGCCAAGTGGTGTGGCGGCCCCTTGGCCCCTCTCCGTCTCGTATTCTGGCTTTGGGTGTCCCTCGGTGAAAAACTGACTTTGGCTTTTGCCCCGTCCAATTCCGAGAATATTCATTTTATGACTTTCCTGGAACCAAAAACAGCAGAAAACAAGTAGCTGGCACTGTGGCTCTTGTTAATAGGTTAGTCCAAGAAAATGTATAGAAAGTACTCCAAAGTTGGAACAAAACACAAGAAAGCATATAAAACCAAGCATGGAACATCAAAAATTATGGATACATTAGCAACGTATCAACATCCCCAAGCTTAACTCCTGCTTGTCCTCGAGTAGGTAAGTGATGAAAAGAAAGAATAATTTTTGAGGTGACATGCACCATCATAAACTTGATCAAAGTATTTGTAAAACATTGATAGCTGGGATCATAGTACTTCAACATAACATGAAAGACAAAGTTCTAACAATAAGACATAGCAACTATGTTGCAACATGAAACGGCACAAACAAAATATTCATGAATAACAATGATTTGCAAGACGTTTGTTTGTTTCACATAAAGAAAATATAGCATAGTGGCATTCAGCTTGTCCCTCATAGAGTAGCAAACATAAATTCATAGCACACCTTCAAAGTTCATAAGAGTGACTAGATACAAATAGTTTAAAACAAGCAATATCAAAGCTATGCATCAATCAATAAGTCTTGGGACAATGCACATAGAACTAAGAATGGCCACTATGCTCTCAAAGTAGGTGCATAAAGATAGAAGGTGGAGACTCAACATAAAAGTAAAAGAAAGGCCTTCATAGAAGGAAGTAGGGATTCAAGTCTCATAAAGAGCTTCCAAAAATTATGGTACTTTTTAGCTTTAAGCTCTCGTTGCCCCTATCATAAGCATCTTGAAGTGATTAAGGTTAAAGTGAACAAACTATGGTGTATATGCTTGATGAAGTATAAGTTGGAAATCTCATGTCCCTTGAATACGAGGGTCGCTCCTCATGCTAGTCAAGTTTAGTTACCGGTAAGTTCTTGTCATAGTAAGTACATGTGTATCATAGAGAACCGCCAACGGGGTACCCCTTGCCCGATGATATGGAAGAATCCCCATATCAAAATGACAAGGCAAGCAGACAACGAGCATCTTAGCAATCTTCTTATTTACCATGGGAATATGGTGCTTTTTTCTCTCTTTCCTCTTTTCTCATATCTCTGTTTTTTTTTCTTTTTCTCTTTTTCTCAATATCTGACTCTCTTTTTATAACAAGAATGCTTCATAGATAGATCATTATGGTTACACTACAGGTTTCCACCATGACAGCATGGATTAGACCAGCGGCCCAGGTGTTTCTCTAACACACATACATAACTCCATGGACTTACAAGCTCCCCTTTCATTTCACACCGACGACATACATAGACAAAAGAGCATCATATCAACTAGGTGCAAAGTACAAGTGCAATGTTGAAAGTGTTCCCCATGACAGCATGGTTCTTCTAATCCCCATAATATAAGTGCAAGCATATACAACATAGACAACACAATGGTTCAAGTTTATTAAGGGCAAGAAAAGTAAAGTGTGCCATCAAGTTCGTGAGAGCTTTAATCACTAGTTTTCTATCGTCGGATTGATGACAAGTACGCCATGAGGGGGTCCACGGGGCGTGTAGAAGAGAGGGGTGTGAGACATACAGTGTTCCAGGACGGTGAGCACACAAGTTTACCCAGGTTCAAATCCGCCGGTTTTGGTCGGATCCTACTCCTGCTAGCAATCCAGTAATACGCCAGAGCCGGAATATGGGTTACAAGGGTTTCGCCTGTGCGAGTTGAGATTGTAGACTATTGTGAGGGTGCCCTAAAGACTCTCCCTAGGACGTCTTATATAGATATCCGGCCTAGGGTTTACTGGAAAGATCTATCCGGCTACGATTAAGAGTCGGTTACATAGTACATCTTGAACTACAAGTAAAACTATGGGCCTAGGTCGGTAAGTCTTCTAGGCCTTCCCGTAGCCGGACTGGACTCCGTTCTTCTCCTTGACTGGGCCGCCCGTGAAGCAAAGCTCTAACCCGAAGTGGGCCACCCTGATCAGTAAGGAACTGTGAGGATACCCGGAAAGTATATCCCCAACAGCAGCCCCCGGGAGCCTCCAAGATCCAAAATCGGATTCATCATCATCTAGCTTGATCTTCGGCTTGCAGAATCTTGAAGGGTTCCTGAAACTTTAAAACAAAAGATAGGATCCAGGTCTCAAAAAATAAGTCAGACCTATGAGTACGTTTATTCATGTTTCCAACTTGAAATTCAAACTAAGCCGGAACTTGGTCTCTGACGTAATCTGACAATAGTCATGGTCAAGTCACATCACTGACAGACATTTCCTGTCAGCACAACCATTGGTGGGTCCACCTTTCGCGGAAACCGAGGTGCCATTTCAATGCGTGCGTGGAGATCGAGGTGGCGTAATCATCGCTCAGGGGTTTCCCAGTCATTTCCATGTTGTGTGGCACGTTTACTGTAGCGTTCACACGAATCTTGACGCGCATGATGGATATAAGTGGTGTGGATTCCTTCCCCATCTTGTTCACCAGTTTTCAGCGCTGTTTCCTTCTCCTCTACGCCTCCCACGAACCTAGCGCTCCACTGCCTCCAGCAAAAACACCTCCAGTGCCGCCCATCTAAGGTCACATGCGCACCGAAAAGAATGGCTTCCTCATCATCCTCCGGCTTGGCAGCAACGGCAGCGGCGGTAGAGAAAGAGAGCTACCGTGGAGTTTGGATCCCATGTGTCCTCGACGATCCCAAACTCCATGTCATTGAAGACGAAGGGCTCCTCCGTGCCGGCCACTGGTGGAGCGGCTTTGGCAAAACTGTCCCCAACCCCCACGATGACGAGCGAGTGCACTTCGGCACTCACCTTGACAGAGGTATGAGTTTTCCTCCCTAAGATTTCTTTTCTGAGGTTATAGATCATTACGGAGTTCATCTCCACCATCTCCCCCCGAACTCCATCTTAGAGATGGGTGCGTATGCCTCTTTGTGCGAGGGGTATCTCGGTATTAGGCCGAGCCTTACTCTTTTCCGTTACTACTTTCATGTCCGGAGAAATTCCATTACTGTCGGTAATCCTTATATTACTGGTACCATTAGTTTTTCGGTTAGGTGAGAGCGCGTTTATCCCCGGATCATGGCAAGTGAGTCGGTCAAACAATGGCCATCCACTTTTTTCTATCACAAGGATATCCCCGCTCCCAGCAAAGATCATGCTTTGCCGGCTTTCATCGATGGAGCGGCCACGCCCCAAGAGTCTTAGGACGAGGTCGCTCCGGCTCTCAGTGATGAATTACTTCTCGCCAAGAGGCGTATCAAATATCTGATGAAGCACAAGGGCCTAAAAGGGTCTGACTTGGTTCAATGTTGGGTGTCATGCCGGATCCATCCCTTTCAACATCATGGAGATCGACTGATGCATTCCATCACATCATCGAAGAAGGATTCCCTCCGCATCAGCTCCAAGACCTTAAAGCCGAAAGATTATGTATGCCAAGTCAAATGGCTGATAAGGGAGCGGATTGAGAGGAAAATTCCGGAGCTGTCCCTGGACATGCATACAGCAGAAAATCCTGTTGTGCCGGTAAACTTCAGCAGTAACTCTTTTTATGTGCTCATCTTTACGTTATCTTTGCAATACCGAGATACTTTTCCTTTTCAGCTTGCTGACCTCCCCGAGTCGGAGTTCACTCCTATCGAGGGATATCCTCCTGAGTTTTCTCAGGACGAGGGTGAATTGGTCCCAATGCCGGATGTCGTTCCTCGGAAACGCAAGGCTCCGACATTGGCCATCGGCACCAAAGAAGTGTCTGTTGTGAAGAGGTAATCTTTCCTCACAAGGTCTTTGTACTTTGCTTGTAATTCCTTCTAAGATGTAATGTTCTTTGTCTTATTATCTTCTCAGAGCTAAATAGCTCATCAAGGGCAAACGGAAGGAAGCTGCCTCGAAACCCCTACGCTAGTCGAAGCTCAAACTGGCTTCTCCTGTCGTGGCTCCTCCGACTCCTACCCCTCAGCCTTCTGCAGCGGCGGAGATTGGTCCATCTCCCGCTGTTGTAGAAGATCCGGCTCATCCATCAGAGCCAGCGATCCTTGAATCGCAAACTGATGTCACCATGAGTGAATCAGGTGTTGATAAGGGTGAACCCTCTCCGGGTAATGATCCCTCGATAGAGACCTTTGCCGAGAATCTCCTGGACAATCTGGGACTTGCCAAACTTGGCTTATCTCGGAAGTCTGTGGAGGAGATTCAACGGCTGGCCCGGGAGTGCTTGGAGAAGCGGACTCTCTCTACCGAAGAAGAAGCACAGGAAGCAGAGGATATCAAACACTCTGATCTTCTTGAACAAGTTTGTCTTCGTGATGAGAATATAAGGTCCGGCGCGCTTCCAACTGCGCCGGTGATCCCCCTAACTTTCGCCGAGAAGGTTGCCACCAAGGTGAATACGAGTTTAGACAAACTCATTCGTGAACAATATGTAAGTAGGAATTCCAACTCCCATTTTTCCTTATTTCATATCATATCCTCTAGCCCCCAAGCATGAAGCTGGAAAATCAAAACCGGTTTTATGCTTCCTTAGGATGCTAAAGAATGAACTAGTGTAATCCCCAAGGCTCGTGCTGATATTAGAAATATTAGCCCGAGTCTTTAGTAGACTTCTGACTCTGGGTATTCTGACTTACAGAAAGTATATTCCTATAACCAGGATTTGTTGAAGAATGTTTGCAACAAGTGGAAAGAGATGAAAGCTCTCCGGCTTGAAAATGCACAACTGAAGGTTTCCAAGGATGAGGCTGAAGGTGAACATTCCGAAACTCAAACCTTGTCTTTTGTTTCATAGTCAAATTTTTATTGAACTATTGTTCTTTTTACTTACAGCACTGGTAAAACAGTCCTGCGCTATGATTGAAGAGGCCGAGAATCTTAAGACCTTGGTGGTGGAAAACAAAGAATTTCGCCAAGAGCTGGGTAAGCTTAAGGTAGATCATGAGAAGAGCATTGCTCAAATTCTCGGATCCACCTCCATGGCCACTTATGAGTGTGATCGCAAGATCGCGCTCCAAGATAAGAAAATCTCGGATCTCAGCAATGAGCTATTCAGAGAAAAGGATATTTCCGAGGTGCTCCGGGCTGAACTCTAGAGTCTTCATGAAGAGAAAGCCAAAATCGACGATGTCATCTTTGGTACGTTTTCCCGTTTTCTAACTTATCTGCATCTTCCGACTCTTTTGGAGTCCGGGTTTACTTGACTTACCCTTTGCATTATATGCGCAGGTCCTCTGAACTTGACAGACTCAGCCTCTGCCGAACCTCGCACCCACCGGCTTACCCAAGTCGGTGATTCGTTGCATGACTTCCGCCAATCCTTCGAAGATATTGGCGAAGTTCTCAAGGTTCCGGATCTGCATATCATGTCCGGTTTTGAGGTGCGAGACAAGGCCAAGGATATGCCACAGCTTGTTCAGGACTGGAACATGTCCTACGCGCGAACCTCAACGCAAAACGCTCTCACCATGGTTATGAGCCACCATGGAAACATGGAGATCTGGCAAGTAACCAGAGGGTACTGCAAGGTGGACGAAGACGGACAGGAGCAAAACATCAAGGCCATCATGGACTCATGCGCCGGATATGGGTGCCATGTGGCTGATTTGACCAGCTACGACACTCCCTTCTTCACCCGCGTGGACACGTCGCCTCCGCCTTCCGAAGAAACAGCTGAAGTTTCTGACAATGATCAAACCATATCAGATTTGAACATCTCGGAACGTTATCAAGCCGAGGCCGATGTATCCAGCGAGTCTGCAGCTCCTACCTCTCCCCCTGCATCATAGAGTATCAGAAGAACAATATGTTATTTTTAAATCAGTTTGGGTCTGTAAATAAGTAGTACAATACTGTTTGCTAGTGCTAAGCTTTAATTTATCTATTCAGCACTTTTGTCTTTGATATTATGTGCTTGAAATGTTTGCATAAGCACTTGTAGTTTTTGTCTGCACTTATCGTTTATCTGGCTTTCCGCCTCGTCCCTTTCATGAGCCGGCCAACTTTCGGCATGGAAACTTTGTCGAGCAATAGAGCTCAATTGCTAAACCTGTTTAAACTCGGAAAAAAAAGCCGGCTTCTAGTACCAACAATTCACTACTCGGAAAATGCCCGCATCCAGCAATCAGACAAATAACCAAAGTATAGACTAGAAAATTTAGATTTATACCCAAAGGTATCAATTTTAGAATCGGAAATCTAAACCAGAACAAACATGAGTATAAAGTTCTTTCAAGTATTCTGGGATTTTTGACTGTGCCATGATCATTTAGAAATAAGATGGTAAAAACATCTCAGAAAGATTTTGAGGGAACCAAGACTTTATTTCTCATTGAACATGTACACATATATGATTACAAAGAAAAATAAACTAAGAATAAAAGGGATGTAGCTGAGCAATATTCCATGGTCTATCTAACTCATCCGGATTTGTGCTGCCTCCAGCTCTCTTTCTCTTCTTAGTAGCAGGTCTTTCTTTGACTGGCCGCATATCAGTTAGGTAGTATGAACCATTGTGCAATACTCGGCTAACTAAAAATGGACCTTCCCATATTGGGGAAAGTTTGTGCTTTCTTTGCTGCACAAGCCGGAGAACCAAATCACCCTTATTAAAAGATTGTTTTCTGACTCTCTGGCTTTGATACTTGCGTAACTTCTGCTGATAGGCTGTTGATCTCATCTCAGCAACGACGCGAACTTCTTCGACTAAGTCGAGATCATTTTGTCAAGAAATTTTGGTATCCTCTTCAATATACGTGGCCACTCTAGGAGAAGTGTGAATCAAATCACTAGGAAGAACTGCTTCTACGCCATAGACCAAGAAGAAAGGTGTATATCCGGTTGAATTGTTTGGAGTTGTTCGTAAACTCCATATTACAGAAGGTAATTCCTCTGCCCAAGCACCTGCAGCATGTCGTGGTGGTGCTTCGAGTCTTGGTTTTAGGCCCTGTAAGATTAAACCATTTGCTCTTTCGAGTTGTCCATTAGCTTGTGGATGTGCGACTGACGCAATGTCAAGCCAGATATTTTGTTCATTGCAGAATTCGGCAAGCTCTCCCATAGAAAAGTTACTCCCATTGTCCGTGATAATGCTATGCGGATAACCATATCAGATTATAACATCCTCAACAAATCTTCCGACCGTTGCTCCATCACAACTAGTGACGGGTTTAGCCTCAATCCATTTGGTGAACTTATCCACCATCACTAAGAGGTGTGTAAATCCACTTGGAGCCCGTTTAAACGGTCCTACCATGTCAAGCCCTAGACCGCAAAAGGCCATGTTATAGGTATTGTTCGCAGCTGATCAGCCGGAACATGACCTTGTTTGGCGTACTTTTGGTAGCCCTTGCATGTCTTGACGAGTCGTTCGGCATCTGCCTTGGCTGTAAGCGAGAAAAAACCGTGTCGGAAAGCTTTTGCCACTAAATATTTGGCTGCAGCGTGGTGTCCACACTCGCCTTCGTGGATCTCTCGTAAGATTTCCACTCCTTCTTCCAGAGATACACAGGGCTGAAAGACCCCAGATGCACTTCGCTTATAGAGCTCACCACTAATTATAGTATAAGCTTTTGCTCGTCGGACGATCTGCTGGCTCAGAACCTCGTCTTTGGGTAATTTTCCTTCTAACAAGAAATCAAGGTAGGATTGAGTCCAACTGGGAATCACAGCCAGAACTGCTACTAAAGGTGAGTCGTATTTGGTCGGCTATTCCTCGTCTACTCCTTTTATAGAGGGAACTTTGAGGTGCTCCAAAAAAGCGCCATCTAGGACCTTTTGGCGGGCAGAGCCTGTTTGAGATAGTACATCTACTTCCTCATTTTCTGTTCAAGGGATGTGTTGAACTTCAAACCATTCAAACGATTTAGATAGTTCATCCACGACAGCTCTATATGCCGCCATGTGCTTGTTTGCCTTACAGATATCCGACACTTGTTGTGCAACAAGATCTGAATCTCCATAACACATTAAACATCGGATATCAATGTCCTTAGCAATCCGGATTCCATGCAGTAGTGCTTCATATTCGGTAATGTTGTTTGTCGCCGTGAAGTGTATCTGCAATACATAGAAAAGTTTATCTCCTTGGGGTGACTTGAGCACCACGCCAGCCCCTGAACCCCCGAGCGCTTTAGACCCGTCAAAATACAAGGTCCAGTATTCCGACTCTGGCAAGGTCATATTCTCCATTATCTCTGTCCAATCAGCGATAAAGTCAACGAGGATTTGGGATTTGATTGATGTACGAGGTTTGTACTCAATGTCGAAAGCTGAGAGCTCTATGCCCCATTTGGTGACACGTCTTGTGGCGTCACTATTGTTGATTATGTCTCTCATGGGAGCTGTGCTCACCACGGTAATTGGATGTTCTTGAAAATAATGCCACAACTTACGAGATGCTAAGAACACACCGTAAGCCAGCTTTTGATAGTGCGGATATCATTGTTTTGATTCAGTTAAGACCTTGCTGAGATAATAAGTCAGACGTTGCACCAGGTGTTCCTAATTTTCCTCTAGTCTCTCCACCACCATGATGATACTAACGACCTTATTTGTCGCAGCGAGATAGAGCAACATTGGTTCCCGTGGTTCCGGTGCTGTAAGGATGGGAGGAGATGAGAGTACTGCTTTCAGGTCTTGTAGTGCAGCTTCAGCTTCGTCGGTCCAAATGAATTTCTTGGTCTTTTTCAGGAGCTTGTATAGTGGTGCGGCTCTTTCACCGAACCGGCTTACAAACTGACTAACTGCGGCAATGCAACTAGTTAGTCTTTGTACATCCTTCAGGCGAGTAGGCCTAGAAATATTAAGGATAGCCTTGATCTTGTCTCAGTTTACCTCTATGCCTCTTTGAGACACAATAAAACCTAACAATTTTCCGGCTGGAATTCCAAAGAAGCATTTCTTCGCGTTAAGCATTATGTTGTATTTTCGTAGATTGGCAAAAGTTTCCTCCAAGTCGGAAATCATGGTTTCCTTCTTTTTGGACATCACTGCAATATCATCCACATATGCATGTACATTACATCCGATTTGATCGTGGAGGCGACGCTACATTGTGCATTGGTACGTAACTCATGCGTTCTTCAGCCCAAAGGGCATCGTAACAAAACAGAAGGTTCCGAAGGGAGTTATGAATGAAGTTTTGACTTTGTAAGATTCCTTCATCCGGATTTGGTGATAACCGGAATATGCGTCGAGAAAGCATAGGAGTTCCGAGCCTACCGTAGAATCGATAACTTGATCAATCCTAGGCAGAGCGAACGGATCTTTGGGGCAAGCCTTGTTCAAGGCAGTATAATCAACACACATCCTTAAATCAGTGGTGTCCTATTTAGGGACCATGACAGGATTGGCCGACCACTCAGTGTGGATGACCTCTTCTATGAATCCGGCTAACTCGAGCCGTGCTAGTTCCTTAGCTATTGCCTTACGCTTTTCATCGCCAAAACATCGTAGGGACTGTTTGACGGGTTTAGTGTTTGGGTGTACATTTAAAGAGTGCTCGGCAAGTTCCCTAGGTACTCCGGTCATGTCAGATGGCTGCCATGCGAAGATATCTTGATTTGCTTGGAGGAACTTGATGAGCGCGCTTTCCTATGCACTATCTAGGCCTACGCCTATATGTGTCACCTTGGAGGGGTCATCATCCTTCAACGACGTCTTCTTTGTCTCTTCTGATGCCTTGAACTCCAGATTTGTCTTTGTCACCTCCTTCTTCGTTGCGGGCATCTCGAACGGATCTATGGTCTTCTTGATCTCCTGGTACTCCTGGGCGTGCAGCACGGCTTCAATAAAGGCGGCATTTCCATCCTCGCACTCTCGCGCTTTCTTTGGGTCTCCCCTGATGGTGACCACGCCGTTGGGACCTGGAATTTTCATCATATTGTAAATGTAACACGGTCGAGCCATAAAATCCCAGTAAGCCGGATGTTCGAATATAGCGTGGTACGCGCTCTTGAACGGGACCACTTCGAATGAAAGTGCTTCCATCCGGTAATTCTTTGGAGTTCCAAAGGTAACATCCAAAGTGATTTCTCCTAGGGAATTTGCTTGTCTTCCTGGGACAACTCCGTGAAAGATCACAGAGCTGTAATTCAGCTAGGTCTCCGAGATCTTCATCCGGCGTAGCGTTTCGACATACATAATGTTGATGCTGCTGCCACCATCCATGAGAGTCTTGGAGAAACCATAGCCGTCAATAAGTGGATTGATGACCAAGGCGTACTTTCCTTGCATGTGCAACTTAGGCGGATGATCAACACGGTCAAAGGTGATAGCCTCTTCCGACCAGTCTAGGAACCCAGGGACAGTCGGAACTGTTGTGTTGAGCTCATGTAGAACTGCTTTCTTGACCTTTGCTGGTTGAGATCCGAGGAAGGTGACATAAGTGTCTTTCTTTGTCAGGAAATTCTTTTTCCCTTCCGGCTTGGGATTTAAAGCATCGGCTTCCTCCATGTCAGAATCATCCTTGGTCTCTTTGTCCTTTTCGGGATTCTTTTTTCCCTTCTTCCGCTTAGGCCTGTAGCCAGCGGTATCGTCTTTCTTGATGTTGTCATTGAAACGACACTCGGCGTTTGTGTGGGATGAGCCCCCATTGGCATCTAAGTGATGCACACATGGGTTATTAGCAATGTCGGCCCAGGAGTAGGTTTTGTCGGGTTGTTGGTCTCCTCTACTCTGGACCCTTGATGTCCCACGACCGCGTCCATGGCCACCGCCGTGCCCTCCTTGTCCTCCAGACCTGAAAGTAGCCGTGACCACTGCCGTTTCGACGTTGGGCTTTTCTTCCGAGGTGTTCTTGCGCTTCTGAGCTTGTTGCTTTGGTTGTTTTGTCGACTATGGCGCAGCTAGGGTGTTGAGTAATCCCTCTGCGTCGTCGTTAGCATCTGCGTACTTGCTCGCTGTTTCTATCATCTCTCCCAAATCAGTGACCTTGTCACACTTCAAGCGATGACGTAGTAAACCAATTGGGAGTCCTGCAATGAAGGCTTCAATCGTAGTTTGGTCATTTACTCCTTCCAGGAGTTCTTGGTGTCGATCCATCGTCCAAGATAATCCCGAAAAGTTTCTCCGGCTTTCTAGGTGCAACGATGTAGGTCTCCTACCATATAGGGCCTCCGATATGTGCCTTAGAAATTCAGAAAGAACGCACTTTGCATGTCATACCAGTTGTGGATGGTGTTCTCCGGAAGTTCATTGAGCCATGATCGTGCTGTCTTCCACAACATAAGTGGGAGATATCGGGTCGCGACCAGGCTATTTCTGCCTTTGGCGATACAGCAAGCCTAGAAAAAATCCTGGAGCCAAGTATCTGGCTGACCTATGCTGTCATAGGTTTGAATGTGTCTTGAGATAGCAAATCCTTCCGAGAATTTTGTGGCTCTTATATGTGGTCCAAAGCACTTTGGGCCCACGTATATATCATCATTTTCGTAGCACCGTGCCTCTATGTTGGAGCTAATCATATGCCTTGCGTCACTTGGGGATAAAGATCGTCCCGAATGACGGCTATGGCTGCGGTGCCTTGGAGTCAGACTTCGGCTTCTGCCACCACCTCCTCCACCATGACGCCCTCATTGGCCTCCTTGGGAACCGTTGTGATGGCTACTTGGTGGAGAGGGTGGAGCATCTGGGTTGTTTCCGGCTGATCGCCGGCCTCCGTCCGGAGCATCGTTATTCCGGTTCCGGGGAGGATCTTCATTACGATGAGCCCCTTGCCAGCTTGACTCAGCATGATGTCCGTCGTTCCTTCGTCCTTCAGCCGGACGGCTTGTGTGTCTAGGAGGTGGCATTCTTTAACGGTCCTCCTCCCGACGTTTCTCTTTGTCTTCTTCCCTGCGATCATTCGACTCTCGCCGGGGAGGATTCTTCGGATTTAGTGCAGCAATTGCCTCTTACTCCGTAGCTGGGGCAATGTTGCGCCAGCCTCGTGCCGCTTTGTGGTGCTGTCCTGAAGATCCAGTTCTTGAGTAGTTGTCTTCTCGATGGTCGGAACGGTGATGCTATTCTGGAACACGTTGGGGTCTTACGTCATTCCAGGCCGGATCCGTGCGGCATTGGTCAGATTGGGAGACCAGTTTTCCACTTCCGGACAGGGCGGCCTTCTACTGCTCCAGACCCTTGTTGAGTAGCTTAATGCCCAATCGAATCTACTCTGGGCCTGGATTACTTGATAGGATTTCTTGAGCCACAACGGTGTTTTGCACTGGTGTTGGATACACCCAGTCTCCCTTGCTATCGCGTCGAGGCATCCCATGGTCTCCTCCAAAGAGGACCTTGTGAATCTCCGGGAATTAATCGTCATGAGTGTGATGCTTCCGGGTCTTCTGATGCTGCCGAGAGATGTACTTCTCTGCAGTTGCCATGCGTTTCTTTTCTTCCTCAATGTTTTTGGCTTCATCGAGGAGTACTTGGCGACACGCTTCTAGGGCTTGGGCCCTCTCGTCCAGCTCTTCAGCAGTGAGTTCTGCAGCTATAGGAATAGGTGTGGTTAATGTAGCATTGATGAGTTTACGCGCACCTTCGGTGATTACGTGTCCATCCACCGACTCTTCTTTGGGCTCTTCTAGGATCAATGCTCCATCCGAGTCTTCCTCGTATTCCTTGGCAATCACTTCCTCTGCCGGAGGATCTTTTGTCGGGGTCTTGTTCTTCTTGTTCTTCTTCTTTGCCTTCTTGGCAGCACCGGTAGCAAAGACGACTTTGGGTCCGTTTCCCGGAGTCAAGCTCTGATCGATACTTTCGGACATCTGGACCTCGGGATTATCTCTGATATCCATGTCATCCTGCGCTTTGGGAGAGTTTTCTCCGGATCCTTCATCCATGGCTTCTCCTTCCTCTGTAGCTTTGGAGTTATACTCCTCTTCATACTCCGCGGAGAACTTCCGGAAATCTGCCAACGTCATCGAGTCATCGAAAGATGCGGGTAAGTCGGTGTTTGTTCTGATCGCCTCCAGCACTAAGTCGGTGTTTTCTCCAGCATCGGTAGAGCCGGATCTAGATCCAACATATCCGACAAAATGCAATGTGTGGGTTCTGAGGTAGTTACAGCTTTCCTCGTGGGCTTCCTTGAAGATCCTGATAGTCTCGAGAACCTCATCCACACTTGTGTCTTTCATCATCATGCGCCTCAACGTGTGCCTCGGGAACGGTTGATCTGTTCTGGCGCTGGTAGGGTCGGAACCAAAGTTGTTGTTGTGATCCTCCTAGATTTTGACTTCAGCGGGTGGATCGATCTGGGATTCGGCCTCACCAGGGAGATCCACTCCAGATTCGACTTGAACCGCCAGGTCTGCTTCAGGCTCGGATTTTTCCACTATCTCCGCCACTGGTGCGGGCTGGGTGGGATTAGGGTTTTTCGAGATCCGGAACTCTACCGCCTCCATGGACAAAGGGGACCCAGAAATTTCTTCTGCCTTTATCATCATCGCTGGGGTGGGTGGGGCAGGTTCAACGAATCCGATGTACCCATTGATCTCGCCGAAAGACATAATGGTGTAGGCAGTCACGGCCTCCCTAGCCGGAATCTAGGTCTCGTCGATAACGATGGGAGGGACGTCGCTGGCGTAGAGGATGCGACCGATAGCGATAGTCTCGCCGATTCCGATTCTTGCAGATTCTGCTCGAAATGCAGATCCGAAGCTCATTTGCCCCATGGTGGGTGCCAACTGTCATCGGATTAGTGACAAGTATGCCATGAGGGGGTCCTCGGGGCGTGTGCAAGAGAGGGGTGTGCGACGTACGGTGTACCGGGACGGTGAGCACACAAGTTTACCCAGGTTCGAATCTGCCGGCTTTGGACGGATCCTACTCCTGCTAGCAATCCAATAATACGGCAGAGCCAGAATATGGGTTACAAGGGTTTTGCCTGTGCGAGTTGAGATTGTAGACTATTGTGAGGGTGCCCTAAAGGCTCTCCCTAGGACGGCTTATATAGATATCCGGCCTAGGGTTTACAGGAAAGATCTATCCAGCTACGATTAAGAGTCAGTTACATAGTACATCTTGAACTACAAGTAACACTATGGGCCTAGGTCGGTAAGTCTTTTGGGCCTTCCCGTAGCTGGACTAGACTCCATTCTTCTCCTTGACTGGGCTGCCCGTGAAGCAAAGCTCTAACCCGAAGTGGGCCACCCTGGTTAGTAAGGAACTGTGAGGATACCCGGAAAGTATATCCCCAACATATAAGTGCAAGTACAAGTACAAGTACAAGTGCAATGTTGAAAGCGTTCCCCATGACAGCATGGTTCTGCTAATCCCCAACATATAAGTGCAAGCATATACAACATAGACGACACAATGGTTCAAGTTTATTACGGGCAAGAAAAGTAAAGTGTGCCATCAAGTTCGTGAGAGCTTTAATCACTAGTTTTCTCATAACAAGTTTAATTCGGAAGGTAGATAAAAACATGAATATAATTGGAATAGCAAATGCTAATAGGTAGGTATGGTGGACTCTTTGGAATAACTTGGTTTTATTTGGAGTTGGATGCATGAGTGGAACTCATACTTGGTTATGGAGGGTAGCAAAAGACTGGGAGCGACTAACTAAGAGAGCAATAATAGCCATAATCATGCAGAGCGACAAAATATCATTAATCAAAGCATAAAGTGATACTACAAGTTGAAAACTAAAGGATCATAAAGTCTATGGTGACTTGGGATAGTCATAACATGGTGTGAGCATGGGCCAAGTCAACCCAAATAAAGCATCAAAGGAAAATACCACAATACTGTGCTTTAATATGCTAAAACAACGCATGATTCTTCAAAGGCACATTAAGCAATCTCAATTGTTTATAACAAGTCATGCTACAACAAAGACTACTAAGAATAAAACCAAAAAAATATCAAGTATGGCATGACAAATCATAGGCCACAGTCAAAAACAAGCTCTCTTTACCACTTAAGCATGAACTTTCCTACTCTTTTCCAACCCAAACCAAACTATTTGAAAACCAATGCATTAAAGAGGGGGTCCAACCAATTTATTCATCAAACTAAGCAAACCAAGCAAACAAAAAACCAAAACGAAAACGAAAAAGAAGACGCTCCAAGAACAACACAATTGTGCATGAAACAATAAAAATGAACTGTTTGGAAGAAACCTGGATTTTTTATTGATGAAGAAGGGGATGCCTTGGGCATCCCCAAGCTTTGACGCTTGTACTTCTTGGATATTTCTTGGGGTGGCACGCGTGGCATCCCCAAGCTTGAGCTTCAGTCCATCTTTCATCTCTTTACTCATTCCTTCCATACATCTGAATTTTTTCCTTCATACAAAACTTCACACAATCTTTATTAGCAACATTAGTCCACTGAAGACAATAATTCTTTAGGTTCAGTTCCATCACCAATAAAACTTCCATTAAAACACAATCTACTGTACCACTTACCTCAAAAAGCTCAATTCCCCAAGAGAACTCAAAAAGGAACCAACAAGAAACAAATGCAAATAATGGTAGAAATCTGTCAAAACAGACCAGCAAGTAAATACGAATTTTTGGAAGACCTTCTGTTGCTCAAATCGAAACATGTTGAACTAACGAAAGTTAGATAAGAACTAGGGAAGAAGCACAAAAATCACACCTCAAAAGGACGTACAGAGATTTTACACGAATTTTTACGGTGAAGCACAGAAATCTGTTTCGGGACAGCAACTTTCCCAATCATTACTTGTCTCTCATTAGAGGTTACTCTTGGCACAAAAAGAAAATAAAAAGGATAATAAGCGGTTATTACTGAAGTAATAACTTCCAAGACTCGTCTAAAACGTTTGGGTTATCTCCCAATAAGTACTTTTCTTTAACGTCTTTAAGTTAGGCATGATAATTTGAGAAGATGCTCACATAGGAAATATGAATTGAAGTAAAAGAGAGCATCAAGAAGCAAATTCAAAACACATTTAAGTCTAACCCTCTTCCTATACATAGGAATCTTATACGCAAATAAATTCACAAAGAACAAAGTGACATGCATAGGACGATAAAATGAGAGTAACTTCAAAACTTTTAGCAAATAGAGAGGTGTTTCAGTACCATGAAAACTTTTACAACCATATTTTCCTCTCAAAATAATTTTCAGTAGCCTCATGAATAAACTCAACAATATAACTATCACATAAAGCATGCTTTTCATGATCTATAAACACTAGAGCTTTATTATAAACATTTTCAAAAGAATCCTCAGGAACATGACATTCGTCCTCCTTTGGTAAGCATGCGGGACAATCAAATAATGTAAGGGATAAAGAGTTACTCTCATTAGATGGTAGGGATGGGTAGATCCATTCTTCCTCCTCTTGATCATCACTCTCCTCCTCTTTTTCATCCAGTGAGCTTCCAGTTTCAACAATTTCTTCTTCCATAGGCTCCTGTAAGGTATTAGTCTCTTCCATTGGTGGAGAGCATCTATTAAGATATTCAAGATATACCCATTTTCTACCTTGTAATTATCAAAGAAAAATTTAAGTACATCATAAACCTCATATTTATAAGGTGAATCATCAGTATTTTCAAGCAAACTAGCAAGTTCAAATGCACACTTCCAAGCAATAAATTCTTCAATTTGTTCCACATCATAAAAGTCATAATTCCCTTTAACATAAGAAGATATGGTAACATTATCGTTATACTCACATTGAAAAGGGAGGTGTTTATACCTCCTACAGCAACAAGATTTATCAAAGCAATACGTAACATTATAAGTAGAGCACACGTTTATAGCAATGGTATACAATTTATCAATTTGTTCCCATAAGTATTTCCCTTTTTGTGACAAGCGGTGTTCCTTATAATAATATTTTTTTTCTTTTGTGAACCCACCTTGCCAATAAGATTCAGTTTCAAAGAAACCAACCATTGATAGAAAGCATGATAAAGCAAGACAATAACATACC
Organism: Avena eriantha; assembly: GCA_910589775.1. Taxonomy (NCBI): domain Eukaryota; kingdom Viridiplantae; phylum Streptophyta; class Magnoliopsida; order Poales; family Poaceae; genus Avena; species Avena eriantha. The sequence goes on from OU342743.1 coordinate 543,994,856, forward strand.
AATGAAAATAACAACTATAGTAGGAACTAATTTTTTGTGTTTTTGAGAAAGAAACAAGCAAACAAAGCAAAAATAAACTAAGCAAAACAAAAATAACAAAGTAAAGAGATTGGTTATGAGGGACTCCCCTTGTGAAGATGTCCTTGACTCCCCGGCAACGGCGCCAGAAAATCGATTGCGAAGCCCAAAATATATCGAGCCCGTTGGGGAACCCCAAGATGAAGGTATGATGAGCACATCAGAAAGTTTTCCCTCAGTTATGAAACCAAGGTTTAATCGAACCAGTAGGAGGAAGGAAACACCTCAAAGGTGTTGCTAGCTGAACTTTGGCAGGGCGCAATACCGGTGCCAGCAGCAACGTTGAGACCTGCACAACACAACCACAAAACTTTGCCCCCAACTTGCGATGAGGTTGTTAATCTCACCGGTTTTGCTGAAAACAAAGGATTAAACGTATCGAGTGGAAGAAAGTAATAGTTTGCAGAAAAAAGTTGATTGTAGATTGATAGTAAAAGGAAGGACCGGGGTCCATAGTTCACTAGTGGTGGCTATCCTTAAGATAGATGACATGTTGGGTGAACAAATTACAGCGGGGTAATTGAGAAACATCGAGAAAGCAATCATGCATATACTACTCATCTTGACTCCTTTGAGACTTGATTGGGCATTACAAAATTATACATAGACCGTAATCCAACTGCATCTATGACTAATAATCCACTTTCAGGTTATCATCCGAACCCCCTCCAGTATTAAGTTGCAAGCAACGGATAATTGCATTACGGATTGCGTGTAAAGTAAACAATACGATTGTTCTATGAACAAAGGATTGTTGTTTTCTCCCTAGTAGCAATAACACATCTAGTACCTTAGAGATTTATGTCACTTCCCCAGATTACTAGAGGTAAGAACCCACTATCGAGCATAAATACTAACTCTTGGAGTTGCTAGCATCTACTTGGCCAAGATAGCTACTAACAATGGAAAGCATGCAAGATCACAAATAACAAAGACACGATAGAATCAATAATCAATGTGAAATAGCATCTCAATATCCATCGGATTCCCGCAAACACAACATGTAGGAATTACAAATAGATGATCTTGATCATGAAACGATCTCACAAGATCTAAACATGATAGCACAAAAGAGAACCAGCCATCTAGCTACTACATGGACCCGTAGTCCAGAGATGAACTACTCACGCATCACACCGGAGGCTTGCATGGTGATGAGGAAGGCCTCTAGGGTGAATTCTCCCCTCCGGCAGGGTGCCGGGAAGAGCTTCAGATCCCTCCCGATCTATGGATGGAGATGACGGCGGCTACAGAATCTTTCGTGGAATTTTGATCGGGTCCTTAGGATTTCTGTGTCGGAGGCATCTTATAGGCGAAAGGGGAGGCCGAGAGGGTGCCTAGGGCGGCCAGACCACCCCCTGGCGCGGGCCAGGCTGGGCCGTGCGGCCAGGTGGTGTGGCGGCCCCTGGCCCCTCTCCGTCTCGTATTCTGCCTCCGGTGTCCCTCTGTGAAAAACTGACTTTGGCTTTTGTCCCGTCCAATTCCGAGAATATTCATTTTCTAACTTTCCTGGAACCAAAAACAGTAGAAAACAGGCAGCTGGCATTGTTGCTCTTGTTAATAGGTTAGTCCAAGAAAGTGTATAGAAAGTACTCCAAAGTTGGAACAAAACACAAGAAAGCAGATAAAACTAAACATGGAACATCAAAAATTATGGATACGTTAGCAACGTATCACTCTCCTGCGTCGCCGGGCTGCTGGGAGCAACGCCTGCCTTGATAGAACCTGAGACATCAAGGTTTGGATTGATATCTATCTCCATGACGGAGGTCTTAGGGATGACGGGAGATGACGGCCCAATGGGGCTAGCAGAGGGAATGGCGGCAGGAGTAGGGGGAGCGGTGGCGGGAGAGGGCTTGGCGGACAGACCCTTGGTCAGCATGTCACGAATGTTTTTTGACCCTCCAACATATTTGGAGGATCGCTTCAAACTAACACCGGCTTTCCTCCTGAAACGTACAAGGTATAAGTACAAGAGTTGAAAAAAGGTATAGGCTGAAAAAGCACAAGCCGTAGAATGAAGATACTTACTCCACGACAGGAGCCCTGGTGAGGGGAATGCCGGTGGACTTATTCTTCTTCTCCGCCTCTAAGGCGGGAGTGGATTGTTTGGAGACTTGACTCTCTATTTTCTTCTTCTTCTTGGCCTCGGCAACAGCTTTAGAGGTGGAGCTCTTCCGCTTTCGCGCTGCCAGAGCTGGTTGATCCTTGGAGGCGTTGTTGTTGGACACCACTTGGATATCCTTCAGCTTAGGATCATAGACCTAGGAGGCCATTTGATCTGCCGCCAAGGTCGCCAGCTGGGATACATGGCAATGTTAGATGCACAACTTCAAGTCAGAAAAACCTTAGAGTATATAACGAGGAACAAAGGTAACAGAAGCTACCTCTGAGCATGTGCCGCAATTGAACATGTCAAAGTTGATCTTGAAGCCACGCTTCTTGTCCTTCACCTTGATGATGTCCTTTAGCCAGAGCTTGATGGAGTCAGTAGAGAAGTTATCCCGTGAAATTTGCATGGGATCCCTCCTGTCTTGGCTATATTTACACATCAGCTGGGCGCGGTGCTACAGAGGCTGGATCTGCCTAACGTGCCAGCACATGGCAAGATCCAAGCCCATTAGACCTCCGTCTACGAGCCATTCGATCCGCCTTATGGCACGATTGGCTTCGTTGTCGGAGGAAAGAGAAGTTGGGGTTCTCCATGCAGGCACTTTAGTTGCAGATCCATCGAAAAGTCGGGGTAAGTCTCAAGACGGTCTGGCAGAGGGATATCTGGCCCATAGAAATACGTGCGCTGCCAGTTCTTACAAGACTCGTGCCCCACGATGTCGGGGAAGCGCGGGCTAGGTCGGATCTTGAAGCTAATGGTTCCGTAGATCCACAGTTCATCCATGGACTCTACGGACACTCTCTTGACGGTGAAGAAATATACAAATAGATCAAATCTAGGTTTGATTCCTAGATATCCTTCACACAAAGCTAAAAAGTTGCTAAGGACTAGGATGCTGTTGGGAGAGGGGTTGTGGGGAAGTACCCGGAAGTGTCGAAGGACATCCAGGAAGAAGTCAGAGACTGGCAGGCTTACGCCACGTACCAGCTGAGATTTGAGGTACACTTTCTCTCCAGCTTGGGGAGAAGGGACCACCTTGCCAGCCGGCGCTGCCCGCTAGACGAACTTCTCCGCCGCAGGGAGATAGACCTCGTCGATCAGCTCTTGGAGATCTTCGGCGGAGAGATCATAACCTCTCCACACCCCCTTATGGGATTCACTTTCTTCTTCAGCGGCTTCTGGCACCGCTCGTTCTTGGTCATCACCGGCGGATTCCATCACGGCGGAGACGGGGACGACCACCCCCTCCGGTGGAACAATAACTCCCTGGGATGGCTCCGTTGTAGCCTTGGGAATCACCGTCGTGGAAGGAGCAGAGCTGCTGGAGGCCATTAGACGAGGACCATCTGGAGGAAGAAAGGGTTCTGGCTAGGGTTTTCGCAGAGGAGCTCGAACGGTCGTGCGATTGGAGGAAGACAAAGACTGGGAGCAAATGCGGGTAAAAAGAAATAAATTGACTACAGTGGAAATATATAAGCCTCGCATCAAGATTCGTGCAAAAATATCTAATGGATGGAACGTTGCCGATGTGGAAGCGAACGTGCGCGGTAATTTCGCCACGTCCTCCGTCTTTTGCTGCTCTACCGTTTCGGATTTCGCGCGCGTAAAAATAGCTAATGATTAATTCTTTGCTTCTGTGAGTTCCGAGGTAGCGTAGGCTGTACCCTACGTCATCCTCCTGACAGTTGCAGAGAAGGGTCACGTCCGAAGATTCCATCAAATACGGAGATCGTCCGACTCTGGAAACGAAGACTCAACGAATCTCCAAATGCATTACGAAGCCGGAGAGGATTGCAGGGTTCTTTGGGAGACCTTTGAGATATTGCTTGACGAATTTCTGGCATCACATAGACGGGATATTCAGAGATCAACAAGCAAGACGGCGCAAGATTTCAAAGTCCTTTGAGGGCTACTGTTAGGGATATGCTATATGGATATCCTCATAGCATGCACCAATCCGCCTAACCCGGGTGGCCCATAGTTGGTAGCAAGGCCTATGGCCTGCTGGGCGGCCTAGTTAGACGGATCTTGAAGGGAGGCCCATGCCGGATAAAGGAAGGCTACGCAGGAGTTACCGACATACTCGGAGCCTTGGAGTACAAGACATGGAAGACTAGTTCGTGTAGGTGTAGGAATCTTTACCTTGTCCGGCAAGGACCTTTCCCTGTAAACCCTAGGTCTTGGCGCCTTTATAAGCCGGCCTATGGGAGCCTTTAGGGAAACGATTCATAGAAAACTTCTCTGATTGCAGCGTACAACGCGCAACACCTCGCACAGCGAACCTATCTCTGTAACTCGGCGTATTGCCGTTATAGTGATTTATAGCAGGAGTAGAGTTCCGCCACCATTGTGGGACTTGAACCTGGGTAAGCTGTGTTACCTCATATCTGCCAACTATCCGCCTTACCCCACGTCTCTAAACACGCACTATGAGGACCCCTCCATGGTGTACTCGTCGGCAATACCACGACAAAATCTACCTTGCTTAACTCACCAAACTTGCTTCTGGCCCATAGCTTGGTGTGATGTTCTTCAAGGTATTTTTTCACCTTTGGCACTACATACATGTTCTGCATGTAAGTAGCATGCGTGCTTGGGGTGTATGCGTATGCTGATCGCCACAAGTCCTCTTCAAAGATCTTTCCTTTGAACTTCTCCGTTAAGTTAGTAGCGAGGTGCCGCATGCATTCCCTATGCTCAACCCCAGGAAACACAGCATCAACAGCATTCTCAAGACCGTTGCATGCACCGGTGTGTATCACCAAGCCTTCAGGGTGACCAATTACTGCCCATAGTCTCTACATGAACCATGTCCAGCTTTCATTTGATTCACCCTCAAGAACATCATAAGCTACGGGTAGAAGCCAATTATGCGCGTCCAAAGCACAAGCAGAAGCAACATGTCCCCTGAACTTCCATGTTAAAGAAGTTGCGCCTATTGCCAAGTATGGCCTGCAGCTATCTAGGAATCCCTTCCAGCATGCCTTTAGGCAAACAAAACATCTCCTGAAGCATTTCTTATCTGTCTGCTTATACCTGACCCCCTCGAGACCTTTTCTCTTCCTTTCACAACCTCGTAATCGATGTCAACAACACTACAAGGTGATGTTTTCTCTACCTGAGCTTTGAAACTATACAACATGTGAAAACTATCATTCCACTTGCCTTGAATGAAGTCTAGATCCATCTCCTTCCCATCAAAGACTCTGTGGTAAGGAATCAGAATGTTAAATTTTTTGCTAATCTTTGCTCTAAGTTTAGCAGGTCCAATGTTATGATCCTGCCTCACCCAGTCAAGTACAGTAGCAGCAATCCACTTGGTAGTCGCCGGTCTAATTTTATCACTTAAAGAAGTATTAGGGCAGTTGTGTTTCTTCGTGTTTACTTTGATCTTCATTCGATAAGAATCCAAATAATTCAGAGCTAATTATCAGCAGAATAAATCTGAGAAAGACTGAAACTAAATGTAGTTATTGCAACCGGAAATGGGTGTCCACCCTGCATTGGAGATTCATGTAATCTCCATTTACACACATTACTTTCCCTACAATGCACCCTAAATCTCTTTTGGTCGCTCTTTTCAATGATAAATTTGAGTCCAACTCTAATTGCATAGGTTGCAACTGCCTATATGCAGTCCTCCACATTCTCAAAGATAGTCCCCTCATCAATTGTAGGATTGTCCTTGTCAAAGTGTATCACTGGCATGTCCTCGTCTTCATTGTCGTATCTACATCCCATCTCCACCTCTTCACATTCCTCTTCCTCATCAGTCCCATAGTCAGGCTCAAAGTTCGAATCAACCAAATATTCCCTACTCTCCATCCTATCAAGGTCAGCAGCCACGTCTGGATATGCTTTCTCATCACCATCCGCACCGCCACACATTTCAGTGTCTTCATGCTCGCTTGACAAAGCATCATGCTCAAGGACAAGCTGTACAGATGTCCTACGGTTACCAACAAATATCCTTGCCATCACCACGGGACTAGAAACGCTAATTTGGGTAAGAAAAATAGGAATCACGGTTCTTACCCTTCAATGGGGACGTACAGCACCTTCTCTGGGCTCCATACCTCCAAATCTCTGCACCCCGCTTCCTCTTCCCCTGTTTTGTTCTCCTCTGTGCTCTTCAGACTTGAAGGAGATTTTGTGCTCTCCAGCCGTGCAGGACCCATCTCCATGTTCTCAAGCCTCGCAGGATCCATCTATGAGTGGGATCCGGATCACCAGCGTCGTTGGGCGCCTAACCCAACGGCTGACTCTCGATTTTTGTTTCCAGAAACGCCTGGGTGGTGGACGGCGGCAAGGAGACAGGGTAGGGAGGGGAGGGGATGGGACATGAGGGGATGGTAGGGCAGAAGGACAAAGGCCCAAGGGCAGGACGAGAGCGGTGCACGACTGAACGGAGTGGTGGCGGTAGGAGCAGAGCGGAACTAGTTGCGACAAAACACAGAAAATTGCACAATAATGTGTTGGTGGGTGGCACTAGCCCTTGAACTTGGGATGCGCGCCGTCAAAGGTGGAGGAGACGGGCCCGCCAGTCAAAAAACATGCCACGTCGCCTTCCCCTGTTTCTAATGCCCTTTAAAAAAAGAAAACATGCCACATCGTCATCCCCTGTTTCTGATGGTGTTGCTACAATTCGACGGTGCATAGTGGCATAGAAATAATATTGTATAAACATAAGGGCATAGTCGTCAACATTTCTAAAATGAAACCAGGTCTCCTACCTATCCTGGTACATTTCCCAATGATGTGGATAGCCACGACCGATATTTTTAATATGTTCGCACTCTTATGCTAAGAAGGGAAATAAATATTGAGCGGTCAATGCAATGAGTGTCGAATTATTACCCTCTAAGGAAATAGGAGATGATTATTTTCACACGTGCACATAGTCCAAACCTACTGTTTGTCTTTCACTCCCCTTCTCCAACAAACCACAGTTCACCTTGCGCAGCTCCTCCATGCCCTACCACCTAGGGTAACATGGCCCCGCCTAAGCAGCCACCACCGCCACCACGACAGCCGCCGAAACTAGGGTATTTAGCCACTCTAAGGCATGCCATGAAGCTCTACTTCAAGGCTGGTCTCCCATTTCCCTGCAAGGCGGATGATTTTGCCGAATGTGCTGAAACGGCCGCGGCGGCGGCGCTGGCTCCGTCGGTGCCGGATGCGGCAAGCAGGGCCAACAGAGTGATGTGGAGAAATTGCACGGTGGCATTATGGCATGCTCTAGGCAGGGGAACAAGGTACGTATCAAATCGTTCATGAGAGCATGCCACCGAGGATACACACCCTCGAATAGGGTAGTGCTAAGGTCTAGGAACTCTCGCGTCCATGCTTCGGTGCGGGCTACCTTACCGCAGTGGGGGAGGCTGGGAACATGCCGTCTGCGGCAAAGACGCTCCATCCAATGCACCATCGGAGGCCGTACCGCGGCGGCGAGAATATCATTTTGCGGCCCGAAAGTTGGGGTGTCCAGGCAACGTGGTACCCGAGTTCCCTGATATCATCCGCGATGACTATAGTTGGCGTGCCAAATACTCAGAGGGTCTTTTTCGGCACGAATTCAACTTTATGTTTCAATACAAAAAATCAGGCTAACGGTCATCAAGTTGGGCCCCCCTGTCAGTTCTCGCCGTTATGTTGCTCCTGTCACTCCCGTCGCTTAGGTGTCAATTAGGCTTGCAGCGTTGGTGCCTGCATCCATTACGCCTCTTATTCTTCCCCGGAGCGGCAATCTGTGGGGCGTCGCAGCCATGGCGCAGAGCTGGGACGTGGACGGACCTACTCGGCCCAGCTCTCCTCCCTGTAGGGTTGCAGCGTTGGCGCCTCCATTACTCGTCTTCTTCCTCGGAGCGGCAATCTGTGGTCGCGGCCATAGCGCAGAGCTGGGAAGTGACGAAGCTGCTCGGCCCCGCTCTCCTCCCCATCCCGAGTCGGAGATCGCCCTCACCATGGACGCACCCATGGCACGGTCGGGGACGAGAATTGGTTCCTGGTGAGATCTATCACCTTGTCGACCATGCTCGGTTCTGTTTTCCTCCTCTAGAATCCAAGCTTGCCGTCGCCGTGGTTGCACCCGCACCAGTTCTGCCACCTCTGTCGAGGTCTCTGTGGTAGCTCAAGTTCTAGGGCTCTCCAAGTTCTGCCATGTTGGGCCTGTAAGTGTTGTTGTATATTAAACTAGCAAATCTCTTTTGTTCAAATCTCTTGGGCTGTACCAACTTCATTGTGTTTAATTATGAAAGACAAAATATAAATGACTTCTCTCAATTTCTCGCATAGAAAAATGCATAGCTAATTCCATATTCTCACAGGAACTTGCCCCACTTGTTGAACCGGCGCCACTGCCATGATCTCCACGTAACCACGGTGAGTTCTCGAACCGAAAGTTGCAGTTAGCACGTTTCTTCTGAAGTCATTCCTCTTCCTTTGTCATTCCTCTGCAGTTTTTCCTGGGCGCTTCTTCTTCCTCTGTTCTAGAACCGTCGGTTCATCTTCTTCTTCCTCTCGAAGGCAGTTCCTTGCAGGCAGTTCCTTTCACCCATTTCCTTGTAGGCATGGACGATGGGAAACGCACAACAGAGACCCACTTGGTCCCTGCCCATGGCACCACGACTTTGACAGTGGTGTACACAAATGATGAAGCGACTGTGGAGACAACTCTCGCCAGGTTTGAGCAATTGCTTGAGAAAGAGAAGCACAAGTTTGTGGGGCTAGACTTGGAGTACACCTGTGCAAATAAGCAAAAAAATCCTCCACAAGAGATCACTGTCGTGCAAATCGCCATACATGAGGAGGTCCTCGTTTACCACTTCTGCAGGTATGTGAAATTTAAATTTGAGATCACCACTTCTGCATCCCTTGTTCCCTTACATCCCTAGAACCATCTAATTGCAGGAGTAAACCAATTGAGATGCGTTCTCCGGCTCTGGTCGAGTTCTTGTGTAGGAAAGGGATAACTTTCACTAGCATGGATATCACAAATGACACAATTATGCTTTCTCGTGCGTTGATAAAAATCCCAGAGGGCACCACATCGACATCCAAAATCTGTACAAGATCAAATCATACCCAGTGAAGGATGGCATGGGTGATCTGGCAGCAGAAATCATCGATAAATCCTATGAAAAACTGAAGAAATTGAAATGACTCGATCACGACTACTGGGAGTGGAAGCCGATGAGCCAGGTGTGCCTCGAGTATGCAGCCAGAGACGCCTACATGGCATATGAGTTGTATAGTAAGCTCATTACCATGAAATATGGGATGGTTAAGGCGGGGGTTTTCGCGAGAGAGCTATGCCCTGGTTGCAAGCTAGCCCAGGAGAGAGGAGGATAGAAAGCGGTTTCAGGACGAGCAGGGATCTTGGGACAGTGGCGACATCAAGCGGCTGAAGGGGAAGCAAGTCAAGGACGACAACAAGTGGTGGTGATACATTATGTGTTTGAACTAGATTTTAGTTTCTAGTTTATTATGTGTGACACATTTAGTTACTTCAATACAAAATTTCGACCAATTTAACTTGTTGATGTATTTCTTGACAATTATAATATAATCGAGCACTAGAAATATTTTGTAGTGTGCATGAGCATGATTAGTAAATATAATTGAACACTAGAAACTTTAAGGCACTCCATATAAAGGAGTAGATTAATATATAAGGTTCACCAGAGACACCACGGATATATTGTCTTACATGCCACACACAGGTAATAATTAACAAGAACAAAATAAAAGCAGGGGCTGCAGTAGGAGGCCGGGACACGGAGACGCCTAGCAGGGCAGGGGTTTACCAGCAGGAGGCAGCGACAGCCTTGTCGATGGGATACAGGCCAGTCCTGACATACTTCCGGAGGAATTTGCCGTAGACTGCGTGCCGCGCCAAGGTAATCGGCCTATGGCTTTTGCCTCTGCCTCTGCCAACGCCCTTTGCGTGTTGGATCATGCTGTTGAGGTCCACGTTGATTGCTCTACCACAGAATGGGCAAAACAATCTCCCCCTACGGTGGAAACGAATTAGCCCACACCGTAACCGCCTCAGCACGTAGCGGCTCTTGTTGTCCCTAGATTCCTTGCTATCATCCACTTCATCATCATCCTCCTGTTGATTTTTAAGAACATAACTTAGAACTCGTACATATGATTGAATTGTATTACAACTCAAGAATTGACAACATGTATATGTAAGACAATATATCCGTGGATATCAAAGATAAAGCATCTCAGCAATAGTTTGATCGGTTCATATATCATTTCATCTCAACACAATGACAAATAATTGCATCAGATTGCGGCCTCATAAGTTTATTCAGGGACGGCATGAGTGGACCAAGTAACAATTGCACAGCCTATATTGTTGTTGTACATCGCCCCAGGTTCACTAACTCGTCCCTGAAAAAATCTCACACCAATGTGTCTGCCTCTCTTTTGGGGCAAATTTGAATCATTGGCCACAATAAGAAATTGAAATGTAATCGTACAAAACATTATTCAGGGATATACATAGTCAGGTACAAAAACAAGCCTAAATATTGTAATTATAAACAAAAAACCAAACAATTAATCTTCAGGTGCATGTTAAAAATACTTATGATCAAAACCATTCATATACATATGCATCATACCAATCATTTAAAGATCAGAAACAATTCAAGGATCATATATGTAGTTCCATATGAGAATAGATCTAAGGCCTCATAATTTGTTTTAGAGATGGAGTAGGCGAACCAAAGTACCAACAACACAACCTATATTGTTTGTGTGCATTGTTGCCTCAGGTTCACCAACCCATCCCTAAAACACGACACCATCATACGTGTCTCCCCTTGAACTCTTTTGGGGAAAATTTCAATCATCGGCCTCGGTGACAAACTAAAATGTAATTCTTATACACTATGAATGCATGGAATAGATAATTCAAATATCATAGTTCTATGAATGTAGAATAAAGATTGCAGCCTCATAAGTTTCTACAGAGATGGTGTAAGCAAACCAAGTAACAATTGCACAGCTTATAATGATCTTGTACATGGCCTCAGGTTCACTCACTCATCCCTATAAAAATTTGACACCAATGTGTCTGCCTCTCTTTGGGGCAAATTTGAATCATTGGCCACAATAAGAAATTGAAATGTAATCGTACCAAACAATATTCAGGGATATACAAATGCATCATACAATGCATTCATAGATCAGAAACAATACAAATATTATATATTTAGGTTCCATATGAGAGAAAAAAATTAGGGCCTCATTTTTTTCAGCGATGGAGTCGGAGAACCAAAATACCAACAACATGACCTATATTGTTTATGTGCATTGCTGCCTTAGGGCCACTAACCATCCCTAAGAAAACGAGACCATCAGATGCCCTTGCACTATTTTGGGGCAAAATTGAATCATTGTGCTTAGTAAGGAATAGAAATGTAATGTTATAGGCCTGCTGTGTATCGAAATCAACACTCAACTAGCAAACTCAACTAGATGGCAGATGAGCAGATTGGGGTTTTGTGACTAGACGGATTGGGGTTTTGTGACTAGATGGCAGATGCACCAATCAACCGATCGAATCATATATATACTACCCTACTTCAAGAGCAAAAGAATTTGTACACGATTGAGCAAATCCTATGTATGAACAGAGAAAACTGTGGCTGCGACTAGAGAAGCTAGCAATGTAGTACCTCAAACTCCTCATCAGGGACCTCCTCCTCGAACTCATCATTCTCCGTGATTGCGTCGAAGATTTCTTGAATGGCGATGGGGTCGTCGATGTAGATCACCGGATTGCCTCCGCCTACCGCCTACACCCCATCCAGATCTTCCGCTAGCACCACGACGTTGTCGGCCACCTGCTGCTCGGCGGCGACGGCTACTACCGGCTGCTCGGTGGCGATGGCTACCACCTGCTGCTCGGCGGCGACGGCTACCAACCGCTGCTCGGCGGTGACGGCTACCACCTGCTGCTCGGCAGCGACGGCTAATGGCTGGACGGATGAGTTCGCACCCTCGACGGCGCGGCGACGAGCGGCGTTCGTGCCCGAAGAAGACGCCTCCATCTGCTTGGCGACGACCGAGCCATCTGCTGCTTCGCCTTCAACGGGCTTCACCTCCGGATCTTCTCCACGCGTACGCTTCATGGCGCACCAAGGGAAGGAGGTAGTGCAAACGAGGGAGATTCGGCGCGTGCGGCAGGTGTAGATTGGGGTCTTGGGACTAGACAAACTGGGGGGAAATGATACAAGCTCATGGAAGAAGAAGGTCGAGGGGGGTTATAAACACTGGACCGTTCGTAGTCCTCGAGTGGACACGTGTGGTGGGCGGGGGGTGGGGGGCTATCACGATCTCCACCCTTTTTTCGGTTCCCTTTTTTTGAAACAACCACGATCTCCACTTTAGAGCTGCATTGAAAACGGGCTCATGGCAGACCTCGATTCCACTTCATGCAAGTGGCGCGGAACTAATTTCTAGTAATGTTAGATCTACTCGAGGGGGGCCCTTGACTCATGGAATTTACTAGTGGTAGGGCCCAGTTGGAAGTGAGATTGAGAGCGCTGCGTATAAATGGGATATGTCTGATTAAAATCAAGTGGCAATAAATTGCAGCGTCCCGTCGACAACCGTGCACTCGATGACCCCGTTGCCCTGGGCATGAGTTGTAGTAGCAGTAGTAGGCTTTTCAGACTTGATTAAACTTGACATGACCGCTCGATGACTTTTTCCATGGATGGCATCGTGTTCCTTCCTATAGAAGTCTCGCGAAGGGAGATGTCTATGATGTCTCACGCTGTATTGTGAAGGGCACGAGGTGTGCAACGATCATCGTTGGATCGCACAGAATCAACGGTTGGTGCACACGATCTGCGTGACAACTATGACAACCAATCAGGGCGTAGCAGACAGGGTGAGCACAGTTTTGGGCTTCTACGAAAGATAGAGAGGGGGTGGGCAAAACTAAGTAGTACCACATAAAACCAAGGGCAAAACTGAGTAGTATAAAAATGGAAAGTGTCTTGTACGATGAAATACATCGTGGAATACATCAAATTATGCCAAGATAGATCCACTAGAGTTCATTGGATGTGTGTTCTTCTCATAAACCACACATGGATCCACCAGTGGCATTCCATGTGTGTTCTTCTAAACAAACCACATAAGGATCCACCAGTGGCATTGCATGTTTGTTCTTTTCATGAACCACACATAAGGATGGGCCCACCAGCGTCATTGCATGTCTATTCTTTTCATGAACCACACCAAGTGTCAGTGCATGTGTGTTCTATTCATGAACCACACACCAGTTTCACTACATGTCTATTCTTTTCGTGAACCACATAAGGATCTACCAGTGTCATTGCATGTCTGTTACTTCCATAAACCACATATGGATCCACCTAGTCTGATTGCATGTCTATTCCTCTAAACAAACCACATAAGGATCCACCAGTGTCATTGGATGTGTTTTCTTCTCATGAACCACACCCAGTGTCATTGCATGTGTGTTCTTCTAAACAAACCACATAAGGATCCACCAGTGTCATTGCTTGTATGTTCTTTCCATGAACCACATAAGGATCCACCAGTGTCATTGCGTGTCGGTTCTTTTCATGAATCACAGCTAGAGTCATTGCATGTCTTTTACTTCCATAAACCACATATGGATCCACCTAGTGTGATTGCATGTTTGTTCCTCTAAACAAACCACATAAGGATCCACAAGTGTCATTGCGTATCTGTTCTTTTCATGAACCACACCCAGTGTCATTGCATGCGTGTTCTTCTAAACAAACCACATAAGGATCCACCAGTGTCATTGCCTATCTGTTCTTTTCATGAACCACACCCAGTGTCATTACATGTGTGTTCTTCTAAACAAAGCACATAAGTCATTGCATGTCTGTTCTTTTCATGAACCACACCCGGTGTCATTGCATGTCTGTTCTTTTCATGAACCACGGCTAGAGTAATTGCATGTCTGTTCCTCTAAACAAACCGCATAAGGATCCACCAGTGTCATTGCATGTCTGTTCTTTTCATGAACCACATAAGGATCTACCAGTGTCATTGCATGTCTGTTCTTTTCATGAACCACACCCAGTGTCATTGCATGTGTGTTACTTCCATAAACCACATATGGATCCACCTAGTGTGATTGCATGTTTGTTCCTTCCATAAACCACATAAGGATCCACCAGTGTCATTGCCTGTCTGTTCTTTTCATGAACCACTCCTAGTGTCAGTGCATGTGTTCTTTTCATGAACCACAGCTAGTGTCACTGCATGTCAGTTCTTTTCATGAACCACATAAGGATCTACCAGAGTCATTGGGTGTGTGTTCTTCTCATGAACCACACCCAGTGTCATTGCATGCGTGTTCTTCTAAACAAACTACATAAGGATCCACCAGTGTCATTGCATGTCTGTTCTTTTCATGAACCACACCCAGTGTCATTGCATGCATGTTCTTCTAAACAAACCACATAAGGATCCACCAGTGTCATTACCTATCTGTTCTTTTCATGAACCACACATAGTGTCATTGCATGTGTGTTCTTCTAAACAAACCACATAAGTCATTGCATGTCTGTTCTTTTCATGAACCACACCCGGTGTAATTGCAAGTTTGTTCTTTTCATGAACCACGGCTAGAGTCATTGCATGTCTGTTCCTCTAAACAATCCACATAAGGATCCACCACTGTCATTGCATGTATGTTCTTTTCATGAACCACATAAGGATCTACCAGTGTCATTGCATGTCTGTTCTTTTCATGAACCACACCCAGTGTCATTGCATGTGTGTCACTTCCATAAACCACATATGGATCCACCTAGTGTGATTGCATGTTTGTTCCTTCCATAAACCACATAAGGATCCACTAGTGTGATTGCATGTTTGTTCTTTTCATGAACCACACCCAGTGTCAGTGCATGTCTGTTCTATTCATGAACCACACCCAGTTTCACTGCATGTCTGTTCTTTTCATGAACCACATAAGGATCTACCAGAGTCATCGGATGTGTGTTCTTCTCATGAACCACACCCAGTGTCATTGCATGTGTGTTCCTCTAAACAAACCACGTAAGGATCCACCAGTGTCATTGTGTGTGTGTGTTATTTTCATGAGCCACACCCAGTGTCATTGCATGTGTGTTCTTCTAAACAAACCACATAAGGATCCACCGGTGTCATTGCATGTATGTTCTTTTCATGAACCACATAAGGATGGCCCGGCAGTGTGATTGCATGTCTGTTCTTTTCATGAACCACACCCAGTGTCAGTGCATGTCTGTTCTATTCATGAACCACACCCAGTTTCACTCCATGTCTGTTCTTTTCATGAACCACATAAGGATCTACCAGAGTAATTGCATGTGTTTTACTTCCATAAACCACATATGGATCCACCTAGTGTGATTGCATGTCTCTTCCTCTAAACAAACCACATAAGGATCCACCAGTGTCATTGGATGTTCGTTCTTCTCATGAACCACACCCAGTGTCATTGCATGTGTGTTCTTCTAAACAAACCACATAAGGATCCACTAGTGTCATTTCCTGTCTGTTCTTTTCATGAACCACATAAGGATCCACCAGTGTTATTGCATGTCTATTCTTTTCATGAATCACAGCTAGAGTCATTGCATGTCTTTGACTTCCATAAACCACATATGGATCCACCTAGTGTGATTGCATGTCTGTTCCTCTAAACAAACCACATAAGGATCCACCAGTGTCATTGTGTGTCTTTTCTCTTCATGAACCACACCCAGTGTCATTGCTTGTGTGTTCTTCTAAACAAACCACATAAGGATCCACCGGTGTCATTGCCTATCTGTTCTTTTCATGAACTACACCCAGTGTCATTGCATGTGTGTTCTTCTAAACAAACCACATAAGTCATTGCATGTTTGTTCTTTTCATGAACCACACCCGGTGTTATTACATGTATGTTCTTCTCGTGAACTACGGCTAGACTCATTGCATGTATGTTCCTCTAAACAAAACACATAAGGATCCACCAGTGTCATTGCATGTCTGTTCTTTTCATGAACCACACCCAGTGTCATTGCATGTGTGTTAATTCCATAAACCACATATGGATCCACCTAGTGTGATTGCATGTCTGTTCCTTCCATAAACCACATAAGGATCCACCAGTGTCATTGCATGTCTGTTATTTTCATGAATCACAGCTAGAGTCATTGCATGTCTTTTACTTCCATAATCCACATATGGATCCACCTAGTGGGATTGCATGTATGTTCCTCTAAACAAAACACATAAGGATCCACCAGTGTCGATGCGTATCTGTTCTTTTCATGAACCACACCTAGTGTCATTGCATGCGTGTTCTTTTCATTAACCATAGCTAGAGTCATTGCATGTCTGTTACTTCCATAAACCACACATGGATCCACCGATGTCATTGCATGCTTGTTCTTTTCATGAACCACACCTAGTGTCACTGCATGTGAGTTCTTTTCATGAACCACATAAGGATCCACCCAGTGTCATTGGATGTGTGTTCTTCTCATGAACCACACGTGGATCCACCGGTGTCATTGCATGTAAGTTCTTTTCATGAACCACATAAGGATCCACCCAGTGTCATTGGATGTGTGTTCTTCTCATGAACCACACCCAGTGTCATTGCATGCGTGTTCTTTTCATTAACCATAGCTAGAGTCATTGCATGTCTGTTACTTCCATAAACCACGCACAGATCCACCGATGTCATTGCATGTCTGTTCTTTTCATGAACCACACCCAGTGCCATTGCATGGGTAGCCGTTAGACCGAGTCTTCTAGAAGGCACGCCCTAACACAGTTGTTCTACTTGATGATTGTTACATACCGTTCGATTGGGGCACTTGGACGATTGGGATGGTCTTCGTGAGAGCGATTCGCGAGTAGGCTGGTCTGCGGCATGATTGCCACGCTTGCTTTGGACAAACTGGCAACACCGGGTGCTCCCCTGTTGCGAGTGTCACGTCTCACGAGTTCAGTGGGCCACATCCCAGTGTCACGTCCCCATTACTTCTCTTCCTCCCCGTACTTCTCTTCCTTACCCTCGAAGCCACTTTCCCCACTTCACTCCCATCCTGCCGTAGCCGTAAGCCGACGGTGCCTCCATCCCAATCCCCTCTCCGGCAGCCACCCCCCCACCCCTCTCGCCATGGGTTCAAGGGGAGACGGCGAGGAAACGCGTCGTGACGACAGGGACAGTGATTTCGATGTGAGTCGTCTCATCTCTATTTCTATCATCTATGGCCAGTTATCTATTTTTTGAGCTAGATCTAATCTGTTTACTCATGTGCGTATGATGTGTTAGGCCAACCAGACGATGTATGACTCCGACTATCACGGTTTAGAGGATGAAGACAGTCCTCTGGTATGTAAACATGGATATCTTCCCGCTAAATTTGTAGCCTTCGAAGGACGAAACGCAGGAAGGAGGTTTCTACGGTGTCAAGGACATCGTGCAATGATGCAAGGAGGAAGTTGCGGTGTTGTCAAATGGGTAGATCCAGAGTGGCCCAAATCGATGTAGAAAACGCTGGACAAACTATGGGAAATGACTGTCAAGTTGAAAGAATCCGTATTCAGCTCACTTCTCGACAGTGTTGAGATGAAGCTATGGGAACCAGTTGACACGACCAAGCATAAGCGAGATCTCAGGTGGGTGCAAGACAAGGTTATCAAAGTCGAGAAGGAGAGGGCCGCGACGTTGGCCCTGAAGGCTAAAGCAGAGCAAGAACTGACTCAAGCAAGGAATGATCTCCACCAGGCCAAAGTCCTGCAGTATACAACTACGAGTATTGACAAGTGCATGAGGAAAAATGCAGAGAAACAATTGAAGTTGTGCAAGGAAGATGCTAAAAGGAAGGAGCAGACAATTCGATCCTTGCTCTCGCAGGAAGATGCGCATCGGGCCAAGATTAGGAAGATCAAGGAGATGTGTGATAACTAGTTCTATTTAGCTTAAGCTCCGTGCCTTTTTAAGTTGTAATATTTGTACTTGTTGACCTAGCGGTCTGAACTATTGGTCCCAGATTCTAGGGAGGAAAAAAATTGCTCTGATCCCGCATTAATTTGTGGAAGAATTTGTGATTTAGATCAATTTCTGCCTCGATTTAGATCTCTGTCCTGGATTGGGAACATAGCCGTGGACCAAAGACACCTTTTCTACTAGTGTATTCTGACACTGGTGGTTTGTTTAAACGTAATCTACGTGGATTGTGCCGCGGGGAAGCACGTACACCCGGTTACTGGAGATCCAGGAGCTTCGCCAGATGCAGGGGATGCAGGAGCAGAGAGGCGGTGAGATAGACAGACTCAAGATTAGGCCAGAAAGTGGTACCCATTTCCTCCTCATCTGGGCATTATTGGTGAGAACATTGTTGTTTATGTTGCCACGTCGTTGTGCAGCATCTGAAATAAGTTGCTGCTTCGTGGAGTGTGGAAGCTTAAATAATTTATTTATGTGCCACTTACATTCCGTCGTATTTGGAGACCTCCTGCCCCTCAGCAATCGTGGAACCGGTGGATCCTTGTTTTTAGATAGCAGTGGCACATTCACAATTTCGGATTCAACTACTGACTCGGGCGTTTCCAAACCCTAAGTCGCGGTATATTTTACTCAGAGAACGTGGGTAGATTGTTTCGCCCAGCAACATGCCACACACAGAGCGGTCAGAATTTAACATAATTACATATATAGGTTCAAGTTCAACACATTACTATGCATCTTCATTGCCAGCAGCCTTCTTCCGCAGCCTGGGTGCCAAGCCTTCACGTCCAATGGCTTCTTCATTTCCTGCCTTCTTCCTCTTCCTCAGTGCCAATTTTCTTAGCTTCACGTACTCTACATCGTCGGGACAATGGGCACCAGAATCGTGTCCATTCCACTCGTTTTTAATTTCTTCGGGCAGCAAAATGACATCTTTCCACTCGTTTTTAATTTCTTCGGGCAGCAAAATGACTGACCCAGCAGTCATGTTTCCAACCTTGCGGCGCTTCCTGTCAAAGAAACAAGACTGTTGCATAACTTCCCAATATCTACAGAGTAAATAAAACAAAAATTACAATTCAGCACAAACATGCGAACCCCAATACACCTTTGCTTACCAAGAGCTAATTGGGTTCGAGCAACCACCCTGTCCAAGAATAGAAGGGCGACTCCCAGTTGCAGCAGCTTCCACATCCAGTACATCACATTTCAGCTCAAACATGGCAGCCGAAGCATACCTTTTCATCAACCCAATTAGCTGACTGTCACACGTTATAGGAACCATGATGCCACGTTCATCCATGAAGCTGAACTTTGCAGTCTGCTTCGGCCATAATTCAACATGATTACACAGAGCAGCAACCATACCAGATATAGTGCAGATCTGCGCAGGCGCTTCTTCCATCGTGAAACAATGGTGTCCATACCTCTTGCCCTTAGAGTCGTACCTATAGAGGACTACCGTAACCAGGTAAGGGGGGTCCGCGCAGATCCCACTTGACAGAAAACTGTGGACAAAATATGTTTGTCAGCGTTGGGCTAACAAACAATTTGAGGTTCAGTAGCCAGCTAGCAGTTGTAACTAATGCGAATAGCAAAGAGAAGGGTAGATCAACCGCTTGTAGATAGAACTTCTTTCTTGATAGTAGGATCTTCCATCCTCCGAGCTGCTCGGCTCGTCGGCGGCGGAGGTGGGCTAGAGCCTCGCAACGGCGGCTACGACATGCTCCATTGGAGCTCGGGATCAGCGACTGGGCGTAGCAACTGGGCGCAGCAACTTGGTTCCGGAAGTCAAATGTCCGAAGGGATCGTCCTGCCTAGAGGGTGGATTCTGACGCCACCGGTGCTAGGGGAAAGCTGGGAATGGATTTGTGAAATTGGTCAAGACATCCAATCCACTTAGCTGCTCGATTTACCTAAGAGGTTGCCGCATTGGCGCCCGCGTCACGGACAGATGACCGACATGAGGGTCCCGACCGTCTACTTCACGGGGCAGTTTAACGGAATGTTTGAATTTGGCAGGGGTGAGATGAGTTTGCCTCGAAATGGCCCCTCTCAGTAGTTGGCGGCCCAACTTTTCGAAACGCGGTAATTTCAGGCAACTTAGGTACCGCCATGCACTGGCCTGCAAACTTTGGTACCGCAGACGAACAAGCCCTGCGGCGGTGACCAAGCGTCTATACTCATCATGTTGGATTGTTCGACAGCTAGAGCCAGTAGCGGGCATCAGCTTAGCGCCAGAATTCAGGTTCGAGTTCACACAGACCTACGATCCCAAAAAGAAAATGACAAATTTCAGTTTCGAAGAAATCGTTGCGCCGGTGCAGATGTTCCTACGGAACCGGGACTGGCACACGCAAAGCGGTCGTGCATGAACGATGCAAATTTCTTGTAGTTTGGCAGGAAGGCAATAGATCAGTTTGGGTTAAATGATCAAAGAACTTACATCCTCTCAAGGCAATTGGCCAGCCAACTTTTCTGGTGGAGATCTGCAGTTTCTTCAGTGTAGAATAGTTAAGTTCAGACTGAAGAATGGCTTTTGTAGATGAAATGCTAACGAATTGTTCTATAATCTAGTAGGAAGATTAGCCCACTTTTGTGCAGGTATAAGACCCTTTTGTATGGAAGTACTACTATTGTAAACAAATACTATCAAGTATCTATTTCCTTCAATTACTAGTCGTGGTTAAATCCAGTTAGCTGGCATTTTGTATCCCAGACAGATAAAATTCAGACGATAGTTTATGTACAGATTTTGCGTCTACTGTCTATGTTGTAAACCATTTTTCCTTTGTCTTGTGCTCTCTGCAAAATGGTCCTGCAGTTCAACGTGTTACAAATCTAGCTACCTTGTACTTGAAGAGGAGATGGACTACATTTTCATGGGATCCACAGAATTGACATTGCTCATTGCCAAACCACCCTCTTTTCATGAGGTTGTCCTTGGTTATCCATAGAAATTATAAAGCACGGTGTTCAACTACATCGATTCAAACTATGACACACACACTACATCAAACTCATTACCCACACATACTACATCGATTCAAACTATTACACACACATACTACTTCAAATTCATTACCCACACATACTACATCGATTCAAACCATTACACATTTTTAGCCGATGGTAACTTCCTACTACGCTCTCCATACTACAAATTCATTAGCCACACATACTACAACAATTCACTATAGCTTTGTCTTCACTCGAGGGAAATCAGAACCACCAGCTTGTCCAAGCCTAGTTCCCCCACCGAAACTGCGTGCGCCGTCGCGAAACGGTGGTGGTCCTGTGCCATCGATCCTTCTAGGACAACACTACAGGTGATGAGGATGCTTTTTGGCTGCCTCTTCGGGGCCCTGAATGCCATGTACCGATTCCAGAACCTCCTCCAGGTGGATGATGACCGGGTGCTTCTAGAAAATCTATCGCCCTGCTTGGAATCTGCACCTCATACATCTTAGGAATGGCGGCAGGATCTTTCAGCCACGCCTTTACCTCGATGACCCATCTATCGCTCGGTGGCACGATTTCCACTAGCTCGCCGCCAAGGCTACTGACGACCTGCTTGAGGGCCTCCGGTCCCAAGCATCCAATGGGAGGCCATCAAAGCCGAGTTTGGAGAAGAAACGAAGCTTCCCCAAGCGATCGTCCCACCCACAGGCGTGATGCCAACGCATGAAGCTCATTTTCTCCCCGCATCACTCGAAATAATGGGAAGAATGCAGAACACGCTTGGTGCCTGAGCTGTGCTCGAACCATACAAAAAAATCGAATGGTAGCGCGCATACCTCAATCTTGACATCATTTCTTCTAATCCCAAAATGAGACCTGAAAGCCGACAGCAACTCTGCCGGCAACACGACGGGACGGACGCCCATCACGATGGCCATGAGAGCGTGGTCGTCGAACTGATGGGCCAGGGCTACCATGCATGGGGTGCGCGGCAGCACACAACTTCCCGAGGCCGGTCGCCGGCCAGGATCGCCCGACAGGACGCGCTCCGCTGTGCGAGAAGGACTAGCCAGAGGCGAGATATTAGTCCGGGGACGCGAAGCTCCAATATGGCGGACGATGCAACGGCGACGGCTACGAGCTTCGATTAGAGGCGTGGGAGGTTGACCAGACATGGCGGGGACACAAATTAGAGCAAGTGCGAGCTCCGATCTGAGAAGAGCAACCGAAGCTGGGCAAAGGTTATGGGGAGGGGAGCAGGGGAGAAGAGTAGCACAGAGCAAAGAAATAGATCTGGTCCACGCAGGGGGTAAACTAGTCCACGACCGCAAAAGATAATGGGGAATACTGATAGGGCAGGACAAGAAGAGTTGACCTAACGACGGTATTTGAGTTCAACCGTTTTTCGTCTGGTTCAAATGACCGTTTGGCCGTTAGATTTGTATTCACCCCAATTTGGCCCTTCTGGACAATTGGCGATTCTACTACGGCCCCTCCGCGAGATTGATGACAACTCGGGTACTGGGATGCACTCGCCAAGGAACTTTGGTACCGCAAACCAACAATCCCCGCACCAAGCTCATCGACTTTGACATGGCGCACATGAACCTCCCGTACAACGTCATCCTTGGCTACCCCGCGCTGGCCAAGTTCATGGACTCCACTCACCATGCCTACAACATGATCAAGATGCCCGGAGGCAATGGCAGGGTCATCAAGGTCCGTTACGATGAGGTGGAGGCCTTGCGCTCCCTCGAGCATGCCTACAAGACCGCGGTTGCTACCTACCCTAAGGACATGGATGCCTTGGATTACGTGGGAGGCTCCATAAGGAGGAAGCAGATGATGGCCCAAGAAAACTCCGTGGCAAAGAGGGCAGTAGCCGCTCTGTTCCCGCCTCGCAAGGAGTTGGGTGCGACCGACACCCACGCCTTCAGGAGGGACTCGGGACCGCCCCCGCCCATCCTCGTGAGTGGCGGGGAGGTTCCCAAGGACGGCGATGACCCGGGGGCTCCGAACTTCCCGATGGACTGCACCTAGCGCGCGTACAACACCAGCTGCCCCATGGCAGCGACTAAGCTACCAGCTGAGCGGGTGGATCAGGCTACTGGAAGGTGGACAAACCTCTCCGAACGACACGCCTGATTCCACGACTTTTTGAAGGTGACCCTTGACTAACTCTCATCCCTTACAGCTTCATCTCTTGTGAGACCTCGTGAGATCCACGGTGGCATTGTAATAAGCTTGAACTACTGGTGCTTTTTTGGATCTTGTGCTCCATGCACGTTTTGCTATTTGGTTTTTCCCTTGGAAAGGCATCTCTCCAAAAACTGTGCTGCCAGGTTTCCCTTACACACACCGCACGAGCAGGGGCTAGGAATGGTGCTCATCACCAGGTCAGTCCCCATTGACATCAGATCCAATAGTGTTGAGATCTAAACTTAAGGAATAGTCCCCGCCATAATTCACCTCACCCATGGTTCCTGGTGCTTGAGACCCTCGCGCGGCGCATGTATGGACCTCTAGCGATGCGTGCTTTTGCCATACGACCCTCTCCTGGTAAGGTCTACAGGGCGTCTCATGAGGCACTACACCTCCGCGACCTAAACTCGTCAGGACCTAAAGTGTCGAGCTCTGAACCCATGGCCCGTTCCTCGGCTGTGAGTTACCTCACCCACATTTCCTGACCCAAATTTTTAATAGCACGATGGCTCATGAGACACTGCCCCTCCGCGTCCTAATCTCTCCAGGACCTAAAGTGTCAAGCTCTGAACCTACAGCCTAATCCTCGGTTGTAAGTTACCTCACCAAAGGTTCCTGGCCAAAAAGACATCTTCGTGATGGCTCGTGAGGCACTGCCCCTCCGCGGCCTATGCTCTCCAGGACCTAAAGTGTCGAGCTCTGAACTTTCGGCCATTCCCTAGCCGAAAGTTACCTCACCCACGGTCCTTGGCCTTTACAAAATAAAAAATCCTCGTGCTACCTAGACGGCCTTCTCCTCGAGATGTTTGCGGCGCTCCTCGTAAGGCATTCACCCCTCAGGCGGCCAGAAAACTAAAGGGCCTAGTGTGTTGAGCCCTAACCTTGCCGCTCGGCCGCGACTTTAAGTTACCTCACACATGGCTCCTGACACCCATAACTTGCCACATGATTTCATTACAGGACCTTCCCCACAGCGCGCATATCCTCCTCTACGGTCACCTCCTCGAGAGGCTCCACGAGGGATGCGCGACACAAAACTCTATGGAGCTGCGGTCGCTGGACTGGTGGCCCAAAAAGGGCCCAATGACAAGTTTCCTTACCAACGGTAAAAACCCCATGAAATGACACCCCCCTAGGAGGAATCTCGCAGTATAACAATGCACGTAAGCCTCTAGAGGTTAGCACCACCCAAGCAATGGGACCCAGAGACACACGGAGGCTCCTCATGAGTCATTACGCACGATCCCCAGTGCAGCGAGTAAGACCACCAGCCAGAGGCGATCGACGAGGGCACCGACCTCCGCAATCACCCCTCACAAGGCCTCGTCTCTTGATGCCAAACCTCGGGCGGGTTCACAGGGGGATCGCAAAGCTCGTCGCCTAGAAGACGTCACATCGGAGACCGCCAGCTCCGCCAGGCTGAAGCCACACCGTAGATAACAAACTCCAAGCATCATAATGAAAACACGCAAGGGGAGAAGCGACAAGCGTGAAGATCCACTTACAGACATCCATGACAACTCTTCCTTATAAACCCCGACAGGGAAACAAAGATATTAAAGGACACTACATCTACGCTAGCAAAAGACCCACGACCCGGTGGGAGTGGCAGCGGAAACGACACGGACCCTGCCTCGTCTCCTCAAGGGAGGTGCGTCGGGTAGGTGACCCGACACAACAGGGTGTCAAACATCAAGACGGAGAAGTCCCCTCCGCTGGTGTAGGGAACCGCAACACAAAGTCGCGTAGGATGCAGTGGGCGACGAGGAATTGATTCTATCCATCGCAGAGGTACATCTCATTAGGCAAAAGGGTCTCGACGCTCACCCGCCACCTCTCGTGCCCGCTGGAGTGTCGTAGCTCCACCTCCTTAGGGATTTTCGCCATGACCCGACGGGAGACTCACCCTAGCGAACTAATCAGAGCTCCTGAGGATGACGATGAAATTGATCACCTGGGCAGGCTCAGGATTGTCTTCTATCTTGATCACCACCGGAGGAGGTAGTGCAGTGATTGGCACCAAAGACCCTGGCTAGGCGCCAAACCTAACGCCGCGCCCCCGCGGCGGCCACGACTGCTCCCACGAGGGCGGCCACTCCCGTGCCTTGCCTGGGTCGTGCCGTTTGGCACCTTCGCACCCGAGGGCGAGGAAGCAGCAGGATCGGCACCACGACCCCCGCGCTTTCCTCTACCACTCCCATGCGGGCACCCCCGGCCACGCTTCATGGTGGGCCTCCTCTGCCTTAGGTGGAGTGAAGGCAGGAGCACCCTTGCCCATTGAGACGATGGAGAGAGAAGGGGACGCCATCAGGTAGGACAGGGTCTTTGCACAAACATGCAGTGGAACAGAACAGGAACAAAGGTGTGGAGTGAGGAGACCATGCACTCCTGCCCTGATATAAAAGGAGCTAGTTGAAAAGACGTATAACTGCCCTAGGCACGCGGTATAACTACGAGGCCCCACGCAGCGTCACATTGTGGGAACAACTCTCGGGGCGGAGGCAATGTGCCCAAGATTCGCGGTTGAGAACTCATGGGTGCTTCAAATCCACGGTAAGGATGAGGGCATGGAAAGTCCGTGTTGATCGGGCGGGCACTGGGACCCACCAACCATCCTAGGCCGCTTTCCCCTTCGATCCTATCAGGGGACACATGCAAGCCAAGCGCCCGGGGGCTACTGTTGGGGCCCTGGCAATCGGGGTGCCACGTCCCAATGGTTAGCAGTCCCCAGCGCCTCTTGGTGAAAAGCCATCGAGAGGCTTCGATACCTTCGGAGGTAGCACTGATGGGTGAACCCTCGTGAGGGTCCACCTCGCGAGGAGACACTCTCCCAAGGAGGACTCTCCCCCCGAGAGGTACCCCTGCAGAACCCAACTTTGGATGCTCTAGAGCACATTCTGGGGCTTATCAGTAACTTCACTAGGCGGCCTACGGGCGAGGCAGGTCCTGACAAGGGGCACGTGGTCCTGCGCCCCCTATTCGCCTCGGCAGAGGAAGGTTCGGTCCGACATATTTTCTACAACAGAAGGACCGATGACTTCAGCATGGCAGGCCCCCAATTTTCCATTTAGGTGCAAGGGAGACAGCTAGCAGCGCCGGACAAAGACAAACGAGGAAAAGAGAGGCTACTTTACCAGTGGACAGAGGAGCGTCCGGCGGCCAAGACCCAGTCCACCAGAAAGCAGTCCTATAGACCGGGACCTCAAGGGACGACCCTGTGGTGATCCTTCCCACCATGGACTGGGGAAGAGGCCCGATGCCGCCCTATATAAGGATCCCTTTCCCTACCTTAGGGGGAATCGATCCTTGAGATCTAAAACCCTAGACTTTCATCCTCCATTGTACCCTCGTGAAGCACGCGAGCAATACAACAAAGCAAGAGTAGGGTATTTACCTCCTCATGCGGGTCCCGAACCTGGGTAAAAACCCCAGTGTCACCTCTCTTTCATGTGCTTGCTCCACCGCTGCCATCATCGCCGAGTTTCCTTGGAACCGTGTGTCAGTCCCCTCACGAACCAAGGGATTGTTGGACCCTAGTTCCTTCGCGGGACAAATCTTCGACAAAAGGAAACAAGTAATTCAAGTGTGGAAATACCAAAGTATTGTTCATCCATGACAATGGTGAAGAGGAATACTTGAGTGAAGAAGAATTCGATGCACGAGTCAAGGAAGCACTCACAAGGCAACATGTTGGAGATGATCAAGAGCTCCTCATCTGTGAACGTGACGCAAGTCCTTCGCTTATCTTCACAAGAGTCTTGACTACCCAAGCACAAGAGCAAGTAGATCAAAGATGCAACATCTTCCAAACATGTGTCGGCACCAATGGGAAATCCATCAAAGTAATCATTGATGGAGGGAGCTGCCAAAATTTAGCAAGCACCAAGCTATGTGAAAAGCTCAATCTCACCCTCCATCCACACAAGCACCCCTACCATGTGCAATGGCTAAGTGACCAAGGGTCTGTGAAGGTCAAGCACACCGTCTCGGTAACATTCTCAATTGGACCATACAAAGACATGGTGGAGTGTGATGTGGTCCCAGTTACCGTGTGCCATATGTTGCTGACCATGGAAATATGACAAAGGTGCCCTACATGATGGCCTCACAAATGTGTATACCTTCAAGTGGCTTTACAAGACATGTGTTCTACAACTGATGACTCCTAGCCAAATAATTACAAACAATGCAAAGGCTTTAGAGAGGGTGCAAACCACAAAACCATCTTCTGAGAAGAGTGGTGAGCAAGAGAACCACCATATAGCGGGTGAGAGCCAAAAGCCAAACTCGAGTAAAAACTAAGAGTGTTCTTCTTGCCACCAAAAGTGAGATAAGGGAAGTGAGGAATAACCCATCTATCTTGCACTATGTCCTTTTTCGCAAGGGACAAGTGCAAGGGGCTAACGACTTAACAAATGTCCCTCCCTCTTTAATTGCTATTTTGTAGGAATTCAAGGATGTGTTTCCCGAAGAACTACCTCATGGACTACCTCCTATTCGTGTAATCGAGCATCGCATCGACCTCATCCCCTACCTCTACCAAACCGCGCTGCATACCGCACGAACCCAAAGGAGACAAAGGAGATTGAATGGCAAATTAACCACCTCGTCTCCAAAAGTTTGATCCAAGTAAGCAGAAGCCCAAGTGCGGTACCCGTGATTCTTGTTCCAAAAATGGATGATATGTTAAGGTTGTGCATGGAGTGTCATCCAATCAATGCCAGCACTGTGTATTATCTACATCCAATACCATGTCTCTATGATATGCTTGATGAATTGAGTGGAGCCACTATTTTCTCGAAAATTGATCTTTGTAGTGGTTATCATCAAATACATATGGCGGAAGGAGATGAGTGTAAAACCGCCTTCAAGACCAAACTTGGTCTCTATGAATGGTTGGTCATGCCATTTGGCCTATCTAATGCCCCATCCACCTTCATGCGCCTTATGAATCACATTTTGAGATCTCTCATTGGAAAAAGTGTGGTAGTCTACTTTGACGATATTCTTGATGATATCAAAAATATGTATGCTCCGGATCCATTCTTTGGACAAATAATTGCAAAGTGTTCCACTCAAAAAGGATTTGATGACTTCTATTTGCACAATGGGTTTCTCTTCAAACAAAACAAGCTTTGCATTTCGAAGTTATCTCTCCAAATTTTGCTTCTCCAAGAGTCTCATGGTGGAGGCCTAATGGGCCACTTTTCTCATGACAAGACATATGACATGATCTCCATGCACTACTATTGGCAAAAGATGAAGCGATACGTGGAGCGCCACACCCAGTGATGCTCAACATGTGTCCAAGCTAAGTCAAAGTCTAACCCATTTGGTCTTTATATGCCATTTCCTATTCCTCACGCACCTTGGTCGGACATTAGCATGGACTTTGTATTAGGATTACCTAGATCTAAGCATGGTCATGATTCCATATTTGTGGTAGTAGATCACTTTTCGAAAATGGCATACTTCATCCCATGCCATAAGACCGATGATGCTTCACATATTGCAAATTTGTTTTCAAGGATATAGTTCGTCTTCATGGTGTGCCAAGAACCATCATCTCCAACCACGATGTAAAATTCATGAGCTACATATGGAAGATGCTCATGGCTAAGCTCGGCATCAAGATCCTCTTCTCGTCCGCCTCGTGCCCTCAAACCGATGGCCAAAACGAGGTCATCAACCAAAGCTTCGGAACCCCCCTTCGTGTGTTGATCAATAAGAATCTTAAGGATTGGGAGGAACGCATTCCCCATGACGAGTTTGCCTACAATCAATCCAAGAACTCCACAACAATGAAGAGCCCATTCATGATAGTCTATGGATTCGAGCCCCTCACCACACTCGACATCCCACCGCTTCATCTCCATGAGCGCACCAACATGGACATCAACAAGCATGCTCAAGCAATGAAGAAACTACATGAAGGCACAAGAGCTATTATCAAGCAACAAGTTCTTCGCCAAGCATTAAGGTTAAACAAGACCAAGAAAGAGATGTTCCTCGAAGAAGGTGACCTCGTGTGGATATATCTAAGTGAAGACCGCTTCCCCAAAGATCACGACTCCAAGATCAAGCCAATGGGATATGGTCCCTTCAAGGTCCTCAAGAAGATCAATAACAATGCATACGTCATCGACATCCCGACATCAAAGTATCTTGTGAGCAACATGCTCAATGTGAAGGACCTATCACCATTCATGGAGATGATGAGGTTGAAGAGTTGGGGACGACTCTTTCCTAAGGGGGGACTTGATGCAGCCCGTCCTACGAACGTCCCTACATCTACTATGCCAAGTCCCCCAAGTGGACTAATCACCCGCGCTCGATCCAAACTACTACATGAGAAGGTGAACTCACTCCTCTCCATGTGTGAATTTGACTCTCCTTTGAATGGCCTACTACTTCATGCCAATACTTTATGCATCCTTAGATATGACCCTCAAGAAGGAACGCCAAGAGCACATGAGAAGGAAGGGACAGACGAATCGGGCGATAGTTATGGCACTACCGGAGTCTAGGCCGAAACAAACTGGCGACCGCTGGATCAAACCGGTGCCCCACTAAAACTGCCTTCAGCACACCAATCCGGTTAAGGCGAAACCGGCGGCTACCGGAAACTTCTGGCACCAGATCTGGTGTCGTCGGACTTACCACCGGAAACCCTGTTTGTGCATGGATCTAGGTTTGATGCCCTGGAATATTCCCTTTACCTACCCCTTCACCCTAAGTACTATAAATAGCCCCTATGCCCCCCCCCCTTTATTCCTTAGACTTGGATAATTGAACTAGAAGAAACCACTTTGAGGATCTATCTAATTTAAGTCTCATGCTCCTTGACAAGGAGCACCAATTATCCCCAACGTATTGGATTTTTCCGGAGTGCATTCAAGTTGTACAAGGCCTTGGAGTCGGTGTCCTTCTCTAAGTTGTCAAGATCTCACCAAGCCTCCCTCTCATCGTGCCAATTAGAGAGAGAGAGTGTGTGTTCTTGCTCGCCACCTATCCTAGGGATTGTGTCAGACCGGTAGCTACCATCGTGAGCTTTAGGTTCCTTTGTGTATCGTGTGCGTGTGGTGTTCATAGTGTTCTTATCATGTGAGTTTGCTTGGATTTCATCCTCCCTCTCTCCCCCTCACAGTTCCATTGCAACTCCCGGAGTTTCATGAAATATCAAGCCACCCCAAAGGGTCACCCCTAACAACGTGTCCCTAGGCTGATGTGATCTTTGATAGCTTGCCAGTGATGGCATTGGAGCCGTGAGGGATGTGCTCCATCTGGATCCCGTCGAAGTGCTTCTATAGTTTCCTAACTTCTTCCATGTACGGAAACATTCGCGGGGAATCATAATCCTTACTAATCTGATTGACCACCAATTCTGAATCCCCTCGAATGACCAGGCATTTGATGCCTAGGTCCTTCGCAATCCTGAGGCTAGCAAGTAGTCCTTCATATTCAGTGTTGTTGTTAGTTAAATGCTCTCCATGATAGAGCATATGCACCACGTACTTCAATTGGTCCCCGGAGGGCGACATGAGTAGCACGCCTAATCCTGAGTTATCGATGGAGTAGGAACCATCGAAGTACATGATCCATTCATGCAGACCAGCCTTCTTGAGAAGCAAGGAGGATGGCCCTTCCTCATCTTCATGCATGGGAGTCCATTTAGTGATGAATTCGGACAAAGTCGCACTCTTGATGGTTTGGGTGTGAGCGAAGTGGAGGTTGAAGCCGGATAGCTCAATGGCCCACTCCGCCACGTGCCATGTGGCTTCCTTGTCGGGGGATAACCCCCGGGTAGGCCAAGACAGGACCAACCGGCCGGCTCCAAGGAGCTCATTCCATCTGGACCCAGATCAAGGAACCACAGCCAGGTGGAATCCCCTACCCAGTCCGCATCCAAGTTTCCCCGGCTAGCCCGTCTAGCCGGGTAGCCAGAAGAATCGGCTGGGAGGCCGCTCCTAGCCGGCCGCCTCGGATCCGCTAGCGGTAGTACGGTGGTAATGACGCTCCTTGCTGAGCGCACCTTTGAGCAAACAGGCTGGCTAGCATGGTTGGCGCTACCGGCCAACTATGCCAAAGCTGGAGGCTGACAAGCAAAGCAAGGGCTGACGAGGAAAGCTCCGGTTTACGCATAAAGAGCCAGCTAATGGATAAAGAGCTGGCTGACGAGTAAAGCAGGGGCGCTGGACACTGTAGCGCTGTCCTTCCCTGTATTGGAGGCTTGAATGGACCCAGGCCTATCATTTGGCCCTATCCATCCGGCCCACTTTGTAAGGCCCAGATCCAAATAGTAAACCCTAGAACCCATCTTGTAAAATGCCTCCTCAACCAGTATATAAGGGGGGTAGTGCTAGGGTTCTAGGTAGACAATTACAAGTTAGAAGTTCTCCACATTGGACAAGTTGAGTAGCTCCTTCTTCTCCTTCTAGCAAGGAGTAGCTAGGAAAACAGCTCAAGGATCATCTGTATTGGGAATTTGCCCCTTTGATAGTAGATCCTTGCAGGAGTAGGAGCTTTACCTCGCCAAGAGGGCTCCGAACCTGGGTACTCGATGTGTTTGCAGTATTTGTGCCCAACCCGTTGCGAATAGCCACTGATAGCATCCTGATTGTCCCCTTCAAGCCATCACCGATGGTACTGCCATGTTCCACACCACGACAGTTGGCGCCCACCGCGGAAGTTGGCAAAGTAGCAGCTTCCCAACGGCTGATGAACGCGACCATGCGCGAGTACAACATTCATGCACGGCTTCGCCCGCTTACCTGGCACCAGCCGCCTGGCCCAGCCCCAAGGCCGAAACCTCGGATCGGAGATGGATGGCGATGCTGATCCGCGTGCACCCGTGGTACAGGCAGTTTATAGCACTCCCGCTAAAAACGTGAGGGCCACGGAGGCGGCAGTGGCAGAGCTAAGCCACTTGGAGGGCGAGGAGCTGCTCCGTCATCAGTCATGTGTCCAGCTCCTTGTGGTCATGGCAAACAAATAGCAGGCTGAGGCAGAACTCAACATGGCCGGCAACAGCAGGACCCAACCGGCTCGCCGGATGGTAGTTCCGGCTGCAGGCGGCAGTAAGGCATCTTCCCCAAATGGAGCAAGTCCAAGCAACCGCCCACATGGTGGATCTACAGGCCGTGGGCACAACGCCCGCGACACGGCAGTTGTTACCAGCAAAAACCGCGAGCCGGCCGACGAAGCCGGAAAAGGCCAAGCGCTGCCCAAGTCCCGGCTATCCAGTCGGCTGGGACCGCTCGAGCCGGAGGAACAGCAAGACGTGCGCGCACGAATCGACCTACTGGTCCAGTCACGCGCGCTGGAAGAAGAAAGTCCAGTCGGGCCAAGATGCTTCGGACCACGCATCCGGAATGAGCCGTTTCCAAAGGGATTTTCTCTCCCAAGGGATACGCCAAAATACAACGGCTCGGTCAAGCCGGAGGACTGGTTGGTGGACTACACCACCACTGTGGGCATCGCAAACGGCAATCGCCGGGTGGCCGTACGCTACACCCCTCTCATGCTCCTCGACTCAGCCAGGACGTGGCTCAACAACCTCCCTGACAACAACATCAATGCTTGGATCGATTTCGAGCAGGCGTTCGTCCGCAACTTCACTGGAACCTACAAGCGCCCAGGCCGACCCGGCAAGCTTGCCCTTTGCGTACAGGGTCCGAATGAATTCGATCGCTCCTACATCACCCGGTGGACGAGCATGCACAACTCCTGTGAGGGGGTACACAAGCACCAGGCGGTTGACTTCTTCATCAAGGGCTGCAGAGACGGCACTATGCTCAAACACAAGCTTCGCTGGGTGGAGCCCACAACCATGGCGCAGACCATGGCCATCCTAGACAAGTTTGCCACGACCGATGCGGCAATGAAAAGATCTGTTCGGGTGGACGACCAAGGGAAAATAATCATCAACATCGCCGTGGATCGGCGCCAGCCGAAAGGGAATGGCCACAATTCTAGGCGGCATGACAACCGCCACGGCAAGAGAAAGGATGACCAGCCGGATAACCAGTACGGTTCTAGGAAGGTAGCAGCAGTACAGGAGGATCCGGCTGCAGGCGAAAGCTGGAGACAGAAGCCTGATGACCGGCCTCCGAGGCCCAAGTACACCATCGAGTCAATGCTTTATGGGCCATGCAAGTTCCATAGCGGAGGCAACAAACCGGCTACACATACCACACGCCAGTGCACCAGGACAAAGAAGATGGCAGCGATCGTTGGTACACTGGCTGCACATGCACCGCCTCCCCCAGCCGGTGGGCCGCCAGGCGATCGCAATAACCAGCATCGAAGGGAAGATGATGATAACAACTACCCCTGCCAGGTGGGAAACTACCACATCTTCACGACGGAGCCGGAGACCAAGCACAACAAGAGGTGCCGCGAGGCGGAAGTGAACGCAATCGTTCCTCCCGTTCCGCAGTACCTCAACTAGTCGAAGCAAGAAGTTGCATGGAGCCAGAAGGACCAGCCAGCTGAGCTGCCTCACCCAGGCACTTACGCGATGGTTTTGGACCCTATCATTGTCTCCCAGAAGCATTCCTGCATGTTCTCCTGTGTCCTCGTAGATGGAGGGAGCAGCATCAACCTCCTGTAAGGCAGTTCGCTACACCGGCTCGGTATTAGCGAGTCGCAGCTGGAGCCATCGAGCACCTCCTTCCATGGAACCGTCCCGGGCCCATCGCGCTCGCCCATCGGAAAGATCCGGCTGGACGTCATCTTCGGCATGGAGGATAACTTCTGCCACGAGCCCATCTGGTTCGAGGTGGTCAACCTCTGCAGCGTGTACCATGTAATCCTGGGGCGCCCGGTGCTCACCAAATTCATGGTCGTACCGCATTACGTGTACCTCAAGATGAAGCTACCAGGGCCCAAGGGTGTCATCACCGTGGTTGGTTGCTACAGACGGTCTGTGGAGTGCGCCATAGACAGGTCCAAGATAGCAGAAGCCATGATCATCGCGGAAGAGAAGTGCATAATGATGCAGAACATGGCGGCCCTGCAGAAGGTCATGCCGGCTGGCAAAGCCAAGCCGGCCGGAGAAGCACATTTCAAGCCATCCAAGGGCACGAGAAAGATCATGTTGAACGAGGACGAGCCAGACAAGTTCGTCCTGGTCGGAGACGGCCTTGACACCAAATAGGAAAGCGCGCTTGTCGACTTCCTCCGTGAGAATCAGGATATCTTCGCATGGTCCCCCAAGGACATGCCATGTGTTACGAGGGAGCTCACCGAGCACTCTTTACATGTCAAGCCGGACGCAAATCCGGTCAAACAGTCACTATGCCGCTTCACAGAAGAAAAAAGAAGAACCATCGGTGAGGAGATCACCTGGCTGCTCGCAGCCGGATTCATCATGGAGGTTTTCCACCCGGAATGGCTGGCAAACCCTGTACTCGTGCTAAAGAAGAACAAGACTTGGTGCATGTGTGTTGACTACACCAGTCTGAACAAAGCATGCCCCAAAGACCCATTCGCCCTGCCAAGGATAGACCAAGTGATCGATTCCATGGTCGGCTGCGAACTGTTGTCGTTTCTGGACGCGTACACCGGCTACCACCAGATCCGTGTGAAGCCCGCTGATCAAATAAAGACAACATTCATCACTCCCTATGGAGCCTACTGCTACACCACCATGTTGTTTGGAATAAAGAACGTTGGAGCAACATACCAGCGATGCATGCATAAGTGCTTGCAGACTCAGATCGGCAGAAACGTACACGCCCACGTCGATGATGTGGTAGTCAAGACCAAGCAATGCTAGACACTCCTTGAAGATCTGAAGGAAACATTCACCAACCTCTGCCGGTTCTAGATGAAGATGAACCCGGAGAAGTGTGTGTTCAGCGTCCCAGCCGGTTAACTCCTCGGTTTTCTCGTATCAGAGTGAGGAATCGAGGCGAACCCGGAGAAGATTGGCGCAATCGAGCGCATGCAGCCACCCAAGAACTTACAAGATGTTCAGAACTTCACCGGATGCCTGGCCTCCCTCAGTCGGTTCACCAGCCGGCTGGGCGAGAAAGCACTCCCGCTGTACCAACTCATGAAGAAGACGGGGACTGCTTCACCGCACAAGGGGACTACTCCACCGCACCCGGGGACTGCTTCACCGCACCCGGGGACTGCCGCGTCTAGCCTGGAGGCCGCCTGCTCCGATGCTTCACCGGGTCGACCACCAAACAGGTCCTGCCCGGCTATCCCTATAGAGGTGAATCTGCTCATGCAGGTGGTATACGCCATCCGGGAAACCCCAACATGGGCCAAGCCATTCATGAAATTCCTGGCAAGCGGAGAACTACCTAAACAAGAGGTAGAAGCAAGGCAGGTGAAGCGCAGAGCTAGCGCATACACCATCATCAACAACGAGCTCTACAAGCGCAGTGTTGGGGGCATTTATCAGCGGTGCGTGAGCCGGGAAGAAGGAACCCGGCTGTTGACCGACATTCACCAGGGCGAGGGTGGCCACCACGCGTCGTCACGAGCCATAGTGGCAAAGGCATTCCGCCATGGGTTCTACTAGCCCACGGCACTGGAAGACGCCGAGCAAATCGTCAAGGCATGCAACGGTTGTCAGCGGTTCAGCCAGCAGAAGCACACTCCGTCTGCAGCGCTCAAGACAATTCCCATCACCTGGTTGTTTGCCGTTTGGGGGCTCGACATGGTCGGCCCTTTTCAAACGGCCAGATCTGGCATGACGCACTTGCTGGTGGCGGTGGATAAATTCACCAAGTGGATAGAGGCAAAGACAATAAAGAAGCTAGATGGACCAACAGTGGTCAAGTTCTTCACGGACATAATCACACGCTTTGGCTACCCCAACAGCATCATAACCGACAACGGCACAAATTTTGCCAACGGCACACGATTTTGCAGAGACAAGGGCATCCGCTTGGACCTTGCATCTGTGGCTCACCCCCAATCCAATGGACAATGCGAGCGAGAAAATGGCCTATTCCTAGCCGGAATCAAGCCCCGGCTAATCAAGCCACTGATGCGATCCCCGGCTGCTGGATTGAGGAGCTACTGGTTGTGCTTTGGAGCCTTCGCACCACGCCCAACCGGTCCACCGGCTACACTCCTTTCTTCCTCATCTACGGGGTAGAGGCGGTCTTGTCCACAGACATCGAGTTCGACGCACCCCGCAAACTGCTTTACACAGAGCAGCAAGCCAAAGAAGCACGGGAGGACAGCGTCGACCTTCTCGAAGAAGCACGCGAGCTAGCCTTGTCCAGATCCACCATCAACCAGCAAAACTTGCACCATTACCACGCCAGCCGGATCCGTAGCGTCTCGTTCCGCGAAGGCGACCTAGTATTAAGGCTAGTACAAGACACCAAGGGGATGCACAAGTTATCTCCACCTTGGGAGGGCCCATTCATCATTAGTCGGGCATTGCAGAACAACTCATACTACCTCATCGACGCCTGCCAGCCAGAAAAGAACAAGATCGATCGCTTAGGCGAAGAAACTGAGCGCCCATGGAACGCGAGCCTGCTTCGCCCCTTTTACACTTGAACAAGAAGTGTATGTATCTTACCTTTATGTAATGAACAAGCATGGGAGCCTCGACACAGTCTCGGGGACTCTGCAATAAATTAGCAAGTCATGTTGCACAATTTGGTTTTCCGGTTGCATTACTCTAACCCTGGAGCCGGCAATCTGTTTCGGGGACTCGCCGGTTGGCCTAGACGGCTGAGCGACCCATGCGGCAAAGTACTGTACACGGTTCCTAGGGATTCCTCTTCAGTTCCATCTACAGACCGCAAGCCAGCTGACAGATCCGGCAAGAGCAGAACGCTCGAAGGCCCCTACACGAAAAACCTACGAGAAAAACAAGGACGTCTGGAAGTCCCGGCTACGCTCGCTCGCCCAAGGCCAATGACCCAAACCCGAGGTATCGTGCAGTATGCCTATTAAGCTACCCCTTCAACTCTGGCTTGAAGCCAGCAAGGGAAGAACATCAAAACTGGCCAATGCTCACTGAGAAAAGGGCAAAGTCATTGGATTTGTGCGAAACAGCAAAACTTAAAAACTACTGAATCTAAGATTACAATTCAACTTGCATTTGTTTAACCATGCAAACCACTTGTTTGTTTCTATGTTTGCATGAGCCAAAGTTCCACGACGAACACCCAAGCCGGAGGCTAGTAGCTTCCAGGCGGCAGCAGAGCAGGTCAAGGAGATTCGACCCGGCTGTATACTCCAGCCAGCATGAACCTCGAGGACTACAGCCTATGGATGCGCTTGCGTGCCCCCACATAGAAACCTGCAAACAGGAAATAGCATAAAGAAGCTTCGACCTGGTTGTATCCTCCAGCCGGCCCGAACCTCGGGGACTACACCCTATGGGTGCGCTTACGTGCCCCCACACAGAAACAAGCATGCAGCAAATGCAAAACAGAAAGTTCAAATGAAAAACCACGGGCAACTATCCAAAGGGAGGCGATGCTCCCACCAGAGTTCAGTAACAAGAACAGAGACAATTGTTCAACAGCACAAGAAAAAACAGGTTCTTCATCCACAAATACTCCCGGCATACCGGGGATCAAGTTAACTAGCTGGCAGAAGGGCCAGAGGCACTGGCTGGGGCTTGGCTGCTGGAGGTGACGTCGACCAAGGCGGTCTTGGGCGCAGCCGAGGCTTCAGTGTGCGACACAGCCGGTTCATGGTGATATGGCTCCATGCCAGCCGGGTCACTGAAATCCCGGTCCAGCTGGACGAAGCTCCCGATCTTCACGCCATAAGAGCGGATATCAGGAACCTCGGCGCAAAGCTGATCGTAGCTGGTACCCTAGTGAAATCTACGAGAAAGGCTCCGCGGATTCACATCTGGGTACCAGGACTTCAACAACACCAACACCATCTCCGCACCACCACGAGCCGCCCACTCCCAAGCCACATCCATAAGGTCCGGTGCGCCCGACAGCTTCTCGGCCAGATCATCCATGGTGGCAAGCTGGACAGTGTCAGGCCAGACGTAGTCATGGACGTCGAGAGAGGCGGCACGAAGCCGGTTCGCCTCCTCGCTAACAACCGCCACTAGCTCCCCCGGGTGGAGATCCCGCTCCGGATCCATCTCGGGAATGCGGGCCAGCGCCTGATCAGTCAACTCAGGATACTGAGCTGCACCCGGGAATAGAGACAATGGTCAATGTGGGCTGCAGAAGGCAAAACTGCAATACGGGCTGGGATTGAGAACACTTACTGACGACAATCTCGACGATCTGGCAAAGCTCTCCCAGCGCTGTCGCCTCCCTGGCCTTGGAAGCCTTGAGGGCATCCTCCTGGGTGGCATAGAGCACCTCCAGATTCTTCAGCGCCTCGGTCCGGGTTTCCGCCACCTTCTTGGCTTGGCCAGCCTTGATCTCCATATGTTGTTGATACGCAGCCAGCTAGGCAATCTGGTCCTGGCGAGCCTTGTTGGACTCCTCCAGCCAGGAAACCTCTCCCTTCAGCCAGGCCACCTCACGGTCCCGGTCCACCAGCAGAGCTACGGGAGGGTAACCAATATTCAACAAGAAGCGCGAGAAATCGTGCAATCGGGAAGACACAATAGAGCAAGTAATCTTACAGCCAGGTCCCGCGAGGTCTTAGCAGCATCGACGAGAGCCCTCTACATAAAAGAGAGAAGTAAGAACCGGCTGCGGCGTGAGATGGTGAACAAACATCAAGATCGGCAACAGGACGCATACCTCGACGGAGTCCCCCAGTGCCTTGGCCTGGCCAAGCCCCTGCTCCATCACCTCCACCAGCTGGTGGGCCTGGCCAATGGCCAAGGGCGCCGTCCCTGACAGTTGCGCCAGGGAGGCGTCCAGCAGCGGTGCAGCCCGAGCCAGCGTCCAGTCGGTGACCTGAAGGTCGTCGTCGCTCCCTGGGACCGCGGAGGGCCCACCCGCCTGCTAGACAGGGACCTCTGGTTGTGGCACCTCCACCGGCTCCTCCACCCGGTAGGCGCTAGAGTCAGCACCCACCGTCGAGCTAGAGGGAGGCGCGGCCGTGCCAGTGCGCCCAAGCAGAAGACCCTCGGCAAGCCGAGAAACGGCCCCGGCCCGGTGAAGCATCACGAGCGCAGCCGGCGGCACCACCTCCGCCGCATCCACGCTTGCCCCAGCCGGTGGAGCAGGTGTTGCCTCGGGCGTCACAGCCAGCATAACCTCGGGAGTCGTGGCCTGCGCACCTCTATCCCCGGCAGGCGGAGGGGCGAACGCAGTGGCGACGGTCACGGAGCCGGGCAAGGTCATCGCCTCACTTTGGGAGCGACAAGGGTGAACAAAGCAAGTGCGAGCTAATCAATACAAGTATCGGGAGTAAAGGAACACCTACCCGGCAACGCTCGGCATGGTGGTCGCGGGTCTGGGGTGGCGGCTCTTCTTGGCGGCGCCTCCAGCCGGCGTAGTGCTGGTCGAGGAGGCACGCTTCCCCCTGGCCCTAGGCACGGCGGTGTCGGCAAGATCCACATCCTCGCCATGTGCGGCTGTTCCAACACAAGCAAAATATCAAGTAGGCGGCTAGAGCGCAGCAGGAGCAAGGCAGGCAAGTACGAGGAAAAAACTCTCACCGGGTGGGAACTCGCAGCCATCGTCGGCCCGCATGGGGAACCGCTCTGGCTCCACCAGCGGAGCCTTTGCGGGCTTGTGGTCCGTGGTGAAGTTGGGGAGCTCATTTTCTCTCATGCCGTCTTCAGCTAGCTGCACCGTAAAAAGCTACTCAACAAGGGAAGATAAGAGGCACGAAACAGGAATCCCTCGGGAAAATCTACCAAGAAAAGAGGATAAAAGACACACCTTCAGCGGGAGCCGGCCACGGTGGTACGACCGGCAGGAGAACTCCCAGTCCTCCTCCAACGCCTCCTTGGAGATGGCGGCAAGCCACTCGCGGAGGGCCGCGTACGACATGTCCAGTCGGGACACCTGGGTGGGGTCCACATGGCCGGAGAGGTGGCACATCTTGTGCGACCGGTGTTGCAGGGGGAGCATGCGGCTCGCCACCCAGGATAGCAAAATGTCCCGGGCGGGGAGCCGCTCCTTCTCCACCAGGACCGCTAGCCGAGCGGCCATCCGGTTGATGTCACCCTGGGTGCCCAAGTGCAGGACACTCCAGGCCTTCTGAGTGGAAGGGACGTTCATGAAGACCGGAATCTTGATCTAGTCCACCTTGGTGGCATTGCGCAAGTAGAAATACGAGCGCTGCCATAGCTTGACGGTGTCCGAAAGCTCCAGACGCGGCATCACCGTCGACGGCCTCGGGTAGATGGCGTAATAGCCCGTCTCCGTCAGTGGGCCGCCCTTGCCAACCACCTAGACCTTGAAGTGAAAAAACTTCAAGAAGTTCGCGGCGTCGGGGCAGACGCCGAGGTACGCCTCGCAGCAAGCCGCGTGATGTGACAGCATCCCACAGCGTTGGCTCCGAGATGGTGGAGCTGGAGGTCGAAGGAGACAAGCAGCTCCAGGATGAACCGGCTTAGCGGCAGCCCAAGGCCGCAAGCGAAGTGGGCGAGGAAGACGACGGCCTCGCCAGGCTGAGGGTTGGGAACCCGCTCGCCCTCCGGCATGAGGCGGTGCTTCACCAAGCGCTCCGACGGCAGGAACCTCCCCCGCTGGTACTTCCGCACCAACTCCTCCGTGACGTACGAGCCACACCACCCGCCGCCAACATCGGGGAGCATATTGTTCGGGAAGGTGGCCGTGTTTGAAGCTCGGGGGCCCGTTGTTGCGGAAGAAAAGGAACGGCACCAGCGACCAAGAAGCAGTGGCGCAGAGAAGCAGTGGAGGGCTAGAGTGCGAAGAAGAGTAGAGGCGGCAAGCACAGGAAGACGAAGTGAAGAGCCCCCACTCCTTGGCGTCCCTATTTATCGGGGAAGAAAGGCCGCGCCAGTTGCCCTCCCTCCGCACCGCATGGCAGGCAACTGCCCCACTTCTCCACAACGGTTCAGGGCAGATCGCGTGCGTCGGTGTCATGCACAAGATCTCGTAGGAGTTACCGCGGGAGGCAAACCGCGCCCACGATCTCCAAGAAACCGCAATAATGAAAGCATGCATGCAGTTACCAAAAACTGCCGCGGCAGACCAAGAGGTCAACTGACGCGACGCGTGCCAGAAATGGCAGGTGTGGCTGACGCGAGCAACGACGACAACAAACTGGTGATCCCTCTCCCGGCCGGGTGCAGCAGCCGGTCAAGTAGATCACAACTCACACCCTGTGGGTGGGGCCATCGACTTCATAGCCGGTAAACCCTAGCCGGGAAATAGCAAAGAATCTCAAGCCGGTACAAGACAAAAGAAAACGACAAAGCATCTGCACCATCAATCATTTCAAATGATCACACAAGAACTTCTCCACGGGGCAAAGTCCTAACGCGCTCGTGACTAGTGTCGGGGGGATAACCCCCGAGTAGGCCAAGATGGGACCAACCGGCCGGCTCCAAGGAGCTCATGCCGTCTGGACCCAGATCAAGGAACCACAGCCGGGTGGAATCCCCCACCCGGTCTGCATCGAAGTTTCCCCGGCTGGACCGTCTAGCCGGGTAGCCAGAAGAACCGGTTGGGAGGCTGCTCCTAGCCAGCTGCCTCAGATCCGCTGGCGGTAGTACGGTGGGAATGACGCTCCTTGATGAGCGCACCTTTGACCGGAGAGGCTGGCTAGCCTAGCCGGCGCTACCGGACAACTGTGCCAAAGCTGGAGGCTGACGAGCAAAGCAAGGGCTGACGAGGAAAGCTTCAGCTTATGCATAAAGAGCCGACTGACGAGTAAAGAGCCGGCTGACGAGTAAAGCAGGGCGCTGCACACTGTAGCGCTGTCCTTCCCTGTACTGGAGGCTTGACTAGACCCAGGCCTATCATTTGGCCTTGTCCAGTCGGCCCACTTTGTAAGGCCCAGATCCAAACAGTAAACCCTAGAACCCATCTTGTAAATTGCATCCTCAACCAGTATATAAGGGGGGTAGTGCTAGGGTTCTAGGTAGACAATTACAAGTTAGAAGTTCTCCACATTGGACAAGTTGAGTAGCTCCTTCTAGCAAGGAGTAGCTAGGAAAATAGCTCAAGGAGCATCTGTATTGGGCATTCGCCCCTTTGATAGTAGATCCTTGCAGGAGTAGGAGCTTTACCTCGCCAAGAGGGCTCCGAATCTAGGTACATCGCTGTGTTTGCAGTATCTATGCCCAACTCGTTGCGAGTAGCCACCGATAGCATCCTGATTGTCCCCTTCAAGCCATCCCTGATGGTACTACCGTGTTCCACACCATGACATTCCTTGTTACATAGCATGCGCTCTAGGGAATTCTTGGTCACCACTCTGACTCGATGCGCTTCAAAGTAGTGTCAAAGCTTCCTTGATGCGATGAGAATGCCAAGCAGGAGCTTCTGAAGCGTGGGGTATCGTACCCGTGCGTCGCGCAACACCATGCTGATGAAGTACACGGGCTACTACACCCTATGCTTCTTAGCGGGATCTGCTTGCTTCTATCTGCTCAAGTTGCGGTGCCTAGGAGGAGGCACTTTCGGGCATCCAGGGTTTCTTCCTGACTCTCGGAGTTCAAGAGGTGTGCATGGCTCAGTCTGTAGACCAGGGCCCTCAGCAATGACACTCTCATCATCTTCCTCCACAGGCTCCGCCTCGTCGGTATCAAGAAGAGGCACTTACGGGCATCCAGGGTTGCTTCCTAAATCAATGTGTTTAGGAGGTGTGCTTGGCTCGATCTACATACTGGGGTCCTCAGCGATGACTCGTGGGTCATCTTCTTCCCTCTCCATGACAAGCACTATGCTCACCACCTAGTTGGTGGCAGCGACATATAGAACTAGGGGCTCCCCTAGCTTGGGAGCCACTAGCACTGAGGGGAGGTTAGGTAGCACTTCAGGCCTTGAAGCGCAGCCTCCTCCTCCGGTGTCCACTCGATGGGTCTTGACTTCTTCAAGAGTTTGAAGAAGGGAAGAGCCCTCTCTCCTTGCTAGGATATTAAACGTCTTAAGGCCGTGATGCACCCATTGAGACGCTACACATCTTTAACCTGTCTCGGAGCCTCGATTTGGTCGATGGCCTTGATCTTGTTGGGGTTCACCTCGATGCCCAGGTGGGACACTAGGAAACCGAGTAGCTTCCCGAAGGAAACCTCTAAGACACACTTCTCGGGGTTCAACTTGAGGTGGACCATGCGCAGATTGTTGAACGTCTTGTCCAAGTCCTGGAGCAAGGTGAAGTGGTGCTTAGTCTTGACCATGATGTTGTTGATGTAGGCTTCCATGTTGTGACTTATCTACATTCCCAGGCACGCCTACATGGCCCACTATAACAGCGTTGGTGTTCTTTAGGATGAAGGCATGCAAGTGTAACAAAAGCATCCTTCCAGGGTTATGGGTGATGTCTTATCTTCATCTGCCTTTCCTAGATATGATGGTAGCTAGAGAAAGCGTTGAGGAAGAAGAGGATATTGCATCCCGCTATGGAATCGACAATCTGGTCAATCCAGGGTAATAGGGAAGGGATCCTTAGGACATGCCTTATTCAGGTTCATGAAGTTGATGCACAACCTTTTGTTAAAGTTGTGAGGCATGGGCACCACGAGTGGGTTGGCAACCCACATTGGGTGCCACACTTCACTGATGACTTTGGCGGCCTTCAGCTTTCGCACCTCTGAGACTATGAAGTCTTGCTTGTCCTGTGCCTGGCACCGAACCTTCTGCTTTACCGGGTGAGCTCCCGGGCACACTGCCATATGGTGCTTAATCACCTCCCTCGGGACACTAGGAAGACCCGAGGGGTACCAGGTGAACACGTCTGCATTCTCCCGAAGGAAGGTGATGATCGTGCTTTCCTATTAGTTAGTGAGGCACGCTCGAATGGTGATGGTGAGGTTGCGATCTTCGATCAGCCGCTTCT
Source organism: Avena eriantha (assembly GCA_910589775.1). Taxonomy (NCBI): domain Eukaryota; kingdom Viridiplantae; phylum Streptophyta; class Magnoliopsida; order Poales; family Poaceae; genus Avena; species Avena eriantha. The sequence goes on from OU342743.1 coordinate 544,039,126, forward strand.
TCCGCATGAGTGACGTGTCCAACGCATTTGGAACACGTGAGTCCTAGGAAACCACCGCTACAGTCTCCCTATAGGACTGCTCCATGTAGAACACGGTGTCCCGAGGATCTATCCTGACAATGATGATTCCTTTCTTGGCTAGAATCTTCATGGTGTTATATGCATAATGCGTTGCCACCATGAACTTGGATAAGGCAGGCCTTCCCAGGATGTTGTTGTAGGGCAAGAGAATCTCCACCATGTCGATCCTGATGTTCTGAAATTGCCTGGTGTCCCAAGCGTGACGGGTAGTGTGACCTACCCCAATAGTTGTGTCGCTCCCAGGTTGATGCCCTAGAACGCTCCAGTGGGCATCAGTCCCTTGACGGGAATCTAGAGCTGCCTCATGATTTGGGTGGACAAGAGGTTTAGTCCTTCACCTCCATCCACTAGCATCTTGGACACTCTGATGTTGCTGATGGTCAGAGAGACCACCAACGGCAGGATACCCATGCCCGCACATCGGTCAGGGCAATCCTGAGCATCAAAGGTAATCGGGACGGCCAACCATTTGAGGGGGCGTTGTGCTTCCATGCTTGGATGCACAGCGCATACCTCTCTAGTAAGCCGCTTGACATCGTCGTGCAAGGGGAACGTCAAGGCGCCCCCGTGAAGGCACAACACTTCACGCGTTCTAAAGTTAGTCCGGACGTGGCCTTCGTGGCGGGTGCATCTCTAGGGAGGAGTCATACTAAGCATTGGTCTCCTCTTCTGATGTATCTGGGGGCCCTCCCTAGGGGCACAATTTCTGCCAGGGGTTGAGCTCGGCTGGTGGTACTGGAGGGAGTATCCCACCAACTCCACCAAACAGACGAGCCATGACCCCACACACGGGCGGCTTTCAATGGCTTCTGGTGGAAAAATGCAGCAGGGCGTCGGTGGCTGTGAGTGTAGACCCGGCCCGAGGAAACTCTGAGGGCAAGGCGACAGCTCATAGAACGCTTCCATGGCGTCATCTTCGGCCGCCCCCTCTAGGCGAGCCGTCGGTCCTGCTTTCTTCATGAGAGGAAGAAGGAAACATGGATTTAGCTCTATTGCCTGCAGAGCCGCCATGCCTCATTCGGTGAAGAATGCTGGAGATTCTCCTTGCCCGTGATGCTGAGCCGAGTGCTTTCCGGTAGTATCCCGCCCCTCCCTCGGCCTCCATGCGCAAGGAGAGATGGGTAACATCGGTGAAGGTTGCTCGCAACCTTTCGTCCCCTACCTAGCACACCAAATGCCGTGTCTAGCATTCCGACACTTGGGATGGATGATCCCCTTTTTAGTTCAACCAGGAGCGCATCGTCCGGCGAGCTCGATTGGCGAGATAGACGAACACAATCACACAAGGAGACATAGGTTTTTTTATGCAGGTTCAGGTTGTTATGTGCGGATCCCTACATCCTGCTACTGTCTACTATCTGGTGGATGAACACATGGTTACCGAGTTTTTTCCTCGGGAAGAACACATGTTCTTCCCTCCTCCATTTCTCCCCCTTCTCTCAGCCAACCTAGGCCTCATTTTATAGTGACAAGGGAACACCACAAGAGTCAGTCTCCATGCAGTGTTGCACCGCACGCATGTCCACAACGTGGCAGGGCAATCATGCGCCCTAACTGCGTGACCAGCTGCGTCTGAGCATGCGCAGATATGCACTAGAATATATCCAATCAACCTGACTCCTGTCTGGAGGTTGCTCCTCAGGCTTATCTCCATTTCGCGAAGTCGTCGTCAAGGTCTGGCATGAGTCAGTTGGCGATGCGTGGATACCACACGTCAAGGTGGAACGTGCAGGGCCTTGACGTGGCGTGGTTGTCCTGCTAAGCCCTAGTGTGTGCTAGAGTGTGCGCAGGAGTAGTCTGGCGCCTAGGTCGGGCACCGCCAGCAAACTGTCCCTTTCTCGAGGCAAGCTTCAGGTCTTCCGCTCCTGTACTTGGTTCCCAAGACGTTCCCTGTCGTGGGAATTCCTGGAGTCCTAGAGAGGATGCTCCGGTTCCTTGCTCTTGGGAGGCATCATTCTCTTCGCCTGTTGGACTGTGCACCCCCGGATTCCACGAAAGCGAAAAATGGAAAATAAACAGACTTAAGTATAATGCACTCGAGGTTTCAGGTTCATTTAAAATCCTCCACACTTGGTGGGCTAGTAGGGTAAGATTAAAAAAGCCCATCCCTTCCATATATTTTGGCATCGTCATGCTATCCCAAGATACTCGACCAACCTCTCTCTCACCTTTCTTACTGCCCAATAGAAATTCCAAACCATGGAAGTAATATGCTTGCATAAGTCCCTTGGCAATTTGAAAACATCCATCGAATAAGTTGGTATGGCTTGGACAACTGATTTTATCAAGAAATCCTTCCCTCCACCCGAGAGTGCTTTCTCCGTCCAACCTAACAATTTCTTCTAGAACTTATCCTTCACATAACCAAAGGCACCATTCTTGGAACTTCCCACATTAGTTGGAAGCCCCAAATACCGAGACTCGTTTGGAACCTCTAGAATCCCCATGATACTCTCTAGAACATTTGATGGGCAGACCTTACCATATAATGAAGAAGATTTATCATTATTTACCTATTAACCCGGTGCACTGCAATACTTCAAAAAAACCTCCTTTAATTTTGTTGCATCCGCAATGCTAGCATTGCTAAACATAATACAGTCATCGTCAAAAAGAAGGTGGTTCACCCTTGGCGTCGCACGTGCTACATGAATACCAGTCATATCCTCCCTTGCCATAGAATTCTTCAACAGACACGAGATCCCCTTAACTGTTAGCAAAAATAGGTAGGGATATATAGGGTCTCCTTGTCGGATACCTCTAGTCGGTATACACTCCTCTATATGGGCTCCATTAAAGAGATATGAAAAGGTAACCGATCTTACACCCCTCATAATAGTCTCCACAAAGCGAGGAGACAAACTAAGCTTTTTCATGATTGCATCCAAATAATCCCACTCCAAGCGATCATAAGCCTTGCATATGTCGAATTTCACTGCACATAAGGCTTTCTTCTTGCTTCTTTTGGCTTTCATAAGCACTAATGACATTGTCTGTGATGAGACGACATGGCACAAAAGTTGATTGCTCTTTCGAAATAATCCCAGGGACGATCTACTTCAAATGGTTAGCGGAGGCAATTTTAAATACCACATTGCCTAAGCTTATTGGTCTGAATTGGGAGAGGATGTAGGGTTTAAAACCTTAGGGGTCAATACGATGACAATTTTGTTTATCTCCTCCACTGAATCATCTCCATTGAGAATCCAAATCACAATCCGTGTGATCTCCTTACTACATAAATATCAATGATTTGGAAAAAAGTGCACCAGAAACCCATGAGGCCTAGGGGCCTTGGTAGGAAACATATGAAATAAAGTCACTTTCTCCCCTTCTGTAGTATACGATGAATTCAAAGAAGCATCCATCTTGTTCGTCACCTTGCGTGGCACATGGTATAGCACCTCATATGGTTCCCTCTGCCTTATACAAGTCTTCGTAGAACTCACAGAACATCACCTCTAGCTCCGATTGGTCGGTACACACCATACCATCAGGTCGAGCAAGGTGCTCAATCATGTTCGTATTCCTTCTATTACTAGCTTTAAGATGGAAAAAACGAGTATTTTGGTCTCCCTCCGCCAGCCATTGCACCATAGCTCCCTGGAGCTACATCAGCTTCCTCATGGTATAGAACTCTACAATCCTCTCCTCCACATTCCTCTCTTCATATGAAGGCCCAACTTGGTGAGCATCCGAGCAAAATATAACCAAATGTCCTAAGCTCCCGCTGTTATGTACATATGGTCTCGTAATTGTCAGGCCCTAGCCTGTCAAGGCATCAGATGTGGATTGGATTTTAACCTGTAATTCCATAACAATGGTCGCTCGATTGGTGCCCCAAGCACTCTTTATCAACTCCTTAAAATCTCCATGCCTCTCCTACATCACTTCATATCTGAAGGGTTTATCGATTACAATCTGGCGGTTCTAGGCTTCTAGATCACTGAGAAGTAAAACGGGGAGTGATCCGACTTGGCCGCATACAAATGAGTCACCATTGCAAAAATAAATCGTGCACTCCAATCCGCATAAGCTGCTCTATCAAGTCTGACTCATTAGTACTCATTGTAAGGGAGATTCGTTTCAAAATTCTAATCTAGACCAATGTATCCCAAGTCACAAAATTGGCGGGCATCTAGTAACTCTCTAAATAAATCAATCTTAGCCATCTGCCTCTCATTTGGCCCCATTTGTTCTTCATGGTAGGTCACTATTCGCCTTTAGATATCTCATCATGTCCCATGGTTTGTATCGGAGGCTACAATTTTCCTCTCCATACCACACCGTCAATCTCCATGGATTCTTATCAGACTCATGCACATCCATATCTATATGATACTTAGAAAAGTTTTGTAGATCAAGATGGAGAGAATCCTTCCAATAGACACAAAGACCACCACTTTTTCCCATACTTGCTATTGTGTACGCATGATAAAAATCCAGTGTCCGAGCTAAGCCTTCAACACGATACTTTGCAATTTGCGTTCCGACTACACATAGTATCATTGGAGAATTAATACTCGCGAGGTAACACAGCTCGCGAACGGGCGCGGGGTCACCCAAACCGCGGTCCTTCTAGCTCATAGTACTCATCAGGTCTGGCGGTCCTCCTCGGAGAAGGCCGCCAAGGTTTGTGCAAGCATATTTTTGTCACCCATTTTATGTTGTTTTCGCGTTATAGGTGGAACATATTCAGGTGGAGGTACCTCCACTACCCTCTCCGCACCAACATCCTTGCTCGTCTCGTCTAGAGCTACTTCCGATGGGGCTTCCTGACTCTTTCCCTCACCATCGACAGTTAAGTCCATATTCAACCACTTTTTGTTGAGCTCTCATCATCTGTCGCATCCAAGGCCTCCTTTCGAACCTCACCGAGATTTTTTAGCAGGCTCTTAGTCGTATCTTTGAGATCATCAGATATGTCCAGAGGATCATCATCAGAGGTTCGTTTGTGAGACAGATTGCAATGGTCACTATGATCAACACCTCGTCCCATCCTCCCACCTCGGGGAGCAGAAAATAATCTCCTCGGCTCCTGCACTAGTTGAATCACCCTCCTCTTAGCCAACATCCAATCACCATAGTGGAGCTGTTTTTCTTGCCAATCCCCATCACTATATTCCTCGTGATCATGCCCCATGAGACCATAATGCTTGCAAAATGAAGGAATTTTCTCGTACTTCAGTGGTAACAACTGCCTTCCTTCGGGGATTGATAGTGCGAAAAAATGCATCAGGGGCTTTGCCACCGCAATTCGCACCCTCATCCTCACATTGTTGCCCTAAAAAAATACTTCCTCCATCCCAAAATAAGTGACTTGGGTTTCTCTAGATTCACATGTATCTACACACTAAAACACGTCTAGATACATACGAATCTAGACAAATCCGAGTCACTTATTTTTGAACAGAGGGAGTAGTTTGGATTCATCTAGACTTCCTTAACTCTACTGATACGTCGTGCAAGATCACCGACGAGTCCAATCTTCCTATACAACTCTGGTATCCCATGGATTTGTGCCCAGACTGGCATACCATAAAAACGATCTTCTCTGGATCTGTCGGGCCATCATAATCCTCTAGACCCCACGCCCCTGGTGGACTACTTTCTTCTACTCACCTAGGCATTGCATATGGAACAAGAAAATATTTTCACCAGCCCCGGGGAAGGTTGGATTCCTCGACAGGTTCTAGACGCTCTTCATCTTCTCGAAAAGAGCAACAGTGCTAAAGGCTTGAGTTGTCAGTATCTTACTGGTCGCCATCCATCTCGCCTCCTTCTTATACTCCCATATAACCTCGTCCCCCAGCACAACCACATACCACTTCATCCTCGTTGAGCTAGAGAAGTAGTAGCATCTCGTCAATCCCTAGATCCTCCTTATTCGCCGAACCAGAAGGTGTAGAAAAGCTTTCTGCCATGGTGTAGAACGAAACCTCAAAACCCTAGGGTTCTGCAACCTCCGTTGTTTTCTTCTAGAAAACTCAAGTGCACCAAGGCCGGGTAGATAGGCTAGCTGTCCCCTGGATCAGCCCGAGTATAGACCTAAGATTGGAAGAGAAAGCGAAGGTGGAAAAGAGGAAAATATATCGCTGTCGGAGCAACAAAAAAAAACTAAACGGGTACTCCTAGATATTCACCCGAGAGGATTACAAGCATAGCCGCAAGATCTGCTAGGTATCGCTGCACAAATGCATGAGCGGGAAGTGGGCGAGACGACCCATAGTCGGCCCGGCCCATGTTTTGCTCGTGTAATCTGACCACACCACCGAATCTCTCTCCTTGTCGCCGTTCTCTCATCTTTGTTTCTCTTGTTCTTTGTTTTAAAGCCCGACTCGCCTTCTCTCTCGCCGTCTCTGCCGAACCACCACCACGCCGAGACGCGAGGGCCTCACCGTACCCTACTCCCCACGGCGTGCTGTCGCACTGTGCTTGCCGCGTGCTTGGCTCCCTCAACTGCCGCTGGAATCTCGCGGCTCCTCCCTGGGAACCAGATTCTGTTGCGTGTCCGGCCGGCGTTGTCCGTTTCTTCGGGTGCGAGAGGAGAATCGGAGACCCCGGGTGTTCGGAGCTGAGACGAGGGCTGCGTAGGAGGCTGGCGTGCATGGAGGCTAAGGTTTTCCTCGCTGCTCTGCTCCCTCCTCCAATCTTGCATTTATTCTGTGCTTAGGATGATGCCCGTTGATATATGGTGGCGCGTCCCGTGTCCTCGCTACGGTGGGGTGGTTCGGACGTGGCGGTTCCCCTCCGTGATCGCGCCGTTCCGGTCCAGTTTTTTAGGTTTGCTTGCGTGCGCGCGCGCCTTGTTGCAGCGGGCTCTGGCTTGGATTTGGTTAGCGCGGCCGGTGTTCCTGGCTTCGTTGCTCCATGCCGGGGGATGCCCGTGGTTTTGCTTCCGGTGTTCTGCGGGAGCCGTGCAGTGCCCCTCGAGTTTGATTGGGTGGGTCGGTTGTGGTGGTGCTGGACTTGAGATTTGGAGAAGGCAATTAGTGTGTATCGGGGTCTAGGGAATAACTCGGATTTGCTCGTCATCGTGGCACTGGCCCAGATTTGGGTGCTGATATCCCGTGCCTCGCTCAGAGATGACAAGAGATTGAGAGGTTGACTGTTGCCACGGTTCACTGCTTGATGCTGATAACTGATTTGTAGTTCTATTTGATATCAGAGTCATTCATTCTGAAGCATTTTACACTTGCGAGTCATGTCCAACTATGGCACCTCCTCGGCCCTTGTGATATATATGGTATTCATTACCTTTCATTTGCTCACAAATTAATGCTCACATTTTTTTCCATGAAATATGCTCGCACACCAGACTCTGTTAACTTGTGGATCTTGAAAGGTATCGATTTGATGGTCCTTATTGTCCTGCTTTCCATTGCATTTTATCTCTGTTATCATTGCTGGGAAGTGTGCCATGAATAAGCCTTGTGTAAATGCTTTGGTGTACCTTGGAAAAAATCCTTTTGTGAAACCATTTTGCCCTCAATCTTGTGTGAGATAGATTTCATGAATGTGGGTTACTTATGGGGCTTAAATGGAACTTTTGGCGTGGGTTATATTTCTGCTAAAGTTGCTCACCGTGTACCTAGTAAACAAGTATTGCTCGATACTTTCCTGTTGCGCACATTCTATCTTGGAAGATACAATGAGGATGCGTCCTAGGATTATTCTGAGAATATAAGAGAAGGTTCCCGGGCCTCTAAATTTTTATGTGTTGAACTTCTAGCTGTTTCTTCTCACCAAAGTCCTGAACGAGCTCTGTTAAGGACATAAACTTTCCAGCTCATACTTTAGAAAAAGGCGAACTTAGTTACTAATGTTGACTATATAATGTTATTTTATCGATTCGAATATGTAATCTCTCTCAACAAATTATGTTTTTTTTCTTCTGATTTTGGTAGATGGAGTCACTTGAACTCGAAGACAGTGGTGACCACCAACCATCTTTAGAATCTTCCCTTGCTTCAGGTGTGATATATGACGACACACCTATATGTCCACGCATTGGAAGTGAGTACCAGGCAGAAATCCCCAAACTGTCAATAGAGGATGAGCGCCGTCGGCTCATGACCAGCTCACATGAAAGCATGGTACTTGGTTATGATTACCCTGATATGACTGATCCAGCTATACCAATTATGTGGGCACCAAGTGAAGTCCATGATAAGGAGGAACTACGAAGGCACCATTCTTCAGAGACCGAAGCAAGAACCAGCAGTCAGGGCGAGGATTGTAAAGTGACCTCAATTTGTCCAATCCGAAATAATACAATGGACCATGATTCAACATACCAGGATCCATATTCAGTGGTTCCAGTAGATCAGATGGAATCTGGCAGCAATCAAGCACGTGATGAGAACTTGGATTCCTGTTCAACTAAAGAAGGCCTCAACTTTACCAATAAGCCATTGAAAGAGCAAGGGGAAATCGAACAATCTACTCCACTGCCCAGTTTATCGAGTTCCCTTTGGAATGGTATTGAGGCAGAATGTTTTCTTCTCGGGCTCTACATTTTCGGAAAAAATCTAAGCCTGTTGAGCAGGTTTGTTGGTAATAAGACTGTTGGGGTTGTGCTCTCATACTACTATGGAAAGTTCTACAAAAGAGATACGTATAAAAGATGGTCGGACTGCAGAAAAGCAAGAACTAGGAGATGCGTTCTTGGGGAACGCATCTTTACAGGGTGGCGGCAGCAGGAGATTATAGCTCGTCTGAAGTCTATAATCCTCAAAGAAGCTCATGATTCATTGCTCGAGGTACGTTGCAAATATAGGCTATAGAAAGAATTTTCTTTTTACCTTTGGTTGAAATTTAATGGTTAAGTAGAACCCGTCTCAATATGAATTCTGTTAGTCGGACCCCGACTTCCAACATTTCTTTTGTCTACATTCTAGCATTAACCGTGCTCTTCCATGGAAAGATTATTTTCTCACTCTTCTTTCTAAATTGTCATGATTATTTTGAGGTAATAATTGTGCAAAGTCCAACTGATATTGCTACTATTTTCTAGTTTTGATGTGTCCTATTGAGTTTTTTCTCTCTTGCTTTCTTACTTTTTCTGCTGGCTATAGTGCTTCTGCTGCACATATGGTCGTTCTTCATACATGTGATTGCGTGCATGTTATTCATTGAAGTCACTCAGTTCAGTTTTCCCCAGCTCAGCCAGTTGCGATGTCTGGTTCTGAAGTGTTATTCCATCAAGTTCGAGCCTTTCCTTTGACTTGCATTGTTCAAAATACTACCTTTGATATTGGTTGTTCTACATTTCATATGACTCAAAACCTTCATTGTTCAGGCATCTGACTCAGTTTAGTGCTCTACTTCACTTGTACATCAGTATTCTAACTACTAGGGTCTTTTTATGTAGATTTTGAGCTAGCATGATTTTTTTCTTCTTTCTCTAATTTTTTTAAAAGTATTTGGCTTTATTTAATCTATTGTTCCCAGGATAAAGAAACGAGTCAAATTCGTGATGACTGAAGGCTGAAAATTTTCCTTGTAATTTCGTTACAGAACCATAAATCTCATTTACCAAAGCATTTCCTCTTATAATTCGTGGATATGATTTTTATTTCTTAGTGTTGTCAAAATTTTAAGTTGATCTTATTCTTCTACCATCTATTGCCATATGAATTGCATTGCTTTCACATGTTGCAGATTTTCAAATGTTTCAACAACGGACAAACATCTTTAGAGGACCTTGTCTTTGCTATAAAATCAATTGTTGGAACAGAGGCTTTTGTGGAGGCTGTTGGAATTGGTAAAGGGAAGCATGATTTGACTGGATTTGTTCTGGACCCATCTAAACCAAACCAAGTTCTTTCTGTTCACCCTGACATGCCTACAGGCAAAGATTGTTCCTCGCTTGCTTCGGAAGATATAATCAAGTTCTTAACAGGTGGTTTCAGAATAAGCAAGACAAGATCGAATGATCTTTTCTGGGGAGCTGTCTGGCCCCGTTTGATTGCAAGAGGGTGGCGTTCAGAGCAGCCCGAAAATGTCGGACCAACTAAGAATTGCATTGTGTTTCTCGTGCCGGGTATCAGAAAATTCTCAAGAAGTAAACTCACTAAAGGCACTCATTATTTTGATTCTGTCAGCGATGTCCTTAAACGAGTGGCAGCGGATCCCGTTCTTCTTGAGCTAGAGGTTGGTGGAATGGACAGTGGTATTACTGTAGAGCAAAATGGGTATGCCGCAGACATGAATCTCGACCAAGATAGTCCTTTGGATGGTTATCAGGAGCTTCCAAAGTTCACAGTTATCGATACTACCTTGGTCCAGGGAGAAGAGCCCTTGAGAGTCAGGGAGATGAGGAAATTACCAGCTGATGCAAATGTTCGTTTTATCCCTTCGTGTCATTCTCATAATACTTTGAGTTTCAGTTCCTCGGAGGAGCAAGATGAGGATGATCAATCATCAGATGACCAGGAAGTTTGTCGACGAGTTACAGCTGATGTGAATAACGCTGAAATGGTTTCAGTGTGCAATGGAAGCAAAGAAAACCAGGCTGATTTACTGCAAAGCGCACCATCCTCTAGTTATCCAGTCAATGGCCATTCTTCACATGGCAGTTGTAACAAAATTGATTTGTCATGCTTCTCTGGCCCCAAAACAAAAACTGAGAAGCGCAAGTATTTATCCCCAGTGTCAAAGCACAGAAGATTATCCAGCTGTAGCAATGATCAGACCCGTCGACGCAGCTTTTCTTTCTCGAAAGGTGATGGTTTAGTGAGAGAGAAAATCAAGCCGCTGTCGACTTCATCAAAACCAACTAATGTCGATGTTGGTGGTAATTTTCAGAACAAAATAACTGTGAAATGTGGCACGATGGAGAAGCCATGTGAGCAGATAACGGCTGCATCAAACTCTCGTATAAACGACAGGTCAAATGGGAAGAAGAATGTGTCCAGTTCTAATAAGAACAAGTCATTTGAGTGCAAGGCCGGGGCGGTGCCTAGAGTTCGTTCAAAGATAAGAACCGCTAAAGCAAATTTTGCCGAAGAAGGGGTGCGTGTTAGTAGTCTGGTTGGTCAGGCTAAACCGGAGACATGGCTACATGATAAGATGAGCCCGATGCTATGTGTTGCCTCATCAGACGATCATGGTTACATGAAGACTGAGGAAGCTCTCACTGTTTCGAGCAGCGATTGGGTCCATGATGTTTCAGAGGCAACAGGAGGACCTGCTATCCCGCAACCTGATCTAGCTTCACAGGTGAATTCTCGTAGGCACGGAACCAGGAACAGGTGTCCCACAGCTAAAGCTTTGGAAGCAGTTTCCTTGGGGCTCCTTGGAGGAAAGCGCAAGGGTGAACCGAAAAGCCCTGGGAGAAGCAGGCCTCCCCAGACCCAGAGAGCTCGCAAATCCTCGATTCGTACGCCTACAAGTACCGTCACGGACAAGTCCAGCATGGAGGTTGATCCGCAATGGTAAATGGATTGTTGCGTGTTGTTTTTGGTGTAAACAACGGCACCATATTGACATTGTGGATAATCAATATCAACTGGAACATGAGTCTTCAACTTGAGCTGCAGTTGACGAGTTGTCTGCATCAACCTTCCCTTAGGAGCCACCTTGCATTTTGTGATATTGTAATATTTGCAATGCAATGATGAGGTTAGATGAGTTGTCAACATGTCCTGTTTTGCTATTCTAACTTACCATATAGTAATGATCGCTTAGCATGTCACCTAAGATGAAATTGGATTTCTATATCAAATACTCGGATCATTCCTTTTTGCATACCGCCGTTATACTCCCTCCGATCCAAATTAATTGACGAGGATTTGTTTAGATTCGGATGTATCTAGACATGTTTTAGTGCTAGATACATCAGAATTTAGACAAATCCAAGTCAATTAATTTGGATCGGAGAGAGTAGTACTTCCCGGATATGTCACCTGAGGATGAAAGATTTCCTTTTCTGTTGATTGATAGGACCAACATGTTCCACGGTTCCTGTTATAGGTACCTTTGATACACTAAAACACTGGTCACGAACTCACGATCTAGGTCTGCCTGTTTTGCCTTCTTGGGTCTTGCAACAGAACAAGTCCATTGCAAAACTAATCTGTTATTATCATCCGGTTCCCCGTACTGTTGTTCCACGAGAAACAGATGGCACTGATTTTCTGGTTGCCAAAACAGCACACAATCTCAGGTGGCAGAATCAGTCCGCATTTTTTATCACAAACTCTGAGTAGCGTACAAGATATTTCCCCTCTGTATTTCTCCAATGAAGGAAACATGACACGTATGTGAAAATGAGGTATTCTTATTTTACACAAAGTCCAAGTAACCACCCCTCAATCCGAGAGGTACCCGTGTTATGGAGTTCACATCGAGAGCCTCGAAAGCAGACCATTTGCGATAGCCATTTGCAACCTACGTTGCTTTTGGCGTGAATTATTCCATTTCTCCTCGTATCTCTGAACAAGATATGATGTACAGAGGCTGCCCTAAGTCCACTGCCTCAGCAGCAAAATGCAGTTCATGTAAATTAGTAGTAGCAAAATTATCATCCTATCAGACTGAGCCAGCATAGCTGCACAGGATACGCGCCCTTGCCCCCCTCCTATTACTACTGCTTTTCTGCTTGTAGATCATTCGGTCCACTTTTGCTTGCGGCCAGATGAAGTTGCTCAATTTGATGGCCCAATCTCAGCTGTACGCTGACTTGACTTATGCTGGCGTCAGCCTTCATGATCTCTTCCTCGGCTTGTTTTGCAATGTCCATTGCATCCCTTCCAAGTTTAATAAATGTAGATGATACACAGGGTTAGAACAATACAAAATTGGAGCTCCGGGTTGGAGGCTAAGGGTTGATTACCGAATCAAAATTTCTGGAGGCATTGAAACTTGGACCTGAAGCAGCACACGTCCTTGCAAGTAATGCAGCACTAGGTGTTCAAGGGACATTTTCTGCATCAAATCATGGTTCTCAGTCGTGTATGAGAATTGTCATTACAGTGTAAAAGAAGCTATATGAAGCAGACGAGATATTCCAGTTAATAAGTTGGCGGTCATGAAGTGTAATCAATGAAACAGAACCTTTTTTTAGGGACAGTGAAACAGAACTTCAGAGCATTTATTTTCATGTCTCGTAGCTAGATTCTATCAACCAACCAGATTTGCTGTCAAAACCTCATTCAAGTCACATTGGTATAGTTCTACACTCATTGTTTTACTAAATGTTTGCATCTTCTGGACTCCTATTAACTTCCTCCTGGGGCTAATAACTGTTAATTTCATGTAGAGAAAAAGATTTACCTTTTTAAAATGAGAGGACATGATATTGGACACGATAGTTTCTGCACTTTGTTGCCGTGGAATAGAGTCTGAGTTTCTTCTCTCCGAGTTCTCCAAAATCCTTTTCTTGTCCATGCTGGCACCCATTGAATATGAGGGGTCTGCAATTTGTGTACTTCAGAAATGTTCCAGTTGAGGGTTTCACACAGTTGTATAATTAACCACCAGAGATTGAGTTTCAGGCTTAGAACAATACACCTAATGACGTCTGACAAATTTGGGAATTGTACTAGCCTAGTAAGAACTGTTAGAGGTTATAAATTGGATGGAAACATGCATAATATAGCCACAACTACGTCATAGTTGATTACATAAGTTTTTGATGAACATAAAAAGGTAAATTAACCCAACTGTGATGCATGTTGATTACATAAGCATGTTGAAGTACAAATGCAGTAGTTCTGTTATTAATCACTCTCCCGATCCACATGGTAGGTGCAATATAGAAACCATTGGTGCGGGTTACCTATATGTATGAAAGCCTCAACAACTTGATTGTGCGTCTTTTGTATATGATGACGGACAGTTTCCCCGATATCATGTGCTGCACTGACACTCAAGAAAGGATGTACCTGTAATACGATGAATTCATGATCAGCTTAACAATGTATATGGAGCATCTAAGTGCCCTCTGCACTCACAAACAAAATAAATCATACTGCTATGTACCTCAATATGCACATCAAGATACAAGGAGGTCCCAGCTTTCCTTCCCCTCAACCGATGGCACCCCTAGCATCATGTCAAGAACTTCCATTTGTGACTTAAGGATTTCAAGTATACAAAAGCACACTGACGTGGAAGAAATGAAACCATTGTACCTTTACACCATCAACTTTCACAATTGTTTCCTTGATTGGTTCTAGAAGTGAGGGATCAACAGCTGCATCAACAAGTTCTAGTGTACTGCAAGTTAAAGTAGAAGAACCGTCACATGAATAGCAACATCAAAACTGTAAGAATCATGTATACTGAACCATGCAAGAATATAGTATGCTTAGCTATAAACTTTGTATTTGAAAGATTTAGTGCAGCCACTTTATATCATGTCAAGTAGACAAAAACAATGATTCTAGTAGTATTATCAAAGAACAAGTGAGCACATGGCCCATATATTTTTCCTTCCATGTGACTATAGAAAGCTGCCCCTTGATTAGGACATTTCTGAAGGTAGGGAGTATAAAGCATTAAGTATGGGGGAAAAAACTTATGAAAAGTATCTAAAAACATGACTTATTGACAAGACATCCAGACCTTCAATAATCCATGAGAAGAAAATCAGCTTGATTATAGATTAGTATATTATAATATGATTAACCTACAGCGCTGCCAAGTTCAACTAAAACAGCTTGACACACCTAAAATAGTTACCTCTCATATCCTGTCTGAACACCAGCTTTAAGAATCATGCCTGATACAACAAGCCCAGCTAGTGGATCAAGATAAGGTAATCCGATAATGGAGCCACCTGTAAAATATTAAAAGCAAAAGATAATCATAGTAATTAAAAAATCACGTATATCCGTAAAGATACTGTAAGTGATTTTCATCTTCAGGTGACATTCACAAATTCAGAAATTGCTTCACATAACACAAAATGATGCACCTATTTCACCATCAGGCCTAGTAGAGCTTTACTTCAAATATACAAACAACTTTCTAAGTTGACACTCTAAACATGAATTCAGCGTGTTATTTTTTACTCAAGGCTCAAAATTGCAATGAACCAACCATTCGACATGACACAAACTTTTCTTCTAGAGAAATGGAAGATCAAGTATCAATAAAGGTCTCACCTACCCCTACTAGGGCAACAACAGATGAAATAGCATCCGCGCGATGGTGCCATGCATTAGCTTTCATCAGCCCACTCCCTTCCTTCTCGCCAGCCCTTTTCGTAATCCAATAGAGCCTGTAATTCCAGTAAAGTAAACTTGACAACACTCCAACAATTGTCTGGTGAAATTATGACATGAGAATTATCTGTACAAAAAATCAAGAAAGTAAATTCATACTAAAACAAATAATCACAACGAAATCCTGATACAAATGTAAAAATTACTGGGAATTTATGATTATGTTAGCAACAATATATCAGAATATATGGTCTATTTAAGCTGGCACACAGAGAGTAATCTTAACGACTAAATTTCAAGCTGCATATCTTCTGCCAACAAAGGTAGCAAACAACGCTCCTTTCTACAGAACAAAAGATCAATGTAATACACGGAATAATTAACTATTTAATCTTCTTTTTGAATTTTTTATTAAGCTTCGCCAAACTTGTTCACAGATTTGACCCTTTTGGCCACGTCATGGATTAAGTCCCACACCGAGCCAAGAGATTTTTTCATGCCAGGCCCAGCACCCCAGCAGCGTACCAGTGTGGTATTGTGACAAGGTCAGAACTTGAAAATAAGTTTCTTATGGGGTTATCGATGTAAATGTTAACAAAAATTCTGTCACGTGAGAGTGTGAGACCGTCCAATCTAACAGAACATAAGAAATTGTCTTCGGTAATAGTCATAAATCTAGCACACACAAAAAGTGAACAATATGTCAGACTGCAAATCACAAGCACTGGTAAAATACGACTTGAGATCATCAAATTCAAAAGGAAACAGAACCTATTAGGCAATGCTGTATAGCGTTGTCGACATACCCTTCTTTGATAGATATTGCTAATGTTGTCATACTCAATGCGAGGACTGGATGTTCCAAATCTATTGCATGACTATGCCCACCACTACCATGGTTGTGATTCATGTGGGGTGTGCTGCCAATTATATCAGGGGCAGAAGACATAACTCCCTGAAATGAATCGTTCAGCACATGAAGTCCATACATAATCATGTCCAGCCAGAATATCGGTCATCAGAAACCATACATCCATTGTCAAAAGTCAAAACAAAAAAAATACAATCAACGAATTATATTACTTGAATACATAAATTTTGCATGATCTTGTTGATGGGAAGCAATAGACCTGAAGAACTTCAAAAGAATGCCAGGCAATCCCACCTGCAGTAACCAACAACATACTTGAAATTCCAAGAGCTCCTAAACTCTCGAACTTTCCATGACCTGGAAAGGAAAGGAAATGATGATAAGTAAACCTTCAAAGTTTGTGGACACAGGCAAAGAATGTGATAAATAAAACGAGGTTGTTTCTATGTATTCTCCAATACAACAGAGGGGCATACAAGCATAATGCATTTTCCTGTTTCTTAATTTTCTGGCACGTGGTATGCAGATGGAGCATGCATGTAGGTGCATTGGTGGGCATGCACAAACAGAAATAGCTTACATGGTACATATGATAGAGCTATTCTCCTCCGAGCAGTGATTTTGTAATATCAAGAGGTAATTTTTCATTAATTAGATTAAGACACTGAACATGAAATATAGTAGAGCCTATGTCAGCGACTCATGGGTATACTGATGTACACACATTATTTTAGGAAAGAAAACAGAGATTATGTAGGTACAATAAATATTTGTGCTGGAAAAATAGCTAAAAAAAACGTAAATGTGATCATTTTCCAGCATGCTTTCCAGCTCTCTCGCCTGATCTCCCACCTTCAAAAGCCCATTTGTCTCCCAACACACTAGCCCATGCCTGATGAATTAATTTTAAATCTGAAGCACGGAAGATATCCTTGGTGAATTAATCTGGAAATTAGTTCCCCTATATGTGGTTTCCTTCTTGATAGTTTTATTGTATGATTTTTGAGTGTATTATAAATCAAAATGAGCTGAATTGTGTGGAACTACGGAAACATGAACCAGAACTGTGGATTTTCATTTGAGGGGAAGTGCAGTCTACTCTTGTGTGCCTGCACAACTGTTTTACTCCGAGAAAGTGCAGCTACAGCTTTAACTAGATTGTTCACCATCTCTTGGTTATCTTAAATAATTAGTGGGAAGAAACATGTCCGAGCTAGTTTTAGTAAATTCTCAATTTTTTATTTTGTAGGACACTAAGCTTTAAATTCTCAATTATGCATATCCGTTCCAAAAATCCTAGCTCCGCAACTAATCAGTAGGCAGACAAAGTTTTTCTTAACCTATCTTATATTACCATACTTTATAGGATTATATAGTCAACTATTAACCACATACTGATGTGGAATCGGGAGCAGAGAGAGATATGGAACTGACCATACGGATGATCCTTGTCTCTGGGAGCCTTGGCCGCCTTGTATGACAGCAGGGCCACCCCGCTCAGCACCTGCACAGCTCAAAACCCTGCACAATTAGCACCGATTAGGGAAATCGCAGCGCGGTTGTTTCGGAGACGTACAATGTCAGAGAGGGAGTGGGCGGCATCGGCGGTGATGGCCGTGCTGCCGGAGAGGTAGCCGGTGAAGGCCTTTCCTACGGTGAGGACGACGTCGGCAGCGAGGCCCAGACGGAAGATCTTCTCGGACGCCTCGCCGCTATCCTCTCCGGGGTGGTGGGAGTGGCCCCCGTGTCCGCGGGCGGGGACGAGCCAGTGGGCACCGCCCGGCGAGGTGAGAGGGGCGAGCGCCCCGCGGGCGCAGGACGGGGACAGGTGCGGTGCACGGCGGGAGGAGGCGGCTCGGAAGATGCCGCCGGCAAGGTGGGCGAGGCGGAACCCCATTTGCGGAAGGGGAGGAGGAAGTGTCTTTGTGCTATCAGCTATGACGACGAGAGTTGTTCTGGTTTTCCGTTTCCGGATCCTTCGGCGGTGGCGTGAGCAGAGCACACATGATGCCGATCACTCCTGCCAGCTTCGCCAGCAATTTGCCACCTGTATTTATTTATTTTTTTACTTTCTCTGGCCTTTTCTTGGAGGGGAAATTTCGCTATGCATTTCATTACGAAAACTTGATTTTGAAATTACGATTTTCTGGAGGATCGCATACCACGCTGGACGAATTTTCAAACTAATTCGAGTAAAACAGAGCCAATCTCCAGTTTATCCAAGCAAAGTTTATTTCGAATCATTAACAGTGAAATCCCAGAAATTTCCTCAATGGCCTGCTGGTCAACTAAACCTCATTGTATTAATTTAACTGCTCCACATATTATTTTGCTTACATGAGCGCATCCGTTAGTCCTAAAACCCAAAATGTACAGGTGAGGTCAAAATGCTACCTGACAGAAACTAGAAAGGTGTGAATGTGTTTCTTTCATGACACAATGTAATACATGTACAGTTTGCTATATCTACTTCACATGGGTTTCGATCTTGAAACCCGCATTAGATTTCCCCCGCACGGGCCCTCTTAACCACAAGACACCTTCCGTTGTTTAGTTACTCTGGCCAAGTTCTCTGAAACTGCCCGGGTTAGGTTCTGATCCTCAAATCTGACATCTAGATTTAACCTGAGAAAGGCACATGACATTGGTTATAAGCTACATAGATCAACTAAAGGCACATGGTTTTTTATTAAGAATAATAGGGTGATAATGCTCGATAATTCAATTCGTTGGAAGACGTGAACAGGTATAAGTGCACCTACTTCGGATCGAGGGTTATTTTCTGAATTTCTCTGACAGCAGAACTTGCTGCATATAAAGAGATCTTTCCAACCTGTATGTTGGATGACAAAACTTGTAAGGTTACTTTTTGTTCCAATGGTATGTGTGACAGGCATAAAGCAGCAACTGATCAGTTGACCACCAGCTCAGTTGTGAGGTACCTCGAGCATCTTCAGTTTTGCATCATGATGGTTTGGCAGGCATCGTATCTCTTGGCCCATTCGAGCAGACTCCCGCAAACTCTCAGGTGACAAGAAATCAAGAGCCAGTTGAACCGTAGACTGAAGCATTTTTAACAGAAGAAAATGTAAACTATATTAGCACACAATAAACCATTTCAAACAGTCAGATCATTCAATGCAGTCAGATTCAGTATAGCAGTCCGAGATTGTGCAAAATCATTAGAAGTATACCTGCAGATTTTTCACTTGGAAAGGACAGCCAGCTGGAACAAAAATAGCCTCACCAATATGTTGTTGAAATGTCCAAGGTTCAATTCCTGTAAGAACGTCCAAACATAAGTGCCAATAAGGCAGATTAAAATCACATGAAGAAGATGCAGCCAAATTCATTAGTCTGACTACTATCAAAGATAACTAGCACGCTAATGCATGCTTCACGAAAAAAAAAACATGTAGCGGTGCCAGGTTGGGACTTCCCAATAAGCAAGATCTAGCAAGCAGACATTTGGTTGTTCTCTTCGAGTAAAAGAATTCGTAGTTTCATTTATTGATTCAAGAAAAACTTGAACAGCACATCATCTGCTTGCTTTAGTATTGTGACGGAGAATTAAGGATGCCCAAAGTCCGAGAAGTTGGCAAAGCACATGAAACAGGATGCCATGGTGCATCAGTAACAGAAAGTCAGCAACTAATACATCTGCCAATTTAGAAGTGAGAATAAGCATTATCTCTTGCACTTACCATACTGATCCTTCAATACCCTTTTATGATACTCGTTGAGATAGACAGCTTGATCATAAATAGGATGCTTGACCTGCAACCAAAGGAATAGTATCCGTAACCAGATTTGTTTAAGATAGGTCAACATAGTTTGACACATAGTGAGAAGTAATTACAGAGAGCATCGTCTGACTGCTAACTGTAAGTTCTTGCCAGTTAGAAGCTAAATATTTATTCAGCATCGGCAGATCCTGCCTGCGGAAGACATCCCAAAGGGCACCAGGCTGAGATCTTTTTGAACCATTAGTTTTTGGTTTCTGTGAGTATGATGGACTCGATAAGCCAGCAGAAGAGCCTTCAAAACCACCATAAGACTTAGAGATTGTGTGTTCGGGCGATCGTTCCCCCATATCCAGATTCAAGTTTTGCACAGGTGCATGAGCGTTTACATGCACTGTCATCCCATTGGCAATCCGTTCAGAACGCTCAGGTTGTAGTCCCTTGGAACATAGGTTAAGCACTTCAGCTGTATGCATTAACATGTGTACCTACATGTGGAAACATATAGCATTAGCCATGTGGTGCTTTTATTGTACAACCTCCAATCCGATTTAATTGTCGCAGGTTTAGGCAAGGTTTAGGCAAAATCAGACCGGAGGGAGTACTTTATTCATTTAGCAAGTTGCCAAACAGATCAAAAGGCCAGGTTACGACATCAGCCAATTTTCTCTGGTAAAAGAAATGTTTGGTTTCAATGAAATGAAAAGAAAATTGAAGTGCAAATACAGCAGAAGGCCAACTTACCACATCACCCATCTTAATCATCAGATTTGTCACTGAATCGCCCTTACCAGATTCTTGCTGCCTTCCGTATGCAATAACCAGCTTCAGGCCTACTTCAGACTGTAGGGTATCTGGGGGTAACTTAGCAGTAAGATTAAGGAAACCCCACTTTGAATGTATAAAATCAACTAATGGAAAATTGACAATAAATTCTGGCCGCTGGCATAAGAGAAACTCCTCTAATACGCTCACTGGGGGCCACTCTTTCAATTTCAGCATCATTAACTTGCCATCTTCACTCTTGTGACCATCTGAATAACCTTTGATAAATTGGTTGAGCTTGATATGCACCTGAACAAATTTCCCAACGCGGAATAAAGATTTTAGGATGGACAAAGTACACAAAAAATCTTTTCAGTTTTCCATTTTATTTTCCTTTTTCCACTTCTCCACTCATAATTATAGGACGGTGTAATGGTTGACAAATCCTTGTACAAACAGAAGTAATTATCACCACCCATGTTCCTTTCATGGCAAAAGTTATGCTTCTTACAGTCATGATTTCAAACTCAAAGCAGACTAGCAATAGCAATAAAAGTAATAGCATGACACTTTGGATTCTATAAACGCAAGTCACAATGATAAAATCATTTCAAATAGAAAGATAATTTTTTACATAAATAGAAAAACTAGTAACTAACACTCCCTGCTTACCTCTGATTGGTTTGAGCAGTCCACAGCTTTGACTATGGCATTTTCATCCATTTTTTCTTCCATGATCTCCTGGATTCCTCGCCAAATACTTAATGGGTCCCAGCTTGATGATAAAGAAGGCTCAAATGCATTCCTGATTATTACAGGCTCCCCATTTATCCAGTGTTTACGAAAATGGACAATGCCCTCATATTTTAAATTCTCCAATACAGGAGAGTACACAGAGTTCCCATCAATACCATCACTGTTTGAACATTTTGAGAGATCGAGGCTATGCTGACCAGTTGAATCCGATCTTCTGCCAGCATTGCAGCATGAGCATCCATTCTCTAGATCATGTGCTTTGCAACCATTCACCATTTCTTGAGAACTCTTTACAAGCTTACCAATCCAGTTTATTTTAAATATTCGCCTTAATACCAACTTTGAGGAGCCACAGCCACCAGCTTCATGAGGCCCACAAGTGATGGTGCCATCATTGCTGATTCTCCATGTAGGGAATAAAGACCTAAGGCCAATATCATTCACATCTATTGGCTGTGGGAACAACTTATCATTTACATTAGCTACAGATGGTTCCAATCTTGCTTTGTTGCTCAAAATATCTTTATTTCTATCTACAGTGTGACCTTTACCTTCAGCATATTCTCCTCTGACTGGATTAGATCCCCTAATGTCTCGACAACAGTCAAGGCACAAATCATACAAACATCTTGGGCAGTGTCGGTGATAATCAAAAACTGGCACTTTGCAGAAGTCACTGCAAAAGAAGGGCAATTTATGGTGTTGCGCTATTACTACAGGCTTCAAATTGTTACCAATGACAAAAGCAAAACATAGATGAATAAAAAGGCAGTACCAACACATTTGCTCATCAGGATTCATCTTTGCCCTGACAATGTCCATCTTGGGTCCTATCACATAGAATATGTTATGGTAGTGTTTGAAAGAAGCGAACTTACACAAAGGAAGATAAGAGGGAAACAGAAGTACCATCAGCTCTTGTCTCAACACCTATTTCATAGCATTGGTCAGAGTATATCTGCTTTAGCACTGGAAGAACATATGCCAAAATGCTATGAAGATATCTCAACTTATCTACAACAGATATCTCCTGCACCCTAGCCTTAAAAAACAAAAAGATGTGTTACATTGAGAAAATTCAGTAGAGCATGGAAGTCAAATAAATTAAAGAAGAAAAGGAAGAAAACTCTCAGATAGCCCAGGGGCATGTTTGGTTGGATGTCACATGTTGACACTAAGTTGGCTAACTTGTTGTGGCCAACAAACTGATGCCACGCCTTAGGCAATGTATGGCAAAACAAAAGCGCAAATGACATGTGGGGTGTGCTAAAATAGTGGTAGTACATGCTACAAGTTTGGCAAAGAGCCAAACACTAGACTAAGAAAGTCAAAGCTGGCTAACAATTGTGTCACCCAACCAAACATGCCCTACATACCTTAATTAAGTTGTCTCCTTGTAAGCAAACTTTGCAGTTACAAATTCCACGACATGCTGGACAAACCTTTCGAATATCATCTATTGCAATGTCAGAGTACCTGCATTACAGGTTCTATTAGTAACAAAGAATAAAACAATAAGTGTGTTGTGTAAACAAATGTCTATAAGTCTAACCTAATGACCAAATATTCACACTGTACAGCATAATATGCCAACATACAAAAATTTGTAATGTCCTAATCAAGTCTAACCAACAGTAACAAAAATAAGGTGCTGTCTTACACAAGGGAAGAGTCCCAAAGATGAATCATCGATAATGTACAGTAATGTTATTGTAAAACCTAATGAACTTAACAACGTAAAAGTATTTTGCAAGTCGAGTGACACTTGTATCATTTTAATATGATCGATCAAAATAGCGACGAAGATGTTGATCAAAAGTCAGGTGAATCGACAGAACAGTTCCAACGGTGACACATTTTTGTGTCTACTAGGGAGTACATGTCAAGAGCAAACACGGGGCCTTTGAACTCAAAACTCAGATGGTTCCACAGAACAGTTCCCAGTGACACTTTTTCAGGCTAGAGTAGAACCTGTCAAGAGCAAACATAGAGCCTTTAAACTCTGAGCAAAGAGAATATGTTCCCCCGTTTAGCCAGCTATGAAAGAGCAGGAAACATTAGCTGTTAATTTGTCACTCTTACTGTCGAGAACAACTACTCGTCTTCAACCACTGCAAACTCCTCTTTCTAGCCCCAAGAAGGCTCCCAGCTCTGCTCCCATTACCCTTATTAGCAACTTTTTTTCAAGGTGCACCTAGCCATCCGTCAGAGCATGTTCCAATGCCCCACTGATCGCTTCTCATACACTGAGTGCAGAGTTCCTAACTTATGCTGTCCGCCATTATTAGCGCCAACATTGATCGCTTCTCATACACTGACTGTGTCTCCCCAGGAAATCGGCGGTGTACCAAAACTTATTGTTTGTAGTTCATACTTTGCAAATGTACTTGGATGTAAGCGGACACTAACTCTGCTAATGAGCTTGTTCTTGAGAAGGGATCATGTTGGAACAAGAATGCCCTAGAGTAGTTCCTATGATTTGGCAGTTCCTATAATCATGTGCTTTACTGTAGGTATAGGATGGCATTGTTCTTCAATCAAGAAACTGCAGTCAAGTGTAAAAGAGTACATCAACCCATACCGCAACATACCATCTCTTGATGCAATCGCCGCAATACCCCCTCCTGTCGCAGCTGGTACACCAGAAGGCATTCACAGTCTTCCGGCATTGGTGGCAACTCGTCTTCACCGTGGCAATGCTGCAAGCTTGCAGCCCTACCGAGCCTCTCCCGACAAGCTCCTGTGTCGATCAAAGCTAATCAACATGTGCACAACCACCCAAAACAAAACAAAACAAAAAAGAGATAGTAAAACCAACTGACCGCCGCCGTGATAGAATTGCTGAGGGGCAGCCCGTACACAACGTTCCGGGCCGTGGGCTCCGCCACATAGACGGGCTCCCCGACAACCCTTCCGTAGAGCGGCCTGGCGACCGCCATGGGCACGGAGGGCAGGTCAGCGTCGGAGTCGGTGCCGTCGTCGCCGTCGCGGGGCGCGGAGGCGTAGGAGGAGGAGGCGGCGGCGGCGTATGAGGAGGATGAGCCGGACGACCTGCGGAGCGTGGCGCGCAGCGCGGAGGAGGCGGCGCGCTTCTTGGCCTGGACGTAGTGCTTCTCGCAGACGGTCTTGTCGGGCATGGAAGGCGCGCTGCAGCGCCACTGCTTGCCGTCGGAGCGCTTGCAGCGGAGGTCCTCCGGCAGGGCGTCCATCCCCCCTCCGCCCCGTCAGCCCGCCACGGCGGATCCGGGAGGAGGGGTTAGGGTTTGGGGAGGGGAGATCGGGCCGGGAGGGGAGGGGAAAGGAAGGGGGAGGGAGTGCGCGTAATGGTGGCGGTGGCGTATAAGTGGTGGTTGGGCTCCTGGTTGTAATTTGGAGCTTTGCGGTGGGCTGCGCTGCAACAAGTAGTCCGTCTCGGCTCGCCATCCATCCATCTCTCTCTCTCTCTCTCTCTGGTCTCTCTCCTCCTCGGCACTGCTGTTGCTAGGCTGCTAGGGGGGCTAGGCTGGTGCCGTGGTGGTGGAGTAACTTCCCTTCCAATTTGGTGGTGGGTGCCTGCAGGCTGCGTGGCCGGGGAGGCGCAGGAACCGTGGAAGGTCTGCGTGCGAGTGCGAGTGTGTGTGAGCAGGGAAGGTGGAAAGGAAAGGCCAGGGCGGGCGGGCGGGCGGTGGGGAGGGGCTTGAGTTACCCAGTCTGCCCTCTACCTCGCTGGTCAAGCCGTGGCGGAAGGGGTTCTTTCCTGGGAAAGCATGAGTTGCAGAGGGAGACTAGGAGTTGCAGGTTTCAGCTGGTCTGGTTCGGGCGGGGGCTCCTTTGCTTTCTGGGCTGGGCGTGCTGTTGACTTCGGCACCAGTGGGGAGGAGGGGAAAAGGTACGAGCAGCAAGGAACGCGTGGGGCACGTCACGCGAGGATCAGCCTAGGTGCTGTGTCATTGCGTCTGGGTGAAGACGTTGCGGGAACTTCCCAGTGGACATTGATATCTATGTTAGTCATTGTGGGGTAACGTGGGCAGTAATATAGTTGATATAGCATACAATCTCTACTACTATTAAAGGAGAAAAGGACAAGTTTGTTGGTACGTCCTACCTCCATTCCCGCAAAGTAAAAACCGGTCGAACTCCCGCTGTCCCGTGAAGTAAAAACCGGTCGACCTCTGTCCCACCTGAACAATTCATAGAAAAACCCTAGGCCACGAACTCCCCCACGAACCTGAGGAGAAAGAAAAAACAGTCCACAATTCCCCGATCCACATACCCCTGTTGCGCCGCCCCTCACCCTCACCCTCCTGATGCGCCGCCGAGCCAAACACCGCCGACCAACCCCATGAACTCTAGCTCCGTCTTCTAGCAATATCAGCAACACCCGCCGCCCCGTGCTGCCTCCTTAATCCCTTCCGCGATGCCGATCAAATCCCCCTGCTGCTGCCTCACAACCGCCGGTCAGCCCTGTCCCTGTGAGGGTCAATCAATGGCAATTGATCCCTAACATGACACCGAGGTTCCTTAGATATTCCCCAATTTGCCGGTCAACCATGTCCCTGTGAGTGGAAAATTAGAAGGAACCGCCTTGCGATGAGGATCTTCCCCAAATTTTCCGCTCCCAAACTCGATCCACCAACTCCCTCCGATGACACCGAGAAGCTCTACGCCCAGGGCGCTGCTGCCTTCCCCCCACCTCGAAGGCATGGACGTCGCCGGCCCATGTCCCTTATCCCGACTCTCTCATGTCTCATCCACATCCCACCCTCATTCTTCATCCACATCCCCAACGCTAGGTTTGCGGCCGCTCAACCTCGAGCTCTGGCGCCGACCACCAGAGAAATGGTGAGCTACGCGCAGACCACCGGAGAACTCACCGCCACCAGGACAAACCAGAAAGAAATTAAGAGGGGACTGGCTACCATGGTCTGGTGCTGGATTTATCTTTTTTTCTGTATGCTCACTTTATCGTTAGATCTCTCATGTTTTTGTATTGCTCACTTTACCGTTAAGTTCTAAAAGTATGTGTGCTATATATTCTTTTGGGAGTTGGAAAGAGAGACTTACGATATTGGAGTACTACTGTTGACTTGAAAATGATAAATAATATGTTTAACAATGATGGACGGTGCTGCAGATCCCCCAAGGCGACAGGTTTTGCACTGGCTCTGTGCCGATTCAGTTTATAACCATAGAAAAAGTGACAAAAGGTCGAAGTCGTTTCCAAACTGGTACCGTAATTCCACCATATAGAATGGACTACATGGAGTACTGATGATTTTCCATTATTCCTGTACAGGTTCTTCTTCGTCTCAGAGGCCAGCTCATCATAGATTAGTCGTGATGAATTTCTTGAAAGAAATATAGTTATTAGTTAATGAGTACTATAATTTATTCTAGAAGGTTCCACAATAATATTTTTTTAAAATATGCTACAAGTACCGTTGGAGAATATACACTTGTGTATGTAGTTCTATTGCCAAGGCTTTGTCCACACTCAAATTGCATTGGCGGCGAATTTTTACTGATCCGTGCAACACATAGCAATGTCAATGAAAACTGTACATTACCTGTTATTTTCATGTTTGTCAAGCTATCAAAGGTTTACTGTTTGGTCCCTGCTAAGGATTTATTTCTCCATGGGCATAGGCAGAAAGAATTCTGCATACTCGTTGTTTTATGGGATGGTTTCTTTGATTGACTAAGAATAGAAATGCAGTCGCAAATGAAGGCAAAGGATTATGATACTACAGAAGGATAAAATGGCGGTCCCGAACGACACTTAATCTGCTACAAATTCCTTCCATTTTGTATTTTATTGTATGGAATTTCTTTTTATGTGCTAAAGTCAGATCATGACACTAAGATGTTCGGTCGTGTTCGGGTGCATATAAGAGGACTGCCTTGATATGTTATTTCGTAAGGTCTATACATTTCTATCTTACAAATTTGATCACAACCGCCTATTATGTTCATCTCTACAATACATGTTGGAACTACGAAATTAGGTTTACAAGTGTGCACCAATCCTCTCCCATGAGTAATTGGAGGTATGGATTGCTCTTGCGACGGGTCCATTGTGTACTTGTCTCTATGACTACTGCATGCCCACCAAGGTATGGTAATATACTTGCTGAAATAAGCACTCTATTCTTTCCTAAAAGCATATATGTAATCATGGTTTACTATTATGTGAATAAACCTATGAAAAATAGATATGCGGTTTGACTTAGTGCATCTGATTTTTAAATGCAGCGAAATTTGTGTGACTTGGTTTCAGCTTCAGGAGATAAATGTATGTAGATCATCATCAATTGGGTTCTAAAATAATTATCATGTTCGAGAAAGGTGTTGCAGATGTACCCCCAAGGTAACAAGTGGTTGTCCATCCTTGTTAGAGTATTTAGGTCTATCCAAAGATCAATCACATGTTAAATCTGCGGAGGGCTTGCTGGTAATAGGTTAAATGATTTCTTCATTATTTTTTCAAGGAGTACCTTTATCGTGGAAAATACTCCTAGGGATTGGTGTTCTATACCACATAGGCTATTCGCTGGTTCAAACAAGTAGTTTCTGGCTGTTCTGAAAAACAATCGTTCATAATTTTCGACTGGAAAAACCTGCTGGGATCTACTGTACTAATACGTTTGTTTTGTTTTCCTATGCAGTGGTAATAATTTGATTGATTTTTCATTGTTTAGTGTCTATGAAACTTATTGATGGTTTTTTCCTTCCCTCACGCAGGGCTGCTTCACCCGAGGAAACATTCAGATTTTCTGATACTAACTATACTTACAAACAAAAACATACCAGCTTACACGTTTCGAATGGTTGCAAGGCGGTGGTTGAGAACTGCTGCTGGAGCGGGGTATGTAGTTCATTTCTCTTTATTCCATATCTCTTTGGTGATTTATTCACCAGCAAATTTCTATTTCAATGTTGTATGGAGTAATATCTTTTCAAAGCCTATATTTATGAACCATGAGGTTTGGCTAAACTCTTGCTCTGTCAAAGAAAGATAGTTTTCTTCACTCCGTTGCTCACTACATACATATTGAATTACATAACTAGAGGCATGTGTATTTATGAGTAGACGGTTACATCTGACTACACTCAGACATAGTTTTTTTTAATGTAATTTGTACCATTGACAATATTCTAAAACTAAAAATTCTCTAGTACTTAGCGGCCTTTTCTTTGCCTCTGGAAGTGGTCCATCTTTAACAATGTATTGTTGTTTCAATTAAATGTGATTGTTTCCAATTTAATAATGTGACAGTCCAGCGGCCTAGCCGGTGTAGAGTAGAGAGGCGAACAAAGAGCCACAAAGGAGCCAAGATGTCTAGCGAGGGGGTCCTCACTCCGAGGGCACGGTAACCACAGGCGATGCACTACCACGGGCTGGTAGGCAACCCTAGGTGTCACACTTACTTCGTGATGACATGCACGGCTCCTCTGATGACCATCACAAACTGCGTGTTGGGCCGTCTGTGGCGTGTGGTAACATGGTCGACAAGCAGGATGCGAGAACGTAAGAGATGGCAGTGCAAACCTGGCGGTGGCCTCAAGCAACCCTACTACCAGGTGTGAGCCCACCTCCGGTGAGAGCTTCTCAACTCCTATGCCCCAAATACAATTATCTAGCCTTTATTTATGTGAGCACACTTAAAAAAATGCTTGAGATCAAATTTACATGATTGTGTAAGATGTGTCGCTGTTACTTGGACATGGTGTGTTTAGTCTCAATCTGATTACCATGACCAAGTGTACAGAATAGTCTGAATTTGTATCTCAAACTACTACTGCACTTTGCTTGTTAGAGACCTTTTCTGAACCATGTATACTCCATATTGTCTTCATATTTTATCACTTGTGTATCTGTATAATTTTGGATTTCTCAGTGGATTCTATTGATTTCCCAGTCCGTATGCTTCTTAAAATAACAAGACATAATATTGATTTACTTTGGTCATAATGATGTTTCTGGCCCGCCTTTTTTGTGATATTGGGCAAGACTCTGCGCCCAGGTCACATCTATCAGCAGTCCAATCTTAGACAGTCTTGCATTTAATCACAAAAGAGTAATAATTTGTTGTCCTAGACCATAAACGAATCTCTTTGCACTACGCGTTCAACAGATAGTACTTCTTAAACAAAGATAATTTGGCCAAGAGTTTTCAGTACACATATGCTAATAAAACTTCACAATATAGTATTTTAGAAGGGGGATTGTTTTCCTATGTGTAAAGCAACCATAGAGTACAAACCTCTATCTAGAAAACATGAAAATTAAGGACGCCATGTTTAAAACATAACTGAATGGTTCTATGAGCAAGAATCCTTTATCTGCTTTTCTTGAAACTAACATATATTATTTCCCATGAAATTCTCTTCAAACTTTTGAGCGTCACTTATGAAGTTGATAATGTTTGAAATATGATGAGAAAACATGTGTTTTTTGGCCTAATTATTTTACCTGAAGTTTTGTTGTATTGTCGGGTCAAAATGTATAGTTCTCTATTTGCAGTATCTTCAAGGGAGCAAGGTTTTGATACTTATTTTGAACTGAGATGCAAATCTCCATGTACTACCAAACTGATTTTGGGAACATTGGCTTTTAGTAGCAATTTGTATTTCTTTCTCTACAACGTGTTTTCATGGTTGATGCCAATTTTCTCTTTTAGGGGCTTGTGAACATTCTCAAGTATATGGGTGGAAAAACTTTAAGGTTGATTACCGTTGATGACATAAAGAATTGTGTATCTATTTTGAGCTTAATCTTCAATTAATGATCAATATGAATGCTACATGTGACGAGCCTTATGACACATCTAATGAACTTAGACAAGCATTTAAATGGACCTCATAATTTCTTGTCAAATTCTGTGCAATGTGCATATACTTTTCTGTAGCATCTATATCTATGCAGATTACAATACAAGGTGCAGATAAACTGCGTGTAGCATCTTCACTGACATATGCCAACAATGGTTCCTCGAAGATGGACATGCCTCTTGCTGCACGGCTCGTTGAACCCATTATACTAAGAAGTACATATTGTGTTTTATCGGTTCAATACTTTCATTTTGTTCTTGCAGTACAAGTTTTTTTGTAGGATCTATGGCTCATTGTTAAGGTATAGGTGTGTAGCTAAAGAGACCTACCTGGTTTCATTTTGTTATTATAGTACAAGTTTGTTTGGGAAATTACTTAATAGTCGATAAGGTGGATGTAATAGGTTTTGTGAAAGTAGTGCAAAACATTCTTCTCCAAACATTATTCAATAACAACATGTATGGATATTACACAAACATCAGTGCTTTATGTAATAACACATAATATGTGTTCCGCGCTGCCACTTTACTTATCACTGCTCTTTGATATTTTTTAT
The DNA here is from genome assembly GCA_910589775.1 of Avena eriantha. Taxonomy (NCBI): domain Eukaryota; kingdom Viridiplantae; phylum Streptophyta; class Magnoliopsida; order Poales; family Poaceae; genus Avena; species Avena eriantha. Next base: position 544,069,882 of record OU342743.1, read on the forward strand.
TTTTGATCTTCGATGGTCCTACCATTTGAATATTAGGATAATATGTATCCGTTGCAACGCACGGACACCTTACTAGTTAAATGATAAGAGAGCGCTTTGTGGTACTGCCTCCGGTTCAGTTTATTAGGCACACACGTAGTTCAAGAATAACTTTGACCATTAATTTTGGTCAACAAATTTTACATAATATGTCTAAAAAGTTATACCATTGGATTCATATTCAAAAGTAGTTTCCAATAGTATATTTTTTGGAACAGATATTTCACATTTTATTGGTCAAAATTGATGGTCAAAGATTTTCTTAAACTGCGTGCATACTAATAAACCGGACCGAAGGAAGTAACTAGCTATGATAAAATGAGTCTACATTGTAATAAATGAGACTTTGCATTATACCACACCTATGTTATTTTCCACTATGAAAGTAGTAACTTAAACTAGTATATGTAACTTAGACTAGTAGTATATGTTATTTGCATGGTACCAGCCTTAGGCCTTTGACAATGGGAGTATCTTAGTGCGACATCCTAAACAAAATATTTATGTGGCATGTCAATTAAGGAAGAGAGAGGGTGTTGTTGTATCTTAGGCTTTTCACAATGGGTATCTCTTAGCACTATATCCTAGGTAGTTTGCTTATGTGGCATATCACTTGTTGAAGAAAAAGAGCGTTATTGTATCTTAGCTAAGATACAGCCCTTGCACGATATCATAGGCAAAAAATGGCTAATCCAATCATACTAATGCATGAGATTAAAATCATTAAATGCAACTCTCCTAAGAAACACCAACTAAGAAACACTCCATTGCCATAGTTGTTTCTTAAGTTTTAATTGCTACTATGAAAAAGTGCTAAGATACACCCCATTGTGAAAGGCCCTAGCTAAGATACATCCTTTGCATGTAATCATAGGCAAAAAGAGTTGATAACCCAATAAGGCCTTTGACAATGGGAGTATCTTAGCGTGACATCCTAAACAAAATAGTTATGTGGCATGTCAATTAAGGAAGAGAGAGGGTGTTGTTGTATCTTAGAGCAAGTACAATAAGTCCTAGTCAGCTGACTATATGGATTAAAATACCATTTCCTTGCCTAGTTGGAAGAGAGAGAAGAGGAGAGAGAAGAAGAGTGGGCTCTTATGCAAGAGCCAGCTCTAGCACGTGCTCCTAGGCACTTTGAGAGAGTGAAAGGTGGGTCATGTAGTGCTAAAGTAGTATATTTTTTGTAGCTTATTATTGTACATGCTAGCTCTAAGTTGGCTATAGATGATATGGCACTTGGCTTATAGCCAGCAGCTGGCTAAACTATTGTCCTTGCTCTTAGGCTTTTCACAATGGGTATCTCTTAGCACTATATCCTAGGTAATTTGCTTATGTGGCATACCACTTATTGAAGAAAAGAGGGTTATTGTATCTTAGCTAAGATACAGCCCTTGCACGATATCATAGGCAAAAAATGGCTAATCCAATCATACTCATGCATGAGATTAAAATCATTAAATGCAACTCTCCTAAGAAACACCAACTAAGAAACACTCCATTGCCATAGTTGTTTCTTAAGTTTTAATTGCTACTATGAAAAAATGCTAAGATACACCCCATTGTGAAAGGCCCTAGCTAAGATACATCCTTTGCACGTAATCATAGGCAAAAAGAGTTGATAACCTAATAAAATACATGCATGAGAGCAAAAACATTAAATTAAGATACAACATTTAAGATACAATGCATTAGAGAGGTTCTCTCTTAGGTATTTATAAATCCTATGGTAACGTGCTAAGATACACCCCATTGTGAAAGGGCTTAGAGCATCCAGCCATGCGCCGCAAATTGAAAACCGAATTGGTCAACTTGGGGCGGCCCGCCGCCGTGGTGTCCAGTTCTATCAGTGTCGTGGGTCCAGCCGGTGAGCATTTCTCCGGTCAAATTTTGCCACTCCCCTCAATTGGGTTTGGGATTTGCGTGTGCATGGCCACAGAGGCATTTTCCCAGTTTTGACGCCATTTTCATAATTTTTAACCTTAAAGAGGACCATTTTCAAAGAACAAAGCAATTAACACAAAGTTCGTACATAATACAAAGTCGTCCACACAAGAATTATCGCAATACAAATAGTTGGACATATTGAATATTCCAACACACAAACAATAAAACTACAGCTAGACTACATGTGTCCACATGTGCCTGACGAGATCTGTTTGAAGTGCATTGTGGGTTGCTCGATCACGAATTTCATGGTGGGTATGGAGGAACTATTGGAATGTTGTCGGTCTAGGCTAGGATTCAACCAACTCTCCATGGAACTCCCAATCTAGATCAAAAAGTATATCATCGTGCTCATCTTCCACAATCATATTCTGCATGATCATGCAAGCAGTCATCACCTCATTCATCGTCTTCCTACTCCATGTCTTTGCAAGGTACCGAACAATGGCCCAACGAGCCTGCAACACTCCAAATGCTCGCTCCACGTCCTTCCTACATGTCTCATGTTCTTTGGCAAACCTGCGCTCAGCCTCCAACAAGGGTCTGCGGATTTTCTTCACAAATGTGGACCACTCAAGATAGATACCATTGGCTAGATAGTATCACTTGTTGTAGTTGTGTTGTTTACTACAAAGTGGACCTCGGGAGCATTGCCTTCTGCAAGCCTAGAAAACACCGAAGAGTGATGCAGCACATTAATATCGTTGGTAGAACCAACCGTGCCAAAAAAGTGTGTTAAATCTAAAGATCCTGGGATGCAACTGCTTAAAGTATGATTGTGCACCCGGTAGAATGACCTTTGAATTATTGCTGCCAACCAACTAGACAATTCTTCTACTCTAGTGCATGCAATCTATGCTACCAAGCATGCTAGAAATCCTCTTTCCTCGTTGATAGACAAGAGCCAGGCAGTGTCCGCCATTGTTGGCTGCCTCAAGTACACATGGCCAAACATGACAACAACTACGCGGCAAAATCTATACATGGACTCGAGGGCAGTGGCATCACTCATGCGCATGTACTCGTCAATGAGATCACCGGAAACTCCACATGCTAGCATCTTAATTGCAGTTGTGCATTTTTGGTAGGAAGTAAAGCCAAGCTTACTAGTGGCATCTTTCTTCAACTTGAAATAGTCATCATGATGCCCCACTCTTTGAAGGATCCTCATGAAGACTTGCCTCCTCATTCGGACCCGCCTACAAAACTGAGTCGGAGTGACAACGCATTGGTTCGGTGTAAGTAGTCGTTGTACAAGTGGACATGGCTGGCATCCCATCTCCAGTCCAACACGGGCGCATGACCCTTCAAGGAGCCCCTATACTATGGCATCGCATCATCTTGGAGCTTCCCAATGGCTGTGGCTATGGCCATGATGATCTCGGTATCATCATCGGAGGAATCATCCGATGTATCAATGAAATGCTTGTAAAAGAACTCATCCGAGCTATCCATGGTCACAACCAGGATCATCTACAATGTTGCCGGTTTGCTTTAAAAAGTTGGTTGACAAACATATCAAGTGAAATGGAAATGGACGTCGCCTAGAGGGGGGTGAATAGGCATTTTAAAATTATTACAATTTAGGCTCTAGTAAGTGCGCAATAAAACTTAACGTTTAATTTATCAAGCCAAAACCTATATCCACTAGGTTCAACTAAGTGCACCAACAACCTATGCTAAGCAAGACAAGCAACAGGGTGATAGCAAGATATAATACTTCAAGGACGATGGCTATCATAATGTAAATTGCATAAGTAAAGGGCTCGATAGAGAGATAACCGATGGATGCGGAGACGATGATTTGTTTCCCAAAGTTCATTTCCAAAGAAGTTGTCATGGTATTGCCGACGAGTACGCCATGAAGGGGTCCTCATAGTGTGTGTTTAGAGACGTGGGGTAAGGCGGAGAGTTGGCGGGTACGAGGTAACACAACTTATCCAGGTTCAAGTCCCACAACGGTGGTAGAACTCTACTCCTGCTATAAATCACTATAATGGCAATACGCCGAGTTACAGAGATAGGTTCGTTGTGCGAGGTGTTGCGTGTTGTACGCAATAATCTATTGTATTCTCTGATGTTGTTGTTGTTCCCTAAAGGCTCCCGTAGGCCGGCTTATAAAGGCTCCAAGACCTAGGGTTTACAGGGAAAGGTCCTTGCCGGACAAGGTAAAGAGTCCTACACCTACACGAACTAGTCTTCCATGTCTTGTGCTCCAAGGCTCCAAGTATGTCGGTCACTCCTGCGTAGCCTTCCTTTATCCGGCATGGGCCTCCCTTCTGGATCCGTCTAACTAGGCCGCCCAGTAGGCCATAGGCCTTGCTACCAACTATGGATCACCCGGGTTAGGTGGATTGGTGACATGCTATGAGGATACCCATATAGCATATCCCCAACAGTAGCCCCCGGAGGACTTTTAAATCTTGTGTCGTCTTCCTCGTTGATCTCTGAATGTCCCATCTAAGTGGTGCCAGCAATTCGCCAAGCAATATCTCAAAGGTCTCCCAAAGAACCCTGCAATCCTCTCCGACTTCGCAATGTAGTCGGAGATTCCTTGAGTCTTCGTTTCCAGAGTCGGGTAATCTCCGCCTTCGATGGAATCTTAGTATGTGACCCTTCACTGCAACTGTCAGGAGGATGATGTAGGGTATAGCCTACGGTACCTCAAAACTCACAGAAACAGAGAATTAATCATCAACTATTTTCACGCGCGCGAAATCCGAAACGGCGGAGCGGCAAAGACGGAGGACGTGGCCCAATTACCGTGCATGTTCACTTCCACGTCGGCAACATTCCTTCCATTAGATCTCTTTGCACGAGTCTTGATGCGGGGTCTATATATTTTCATCGCAGTCAATCTATTTTTCCTTTACCCGCATTCGCTTTCCCGTCTTCATCTTCCTCCAGCCGTGCAACCATTCGAGATCTTCTACGAAAACTCTAAACAGAGCCCTTCTCTTCTCCACCTTCCCCATGTCGTAATGGCATCCAACAGCTCTGTCCCTTCCATGGTGGCGGTTCCTGAGGCTACACTAGAGCCATCCCAAGGACTTTCCATCCTGCCGGAGGGGGTGGTCGTTCCTGTCTCCGCCGTGGTGGAAGCCACCGGTGATGACCAAGAACGAGCGGCGCCCGAAGCTGCTGAAGAAAAAAAAGACTCCCACAAGGGGGTGTGGCGAGGCTCTGATCTCTCCGCTGAGGATCTATAGGAACTGGTCACCGAGGGGTATCTCCCCACGGCGAAGGAGTTGGTCTGGCGGGCAGTGCCGGCCGGCGAGGTGATCCCTTCTCCCCAAGCCAGAGAGAAGGTGTACCTCAAGTCTCAACTGGTGCGTGGTGTAAGCCTACCAGTCTCCGACTTCTTCTTGGATGTCCTCCAGCACTTCCGGGTACTCCCCCACAATCTCTCTCCCAACAGCATTCTAGTCCCTAGCAACTTCGTAGCTCTGTGCGAAGGATATCTAGGAATCAAGCCTAGATTAGATCTGTTTGTATACTTTTTTACCGTCAAGAGAGTCTGTAGAGTCCAAGGACGAATTGCGGATCTGTGGAACCATTAGCTTCAAGATCCGGCCTAGCCGACGCTTCCCCAACAGAGTAGGGCATGAGTCATGCAAGAACTGGCAGCGCACGTATTTCTACATCCTAAATATCCTTTTGCCTGACTGCCTTGAGACTTATCCTGACTTTGTCGATGGAGCCGCCGCCGAGGTGCCTGCATGGCGGACCCCAGCCTCTCTTCCCTCCGACGATGAAGCCAACCACGCCGTAAGGCGGATTGAATGGCTCGTAGATCGAGGTCTGACGGGCTTGGACCTTGCCATGTGCTGGTTCATCAGGCGGATCCAGCCTCTGCAGCACTACGCTGAGTTGATGTGTAAATACACTCAAGACAGGAGGGATCCCATGCGAATTTTGCGGGATAACTTCTCTACTGACTCCATCACACTCCGACTTGAAGACATCGTCAAGCTGAAGGACAAGAAGCGTGACTTCAAGATCACCTTTAACATGTTCGATTGCGGCAAATTCCCAGAGGTAGCTTCTGTTTCCTTTGTTGCTCGTTATATGCTCTAAGGTTTTTCCGACTTGAAGTTTTCAATCTAACACTCCTCTGTATCCCAGCTGGCGACCTTGGTGGTGGATCAAAGGGCCCCCTAGGTCTATGATCCTGAGCTAAGGGATATCCAGGTGGTGTCCGACGACGATGCCCCCAAGGATCAACTAGCTCCGGTAGCGCGAAAGCGGAAGAGGTACACCTATAACGCTGCTGCCGAGGCCAAGAAGAAGAAATCGGAGAGTGGAGTCTCCAAACGTTCCACTGCCGCCTTAGAGGCGGAGAAGAATAAGAAGTCCACCGGCATTCCCCTCACCAAGGCTCCTGCTGTGGAGTAAGTATTTTCATTCTCTGACTTGTGCTTTTTAGCCCATACCTTTTTCAACTCTTATACTTATACTTTGTACATTTCAGGAGGAAAGCCGGTGTTAGTTTGAAGCGATCCTCCAAAGATGTTGGAGGGTCAAAAAACATTCATGATATGCTGACCAGGGATTTGTCCGCCAAGTCCTCTCCTGCTACCGCTCCCCCTACTCCTGCTGCCAAGCCTTCTGTGGCCCTGTTGGGCCTTCATCTCTCGTCATCCCTAAGATCTCCGCCATGGAGACAAATGTCAATCCAATCCTTGATATCTCAGGCTCTGTCGAGGCAGATGTTGCTCCCAGCGGCCAGACGACGCAGGAGAGATCCTCCTCTAAAGTGGCTGAAGCTCCAGCTAAGGATGCCACCGAGAAAGGGAAGGAAGTGGTGGAAGAGGTGGCGCGGAAGCGATGATCGAGGCGGGAGCCTCCGAGCCATCATCTGCTTTGAAGGTGCAGAAGGTAGCTAGGGCTTCATCCATGCCTCCGGCTTCAACCTCTCCATTGGTTGCGACTCCTCCGACGTTGAGCCTGGATGACCTCATCATGCAGGCCAATGCAATCTACAAGAATGCCCGGACTTTCCATGATTCTTATGCCCATCTGGCCAACTCCGCACAACCGTCTAGGGTTCCAAGAACCCAAGAGAAACAATCCCAAGAGCTTGAACTCGCTGAATCTCCGAGGAGAACTCAAACCTATGCACCAAATGCAAGAGGCAAGTTCTTCTCTCTCAAATTCCACCAAAGCTACAAAAGCTATTGGGGGAATAAGAGAGGAAGAACACAAGAGGAGAACACAAAACTCTCCAAGATCTAGATCCCAAGGATTCCTTCACAAAGAAGATATTTGGTTTGGTAGGGGTTGTAGATCTAGATCTCCTCTCCCAAATCCCTCCAAAAGATGCAAGAATCATAGGAGGGGGAAGTGGAGAGGGCAAGCTCTTCAAGGTCAACAATGGAGGAGAGAGAGAGAGAGTGAAAAACACACCAAAAGAGCTAACCCTACAAAGGGGATGACGAGCCCCTTTTAAAGGGCTCCCGATCTGCCCGTTAAGCACAGAATCATGGTGGCACCCAGCCAATGGTCCAAAGCAAGGATGCGAATGAACACAAAAATGATCCTGGCCGGTACTACCGACGTCCACCAGAACTTTCGGTAGGGACGGTACTACCGCCTGAAATACCGACTGAAGTACCGTCAAATAGCACACACCAAGACAAAGAGAGTAATGAACCAAAATCGGGTTTACCGGATGTTGGGCCAGAATTAACACCGGTACTACCAGCGGCAAATTCCCTAGCGATACTACCGGTGGACGACTGGAACTTCCGGTCAGGCAAAAACTCCAGAACCAAAACTGCCACAACTTTTGCATCCGAACTCCAAACGAGATGAAACCAGTTTTGTTGGAAAGATAACGACGTGTAGAATCCAAAAAAAATATTGGGTATCACCAAGGGAGAAAATACCATGAATATATATGTGAGATACCTCCCAAGGTGTGGATCCAGAAAACCCGCAAGATCAAAAACGCAATAAGATATGCAAGGGAAATCCGTTTTTGACAAACTAGAGCTTGTTATGAAGATAACCACAAACTCTAGATCCTCACATGGACAAAAACCAAACAACAACCAAGGAAGATGATGCTATGTATGCAAAAGTTTGAGCTCTCTCCGAAGGATACGAACGAGTCACCCACTCGAGAGCCCCTCTTGATAGTACGGCTATCTATCCTAAACCCGGTCTCCCAACACTATAAGAGACCGGTAAAATAGAAACCCTATCAAGATCATACCTTTGCCTTGAGCATCCCACTTGAGCTTGATGTAGACGATCTTGTCACCTTCAAGATGGAACACCTTTCTTGATCGCTCTTGCTTGATGAAGACTTGCAAATAGCTTCCCCATACTCCATGGGAAAACCTCTTCTTTGAACTTGTCTTCATCACTCCATGAACACCGAGGATGGAAAGCTTCAAGCATGAGATCTTCTAGAGATGGCGCACCTTGAGCTTCCACTTCATTTCTTGATGATGTATTGAAGATGGCCATAAGGAACTCCATATCCTTCTTCTTCTTCTTCAGGACATACTTGATCTTGTTGTTCTTCTTCTTCAACAAGATTACAATAGGCACAAAGACCTTGGACATTGCTTCTTCTTCATCATCCTTGAAACCAACACATGGTCCAAGTGATGCCAATGGACAAACCTACAAGTGAAAATCAATTTGCACATTAGTCCATAGAGATTGTCATTAATTACCAAAACCACACATGGGGGCATAGATGCCCTTTCACCAAGCATGCGTGTGGCGGCGGTTCGGGAGGATGAGCCTCTAGGCGTTCCTTTGACGGGGTGGCGGCGAGGAGGAGCAGCAGCTAGGCCTGGGAGGGGAGGGCCACCCTCCTCCAGGGTGGTTGTGGCAAAGCCCAACCAAATTTAGTCCCAAAACACCGATGAGAGAAGGGATCCAGGTCAAATGGCATCGGTCGGCGGCAACAGGAGGGAGGGGTGGCCCGAAACTGGTGCGAGAGGTGGCAGCGGCCAGTGGCGGCATGAGGGAGGGGTCTGACTAGGGGTTGGATGCGGGGAGGAGTGGCGAGTTGACGCTGATGAACAGGCCAGGGAGGACAAAATGTGGACACGAATCGGTTCATCGCGGACATGAGCGAGCGCAAACGCGCCCCATAATTGGGCCGCAAATGTGCTAGTCTGAGGCATGCGGTCCGTTTGTGCCTCCTCCCCCATTGGAATCTCTTTTTTAGGTCACACTATTTGCGGGCATCAAAACGGACATGAACAGTGCATATGCGGCCCGTCGTTGGGGATGCTCTTAGAGCGTATCCACCGACGCCCCTAGAGACGACCGACAAGCCTTGGGACGGAGGTTTAGGATGGTCCTTGATAGCTTGCAAGAGCACATGTTTGTTAGAGCATGTTTTCATGGAAGTATTAATTCTAGTTTTTATATCGACCCTAACAAGGAGCTTACGAAAGTGTTTATCTGAGGTGCTTCTGTCGCACCCAAGGTGTCATGTTGTCTTGAATGTATTGACTACACGTGTTGAGAGTGTAAATGGGTGAGTGAATAAGAGAGTAGATTTAAGTACTGAATGTAACGGAAAGTAAATAACATAAAAGTAAAAGTAATGATGTTGTTAGAGATTCCTACACATGAGAAGTTAGGCGTAGAGAGAAACGGTTCATGGTGATAGTGAATGTGCCAGGTGGATAAAGTGGAATAAGTGATTGTGATACCTCTTATTCATATATGAGTAGGCAAGCAACCCATATACCGATCAGGAGTCCTCTTGGTAGATTCTTCCTAATCCCAATGATCCATCTGTCTATTACCACAGCAATGGTCAGCACATCAATTAAGGTCTTTCGACTAGATCAAGGCTTTAAACTTGATGGCTCCTTGTTATCCTCGAGTTATACTAGTTCCTCTTTGATAGCGGTTGTGTCACTCGGGGGGTAGCTGATTCACTAGTAAACAAGTTCATAGCTATGAGATGTCAGGTTCATGTTATCTGGGCCCTTAAATTGGACAACAAGCATTAGGAAAACATAGATAGTCATACTCACAATATAACAATCACGACAACAATCACAAATAGATGGAAATATAGGAGGCACAACACATCTCACCAATCCCCTATATCTCCCATGCCTATGAGGATTTACTCAAACATGAGAGAAAGATATATCAAAGGCTTAATCATATTGCAAATAGAAATCATCTCAACTTTACCGTAGCAAGCCACGATACAGTTGGAGATCAAATCAAGTACAAACAAAAGTTGAATAGACATTCAAACCCTAATCTTACAAGTATGAATCTCTCTCTCTCAGTACAAGTGGGAATGAAGGTGGAGTTGATGATCAAGAGGTCGGGGATCATCGAAGGATGAGGTGGTGCTCTTCTCCTTCTTCGAATCTGATCTCCTCCCTTCTGGTACTGTCTGTGGTAGTTGTCTTCGTATTTCATCCTCCTCTCCTTCACAAAAGTTGCTTGTATTGATATAATGGAGGCGAAGGAGAGTAGTATGGGCAGGTCATACAGGCAGCCTCCGACCGTACCAGTTGCCGTTAAGGGCACTAGATGCCTCGAATGAAAGAGTCTTCAATTGGGGATTGTTCATTTAGGTGTAATTAGCCCATAAATGCTCTCAGATTTTCTAGAAGTGTTCAATACCTGAAAACCAATACAAGAAAACAAGGTTTCGCTAACTCGCAATGTTAACATTAGTTCAAAGATCAAAATTAACAAAACCTGGTGAAAACCAATGGAAAATCCTTGATAAAAAGTGTCAAATTTGGAGCTATTAACTTCCCCAAGCTTAGTTATTACTCACCCTCGAGTGACAAAGCTATAAAGAATAATAGCAAGAAATGAATTCAAGCGAGGAAACTCACAAGTTCAAGGTTCTACCATATTCCATCGTTACAAATCCTGCAACCTTAAATGTGAGCATAGTATATATGAACAATTGGATTTAGGTTCGCTTCCTAACCGCATATAACCCGCTAGCTAATAATTGTTAAAGTCAAAAGAGACTGTCAAAATTTTGGTTAGGCTTGCGAATCAATTCTTTCAGCTCCCCTCTTTTATGAGAGTAAAATCATTTTAAGCAAGGATGCTTCAGTTAAATTAGGGGTGCACTAGTAGAAGTCAAAAGAAGGATAAACTTAGAGTCTTTCATTAACACCCACTTCAAAATTTGTGGCCTTCCAAGACCCCATCCTTTCCTTGTTTTTCAAGAACTTTAATCTGTTAAGTGGTGAGGTGATGCCAAGACTTTCATAAAAATCAAACAATTTCACCTCATATCTTGATGGTAGTTTCTTTTGATCAAGTACTTGGGCTCATGTAATTAAAAATTTGCACACCGCAACAATGCTACAAATGTCTACCCAACTCGTAGCCAAAATCTGAGATAAACTCAAGATCGTTTATAGGCCATAGGAGTTGTTAGTTCCATGAAGTTTGGGTAGTCTTTGTAATTCTCTTCAATAAAAATATTTATTTTCAACTAAGCAAGACAAGTTTGGCATCTCCCTCAACCACCGCAAATATCCATTCCTTCAAACACTTCTTTTTCAAAAGGTGTTATGAAGTCAAACCATTAAGATGTGGGGTTGAGTGCTACTAAGATTAAGCCCCTAAGACAAAAAACATGGCACTGAAGTTGTTAAGAAGACACTTTCTCTTGTTCTCAAAAGATTGGAATTTAATCCAACGTGGTTGTTTTTGTAACTAAGAATAATTGTCATAAGTCGAAGCCAAAGTAGTGAAATTAGCCTTGAGAGTAAGTCTTAAAAAATAACGAGCTAAGCGTAGAGTGGGACTCAAGTGCAACCGAACAAACATAGTATGTTCATGGATAAACTTACAGAAGGAGGGGAAATAGGAATGTGGTACCTCCTCTCGCTTGCTCATTTGTCACTTGAATTGACTCCTCACGTTCTTCTCCATAGCTAAGTCACTTGAAGTGAATCAAAAGGAGAACCGAGAGAGCTTTAAAAGCCAATTCTAATTTTTTGTGTTTTCTTTTTATCAAAGCAAAACTGAAAGTAAACATGCAACTAGAGGAAAATAAATAAAACAACAGAAGAAAGGAAAATATGAATGAAAAAGGAGAGAAAGAGTTTAACCTCCCCAAGCTTAGACTCTTGTCTATCTCGAATCAGTTATCGCCATCATTGAGCGTCGTAAACTGGTATGGCTAGTATGGTAGTGGTTCAAAAACTCGGACATGAAGTAGGTGAAGTCCTGTGTGAGAGGGATGATGTTGGTGTTCACATCATGCAATGTGTTCTCCACATTGCTGATGTGATGCACCACCTGGTCGAAGTCACCTCTTGGGACATAGTCGAATCCCAGTTGAGGTGGAAGCATGTTCTACTGCTGGTGGTACTAGGGAAATGGTTGTTGATGATGATGTTGTTGACCATAATCATCCCAGCCCATGGTGTTCTAGTCCTTCTCATCCTCCTCATGCTTCTGCTGGCTTCCTCCCATACTCTCTCAAGCGGGGTTCCCTCCCGGGGGTAAAATCCTCCCCGATGTAATCATTGCTTGATGGAATTCCTCTTCATTGAGGACCCAATTATGTTTTCTTGGCAAAACAAAATCTTGAACAAATGGAAGCAAAGTTTGGTGGGCATCACCGCTAGGTTGAAAATAAAATCGATAGGCGCAAAGAGAGCATTGAGGCCTATAGACCCCCATGAATTTGGTGCTTGCCATGTGAGCATCATCCAGATACTTACTACCATCCACAACTCTCTCACGAGGCATGACAAACCCACTTGTGTAGGCGATTTGAGTGATCAAACCTCCACAATATATGTCACCCAAGTGAGCCGACCTTTGGTGGTGAAAGTGCTGGATGAGCAAAGCACTCAAGTTTACTTTATGCTCCATCTCTAGATGGAGAGCCATATAAATAACACTTATCTCGAGGTCTACCATTGCCTCGGTATCTCCCTTCCTGAAAATAGAATTAGCCAAGAAGGTGGCGAAGTATCGGATACTAGGATTTTGGATGGTGGTGCTCTTCTTACGCAAATAATTAGTATTCCTGAAAACAGAAATCTGCTCCCAAGCAGTTGCCTCTACAAGGACTTCATCAGTGGTATCGAGCTCTCCCTCATAGGAGTACCCGAAGCAATCCTAAAATTGGTAAAAATTGAGGTTCCGTGGTTGCCCGTTGAGCACGAAACTTACAATGCAATGACATTGTTGAATCTCGAGGTCATCATGGAAAGACGAAAGAAATTCATGCGTGGCGCGCTCGTAGGTGTCGGGGAGAGAATGGCAAAGGCCACCATGCTAGCATTCACAGTCATCATGTCGAAGTCCTCCTTCAGACCATGGCGAGAGAGGAAGTCATGGCACGCCCACTTGGTAGGCAACACCTTGCGTTCACTCACCCTCTTAGTCCACGTACATGCAAGGTGCTTACATGAGTGCTTAGCAAAATAAACCAAGCAGTTTGTTTAGCACCAGTGCTTCTTTGTATAGGAGAGGTGCCTAGTTAGATATCTACCTACTATAATTAAGCACCAGTGCTTAGTAAAAACTGGTTTATTTCTTTAAGCACCTTTCCTTGTAGATACCCTTATAGTCCTTGTCCCAGGCGGCCTTCAAAGAATACCCCGTCGAAGACCTCTTCTTCGCACCTGTCGCCTTGGATTTTCCTGAGGTTCATGCCGCTCCCGAGCCCTTCCCGGTGCGGAAAATCTTTTCAATATTCATTGTATTGAAAAATTTCAAAGCAAAACTATAGGCATCAGGTTTCTATCATATAACAAATGATTATAGGTAGAAACTACAAATCCTAACATGAGGAATCAATAATAATCTCAAAATATGAAGAACTCATCTAGATAGCCAATGTGAGAGATTCAACCATGGATTTTAGAAAATAAAGCATGGATCGGGTGAGAAACATACCGATGTGAATATTCCCCCACTCAGACGAATGAAATCGGTGAAGAATCAAGAATTCTAGGAGGTTGGGGTTTGAGTTTGAGTTTGAGAATGAAAGAGAGAGAAAATGAGAGTATGAAGATGGTTGGCTAGGCTGGCAGCCAGCCGCCGTCGCTCTTACCAGGCGAGACATAGTCGGTACGGGCGCACGGTATGTGCGATGATCCAGCAGACCACTACATGATGTAGTACACTATAGTCGTTGACATAACACTAATGAAACACCGTTCACTAGTATTACATCCCTCAGAGTGGTACAACAGAAACACAGCAGGTTGATGGCTCAATGCACGACGCCCAGAAAATTGCTTGATGGCGGTGTTGATGTAGAGCTCGTTGGGAACCCCAAGAGGAAGGTATGATGATCACAGCAACAAGTTTCCCTCAGTTATGAAACCAAGGTTTAATCGAACCAGTAGGAGCAAGGAAACACCCCAAAGGTGTTACTATCTGAGCTTTGGCAGGGCGCACTACCGGTGCTAGTAGCAACGTGGAGACCTGCACAACACAACCACAGAACTTTGTCCCCAACTTGCAATGAGGTTGTCAATCTCACCGTGTTTTGCAGAAAACAAAGGATTAAACGTATCGAATGGAAATAAGTAAAAGTTTGCAGAAAGTAAACACAAAGAAGTAAACAGTTGTAGATTGAATGTAAAAGACAAGGACCGGGATCCATAGTTCACTAGAGGTGGCTCTCCTTAGATAGATAACATGCTGGGTGAGCAAATTACAGCGGGGTAATTGACAAACACCGAGAAAGCAATACATGCATATACTAATCATCTTGACTCCTTTGAGACTTGATTGGGCATTACAACATAATACATAGACCGCCATCCAACTGCATCTATGACTAATAATCCACCTTCAGGTTATCATCCGACCCCCTCCAGTATTAAGTTGCAAGCAACAGATTATTGCTTTACGAACTGCGTGTAAAGTAAACAATACGATTGTTCTATGAACCAAGGATTGTTGTTTTCTCCCTAGTAGCAACAACACATCTAGTACCTTAGAGATTTCTGTCACTTCTCCAGATTACCAGAGGCATGAACCCACTATCGAGCATAAATACCAACTCTTGGAGTTGCTAGCAACTACTTGGCCAAGATAGCTACTAACAACGGAAAGCATGCAAGATCTCAAATAACAAAGACATGATAGAATCAATAATCAATCTGAAATAGCATCTCAATATCCATCGGTTCCCCGCAAACACAACATGCAGAATTACAAATAGATGATCATGATCATGAACGGAGCTCACAAGATCTAAACATGAAAGCACAAAGGAGGAGAACTAGCCATCTAGCTACTACATGGATCCGTAGTCCAAGGATGAACTACTCACGCATCACACCGGAGGCTTGCATGGTGATGAAGAAGGCCTCCAGGGTGAATTCCCCTCTCCGGCAGGGTGCCGGGAAGAGCTTCAGATCCCTCCTGATCTAGGGATGGAGATGGCGGCGGCTACAGACTCTTTCGTGGATTTTTGATCGGGCCCTTAGGGTTTTCGTCCCGAGGGTAATATATAGGCGGAAGGAGAGGCCGAGGGTGTACCGGGAGCGGCCACACCATCCCCTGGCGCGGGCCAGGCCTGGCCGCGTGGCCAGGTGGTGTGGTGGATCCCTGGCCCTTCTCTGTCTCGTATTCTGGCAGTTGATCACTTCCGGAAAAATAGGCACTTTGGCTTTTGTCCCGTCCAATTCCGAGAATATTCATTTTTTGACTTTCCTAGTACCAAAAACAGCAGAAAACAGGCAGCTGACACTGTGGCTCTTGTTAATAGGTTAGTCCAAGAAATCATATGAAAAGTACTCCAAAGTTGGAACAAAACACAAGAAAGTGGATAGAACCAAGCATGGAACATCAAAAATTATAGATACATTTGCAATGTATCAACATCCCCAAGATTAACTAATCTCCTGCTCGTCCTCGAGTAGGTAAGTGATAAAAAGAAAGAATAATTTTTGAGATGACATGCACCATCAAAGACTTGATCAAAGTATTTGTAAAACATTCAAAGCTAGGATCATAGTACTCCAATCATAACATGAAACACAAAGTTCTAGCAATAAGACAAAGAAACTATGATGTAACATGAAAAGGCACAAACAAAAGATTCATGAATAACAATGCTTTGCAAGCCATTTGTTTGTTTCACATAAAGAAAACATAGCATAATAGTATTCAGCTTGTCCCTCATAGAGTAGCAAATATAAATGCATAGGACACCTTCAAAGTTCAAAAGAGTGACTAGATACAAATAGTTTAAAACAAGGAATATCAAGGTATGCATCAATCAACTAGTCTTGGGACAATGTACATAGAACTAAGAATGGCCACTATGCTCTCAAAGTAGGTGCATAAAGATAGAAGGTGGAGACTCAATATAGTGGTGGAAGAAAGGCCTTTTGTAAAAGGAAGTAGGGATTCAAGTCTCATAAAGAGCTTCTAAAAATTATGGTACTTATAGCTTTCAGCTCTCATTGCCCCTATCATAAGCATCTTGAAGTGATTAAGGTTAAAGTGAACAAACTATGGTGTACATGCTTGACGAAGTATAAGTCAGAAATCTCATGTCCCTTGTATACGAGGGCCGCTCGTCATGCTACTAAAGTTTAGTCATCGGTAGGTTCTTGTCATTGTAAGTATATGTCTATCATAGAGAACCGCCAACGGGGTACCCCTTGCCCGATGATACGGAAGAATCCCCATATCAAAATGACAAGGCAAGCAGACAACGAGCATCTCACCATTCTTCTTATTTACCATGGGAATATGGTGCTTTTTTCTCTCTTTCCTCTTTTCATAGTATCTCTTTTTTCTTTTCTCTTTTTTCTCAAGATAGGACTCTTTTTTTATAAGAAAAATGCTTCATAGACAGGTCATTATGGTTACGCTGCAGGTTTCCACCATGTCAGCATGGATTAGACCAGCGGCCCAGGCGTTTCTCTAACACATATACATAACTCCGTGGACTTACAAGCTCCCCTTTCATTTCACACCGACGACATCCATATACAAAAGAGCATGATATCAACTAGGTACAAGTACCAAGTGCAATGTTGAATGCGTTCCCCATGAAAGCATGGTTCTGCTAATTCCCAACAAATAAGTGCAAGCATATACAACATAGAAGACACAATGGTTCAAGTTTATTAAGGGAAAGAAAAGTAAAGTGTGCCATCAAGTTCGTGAGAGCTTTAATCACTAGTTTTCTCATAACAAGTTTTATTTGGAAGGTAAACAAAAGCATGAATATACTTGGAATAACATAAGCTAGTAGGTAGGTATGGTGGAATATTTGGAATAACTTGGTTTAGGGAGTTGGATGCATGAGTGGAACTCATACTTGGTTGTGGAGGCTAGCAAAGGACTAGGGGCGACAAACTAAGAGAGCAATAATGGCCATAATCATGCAGAGCGACAAAACATCATTGATCAAAGCATAAAGTGATACTACAAGTTGAAAACTAAGGATCATAAAGGCTATGGTGACTTGAGATAGTCATAACATGGTGTGAGCATGCGCCAAGTCAACCCAAATAAAGCATCAAAGGAGAATACCACTATACTATGCTTTAATATGCTAAAACAACGCATGATTCATCCAAGGCACATGAAGCAATCTCAAGTGTTTATAACAAGTCATGCTACAACAAAGAATACTAAGCATAAAGCCAAAACAATATCAAGCATGGCATGACAAAGCATAGGCCACAGTCAAAAACGAGCTCTTTTTACCACATAAGCATGAACTTTCCTTCTCTTTTCCAAACCAAACCAAACTATTTGCAAACCAATGTATGAAAGAGGGGGTCCAAACAATTTATTCAGAAAACTAAGCAAACCAAGCAAACTAAAAACCAAAACAAAAACAAAAAAGAAGACGCTCCAAGAAAAACACAACTGTGCATGAAACAATAAAAATGAAGCATTTGGAAGAAACCTGGGATATTTATTGATGAAGAAGGGGATGCCTTGGGCATCCCCATGCTTTGACGCTTGTACTTCTTGGATATTTCTTGGGGTGACACGCATGGCATCCCCAAGTTTGAGCTTTATTCCATCCTTCATCTCATTACTCATTCCTTCCATACACCTGAAATTTTTCCTTCATACAAAACTTCACACAATCTCATTAGCAACACTAGTGCACTTAAGATAAATATGTCTTAAGGTTCAGCTCTAACACCGAATAAATTTCCATTAGAACACTAGATACTGTAGCACTTCCCTCAAAAAGCTCAATTCCCCAAAAGAACTCAAAAAGGAACCCACAAGAAGCAAATGCAGAAAATGGCAGAAATCTGTCAAAACAGACCAGCAGGTAAAGACGAATTTTTTCGAAGACCTTCTGTTGCTCAAATCAAAAAGTGTTGAACTAACGAAAGTTAGATAACAACCTGGGTCAGAATCACAAAAAATGAAAGCTCAATCTGACATACAGAGCTCTCTCACGAATTTTTACGGTGAAGTATAGAAATCTGTTTCGGGACAACAACTTTCCCAATCATTACTTCCCTCTCATTAGAGGTTACTCTTGGCACAAAATGCAAATAAAAAGGATAAGGAGAGGTTATTACAGAGGTAATAACTTACAAGACTCATCTAAAACTTTTGGGTTATCTCCCAGTAAGTACTTTTCTTTAACGCCTTTAAGTTAGGCATAAGAAGCAAAGAAAGAATCAAGTGTTCTCAAATGAAGAAGCATTAAAACCAACTTTCTTGCCCTTACCTCTCTTATTTTTATTCTTAACCTTTGGGAAAATGTGATTTTTTGGTGGAGAAGAAAGGTGCATGGTCCCCTTTCCCACATCTATTATTGCTTCAAGGAGTTCTAATAGGGACCTTCCAAGTGTAATTTGTCCTTTTCCTGCACATTCAATAACAAGATAATCAATAGAAATCGTTTTCCCAAGGATCTTTGTAAACACTCCTTCAGCTATTCCAAGAGGTAATATGGTAGTATTATTAGCAAGAGATATTTCTTTTCCTCCCTCAGTGAGCCCCCAAGTATTGAGAGATTTATAAATATCTTTGGGCATAAGACAAAATTCATACATGATATCACAGCGAGCTTGAAAAGTTTCGGTGTTCATCTCAATCTTTACTGTAGGGAACCACTTTGATGGTTCAGAGTTTATTGGAACATAATTGTGATGCTGCCTAAGCATATTATAGCAACTTTCTAAACTAGTAGTGCTAACCTCAAGAGTGTTCAAGCTAGCAAATATTTTTGCGAAAGAAATATCAGTTTGGCTCGGCATGTTGTAAGTGAGGATCAATTTCTTTATAGCATTAATAGCATCATACTCATTACATTGGAGGAAATCTCCTCCCACAACAACATCTAAAGCATATCTATAGCAAAGAGCAATCCCAAGGTAAAAACTGCTAAGGAACAAGCTTTGAGTCATTTTAGGCTCAGTTTTTTCATGTAGATCAGAGGACCAAGCTTCTTTAAAACTTTCCTCAATTCCTTATTTAAAAGTGAAAATCATTTCCACGGGTGACATGGTGATTGGAGCAAGGCTAGACATAGTGGCACTCAAGATAGGAACTAATTTTTTTGTGTTTTTCAAATAAGAAAGCAAACAAGTAAAACTAAGCAAAACAAAAACAACAAAGTAAAGAGATTGGTTATGAGGGACTCTCCTTGTGAAGATGTCCTTGACTCCCCGGCAACGGCGCCAGAAAATCGCTTGATGGCTCAATGCACGACGCCCAGGAAATTGCTTGATGGCGGTGTTGATGTAGAGCTCGTTGGGAACCCCAAGAGGTAGGTATGATGAGCATAGCAGCAAGTTTCCCTCAGTTATGAAACCAAGGTTTAATCGAACCAGTAGGATCAAGGAAACACCCCAAAGGTGTTACTAGCTGAGCTTTGGCAGGGCGCACTACCGGTGCTAGTAGCAACGTGGAGACCTGCACAACACAACCACATAACTTTGTCCCCAACTTGCGATGAGGTTGTCAATCTCACCGTGTTTTGCGGAAAACAAAGGATTAAACGTATCGAATGGAAATAAGTAAAAGTTTGCAGAAAGTAAACACAAAGAAGTAAACAGTTGTAGATTGAATGTAAAAGACAAGGATCGGGATCCATAGTTCACTAGAGGTGGCTCTCCTTAGATAGATAACATGCTGGGTGAACAAATTACAGCGGGGCAATTGACAAACACCGAGAAAGCAATACATGCATATGCTAATCATCTTGACTCCTTTGAGACTTGATTGGGCATTACAACATAATACATAGACCGCCATCCAACTGCATCTATGACTAATAATCCACCTTCAGGTTATCATCCAAGCCCCCTCCAATATTAAGTTGCAAGCAACAAATTATTGCTTTACGAACTGCTTGTAAAGTAAACAATACGATTGTTCTATAAACAAAGGATTGTTGTTTTCTCCCTAGTAGCAACAACACATCTAGTACCCTAGAGATTTCTGTCACTTCTCCAGATTACTAGAGGCATGAACCCACTATCGAGCATAAATACTAACTCTTGGAGTTGCTAGCATCTACTTGGACAAGATAGCTACTAACAACGGAAAGCATGCAAGATCTCAAATAACAAAGACATGATAGAATCAATAATCAATCTGAAATAGCATCTCAATATCCATCGGATCCCCGCAAACACAACATGCAGAATTACAAATAGATGATCTTGATCATGAACGGAGCTCACAAGATCTAAACATGAAAGCACAAAGGAGGAGAACCAGCCATCTAGCCACTACATGGATCCGTAGTCCAAGGATGAACTACTCACGCATCACACCGGAGGCTTGCATGGTGATGAAGAAGGCCTCCAGGGTGAATTCCCCTCTCTGGCAGGGTGCCGGGAAGAGCTTCATATCCCTCCCGATCTAGGGATGGAGATGATGATGGCTACAGACTCTTTCGTGGATTTTTGATCAGGCCCTTAGGGTTTTCGTCCCGAGGGCAATATATAGGCGGAAGGAGAGGCCGAGGGGGTGCCGGGAGCGGCCACACCACCCCCTGGCGCGGGTCAGGCCTGGCCGCGCGGCCAGGTGGTGTGGTGGCTCCCTGGCCCTTCTCTGTCTCGTATTCTGGCACTTGATCACTTCCGGAAAAATAGGCACTTTGGCTTTTGTCCCGTCCAATTCCGAGAATATTCATTTTCTGACTTTCCTAGAACCAAAAACAGCAGAAAACAGGCAGCTGGCACTGTGGCTCTTGTTAATAGGTTAGTCCAAGAAATCATATGAAAAGTACTCCAAAGTTGGAACAAAACACAAGAAAGTGGATAAAACCAAGCATGGAACATCAAAAATTATAGATACATTTGCAATGTATCACAGGTCTAAGACATGACTATAGATTACAACTCGACTCTTTACAAAAGATCTAGAGAACGCTCTAGGTTAGAGAGAGAAGAAATCAACTTCTTACAAAGAAGAACGAGAAATAATAACTCAGAACTATCTAGTGATTAAGACTAACATCTGAACTTATAGGTTTGCAATTGCTGCTAATGCAATGCCCTGCAGAAGTAGGTTTTGTGGCTAGAGAATCTATCCCTAGCTAATCTGGAACTTTGTCTTTACTTCAGTTGGTGTATATGTTGACTGCATTGACTTTATTGAAGAACTTGAGCCATCGATGATAGTTTCTTGAGCAGAAATTGATGTTGACATCGTCTTCAATGGCTTAGAACTAGCAAGGGTTAAGAAGGTATGGTTGAGTATGAGCGTACTCAGAAAGTTCACTAAAAAGGAGTGTATGATGCACTATCTCTACAGCCACAGACCAAAGGTCATAGGCAATGCAGGTTTTCTTAAACATTTCTTCAAAGGTTGCTTTTATTCTAAAAACTATGTCCGACAGCCTTCACAAGTTAACCAGAACCTTCGTGGGGTTCCTTTCTTGCCACGTTCGTAGCTCCTTCCCGGAACAGGGAGTAACATGTCACAGTTCTTACACTCTGCAGAGGTGCATCACTTTTCCCATGAGAGTCCTTAGCCTTGTTGCACATCCGAGTTGCATTCTCGTCCACACTTCCTTGGTGTGGGGCCCAGTCTAAGATCCAAGCCAATCACTACTGCCTTCGCGACCCTGCATGTCCCCTTGGTGTACGCCATGCCCACATCTTGAATTACGGCAATGGTTAGTACATACCATCAGATGCCAGAACTATCATGGGACGTTGAGGGTTCCCACCCTGCATATCCTCTATGAATTACCAATTAATGCACGCTACGAGTGATAATAGCCACGACCTGCGCATCCGGATCCATGCGAGAGGAAGAAGATACAAATGACTTCTCCGTCCCATTCCTAATCTCAGGGTTAACGCATAATACATGGCGCTAGAATCACTAGCGACATTGGTTGATTAAGTCCTAGATACTATGTTCCTTTACCACTAGAACCATATCAATAGATTATTACCACTTGGTAAATAATCCATAATCATATTATTATGAAAATAGTATTTTTTGACCTTTTTGAAATGCAGGTGACAAGGGTTGAACTCATCAATGCCCATTGTTATGGACTTGGGTTTTGGAGATGGAGGGAGCATTGGAGGCATCATTCGGATAGCAAACAAGCACATAGGGACGCAAGGCTTACCTAGGTTCAGGCCTCGTAGAGGTCCCTACTCCTGCTTGTCTGCTCTTGGAATTATCGAGGGAGTCGAAAGTTATAGGGGTGCGCAGATGTAATCTGGCGAGGTTGTGGAAACTAGGGTTGTGATTGTCCTCCTCGCCGCCCCTCCTAGCCTTTATATAGATAGGCTAGGTCTCAGGTAGCAGGTCGAGTCGGTTACAAGTTAGGGTTTGCCCGTTTAAACTTTCTATCTTAGGTTTTGCCTTGTGCCGCAAGCAGTCGGAGTCTCTGTAGGCCACCCGAATCCTGGATTGGGCCTTGGTAATGCCGTGGGCTTCTACCAGATCAGGCCGTATATACCAAACTCGAGTACCTATAAGGTATGCCCACGTCAGTAGCCCCCAAGTGTCCAGTGGAATCGTAGATTCGAGGGGAGACTTTATGAAGTCTTTCGAGTGCGCATCTGAGCATATTTTCGAGTGCTCTATTTTGTGTCATAGGGATCGTTGATATACGTGCCTAATTTATCCGATGTATTAGGATCAGTTAACCGCCTGATTTTCGAGTAGCCCCCGAGTGCCTATTTGAGTTGTAGACTCGAGTGGGGACTATAAGTATTTTACGACTACTGTCATCTTTTGCTTGTTTCAGTCGAATATGCTTTCAGCGCTCCCTATGGGAGTAACCCGGAGTTCATAATCGAATCGTTGATTCGAGTGAAGGGTTTTCATGATGCTTTGGATATCTTCATAATATTCTTCGGGTACGCGACCAGCGCTCCTGTTAGGAGTAGCCCTTGAGTGCTTGGTTGAGTCGAAGACTCGAGTAAGGACTGGAGTAGTCAAAATGTTCTCCTACTGGAGTTGATGACATCAGTGCTGACGATGAGGTGACCTCGGTTGCCCACGTGAGCGGTTTTAACGGGGCATGACGAGTAGTGGATCCCACTTTCTGACTTGGACTTGACCGGGCGTGCGTAATCTTCTGTTTTAACTGTGTCTCCTCGATTTCCGCACGTAATGGGAGTAGTGGAGGACGGTTCATGGTTTACCCTTGCCACGCGTTAATGTGGATGTACGCCACGTGTCTAGTAGATTTTATTCTGGCCATTGGATGACATCTGCTAGGAGGTTAAGTAGGGGCACGCCATGCGATAATGTCCCCACATCTCTCTTCTTGCTTGCGCTCCTCCGCCATTGCTGTTCTTGCTTCTCCTTTGCACACATATCCTCCGTGGCACTGGACCAACTCCGCGTCTTCCCCAGCTACTTCCTGCGTCTCATCACCAGCGCAACATGGGCAAGAAGAAAGGAGGCGCCACCACTGGATCTGTGGCTACCGTTGTCGCCGTCAAGAAGAAGGGAGGCGCCACCACCATAGGCACCAGCGCTGCTGGCGCTGGGAAGAAAAAGGGCGCGGGGACTCACGTCACCAACAGGTCGTGGCGCCAGTCCGTCATCAAGCCATCAGAGCTGTTCACCCAGCGCCAGGACGGGGCGCTTTCCATCGCGGAGGACGACTCGCGTGTTCCCGACGACAAGGTAATCCCCAATCCTTCGGCGGGTTTTGGAGTGATGTTCCTCGCGTTCATCATTCGCGGTCTTTCTCTCCCCCTGCATCCATTTGTTAGGGGTCTCCTTAACTTCTATGGGATCTAGCGCCATCAGCTGACCCCCAATTCTATCCTCCACATTGCTTGCTTCATCACCCTTTGAGAGTGCTGGCTGGGAATCGAGCCGCACTTCGGCCTCTTCAAGAATCTCTTCAATCTCAAACATCAATCGACACCGGGTTCAGTAGTCTACGACATAGGAGGCTGCGGTATCCACGTCGATTCCAATGTCACCTACTTCAACATCAAGCTCACTGCGTCTGTCCAAGGTTGGCGGGAGAAGTGGTTCTACATCCACGACTAGATAGCGGATGGAGAGCACTAAAAACTCGCACCCTTCGATCTGGTGGTGCCCTGCAAGCGAAGGAGGTCGTGGAAGAACGTTGTGATGCCCGCCAAAGTTGAAGAAACAGAGGCCCTCTATCAGCGTGTCTGGGATCTCGAGAAGCGTATAGGCAAAGAAGTAGGTGGTGCAGAGCTTATCCGCACTTGGATGCGTCACCGAGTTCAGCCTTTGCAGGCCAGGGCGCACCCGATGTTTCACTGGACCGGTGCTAGTGATGCCACTCGCATTTCTGCGGAGGGCATCTCTTCGAGTGAAGTGGACAAGAGGTTGCGGCTGCTGACTAACTACACCACCAAGGAGGATCTCCCGGGTGACTCAGTCGTGCCTCCATTATGCGCCAGCAATCCTCCGCCTGAGGTGGATCTCTCTTTGTAGTTTCTTGTTTTTTCAATTGCTTGTAGGTGCTTTTGTATACTGATACTTTTCCTGTTGTTAGGACTGGGCCGTGGCCGCCAGCTTGCCTCCTTGGCCTGAAGGAGTCATTCCTCACGAGGTGGATGAAGAGGACGAGTCGGGTTCCACCGTCCCCGTGGAGGAAGAGGAGGAAGCCCCCGAGTCCAGTGACCACGGGACTCGCAAGCGCTCTCGTAGCAAGGATTCAGATGCCTCCTCGCCGATGACACCGAAGGGTCCTCCTATTGTTGCAGAGGAGCCGATCCCCGCCGTGCCTATACGTGCCATGGCTCCTCCCGCACGTAAGAAACTGAGGTTGCCAAAGGAGTCGTCGGATGATTCCTTCGACCTTGACAAATTTGACGGGTAAGTTTTTATATTTGCGAGTTCGTATTGTTTTCCTTGTAGTTTCTCTTCTGAAGTGGTACTGGTCACGTTTGTAGTCAAACGGCGTCGTCGTCCTCCGACGACTGCCAATTTGTTAAAGAATCTGGAGTCACAGACTCTAAAAACAAGGAGGTGGAAGTACGGTCTCCTTCTCCTCCAGTGGCGGCCCACTCCGATGCCAATTCTTCGAGTTCCTCCCACACCGGGCGCACCAGATGGTTGCACAGATGCCTTCTCGACAGAAACCTTCAGAGTCCCTGGAGGAACACGTAAGTGTCTTTTGCCGCTGGTAGTCGAATTTTTGAGTTTGTGCCCCTTTTTTGTCAACGCTGAAGCTTCGTTTCTTTTTGATGTAGCCTATCATGAAGGATTCCACTCGCTTTGCAGAGAAGATTCTTGCCTTGGTTCGATAGCATGCCATGTTGGACAACCGCCATCGCGCAGTCGAAGGTTTGTGCTAAACTTGTCTCTTTGCTCTGCTTGTGTAGAGATTTGTAAACTCAGGTGTTGTCATGCTCTGCCCTTTGTAGGTGAGCATAATGAGCTTCTCCGTCACGTTACTTCCCTTTAGAAGGGACTTGCCGCAGTGGAGAAGAAGCACGATGAGGCAGTCGCAGCTCTAGAGGAGTCGCAAAAGCGTGAGGAGAACTGCATGCCTCTACTGCTGAGAGGGAGAAGTTGTTCGTAGAACAACTTTTCTCGATTGCGAAAGCACTCTCAGGTATTACACTGCTTCACTTGCATTTTTCCCTATTTTTGTTTTCATGTCACTATGCAGGCATTTTGTGTTCTTCAGATGCCGCCAGCGCAAATTTTGACGCCCATGCCTTGCGCCGCGCAACTGCCTTGGCTGGCGCCGTGGCCGCAGTCGAGGACCACAATGTCTCCCTCCAAGATATGCTTGGGAAGGCCAAGGGTTTGCTGAGCTGTCTCCGAGAGGACATGATCCCCAAGGCTAGCCTAATCGACAACCTTGACGGTTTGGTGGAATCCTTCGCTGGAGGTATTCGCATGGACTTCAAGAATTCGCAACGGTCTGTTGGCGCCACCATGGCACTCGCGATGGCGCAAGCTCATGGCGTGGAGCTGGACCCAGTACGGTCTCAGAGGTGATGCCTGTCGACGCGGATGGTCAGTAGGTAGTATTTGCTCCCTTCGCTAGTAGTTGCAGTAAGTATGGAAACCAACTCATCGATACAATCGCAAAATACTCTGCGGAGCTGCGGCGAGCGAAGGCGGCGAAGACTGCGGCGTCTAGGGCTACCACTAGAAAGTCTGTGGCGTCAGAGACTTCCACGAATTCGAGGAAGCCCTCGAAGTTGAAGTCCAGGTCGAAGAAGTAGATCGTTCCTTAGCTGCCAATTGTAACAATTTAGCTTCCTTTAGTTGGACCATGTTTTTTGGGGGTGCCGCTATTGATACTTTTGCTGAATTTGAATGCACTCCACCCTTTTTATCGATGTATAATTTGTCTCATTTGCCTCTTGCTTGGTTGTAATAGGATCCTTTGAGTGGTCCTCATGACTCTCCTACCACCGATGAAACTGCAGCGCAACCGCATTCAAAGGTGGAGGTGATGTCGCTTCTCTCGCGACCGTGCAACCGTATAAAGAATTTGGAGCAGGAATTGCCCATTATCCAATGTAATGTGGATGTGTGGAAGTCGAAGGCTGAGAAGGCCACCGCTCGCGAGAAGTATCTCCTAGATGAAGTTGCGCAGTTGAATGAGCAATTTAAATGGTAGCTCTCTATCTTCTTATCCTTTCTTTAGCCATTCGCGGTGATGCCTTGTCTTATACTTTAGTCTTGCCTTTTGTATTTGTTAGCGCTCGTCATCCACAGGATGAGAAGGACCGGGTTGCCATTTGAATGAATGACTTAACCCAGGAGCAGCTACATGCTAGTGGGTACTTCTGGGTGGACCACGACCGTGCAGTTGCATGGCGATGTTGCAGGACCATGCGTCGAGGATGCTTCAGTGTTTGAAGAAGGCGCAATCGTGCCTGAAGTATATTTATCAGATGATGTTTCCGCTAGACATTGTGCCCTCAAGCCTGTTGGCTCTTCTGGCGAAGTTCCAGGATATCAACACGGTCCGTGAGTGCGTGCGCCAACAGTTAGTCGCAGGTGCCAAGGCTGCACTATCGTTGGTTCGACTGCATCGACCTGATGTGGACGTTGCATCTGTTGCTGCTGGACCACCGCCACCACCGGAAGGGATGACTTGGGATATGGTGCCGCACTATCAGGCGGTTGACCGCCAACGGAGGATATTGTCGACTTCTTTGAAGAGCAAACAAATATTCTCCTTTTGCGGCAATAGTGTAAGATAGGCATGCACATAGATGTATAAGTGTTGTAAAATTCATACAATTGTGTCAGGTGTGTTTGATACCCGTGAACTTAGAGATCTTGCTAGATTATGTATATTTTTTCGAGTATGTGGTACTCTGCAGTTCCTTTTCATTAGCTTGATGTGTATTTATCTCAGCACCTTGCCAACCTGTCAGGTGCATTGTAACTAGGTTGGTGTTTATCAAGGGTTCGATTGGTAGTTTGTCAGCTACTCAGGATACTGTGATTTGTTCGTAGAACAAAAGCATAAAGGGTGGCACATCCAGCTAGTGATATAATTGCAAGTAAAATAGAAAAACATAGGGTTTGGGGCACTTAGCTTTATTTATTCGTAGAACATCACGAGGTACAATGTGTGGCTAAGTAGCCTGGCTTAATAACCTTATTTGTAAAGTAAAAATGTCTAAGGGTAGAAACGGCGCAGCTGCACGATGTTCTAGGGATTGAAGTATGCGACTCCGCTTTCTAGGTCTTTAAGGTGATATGCGCCACCTGGGATTACTTCGGTAATCACGTAAGGACCTTCCCAAGGGGACTCGAATTTGAGGTGCCCTTGCTGCTTTAATCGCAGGACCAGGTCTCCTTCGACGAAGGATCTAGGGCGTAGCCTTCTGCTGTGGTTGTTGCGGAGGTTCTGTTGGTAGATCCTGGATCTCTCCATTGCAATCTCACGTGCCTCATCGAGGAGGTCGACGGAGTCTTCGAGTGCGAGAGTTGATTCTTTCTCGCTGTATGCAACCACCCGCGGGGCTTTGTAGCACACTTCTGTGGGTAGTATTGCTTAAGCACCGTGCACCATGAAGAACGGAGTGTAGCCCATGGCGCTATTTGGAGTTGTGTGCAGGCTCCAAAGTACTATCTGCAGCTCGTCTGGCCAGCACCCGGCGGCTTGTTCGAGTGGTCGGAGGAGTGTTTTCTTGATTTCACCGCAGACAACGCCATTAGCCTTTCGACTTGACCGTTGGTCTGAGGGTGCTCCACCGAGGCGTAGCTAATGTTTATTCCTAGGTTTTCACAGAATTCTTATAACTCCTTGGAGGTGAAGTTTGTCCCATTGTCCGTGATGATGCGATGTGGCACCCCGAAGCGGAAGACAATGGACTTGAAGAATTTGACGGCACTGGCTCCCGATTGGTTTGTCACCAACATGGCTGATACATTGCAAATGTATCTATAATTTTTGATGTTCCATGCTTGGTTTTATCCACTTTCTTGTGTTTTGTTCCAACTTTGGAGTACTTTTCATATGATTTCTTTGACTAACCTATTAACAAGAGCCACAGTGCCAGCTGCCTGTTTTCTGCTGTTTTTGGTTCCAGGAAGTTAGAAAATGAATATTCTCGGAATTGGACGGGACAAAAGGCAAAGTTCCTATTTTTCCGGAAGTCATCAGATGCCAGAATACGAGACGGAGAAGGGCCAGAGGGCGGCCACACCACCTGGCCGCACGACTAGGCTTGGCCCGCGCCAGGGGGTGGTGCGGCTAGCCCAGGCACCCCCTCGGCCTCTCTTTCCGCCTATAAGATGCCATCGGGACGAAAACCCTAAGGCCCGATCAAAAATCCACGAAAGAGTCTGTAGCCGCCGTCATCTCCATCCCTAGATCGGGAGGGATCTAAAGCTCTTCCCGGCACCCTGCCAAAGAGGGGAATTCACCCTGGAGGCCTTCTTCATCACCATGCAAGCCTCCGGTGTGATGCGTGAGTAGTTCATCCTTGGACTACGGATCCATGTAGTAGCTAGATGGCTAGTTCTCCTCCTTTGTGCTTTCATGTTTAGATCTTGTGAGCTCCGTTCATGATCAAGATCATCTATTTGGAATTCTACATGTTGTGTTTGCGGGGATCCGATGGATATTGAGATGCTATTTCAGATTGATTATTGATTCTATCATGTCTTTGTTATTTGTGATCTTGCATGCTTTCCGTTGTTAGTAGCTATCTTGGCCAAGTAGATGCTAGCAACTCCAAGAGTTAGTATTTATGCTCGATAGTGGGTTCATGCCTATGGTAATCTGGGGAAGTGACAGAAATCTCTAAGGTACTAGATGTGCTGTTGCTACTAGGGAGAAAACAACAATCCTTTGTTCATAGAACAATCGTATTGTTTACTTTACACGTAGTTCGTAAAGCAATAATCTGTTGCTTGCAACTTAATACTGGAGGGGTTTCGAATGATAACCTGAAGGTGGATTATTAGTCATAGATGCAATTGGATGGCGATCTATGTATAATGTTGTAATGCCCAATCGAATCTCAAAGGAGTCAAGATGATTAGTATATGCATGTATTGCTTTCTCGATGTTTGTCAATTGCCCCGCTGTAATTTGTTCACCCAGCATGTTATCTATCTTAAGGAGAGCCACCTCTAGTGAACTATGGATCCCGGTCCTTTTCTTTTACATAGAATCTACAAACTATTTACTGCTTTGTGTTTACT
Organism: Avena eriantha; assembly: GCA_910589775.1. NCBI lineage: Eukaryota > Viridiplantae > Streptophyta > Magnoliopsida > Poales > Poaceae > Avena > Avena eriantha. The sequence continues at coordinate 544,099,915 of OU342743.1, forward strand.
TTCTGCAAACTATTACTTCTTTCCATTCGATACGTTTAATCCTTTGTTTTCCACAAAACACGGTGAGATTGACAACCTCATCACAAGTTGGGGACAAAGTTCTGTGGTTGTGTTGTGCAGGTCTCCACGTTGCTACTAGCACTGGTAGTGCGCCCTGCCAAGGCTCAGCTAGAAACACCTTTGGGGTGTTTCCTTGCTCCTACTGGTTCGATTAAACCTTGGTTTCATAACTGAGGGAAACTTGCTGCTGTGCTCATCATACCTTCCTCTTGGGGTTCCCAACGAACTCTACATCAACACCGCACCAGCACTTTTCTGGCGCCGTACACTGAGCCATCAAGCATTTTTCTGGCGCCGTTTCCGGGGAGTCAAGGACATCTTCACAAGGGGAATCCCTCATAACCAATCTCTTTACTTTGTTATTTTTGTTTTGCTTAGTTTCTTTTTGTCTTGTTTGCTTGTTTTCTTTATCAAAAACACAAAAAAAATTAGTTTTACTAGTTTGCTTTCTTATTCAAAAACAGAAAAAATTAAGTCTCCTTTAGTTGTCACCTCTTCCTTATCTCACCATGTTGACCCCTAAATTCACCTTGAAAGACCTTTCAATTGGTAGTGGTTCTATAATTGGGAAAGATAATATTGAAGAATTCTTTAATCATGTTAGTAAGCATGAAGATACTGAGGATAGATCCCTTGCAGAACTTGCTCCAAACTATGAGATTGCTGCAGCTTCTTTAATTCACATGTTAGAAGCTAGGTTTGTTAACCTCAACCCCTTAATGCAAGTAATGTTTCTTAAGATTAATGAAATTGAAGACCCTGAAAAGAGGCATTTTATTCTAGAAACTTTGTTTAAGGAGTTCTATGATGTTGCCAAGGAAGCTAGGAAAGTCTTTGAACGTTTCAATATGCTAGGCTCATGTGTAGATGTTGTTGGTACACGAGAAAAGATGAACAAAACCGAAACTAATGGGGATGAACCTAAGATACCAATACCCTTTAAACTAGTAGCAATACATGATGCCATAGAAAAGAATCCTAACTGGATTGTTCCTGCAAACCCTTTTGATGAGAATAGTGAACCTAAGAGCATTGAGAGAGGATCCTCTAGAACTTATTTGCATGATATACCTTGCCTTGTTGAAAATATTTCTGGTATTGATCTTAATGCTTCTTCATTTGAGAACACTTGATTCTTTTTCTTGCTTCTTATGCCTAACTTAAAGGCGTTAAAGACAAGTACTTATTGAGAGATAACCCAAAAGTTTTAGATGAGTCTTGGAAGTTATTACCTCTGTAATAACCTCTCCTTATCCTTTTTATTTGCTTTTTGTGCCAAGAGTAACCTCTAATGAGAGGGAAGTAATGATTGGGAAAGTTGCTGTCCCAAAACAAATTTCTGGGCTTCACCATAAAAATTCGTGTAAAATCTCTGTACGTCTTTTTGAAGCGTGATTTTTTTGATTCTGCCCCAGGTTGTTATCTAACTTTTGTTAGTTCAACACTTTTTGATTTGAGCAACAGAAGGTCTTTCAAAAAATTCGTCTTTACCTGCTGGTCTGTTTTGACAGATTTCTGCCATTTTCTGCATTTGCTTCTTGTTGGTTCCTATTTGAGTTCTTTTGGGGACTTGAGCTTTTTGAGGGAAGTGCTACAGTAGCTAGTATTCTAATGGAAGTTTATTTGGTATTAGAACTGAACCTTAAGACTTATTTATCTTGCGTGCACTAATGTTGCTAATAAAGATTGTGTGAAGTTTTGTATGAAGGAAAAATTTCAGGTGTATGGAAGGAATGAGTAATGAGATGAAGGATGGACTAAAGCTCAAGCTTGGGGATGCCACGCGTGTCACCCCAAGAAATATCCAGGAAGTACAAGCGTCAAAGCTTGGGTATGCCCAAGGCATCCCCTTCTTCATCAATAAAAATCCCAGGTTTCTTCCAAACGCTTCATTTTTATTGTTTCATGCACAGTTGTGTTGTTCTTGGAGCATCTTATTTTTTGTTTTCGTTTTGGTTTTCATTTGCTTTGGTTTGCTTAGTTTTCTGAATAAATTGGTTGGACCCCCTCTTTCATACATTGGTTTGCAAATAGTTTGATTTGTATTGGAAAAGAGAAGGAAAGTTCATGCTTATGTGGTAAAAAGAGCTCGTTTTTAACTGTGTCCTATGATTTGTCATGCCATGCTTGATATTGTTTTGGATTTATGCTTAATATTATTTGCTGTAGCATGACTTGTTATAAAAAAATGAGATTGCTTAATGTGCCTTGGATGAACCATGTGTTGTTTTAGCATATTAAAGCATAGTATTGTGGTATTCTCCTTTGATGCTTTATTTGGGTTGACTTGGCGCATGCTCACACCATGTTATGACTATCCCAAGTAACCATAGCCTTTATGATCCTTTAGTTTTCAACTTGTAGTATCACTTTATGCTTTGATCAATGATGTTTTGTCGCTCTACATGATTATGGCCATTATTGCTCTCTTAGTTTGTCGCTCCCAGTCTTTTGCTAGCCTCCACAACCAAGTATGAGTTCCACTCATGCATCCAACTCCCTAAACCAAGTTATTCCAAAGAGTCCACCATACCTACCTACTAGATTATGCTATTCCAAGTAAATTCATGCTTTTGTTTACCTTCCAAATTAAACTTGTTATGAGAAAACTAGTGATTAAAGCTCTCACGAACTTGATGGCACACTTTACTTTTCTTGCTGTTAATAAACTTGAACCATTTTGTCGTCTATTTTGTATATGCTTGCACTTATTTGTTGGGAATTAGCAGAACCATGCTTTCATGGGGAACGCTTTCAACATTGCACTTGGTACTTGTACCTAGTTGATATCATGCTCTTTTGTATATGGATGCCATCGGTGTGAAATGAAAGGGCAGCTTGTAAGTCCATGGATTTATGTATATGTGTTAGAGAAACGCCTAGGCCACTGGTCTAATCCATGCTGACATGGTGGAAAACTGCAATAATGAGCTGTCTATGAAGCATTATTCTTATAAAAAAAGAGTCCTATATTGACAAAAAAGAGAAAGACAAAAAAAGAGATTATGAAAAGAGGAAAGAGAGAAAAAGCACCATATTCCCATGGTAGATAAGAAGATTGCTAAGATGCTTGTTGTCTGCTTGCCTTGTCATTTTGATATGGGGATTCTTTCGTATCATCAGGCAAGGGGTACCCCGTTGGCGGTTCTCTATGATACACATGTACTTACAATGACAAGAACTTACCGGTGACTAAACTTGAGTAGCATGAGGAGCGGCCCTCATATACAAGGGACATGAGATATCTGACTTATACTTCGTCAAGCATGCACACCATAGTTTGTTCAGTTTAACCTTAATCACTTCAAGATGCTTATGATAGGGCAATGAGAGCTGAAAGCTATAAGTACCATAATTTTTGGAAGCTCTTTATGAAACTTGAATCCCTATTTCCTTCTAAAAGGCCTTTCTTCCACCATTATATTGAGTCTCCACCTTCTACCTCTATGCACCTACTTTGAGAGCATAGTTGCCATTCTTAGTTCTATGTTCATTGTCCCAAGAGTAGTTGATTGATGCATATCTTGATATTGCTTGTTTTAAACTATTGTATCTAGTCACTCTGATGAACTTTGAAGGTGTCCTATGCATTTATATTTGCTTCTCTATTGAGGGACAAGCTAAATACTATTATGCTATGTTTTCTTTATGTGAAACAAACAAACGTCTTTCAAAGCTTTGTTATTCATGAATCTTTTGTTTGTGCCTTTTCATATTGCATCTTAGTTTATTTGTCTTATTGCTATAACTTTGTCTTTCATGTTATGATTGAAGTACTATGATCCCAGCTTTGAATGTTTTACAAATACTTTGATCAAGTCTTTGATGGTGCATGTCACCTAAAAAATTATTCTTTCTTTTTATCACTTACCTACTCGAGGACGAGCAGGAGTTAGGCTTGGGGATGTTGATACATTGCAAATGTATCTATAATTTTTGATGTTCCATGCTTGGTTTTATCCACTTTCTTGTGTTTTGTTCCAACTTTGGAATACTTTTCATATGATTTCTTGGACTAACCTATTAACAAGAGACACAGTGCTAGCTGCCTGTTTTCTGCTGTTTTTAGTTCCAGGAAAGTCAGAAAATGAATATTCTCGGAATTGGACAGGACAAAAGCCAAAGTGCCTATTTTTCCGGAAGTTATCAGATGCCAGAATACGAGACGGAGAAGGGCTAGAGGGCGGCCACACTACCTGCCCGTGCGGCCAGGCTTGGCCCGCGCCAGGGGGTGGTGTGGCCAGCCCAGGCACCCCCTCGGCCTCTCCTTCCGCCTATAAGATACCCTCAGGACGAAAACCCTAAGGCCCGATCAAAAATCCACGAAAGAGTCTGTAGCCGCCGTCATCTCCATTCCTTGATCGGGAGGGATCTAAAGCTCTTCCGAGCACCCTGCCAGAGAGGGGAATTCACCCTGGAGGTCTTCTTCATCACCATGCAAGCCTCCGGTGTGATGCGTGAGTAGTTCATCCTTGGACTACGGATTCATGTACTAGCTAGATGGCTGGTTCTCCTCCTTTGTGCTTTCATGTTTAGATCTTGTGAGCTCCGTTCATGATCAAGATCATCTATTTGTAATTCTACATGTTGTGTTTGCGGGGATCCGATGGATATTGAGATGCTATTTCAGATTGATTATTGATTCTATCATGTCTTTGTTATTTGTGATCTTGCATGCTTTCCGTTGTTAGTAGCTATCTTGGCCAAGTAGATGCTAGCAACTCCAAGAGTTAGTATTTATGCTCGATAGTGGGTTCATGCCTATGGTAATCTGGGGAAGTGACAGAAATCTCTAAGGTACTAGATGTGTTGTTGCTACTAGGGAGAAAACAACAATCCTTTGTTCATAGAACAACCGTATTGTTTACTTTACACGCAGTTCGTAAAGCAATAATCTGTTGCTTGCAACTTAATACTGGAGGGGGTTCGAATGATAACCTGAAGGTGGATTATTAGTCATAGATGCAATTGGATGGCGATCTATGTATAATGTTGTAATGCCCAATTGAATCTCAAAGGAGTCAAGATGATTAGTATATGCATGTATTGCTTTCTCGATGTTAGTCAATTACCCCGCTGTAATTTGTTCACCTAACATGTTATCTATCTTAAGGAGAGCCACCTCTTGTGAACTATGGATCCCGGTCCTTTTCTTTTACATACAATCTACAAACTGTTTACTGCTTTGTGTTTACTTTCTTCAAACTATTACTTCTTTCCATTCGATACATTTAATCCTTTGTTTTCCGCAAAACACGTTGAGATTGACAACCTCATCGCAAGTTGGGGACAAATTTCTATGGTTGTGTTGTGTAGGTCTCCACGTTGCTACTAGTACCGGTAGTGCGCCCTGCCAAGGCTCAGCTAGCAACACCTTTGGGGTGTTCCCTTGCTCCTACTGGTTCAATTAAACCTTGGTTTCATAACTGAGGAAAACTTGCTGCTGTGCTCATCATACCTTCCTCTTGGGGTTCCCAACGAGCTCTACATCAACACTGCACCATCACTTTTCTGGCGCTGTACACTGAGCCATCAATGGCCTCAATCCACTTGGTGAATTTTTCGACCGCGACTAGGAGGTAGACGTATCCTCGTGAGGATTTCTGGAGCTTGCCGACCATGTCGAGTCCCCATTGCGCGAAAGGCCAAGCCACAGGTATTGGCCTGAGCTCAGCGCCAGGTGCGTGCGGTTTGTCCACAAATTGCTGGCAAGCATTGCAATGCTGGATGATGTCTTTGGCATCACGCATGGCCGTTGGCTAGTAGAATCCAGCTCGTAGAGCTTTGGTGACGAGGGCACGACTGCCAACGTGGTGCCCGCATGTGCCTTCGTGTATGTCGAGGAGGATGGCTCTTCCGTCCCTGTTGGAGACGCATCGTTGAAGGACTCCTGTGATGCTGCGCTTGTACAGTTCGCCGTTGATGAGGGCGAATGCCTTGGACTGTCGCGCTATGTGGCGCGCATTAGTCGGGTCATCTGGTAGCCTTTTGCTGAGCAGGTATGTGATGTATGGCTGTGTCCAGGATGGCTCGATCATCATGACCTCCATGGGGCCCTCGAGTCCTGTGTCTAGCTCCATGTTGTCGAGTGCCGTGGGTTCGCTCTATGGCGTAGCCCCCGAGTCCTTCGTCATGCTAGCTTTAGGCTCTATGGCCTTTGGCTTGATGGAGCGCTCGCAAATGTGCTCTAGAAATACGCCAGGTGGCACTTGGGCGTAGGTGGAACCAATGATTACAAGTATGTCCGCCTCCTCATTGCTCTCGCGACCGACGTGGCGTAACTTGCAGCTGTCAGAGTCCCCTTCGAGTCTGTTGTAGAGGTCGCGGTAGGCGATCATGTTGTTGCTTAGAGCGTCGTACTCATTCATTGTTTGGTTAACCACTAACTTGGATTCGCCATAGATGACGAGTCGCTTGGCACCGCAGGCTTTTTCCATTCGCGTCCCGTGGATCAACGCTTCGTATTCGGCTTCATTGTTGGAGGCTGTGAACTGCATTCATAGAACGTACCTCATCTTATCACCTTGGGGCGATGTCAGTATGACACCTGCGCTAGCTCCTTCCTTGCGCTTGGATCCGTCGAAGTGCATTGTCCATAGGTGACATGTCTGGCTTGTCAGGGAGCTGGTTCTCCATCCAGTGCACGAGGAAGTCCGGGAGAACTTGCGATTTGATCGTGTCGCGCTTCTTGTACGTGATGTCTTGAGGAGATAGTTCTATGACCCAGAGCGCGACTCGTCCGGTGGCGTCGGGATTATTGAGTATGTGCCCGAGCGGGGCATCGTTCACCACCACGATCGGGTGCTCCTGTAAGTAGTGGCATAGTCGCCTAGCGGTCATGAAGACGCCGTAAGCCATCTTCTGGTAGTGCGGGTACCACTGTTTTGTTGGTGTGAGCACCTCACTGAGGTAGTAGACTGGGTGTTGTACCCCGTGGACTTTATTTTCTTCTACTCTCTCCACCACGAGCATAGTGCTGACCACCTGGTTAGTGGCGGAGATGTATAGAAACAGCGGCTCCTTTTCACGAGGCGTCACCAATACTGGCGAGGTGGACAGTAGACGCTTGAGGTCTTCAAATGCTTCTTGTGCCTCGTCTGTCCACTCGAACTTGTCAGCTTTACGGAGAAGTTGGTAGAAGGGTAGTGCCTTTTCGCCCATTCAACTGATGAACCAACTGAGCGCCACGATTCGTCCGGCCAGCTGCTGGATGCCCTTTACGTTCTTTAGCTTCCCCATGGCCAGTATGGCCTTTATTTTCTTCGGGTTTGCCTCGATCCCTCTCGTGGAGATGAGATACCCGAGCAGTTGCCCAGATGGTACGCCGAAGGCGCATTTGTGTAGATTGAGCTTGATCCGATAGCGATCGAGGTTATCGAAGGTCTTGCGGAGATCGTCGAGTAAAGCGGCTTCCTCTTTGGTTTTGACGACGATGCCGTCGATGTAGACTTGGATATTGCGACCAAGTTGGTTCTTGAGGCAGGCCTGCATACACCGCTGATAGGTGGCTCCTGCATTTTTTATCCCGAAGGGCATCGTGTTGTAGCAGAACACACCAAAGGGTGTCGTGAACACCTTTTTCTCCTGATCTTCCTCCTTCATTTGAATCTGATTGTAGCCTGAGTAGGCGTCGAGGAAGCAGAGGTGCTCACATCCCGCAGTGGAGTCAATTATTTGATCGATCCGTGGCAATGGGAAGTGATCCTTCGGGTAGTGCTTGTTCAAGGAGGTGAAGTCCACGCACATCCGTAGGATGTCCGTGTCCTTTTTAGGCACGAGCACCGAATTTGCGAGCCAGGTGCTTTCCTTGATCTTGCGTATGAATTTCGCGTCGAGGAGTCTATTGATCTCCATACCGACTGCTTTTGCTCTTGGTTTAGACAGTCGTCGTATCGTTTGTTTGACTAGCCTTGCGTCTGGATTCACGTTGAGTGAGTGCTCAGCGAATTCCCTGGGAACTCCTGGCATGTCCGCTGGACACTAGGGGAAGATTTGCCAGCGCTCATGGAGGAATTCGACGAGCGCGAATTCCTGTTCGGGACTCAAGTTGTTGGCGATGAGGGTCGTCTTGGTCGGGTCCGTTGGGTGGACCTGGACTTTCTTGGTGTGCACCGACGTGTCAAAGGATTGGTCGGGTGAGCTTGGCTTGCTAAGGGGAGGCAGACTGTTGTCTATCGACTCCTTTAACCTCGCGAGTTCCTCTTGCATGCCAAAGGACTGGGAGATTCTGTTGAATTCCTTATCACAGCTGTTAGACCTCTCGAAGATTTCGTTGATTGTGATGACGCCGTTTGGGCCCGACATCTTCATCTGCAGGTAGGCGTAGTTTGGTACCGCCATGAACATCGCGAACGCGACACGTCCGAGGATGCAATGGTACTGTGAAGGCCAGTCGACAACTTCAAAGTCGATGCGGTCTCGCCTAAAGTTTTGTGGCATGCTGAAGATGATGTTGAGGTTGATCTTGCCCAGGGGGTACACGCCCTTCCCTGGAACGATGCCATGGAACATCGTGTCTAAAACTTCCAGACATGTTAGAGGGATCCTCATTGCTCGCAAGGTACTTGTGAACATGAGGTTGATGCCGCTTCCGCCGTCCATGAAGACGCGACTCAGCTCAAAGCCTCCGATCTGTGCCTCGAGCACCAGGGGATAGTGGCCCGGGCGAGGTACTTGACGTGGGTGGTCGCACTTTTCGAAGGTGATGCAGGACTCGATGCCACTAAGGTACTCAATGGTGGAGCGCGGAGAATTCATCGCCAAATTGACTTAGCTAGTGATCGATTTCTGTACTCGATTTGAGGGACGACACTTCTGGATCATTCCCATATTCCCCAGTGGTCGGGGGTATGGTTCGCCTCCATGATTCTGGACTGGTGCAACTGCAGGTGGTACCAGACCTGGTGGTGGTGGAGGAGCTCCATGTGCCACAGCGCCCAGGGCGGCTTCGTAGCCTTGGTTAATCGCGTCACTATTCATCTGGGTCAGGCTCTCGTGGAGCTTGAGGAATTCGCGACAGTCCTTTTGGAGCTGGCTTGACTTTTTTTTGCCGTCGTGTTTGTCGATGTAAAAGTGTACGTTGCATGGTCCGTACATTTTGTCCTGGATGGATGTTGCGGGTGCCTCATCCCGAGTGCGGTGCTGCCATACTTGCGTGGTTTTCCCGCTGTCGCGGTATCCACCGCTGTGGTATCCACTGTTGCGGTTGTCGTCGCGTTTGTCAGCATAGCCAGCCGAGACTATGTCGACCTCTTCGCGTTCGTCATAACCGCGCATTTGATGTTTCCCTTGGCGGTCATGCCTACGCCCGAGGGTCATCGTCATCATCGGAGTAGGCGTGGTTTTTCACCGAGTCCTCTCCATCGGCCCAGATGTTCATGATCTCCATCAGGTGGTCGATTGTCTTGGGCTTCGAGCGACCCAGCTCCTCCCTATGCTCTCTGTGGCACACGCGGCCGTTGAACGTGTCGATTGCGTGATCCTCAGAGATGTCTTCTGAAGAATTCTTGATGATGGACCATCTCTGGATGTATGAGCGCAGCGACTCGCCAGACCTATGGTGGCATCCTCTTAACTCTTCATTTGATGCGGGCCTTTTGTAGGTGCCCTTGTAGTTTTGCACGACGCTGTAGACTAGGTCTTCCTAGCTGCGAATGGATCCGTGCAGGAGGTTATTAAGCCACACTTGAGCGGCGCCTTGCATCTGTAGCTGGAGGCATTACATCGCCGTACTTGAGCTTCCAGCATGTAGTCTGATGGAAGAGATGTGATCTTCTAGCTAGATTTTTGGGTCCTGCAGGCCATCGAATTTCTGGTTCTTCGATGGGAGTTTGGACCCCTTAGGCATTCACTTCTGCCTGATGGCTCTACTAAACCATCTGGCGCCACAGAGCTCTATGTCATCATCCTCTGAGTCAGTCGAACAAGCACGCCTCGTGCACATCTTGTCGACCTCGCGCTGCATGATGTCATCACGCGGGTCGTAGTCGTGGTCGTGTCGCCGTGAGCGGCAACATTGAGACAAATCGTGGCTATCATCGCTTGACGAGGGCGAGGAGTAGCGTTTGGCTTGAGCTTCGCTCTTTTTCGGCTCTAGCGTCAGATCCTTAATGAGGGCGGCTTCGACTAGCCCCAAGCCTGCGATCGTAGATCGGTGCATGACAACTCGCGGATCCCCAGCCGGAGGCTGGTTGTTGAGGAGGTACATGGTGGCTATAGTCACCGTTGCCTGCAGCATCTTTGGGAGCATGTTGCCCCGCATATCCACCATTATGGAAGAGAAGTCGAGGACTCGTGCGGCCTCTTCTCATTCCTTATTGGTGAGGTGGGCTAGTCGAGAGCGCCTCTTGGCTGCCACGTAGTCATTGCCCTTGGAGGAGGATCCTCCTATGGAAGAGAGCTGAGCCCGGCGAAGGCTTGACTCATCTGCCGCCTTTCTACGCGCATCAAGTTGCGCGATTACTAGCTGTTGGCGTTTGTATTCTTCCTTGAGCATCCAATGGTAACCCATCAGCATGTCTTGTGATGAGTTTGGGGGCAAGGGATTACCCCGCAGAGCTTCTCGACAGCAGGCCCACTCGTTGTCATTGAGCTTGATCAGCACACGCTCTTCGGTGCACTCATTTGCCGTGAGATGCGGGCCTCCTTCCGTCCCATTGTTGGTGGGTGCACCGTTGGCGGGACCACCGTTGGATGGACCAGTGCCAGCGTTTTCGCGATTGACACTGGTGTCGCCTGCGTTGATGACGGCGCACATGTAGTGATTGGGCAAGCTGTTGCTTCTACAGCTTTTAGATCCAGAGCCATAGGCTCCGTCTACGGTGGCTAGATCACCCAGATCAGATCCACAACTGCCATCGCTGATCACGTTCCCGACTATTGTCGGGCGTTGAGTTTGCTCAGGGTGCCGATCATCGGCGGAAACCACGATGGTGGAGCAATCTCGAGAACTACGGGTTGGTCAGGGAGGCGGAGCGTGACCAGCTGACCAACTTGGAAGCGTAGGCTCCCGATTTCTAGGTTGATTCCCTCACCCACGGACTTGAAAGCCGGGTGAGTGGCTGGCGTGTGGATGGTGAAGTCAAAGGCACCAAAGAGGAGGCGAAACTCTGCTGTTGTAGAGTTGTAGATCACGTTTGACGGGGCCAAAGAAGCCGCGACATCAACACTCCCAATTCCCACAAATGACGCCAATTGACGAGGGTTGAACTCATCAATGCCCATTGTTATGGACTTGGGTTTTGGAGAAGGAGGGAGCGCTAGAGGCATCAATCGGCTAGCAAACAAGCACAGAGGGACCCAAGGTTTACCCAGGTTCAGTCCTCGTAGAGGTCCCTACTCCTACTTGTCTGCTCTTGGAATTATCGAGGGAGTAGAAAGTTATAGGGGTGCGCAGATGCAATCTTGCGAGGTTGTGGAAACTAGGGCTGTGATTGTCCTCCTCACCGCCCCCTCCTAGCCTTTATATAGATTGTCTAGGTCTTAGGTAGCAGGTCGAGTCAGTTACAAGTTAGGGTTTGCCCGTTTAAACTTTCTATCTTAGGCTTTGCCTTGTGCCGCAAGCAGTCGGAGTCTCTGTAGTCCACCCGAATCCTGGATTGGGCCCTGGTAAAGCCATGGGCTTCTACCAGATCAGGCTGTATATACCAAACTCAAGTACCTGTAAGGTATGCCCACGTCAGCAGGTGATGACAACATTTGAGTTACAAGCATTTGATAGAAAATAATCGAAGGACATGAGCAAGTGTGAACTTGCCTTTTGTGATTGCAAGGTTATGCAATCACGGTCTTCAAGACAATAGAATATCCAAATATGTAAATAGCATCATTTGTCCAGTAAGGACTAATGTTTAAAGAAGCAAGATGCAATTATGCATAAGTAATGTAATGTAGTTTGATAAAGGCGAATCCCCGGAATAATCGTATCTGATCTAAGGTTTGGAGTTTGTGATGAGTTCTTTGGACTGTGTTGCACTTTTATACCAGCTTCACACATGTGCTTCTTGTAAAGCACTCAAATGGGCATGGTAACTAAAAGATTTCTTAAGCAAGATTATTAACAATTAAAGTTTTTATAGAAATTTTTAAGGATTTTTTTAAAAATAACTTTTAAAGAAAATCATACTTAACTAAACAAAAGCATTTAAACTATAAGTTAACACTCTTAGGATTTCTTGCTATTCTTAAAGAAGAAAGAATTACTTCTTTTGAATAAGGACCACACTAGTAGTGGAGACTTATCTTGGTCATTATATGGTATTATAATTTGTTCACTCCATAATGTTTCTTTAAGGTTAATTAAGAGTAATATTACTTTTAGTTGATTAGTAGTTTCTTAACTTTATGACTGAATATAACCATTTGTCTCCTTATAAATGAGTGGTTATGATTTGTAAACAAGGAAACAATATTATTTAACTACTTGTGAATTACCTTTGGATTTTTAATATGTTTATAAACTTGTGGTGAAATAATAGTAAAGGTTTTAATAAGTCAAAATATTATTCTTGAGGATTTTATATTAGATAAAGTCCCTTTGGAAAATAATATACACTTATTTGTGAATAGTTATTTAACAAATATTGTATTTAGGATGTTTTAGACTATTTTTTACTTCATAGTAGCATTACTTAAGATAAACACCATTATTAGACCTTTAATGGATAATATTAGAAGCATTAACAATTTTATATATCCTTTTATGAATTATCCATTAAGGAAATAAGTTTAATTCAAGTTTATTGGAGTAATAAACATTTATTTAATTCAAAAGTGGATTATTATATTTTTAACATGTAGATATTATTTTTGTGATCATTTTAGTATATTATAAATATTTTTGTGATTTTCAAAATAATAAGATATGATTTTTATAAGTTTTATCACTTTATAAATACTAAATAAATAATAAATACTTAGTTAATTATCACAAAATGTACAAAATAAGTTTACAAATGTATATTTTGTTTTTCTAAGAATTTTGATATATTTTACTTATTTTTATGAATTTGAAATAATAGAATAAGCTTTTTGCAAATTTTTATCCTTAATAGAACATTTAGTAAAAATAATAATTGCTTCATGTAAGTTGGAAAATAAAATATGATAACATGTTTATATTATAGAGTTTATTTTTATGAACATTTAGATATATTATATAGATTTTTCCGAGTTATAAAATAAAAGATATTGATTTAATCATTTTCTGGAATTGTTAAAATAAAACAACTAAATGATTTATTGCATCATTGCTGACATCAGCCTTCTACTAAACCTTTTTACACCGTACCTAATCTAACCCAAGACACAGACATGTGGGGCATATGCCACGTCGGCATGGACTGGTCAAATGGGCTGAGGTTGTCGAGGGTGACGCAAGTGTGACGTCATGATGACATCACCTCACCGGTGACGTTCGGACGGTGAACGACGACAAAAATTTGGACGGTTTTGGCAGGCTCGGCTAGGGTGGTTCGAAAGAGGAGAGCAAGGTGAACTTTCTGGTGGTGGCGCCGCTACAAAATGGTCACCGGAGCAACATCGGCGATGAGCAACTATGGCAGCGACGATCGGAACACGGTGGCACGTGGCTATGAGACGCCCGCAAGCAAACAAAGACTACAGGGAAACTCACAAGCTTACCCTGGTGGTGTTGCGGATGATGAGGAGGCCGGAGGAGGTCGGAGACAATGACACGGACAACGACGGACCTCGTTGGAGATGATGAAGACGACGACGTGGAGCTCGATTCTGGGAACCCTAGCTCGATTCCTCTAGCTGGTCGATGCAGGAGAGCACGGCGATGCTTGTGGCATGCTTGGATGGCCATGGGGAAGGCTAGAATGGCGGGAATCGTCTACCGCCCGAAGGTAGGGTTCGGCCCTTTATGTGGAGAGGATAAGAGAGAGAGAGCGAGAGAGGGGAAATGGGGATGGGGATGGCCGAGGCATCACGATGGCGGTATTATCTCCATCTCTACAAGACGACAACGACAGCGGGTATCACAGCACGATGAGAATCGATTGCGGTGGCATTGGCCAACGAGCTGCCTATCTGTGTGAGGATGACGACGACGTGGACATTTGTAGAAAACCCCCTGGATTGATTTTTGTCTCAACCCGCAGCCCTCCTCTGGTCCCTATCAGTGAGAGGGAGATGGGCAAACCGGGCTGGTACTGGGCTTTTGCAAAGTGGGCGGTTTTTAATTTCTGCTGCTCGCGGCGCTAGGTTAGGCAATGGGCCGTGGTGGACTGGTCCGACTGGCAAACCCTTCTCTCCCCTTTTCTATTTCTATTTTATTTCTGTTTTTCACAATTTCATTTCAAATATGATTTCTACAAGAGTTTGAATATCCAGAAACTTTGTAGCATATTCAGAAGGTTTAGAGATTCATTCTATTAAACCTCTTTCAATTTTTCTTTATATATTTTCGAAATTCATGAGTATATGAAAGGTTATTTTAGAGAAAAGTTATTAATAGGAATTAGGGTTTTAGAGATTTACTTTCTATAGGAAAATCTTATTGAAATGATTTGTATTTCCACTTAATGAATGTAATTGTAGTGGTTCAAGATGGCTAATGAGGTATATAGTATTATATTCAAGCTTTGTCTCATATAAGGATTAATGTATAAACCTTATAATGAATTATATCTTAGGGTTCATAATTTGGTGGTTTAAATTTTAGGGTTCTTTAAAGTTGGGAATTTATTTTATTCCAATTCCATTACATTTTCTACACAACCATTCTACTCTTTTTCAAAGTAGGCATGGATCACTTCTTGTACTAGTTGTTCACTACTTTCTTAAGTGTGGTTAATATGTTGATAGAAGTTTGTTATATAATGGTGAATAATCATTATCATCCATGTGGCACAAGTGATCTCAATGCCCATCAACATTTACTTAGGGTTTCTAATACCACACTCACTATGGACCCTAGAGGATACACTACCCTCATGTTTATTAATGAATGTTGCTAGGGATCAGAGTTTTAAGGATTGATCCAGAATTTATAATCCTGAATGACATATCCACTTAGAGTGAGCTACAAAGATTACTTATTAATGTGGTCTTGATGGTTCATGGATCTTTATTAGGGTTTAGAACAATAAGATGGACAAGGCTTTCTTCCATAAACTCTCAACTGGTATTCTACTTATCTCTTAGACATTTCATTTGACTAAGTTATACTATCTATTAGCGACTAAGTTATACTATCTATTAGCTGAATAAAAATAGGAATTGGTTTAACTACTAACTTAACTCTGGGGTTTTGGACAAAGAGGTAGGCATGGTTCTGTCATGGCTTGATATATTGTTGGTTAAGGGTTTCTCAAGCACTCCTACCTTAATACCTCACTAAGATGATCTTGAGATAAGGAATTCCTTTCCTAAATATACTCTATTTAAATCTCTCTTATCTTATTCGCAAAGATCTCATCTTCATAAATAAGACAATCATCTGACTCCACCATATCCATCATCATATGATGACATGGTCATACCGCTTCAACAATACTCATTCTCCATACTTCTCCTAGTATCTATATAACTTCCATTGCTAAACTATCCTTGATGAATCCATTAATGTAGCTACTTATAACTCCATCCATTACTTCCTTTAATTCCATCTTGCAACTGCTACCAAGGTTGCAAGACTACAATCCTCACTATATATAACCAGGGGTATCAATCCTCTGGAGTAGGTATGGTACTACTCCTATAATACAAGTTTGTTGTTGTACTAGCTTGGTTAAACTACTATGCCTCCACCTACTCCATATACTCCTGTTATATACTTCATCATACTCTAGCTTGACTTCTCATGATCAAGTGAGATGATTCCTCTTACTAAGGTTTTGCCTAATGTGGTATTCTCACAACTCTTCTTCATCAGCTGGTCATCTACTCTCAAGTGACTTGAGAATAATGACCACCATCCTTTAATCATGCTAAGCTTAGGTTTCTAACTTTCTGATCAAGATCTATCATCTATCCACTAAGTAGTAGACTTGTACTAGTCTCTCTATAAGACTTATCTTGTTAAGGGAACTTACTTTCGGTTTATACCTACTTGGCTTAACAAGATTATCACTCGATACTCTAATACTTCCAGCTTTCTAATGACCCCATAATTACTATCTAAACTCTTGGGTTTAAATACTTCTTCTAGTTAACTCAGGAGTGAGTTAACTCCTCCAACATCAAATGGTTTGATCTCCACCAAGGATCACATTCCATTGATGATGGCACACTCTACCATAACTAGTTTCTCCTTCATATTAATTTACTTAAGGTCTTTGGAAGGTTAATATAATAGGTCAAAGGCTAAGAGTCAATAAGTGCTAGGTCAAGAATTGATCACACACATTGATGATCAATAAACACTATAACTTGATTAAATAGGATTGTCATCTATTAACATGACATTAAGGGTATGTGATGGATGGTCTTAGCTTGACTTCCATTTCTACTCTATTTGTGATAAGAGTTAATGTTTAAGAACTACCATGATACCCATGGTAGGAATAACTATGGCAAAAAAGTGCTCAAGATTTAATTATGAGTTTCTTTTACTTATGTTATATACTTGACTTGGTATTTAGGGTTTGTGGTAGATAATACCTTGATACCATCTTTAGAATATTAAGTATGCATCCTTGAGTTGTGGTATGGAATACCATGTAATGATCTCTAGAAGATCAAGTACTCCTTATTAAGTAGTGTGTTGTGACTTAGTTTTATTACATTTGATCTACCCTTAGATCAAAGTATATTACCCAAAGATAAGGCTTTAGCAAAGGTCATATTGAAACTATCGCAGTCAACTTGATGATCTACTTCAGTTCCACCAAGTTAAGAGAAGATTCAATCACTTTGACAAGTTTTATTTAAAAGCACGAAAATTATCCAGATTTTCTATGCATGAATGCAATGCACACACCTTATCTCAGCTTATTTCTAAGCTCCAATGCTGGGATGTTACAATATGGGCGCATCCTGCCCGTACCGACAGTCGTCACCATTGGATTCGAAGCTAGGGGTTCGATATCAAATCTGGTTAGCGGTACGGGTGGACGGTATGGGGCTTTGGTTGTACCAGTGATCGTTAACTGTTCAGTACCTCGGAGAAAATTCGCCGATTTCCTTCGATGTGCGGTACATGCGCGTGATACGGGCGTCTCCCATCATACCGGTACTCGTTAAGTGCACTGCCTCAAAGAATAAATTTCTGCTTTCCTTGCTCCAATGGTATGGGCTTCCCCCATCGTATCAGTGCTTGTTAATGCCTCTAGCCCCTTTCTTCTTCTTTAATTTTCAACACTTTCCTGTAAACTTAAACCTTGGCTTCATATTAGCCTATTTTCTCTACACATTATGACTACAATAATTTTATTAGAACGACTAAACTAAAACATGAAAATAATGAAACTAATTTATTTCTAAAATGAGTTGACTCCCATTTAATCTTTTATCTGAGAAGGTTGATCTTAGATACCAACCTTTGAGTTTTTAGCACATACCTTGGGTTTCCCTTCATCAAGGGTTGTTACCACTTGAATACGCTTAGGCGGTGGTATATATTTCTCACCCTGTTCTTATTTCCTAGTAAAATAATGAACAGTCTGATCATCATATTGGTTGAAAACAATTTTCCCACTAGAGCAATCCATATTAGCTCCTGTAGTGCTAAGAATAGGTCTTCCAAGGATGATTGAAAGTTTGTCATCTTTAGGCACATCAAGTATAATGAAATCAGTGGGTCTGACATGTTGATCAATTCTAAGTAAAACATCTTCGATCATAACAACATGTTGTTTAGTGGTCTTATTAGCCATTTGCAAGGTAATTAAAGTAGGAGAGTAATCTCCAAGGTCGATTTTTTAAAGGGAATAAGGCATGATTGTAACACCTTCCACCTAAATCACAAAGATCATTAAGGATGTTAATTTTTACAATAGTGCAATATATAGTTATTATACCTGGATCCCCAAGCTTAGCAGGAAACTTGTCCCCAAAGCTTGTCATCACTGCCATAGTCTTAGTTACCTTTTTATTTCTATTAGGAATATCTCGAATGAACTTTTTATAAGTAGGAACTTGAAGTGCGTCATACGAAGGAACTTTTAAATGAAGATTACCCAAAGCTTCGGCAAATGAGTCATAAACACTCTTGTCCGGTTCATACAGAACACAATTAGGATAAGGAATTTTCTTTCTCGTTAGTGTTACCTTTTCCTTTACCTTGACTGTTGGTTCAATATTCTTTTTATTCTTTTTATTTGTTGTAGGATTTTGCTTATCAGCTTGTTTCTCACTTGAGGTGATAACTTGCTCGTCTTGTTCCTGTCTAAGTTTGGCTTCTTCTCTTGGATCAATAGTCTCAACATTAGAATCATATTATTTATCTTTGTATCCTGGCTCTTCCTCTTCTTTATCTTTATTTGAATCTTCTTTTTCTTTACTTCGAGATTCATAATCAATATCGTCTTGTGGATAAACAAGGTCCTCTTATTCCTGACTCATTTCTTGAGTATCTCTTGCTTTTCAGGCCTATTCTTTTGGATACCAACACTACTAGGGAAAATGCTATGCGAGGCGCACCAAAAATGCTATGCGAGGCGCATATGTATTTTATGCGCCTCCCATACTCTGAATATGCGAGGCGCATATTGATCTGAATGCACCTCTAGTATTTTGAATATGCGAGGCACATATTTACCCGAATGCGCCTCTAGTATTCTACATATGCGAGGCGCATATTGATCCGAATGCGCCTTGGATATTATTTTTGAATTTCAAAAAAAATGGCGGCCATATCTGGATCTGGCCAGAATTTCGTGGAGCTCGTCGGAGGCCGTGCCCGTGGCCAGAGCCTACCACCGCATGCATATGTGGGAGGCCATGGCCATGGGGGTCACCGAAGATGGTGGAGGAGGCCGCCGGAGGTGGTCGTCGGAGGTGGAGGAGGAGGTGGTCGGTGTGGTTGTGGAGGACATGGCCAAAGTGATTATCGGAGGAGGAGGATGTCGGAGGAGGAGGAGGTCGCCGGAGGAGGAGGAGAATGTCGCCGGAGAGGAGGAGGATGCCACTAGAGGTGGAGGAGGAGGAGGAGAGTGGAGGAGGAGGAGGAGAAGGGGAGAAGGAGGAGAGATGGAGGAGAAGGAGGAGAGATGGAGGAGAAGGAGAGGTGGGGAAGAAGGAGTTGAGGTGGAGGAGAAGGAGAAGAAGGAGGAGAGGTGGAGGAGAAGTAGAAGGAGAACGAGAAGGATAAGGAGAAGGAGGAGAGGTGGTAGGTGGCTGTTTCGAATTTGAATCCAGCTTCACTTATGCGATATGCGCCTCGAATAATTTTTTATTTTTTTGCAGGAAAAAATCTTCTGTCTGCCATAACTTTTTACTCTTTTTGAATTTTGGGAATCTGTAAATCTTCAATATCTTCTAATCAAGAAGGAAATTTCGAGACGATCATTTTGATAGGTTAAAGATTTTTTTCCGATATCGTATGCAAAAGTTATGGCCGTTTTACCGTGCCATGACCTATTTTTGCAAAATACATCGAAATTCATGTTTTTTAATTTTGTCTAGATCTATACCATAAAATCTAACTACAACTCAAAGGAATTATTTTTTTGAAGTTTCTATCATTTTTGTTTCTTTTTTACAAAACTTAAAAGGCGTTCCCGGGGGGAGGGGGGGGGGTGGGATCTGGTAGGTTATAGGAGGCACATATGGGAATATGTGCCTCGCATATTATCAAGTATAGGAGGCGCATATTGGACCACCGATCTCCACCTGGGCCCACCCAACATATGCGAGGCGCATTTGTCACATAGGCGCCTCGCCTATCTAACATGTTGGAGGCGCATATTACCAGGATGCGCCTCGCATAATATGGGGGTGCCAGGTTTCGTCCATACAGATGCTAGAGGAGGCACATCCTACAAATATGTGCCTCGCCTATTTAAGTACTAGAGGCACATGTCTGGCTGGTGCGCCTCGCCTATTTTATCAGAGGCGCATATAGTATAAATGCGCCTCTAATGTGCATGTCTCCTATAGCCTTTTCTCTAGTAGTGCAAGGTGGCCCTTGAGGTTCATGTGTCTCTGTACCACGTCTAGTGACAATGTTAGTAGAAACAGAATTACGATTATAATTACTTTGACTTAAAATAAAAGCTTGAGTCTCAGCTATCTGATCGCACTAGGTTTTAACCATACTCAAATATTTATCAAGATGCCGAGTGGCATGTCCTAGATCATCAAAAAATTCGGTTAATTCTTTTATATTTTTTTTCTTGAACCATGAAACACTTATAGTATTTTTTCACAGAACTGGCTCTGTTGGTGTCTCAACTTTTGCATTACAAGATTCATTTCATCCTCTAGAACAAAAGTTTGGAGAACATCCACTTTATTTTCTTTGAGAAGCTCCGCTGCTATTCCTTTTTCTTCCATGGATTTTTTACTTCGAGCATAAGTTCCTGAGGTATATGAAACATACCTTTTCTTGGTTTGATATCCTCATCTGGATTGGATTGTCCATCATTGAAGGATCTTACCTCGAACAGTTTTATGCACTCGGGTAGCGTCAGGTTACTAATAGCTCCTCCTATAGTTAAATCAATCATATGTGTTGATTCATAAGTAAGCCCATTATAAAAGTATTGAATAATTAAGTGCTCTTTAAAACCATGATTTGGGACTTTCATGATCATCCCATAAAATATTTTCTATGCTTGATAAAAGTTTTATTCAACTCTCTGAAAGAAAATTGTAATATCGTGCCTGATCTGCATAATTTTAATGAACGAGCAATATCATTGCATAAACTCTTGGATGCAATATTCCTAGATTTTTATAGTGTGATTGGGTAAGGCTTGTAACCAAGTAAAAGCTTTATCCTTTAAAGACTAGCGAAAAAGCTTAAGAAGTACACACTCCTTTGGTAGCCCTGCTAGTTTAAGAGTGTCGCAAAGGTCATGAACCTTTGTGAAATGATTAGTTGGATCTTCACATTCTCTTCCTACAAAAGAAATTTCTTTCATCATATAGATTAGCTCAGGATATATTTCAAATTCCAGGCTTTCAAGATCAGGATAGAGAATAGACATTTTTCTCAGGTGCCTAGATGGATTCCCATAGTCTCCCAATTATTTCTCAGGCTCTTCGGCCCCTTGGGTGATGGTCAAATTTGCCATCATAGGAATTAAACTGTTCATGTCTATAGAACGTGAGTTAGAAAATCTTTCAATAAATTCTAAGCGTCTTTTAGCTAGAATACATTTGATATAAAGAGGTAAATAAGTTCTACCAAACACATAGTACCTGTATCTTCAACAGAGAAAATGGATGATGTCATCACTTACGAATGTCAAGAAACAAATAGTTAGCACTTAGCTCCTGGGCAACGGTGCCAGAAAATAGCTTGATAGCCTACAAGAGCACATGTTTGTCAGAGCATGTTTTCGTGCAAGTATTAATTCCAGCTTATAGATCGATCCCAACAAGGAGCTTAGGAAAGTGTCTATATAAGGCATTTCTGTCGCACCCAAGGTGTCACGTTGTCTTGAGTGTATTGACTGCAAGTGTTGAGAGTGGAAATGGGTGAGTGAATAAGAGAGTAGATTTAAATATTGAACATAACTGAAAGTAAATAACATAAAAGTAAAAGTAAGGATGTTGTTCGAGATTCCTGCAGATGAGAAGTTAGGCATGAAGAGAAAGGGTTAATGGTGATAGTGAATATGCCAGGTGGATAAAGTGGAATAAGTGATACTATTTATTCATATGTGAGTAGGCAAGTAACCCATATACCGATCAGGAGACCTCTTGGTAGATTTTTTCCAATCCTAATGATCCATCTATCTGCTATCACAGTAATGGTCAGCACATCAATTAAGGTCCTTTGACCAGATAAAGGCTTTAAACTTGATGGCTCCTTGTTATCCTCGAGTTACACTGGTTCCTGTTTGATATCAGCCATGTCACTCGGGTGCGTCGATTCACTAGTAAACAAGTTCATACCTATGAGATCTCAGGTTCATGTTATTCGGGCCCTTATAATAGGACAACAAGCATTAGGGAAACATTAATAGTCATTCTCACAATATAATAATCATGACAACAATCACAAATAAATGGAAATATAGGAGGCACAACACATCTCACCAATCCCCTGCATTTCCCATGCCTATGGGGATTTACTCAGACATGAGAGAAAGACAGATCAAAGGCTTAATCATGTTGCAAATAAAATCATCTCAACTTTACCGTAGCGATAAACAATACTGTTGGAGATCAAATGAAGTACAAACCAAATTGGAATAGAGGTTCAAACCCTAATATTACAAGTATTAATCTCTCTCTCAGTGCAAGTGGGAATGATGGTGGAGTTGATGATCAAGAGGTTGGGGATCATCGAAGGTTGAGGTGGTGTTCTTCTCCTTCTTCGGATCTGATCTCCTCTCTTCTAGGACTGTTTGCGGCAGTTGTGTTCGTATTTCTTCCTCCTCTCCTTAATGAAAGTTTCTTCTGTTGATATAATGGAGGCAAAGGAGAGTAGTACGGGCAGGCCGTACAGGTGGCCTCCGACCGTACCAGTGGTCGTTAAGGGCATTAAATGCCTCGAATGAAAGTGTCTTCAATTGGGGATTTGTTCATTTAGGTGTAATTAGCCCATAAATACTTGTAATTAGCCCATAAATGCTCTCAGATTTTCTAGAAGTGTTCAATACTTGAAAACCAATACAAGAAACAAGGTTTCACTAACTTGCGATGTTAACATTAGTTGAAATATCAAAACTAACGAAACCCGGTGAAAACCAATGGAAACTTCTTGATAAAAAGTGTCAAAATTTGGAGCTATCAACCGTTCTACACTGGTGTCCTCAACGACCATCTCAAACAACTTTACAAACAAGTTTCATTCAATATTTAGACAGATTTTTACATAGGAAGGAGTAAAAGTTGAACAAATAGATAACTAGTGGCGCTAGCTATGGGCCACGATGCCTGGAATACCTCGTTAGGATAGTTCCACGATGATGGCAGTCATTGAGGCCCTACTCCTCTTCGAGAGAGCAGTAGATCATATTTTGTGCTCCCACTCCTCCCAAGCTCAGTCAAGGTAGGAACGCACGGCCGCATTGCCGGTGTTGGCACGCGCGACATGGAAGAACTCCGTGTAAGCCCTATCGAGTTCTTGCCGTCGAAGGTGCTGCGGTAAAAAGACAGCATGAGGACATCAAACTCGAAGTATTGGTCCGAGCCAGTTAACTGCTCCTTGGTACGGCCATGCCAGCCTCCGAGAGCTCCCGTGCTATTGCGCTTAACCGCGTGTCGCTTGTATATCGGCTTGGATCACCCGCTGATCGATTGGCCTCTCCCCCGGCTTGTCAAAGTCGAACAAGTCATTGTCAGCATGGTGGGTGGGGGAATGGAGAGGCACCTCCAGCTCTCCTCTATGTTGGTTTCGTGTTGGATTGGAAGGAAACAGACAACCAAGCATGGTTGTTTTAGAGGTTTCGTGGTACACCGCTCCTCCATGGCTCCGCCATTTTTATAACAAAGTAGTCACTCCAGCGGTAAAGCTCACTGATGACCCACAAGTATAGGGTGCGTGTCGTAGTATTTTCGACAAGTAAGAGTGTGGAACCCAACGAGGAGCAGAAGGTGTTGACGAGTGGCTTGGATCAGGAATTCTCTGTAAATACTTAGCAAACGGATTTTTAGGGTTTTTTGATAATCCAGATAAATAAAGTGCGAGTAAATAAAATACAATAATAATAATTGCAGCAAGTATCCCAATCCTTTATTTAGCAAAGGACAAGCCGTTTGTATTACTTAACATAACCAAACGTTCTCGAGGACACATGGGAATACTGTCAAGCGCTTTCGCTTCATATAGTTGATTAATCTTCTCTAGTTGGATAAGTGTTGTGTGGGTGAACTTGTGCTAATGTACTGACCTTCCTAGGACTAGGTCAGTACATACTTGTGATTATACCCCTTGCAAGCATCCGCAACTACAAGAAAGTATAGATAAAAAACCTAACCACAGTCCTAAACTTTGAGATCCTACAATCCCTTATGCAAAGGTTTCCTAATGGGGGTTCAGGTTTCTGTCACTCTGGCAACCCCACGATTAGTAGCCAAATACACAATGCATTCTCCTAGGCCCATAAAGGTGAAGTATCATGTAGTCGACGTTCACATGACACCACTAGAAGAATAACACCACAACTTAATTATCAAACCATTGAATCTTTCTCAACACAATTCCACTAGTAACAACATGACTTCTCCCATGTCCTCAAGAACTAAACGAACTACTCACGAGACATCATATGGATCAATATCAGAGATGAAATAATGATGAGTAACAATCTGAACATAACAATAATTCAATGGTTCCACTCAATAGCATCAACTACAACAAGTAATCAACACAGGGAAAGTTTCCCCTAAGAACTATGCAAGATTCAACCCAATTGTTACAGCGGTATGGAGTGATGATGATGGTGCTAGTGGAGATGATGATCAAGATGATGATGATGATCCCGATGAAGTCCAGCTTGATGGTGGTGTTGATGACGATGATCTCCCCTCTCCAGGAAGGAATTTCCTCGGCAGATTTCTGCCTACCAGAGAGATCTTTCTCTCTCTATAGTTTTCTTCCCCGAAGAGGCGGCCGAATCTTTCTGTGGTCGCTCCCCGAACTTTAGGGTTTCGTGGGGATTATATACGCCAAAGGACGATGCTGGGAGTGGGCTAGGGTGGCCAGACCACCTGGTGGTGCAACCAAGGGTGACCCGCGCCACCAGGGGGTGTGGCCCCCCTGTGGCCCATCTCCGCTCCTCCTTCTGGCTTCCTTCGTCTTCTGGAAAAATAGGATTTTCCATATATTTTTCGGGATTTTCTGATATTCGTGAATTTTGCCTCCAAACAGTGCCTTTTCCATCAGAATCCTGACTCCGGTGGTTCATCCTCCCAAAATCATCAATCATGCAAAAATAGATGAAATAACATAAGTACCATCTCTTAATATCAAATATATCAATGAATAACAGTGAATTATGATATAGAATGGTGATGCAAAATGGATGTATCAACTCCCCCCAAGCTTAGACTTCGCTGTCCCCAAGCAAAAATTGAGCTCAATAAACATGTCCACAAGTTTATGGAGTGAAGTGTCGATAAAGAGAATACGGACAAGAAGCATCACATTCATCAATACACAAATCATAATAGAAAACAACTCACTATTATATAACAAAACTTGCAATGAGTAAGGGAGAGACAATAAAGATGCATAAAGTAAATCATAATTGATAATGGCAAACTTTGTTCTTGGTCATAGAACGGTTAACAAATTGCAGGAGTCAAACATAATGGGTTTTCAATGATAGCTTTATAAGTAATATTCACTTAGATAAGAGCAGTGTGCAAAACAAGGAACATAAGAAACATGATTGAATATATCATCATATGGGTGATTGAATCACAACAACTCAAATGCTTCCTTAAGATAGAAAGTAATAGGTTTACTGACTCAGTCAAAAAGTAAAAGATAGGACCTTCGCACAGGGAAGCAGGGATTTCAAGTCTCATAAAGAGCCTCTAAACATTATGGTACTTACTAGCTTTCAGCTCTCATTGCCCCTATCATAAGAATCTTTTAGGTGATTAAGGTTAAAGTGAACAAATATGAGGATATGCTTGACAAGTTATAAGTCAAAAATCTCATGCCCCTTGCCTACGAGTACCAAATCTCATGCTACTCAAGTTTAGTCACGAGTAAGTTCTTGTCATTGTAAGTACATGTGTATCATGGAGAACCGCCAACGGGGTACCCCTTGCCCCATGATACACGAGCTATCCCATATCAAAATGACAAGGCAACAGACAATGAGCATCTCAGCGATCTTTTTATTTGCTATTAGCATAGGTTTTTATTGAGGATGCTTCAGAAAATGCTCACTATGGTTCTGCTGCAAGTTTCCACCATTATTAGGCATGGCTTAGGCTAGCCACCCAGGCGTTTCTCTAACACACATACAAACTCCATGAGCTTACAAGCTCCCCTTTTATTTCACACCGTCGGGATCCATAAACAAAAGAATCATGATATCAACTGAATAATAAGTGCAATGTTGAAAGCATTCCCCATGGTACATGGTTCTGCTAATTATCAACTTATAAAGTGCAAGCATATACGCAACATAGATGGACACAATGGTTCAAGTTTATTAAGTGCGAGAAAGTAAAGTGTGCCATCAAGTTTGTGAGAGCTTTATTCACTAGTTTTAACATATCAAGTTTAATTTGGAAGGTAGATAAAAACATGAATTTACTTGGAATAGCAATAATGCTAATGGGTAGATATGGTAGACGCAAATGGCATAGGTTTTAGTTTTAGGATTGGATGCACAAGAAGCATTCCCTCTCAGTACAAGTTTTTAGCTAGCAAGGCTGAGTAGCAAGCATAAGAGTTGAAGGAAACAAACAAACATACAAGTGATAGAAACAATCATGCAATTTTCCTTGGAAACGCAAAAGATCTTAACTAGAGAATACTAAGCTTATGAGCCAGACAAGAAAGAAATAAAATGAAATTATATTTCTAAAAGTACTTTTCTCTTTTCCATTCAATCCTCAGATAGTGTTATTACTGACCAGAGCTAGGTTTGAAAAAACCAACTAAATTTACTTAATGATCCCAAAGTGATACCAATACTAATAACAAGATCAATCATATAACAGAAATTGCAAACTAAAACAAGATGTGCAAAAAGTAAATGATAGAACTTCTCATTAATATCCCATAACGGCAACTCACACCAAGGGATACATAGATATCTAACTAGAGGGGAGATACTTCCATAATGCAAACCATCCTATATGATAACTTCTCTTATTCATCATACGCCTCTACTTAAAAAGGTAAATAGATGAAAGCTAATGATATGATACTGCGTCACTCCCCCAAGCTTGGAACAAACCAAGGGGATGCCAAAACCTGATGACGAATTACTCCTTCAGTGGTGGTGGTGGTGTCCTCTTGATAAGCTTTTCGATCAATTCCTTCAATTCCTCGATCTCGAAGGTGAGAGTACGAATCAATTCCAAATTGTGCTCAATGCGGTTCATGATCATGTCGGGCTGTGAATCCCAGCCCTTGCGATTCTTTGCCCACTCTTCCTCCTTAAAGTATTCTTTTCCTGCATGGTTAGACCGACACATGTCCCAATTGGAGGGTAATTTTTTCTTGGGCATATTTTGGAATGGTTGCTCATGAATAAGGGTATGGAAGGGATTTTTGGTGCGTGGAGGAGGTGACCGTGAAGCCAAGCAATGACGCGGAAGCTTCCCTCTAGTGGGCATCCGTGCAGTCCTTTTGAACTTTGTAGGATTTTCCACCACTCCAATGCTTGGAATGGTGGTGCTAGTGTGCGGATACTGGTCTTCCTTTTCTTCCACTTCAACTTCACTCTCGATCTCCTCCTCCTAATCAGGGCCTTGGAGATCATCTTCCGCATGCTCCTTGCCCTTATCATTGGCGGAGACCATCGTGCTTCTAAACTTGAGAATAGTTCCTGACAGAAACAGATCGAAACAAAAACATGATGAGAACACGATATATGGACCTCGAGGGATCCGGGGGATTATATATTACGAAGTTTAACAACAAAAGTAAGGTACTAGGAGAAAACGGGTCGGAGACGGGCTTTAGAGTGGCCACACCCCCTGGTGGCGCGACCAGGTGGGCCCGCGCCACGGGGTGGTGTGAGCCACCCGGGCTCTGTTTCCGTCCCTCTTTCGACTCATTATTTTCCATGTTAGACAAAAACTGCAAAAATATAACTTGAGAAGTTTTTCGTGGACCTTTTCTTACCAGAACTGTTACCTATTCGAGAACGGACTCTACATGTCTCTGAATTTGGCCTTTAATAAATTCTTCCAGAGTCACTGCTTGAATTATATCAATATCTTCATTGTAAGAATATTCAAAAATTTGGTGCTTGAGTCTTTTGACCATTTTTCATCTCATTACATCATTTTCTCCTATCACTTGAAAATTTCTTTCATACAAAACTTTACACATTCTTTATTAGCAACATTAGTGTATGCAAGATAATAAACCTTTGGATTTAACTTCAAATGAAATCCATCAGAACATAAGCTACTGAAAAAACTCCTTTCGAAAACTCACAAAGAATTCAAAAAGGAAATCGATTTAAGAGGCAAATGCAAAAATGGCCGAAATCTGTCAAAACAGACCAGCACATAAAGATCAATTTTTTCGAAAAACTTCTGTTGCTCAAATCAAAAAGTTCAAAACTAACAAAAGTTAAATAATAACCTGGGGCATGGACACATAAAATTACAGATTAGTATGACGTTCTGGGATTTTTCACGATTTTTTACGGTGAAGCACAAAAATCTGTTTTAGGACATCAACTTTCCCAAATGTTACTTCTCTTTCATTAGAGGCTGATCTTGACACAAAAACCAAACAAAAAGGATAACGAGAGGTTATTACAGAAGCAATAATTTCCAGGACTCAAATAAACAAAAATAAACTGAAGCAAAAATATATTGGATTGTCTCCCAAAAAGCTCTTTCTTTATAGCCATTAAGATAGGCATGATAAATTTCAATGATGCTTACATAAGGATATGAATTGAAGTAAAATAGAGCATCAAGAAACAAATATACTTATATTTAAGTCTAACCCACTTCCTATGCAAAGGAATTTTGCAAGAAAATAAATTGTTGAAACCGGAGGCTACTAGCATAGGAAAGCAAAACAAGTGCAACATAAAGACTTTCAGCATAAAGCGAGGAAACTTAATATTATTGAGATACATAAGAACAATCTTCCCTCTCTCATAATAACTTTCAGTATCATTCATACATTTAACGATATAACTATCACATGAACGATTGTAGCAATGATCACTTATTCTAACAGAAAACACAGGGACACTAGCTTTCCTAGTTCCATTAGGATGTGAAACAATTTTAGAAGTATCCTTACAAAGGACAATGTGCCCATCTTCTACATTTTTAGTGACAAAGTCTTTCATATTTGCTACTGCGGGTTCAACATCCATTTGTTCATCAGGTTCTACAGCTTTCTTTGTACTTTCGTTAACCATACTAGCTGTCATAGAATGTTCTTTTACTTTAACCGGGAAAGGTATTTTCTCGTTGTAAGGTTCAGGTAAAATATGATCAATAGTATAAACTTCAGTATTTCTAGCAGGAACACAATTAACAATATCTTTATATGGCTCGTGATACTTGTTCCATTTCTTTTTAGGAATTTCAATATAAGAAGCAAAAGCCTTAAAATAATTTGCAATACTTTGAGAATCAAGACCATAAGAATTACTAATATGATGAAAGTCACTAGTTCCCATAAAAGATTTAATGCATTCATAATCATAATTTATACCTGACTTTCTTCCTTTGTCATTCTCCCATGCTTCAACATTATCTTGAATACGGTCTAGAAGATCCCATTTAGCTTCTTCTTCCATACGTGTAAATGATCCAGAGCAAGAAGCATCCAATAGATCCTTATCATGAAGAGAAAGCCTTGCATAAAAGTAATTGATAATAATATTATTAGGGAGCTCATGAGTAGGAGATTTGAGCATTAGTGACTTCAGTATCCCCGAAGCTTGAGCTGTACTCTCTCCATCACGAGGCCAAAAGTTATATGATTCCGATCTTTATGAATCTCACTAGGAGGATAAAATTTGGAATAAAAGAGAGGTACAATTTCCTCCCATTCAAGAGACTGGCCATTCTTTAGCAGCTTATACCATTCCTCAGCTCTTCCTATTAGTGATACAGAGAATAACTTTTTCTTAACTTGATCTGTTGTAATACCTGAACACTTAAACAATCCGCATAATTCATGTATAAAAAGCAAATGATCGCCGGGATGGACAGTTCCGTCTCCAAAATAGTAGTTATCCATAACACGATCAACAATTTTTGTAGGTATTTTAAAAGGATCAATTTTAGCAGGTGGTGGTTCATCTACTACCTTAGCAGTGGTAGTAGCATTCTGAAATAAGAAACTAAGTGAATTATCCATATTGAGAATAAAATAACAAGCAGAAATAAACAAAACTCACAGTAGAAGTTTCCTTTACTAGTTCCACTCTCCAATAGCGCTTCACTCCCCAACAACGGCGCCAGAAAATAGTCTTGATGACCCACAAGTATAGGGGGTGGATCGCAGTATTTTTGATAAGTACGAGTGTCGAATCCAACAAGGAGCAGAAGGTGTATACGAGTGGCTTGGATTAGGAATTCTCTGTAAATACTTAGCAAACGATTTTTTAGGGGTTTTTGATAATGTAGATAAATAAAGTGCGAGTAAATAAAATACAATAATAATAATTGCAGCAAGTGGCCCAATCCTTTCTTTAGCAAAGACGAGCTGGTTTTATTACTTAAGATAACCAAACGTTCCCGAGGACAGATGAGAATACTGTCAAGTGCTTTCGCTTCATATAGTTGATTAATCTTCTCTAGTTGGATAAGTGTTGTGTGGGTGAACCTGTGCTAATGTACTGACCTTGCTAGGACTAATACATACTTGTGATTATACCCCTTGCAAGCATCCGCAATTACAAGAAAGTAATTAAGATAAAAACCTAACCATAGCCTTAAACTTTGAGATCCTACACTCCCTTATGCAAAGGTTTCCTAACGGGGTGGTTTCTGTCACTCCGGTAACCCCACGATTAGTAGCCAAATACACAATGCATTCCCCTAGGCCCATAAAGGTGAAGTATCATGTAGTCGATGTTCACATGACACCACTAGAAGAATAACACCACACCTTAATTATCAAACCATTGGATCTTTCTCAACGCAATTCCACTAGTAACAACATGACTTCTCCCATGTCCTCAAGAACTAAACGAACTACTCACGAGACATCATATGGATCAAGATTAGAGATGAAATAATGATGAGTAACAATCTGAACATAACAATAGTTCAATGGTTCCACTCAATAGCATCAACTACAACAAGTAATCAACACTGAGAAAGTTTCCCCTAAGAACTATGCAAGATTCAACCCAATTGTTACAGCGGTATGGAGTGGTGATGACGGTGATGGTGGAGATGATGATGAGGATGATAATGATCCCGATGAAGTCCAGCTTGATGGTGGTGTTGATGGCAATGATCTCCCCTCTCTGAGAAGGAATTTCCCCGACATATTTCTGCCTGCCGGAGAGCTCTTTCTCTCTTTGCAGTTTTCCACCCCGCAGAGGCGGCGAAATCTTTCTGTGGTTGCTCCCCGAAATTCAGGGTTTCATGGGGATTATATACGCCAAAGGGTGATGCTGGGAGTAGGCTGGCCACAGCACCTGGTGGCGCGGCCAGGGGTGACCCTCGCCACCAGGGGTGTGGGGCCCGTGTGGCCCATCTCCGCTCCTCCTTCTGGCTTCCTTCGTCTTCTGGAAAAATAGGATTTTCCATATATTTTCGAGATTTTCTGATCTTCGCAAATTTTTCCTGCCAACAGTGCTTTTTTCCATCAGAATCCTGACTCCGGTGGTTCATCCTCCCAAAATCATCAATCATGCAAAAATAGAGGAAATAACATAAGTACCATCTCTTAATATGAAATATATCAATGAATAACAATGAATTATGATATAGAATGGTGATGCAAAATGGACGTATCACTCATGCAAAGCGGCGGGAACCCATTATAATCATCAAGAAACGACTGGGACATGTAGGAAGGAGGAGGAACTGGCAGGAAACAGTGGCGACGATGCCATTTCCTGCTGTTGGGAGGCGATCCATCATGGGATGGTTTTTTGTGTTGCTGGCAAGGGGGCCGGCGTGGCCTTTCTAGCATGGCGCGCATTGCTGCGCGTTGCGGACAACCCTATCCTAGCCTCTGGTTGTCATGGGAGCCAAGGGCATGCCAGACAGATTGTGGGTGGCCCAATCTGCCGGTTGGGGGACTGGCCTCCATCCCCGAACTCGGTTGGGGGACAGGTTGGGCGCATTAGTGGAGATGCTCTTAGGGCATCTCCAGCGGGCTAACCTATTTTGGACATGGAATGTGGCCATTTGGTCTGTATGTACAGACAACAAAATAGTCATTACCTGACCTAGGCCAAGAGACACGGAATGTGTCTGTTTGGTCTATATGGATCGACCGACGGACATCAAAATAGTCATTGTCCAGACTGGGCCATGAGACATGGAATGTATCTGTTTGGTCTGTATGGATCGGCCCGTGGACAATAAAATAGTCACTGTTTGTCCTAGGCTAGGATTCGGTCTGTGTGCGTAACGACACGACCCCTCCGAACACGTCAGTTTAGCTAGTTTTTTCAATTGGCAACATATGGATGACAAAACAATAGAAAGAGATACATAACAAGTAATTTACCACTAATTAGCAAATCATCGAGTTCACATGCCATAGTAACAAATCATAGTGCAAAATAACACAAGTTTTATTCAAAATGCACAAAAGATATATACCATCGATAAGATCACGCTTTGGCGGTGACTTTTGCGTTGGCCTTGGTCTGAAGCATGGTGACGGCCTCTTCTTGCTTCACTTATTCAATGGTGGCTTCTTGCTTCTGCCAGCCATGTCTTTGTAGCGCCTCTTCGGGCGGTTTGCTCCCTGATCTCTTCTGCCCGCTCTGAATCTGTCGGCTCCTTCTTCGGCTTGAGTAAGGCCTTCATCTTGGTGGCCTTCTTGGCCTTGGTCCTGGTGGGTGCGGCAGTAGCAGTGGCGGCTTCCTCCATCGATGGCTGGGGTTTGGCGCCGACCAATTGACTTATGGTGGAAGTGGAAGAGCGTGGCATGATTTTTAGCCACTAGTTGGCGGGCCATGTTGGAAATATTCGCTAGAGGCAATAATAAAGTTGTTATTATTCATACTAGACCTCTCTTTGCACCCTCTATGGCACGTCTAGTAGGTAGAACGCTTTACGATATGATTTTTGGGTTTGCAGCATAGAAAATGAAAATTTTCCTATGATATGAACAACTAAGCACCAATATCTATCTACCGAGATACAATCAACTCGTGGATATACATCCATAGAGATCTTACCCTCGAAGACCGAAAAGCTTTGTTAATGAAATCTGATTTTGTGGATGATGTACTCATACACTTGCCGATCTCAAGATCGTGTTAAAGTCCAGCGCCGCAAAGTAGCAGCGCATCCGTGATCGCACACATGTACAACACCCTGACAACCTCCGAGTCCTTACTCCAGCAAAGCATTGGAAGCAACAAATGCTTCCAGAGAAACCACCGAGAACATGTACTTCGCTAATCCGAAGCCATGGGGGATGTTCTAGAGGGGGAGAGTGATCCTTCACGAGGAGGTGTGCTTGTGAGAGGATAGGAGGGCTCCTTTTATAGGGGGAGGGGGCATCCACAAGGCCATGGATGGTGGAGAAGGTGGTTCCCCCACCTCTCCCTCATTCATGTGGGTGGATGCTCCACTCAGAACAATTTCACTCCACTCAGAATTCCACTCACATGCATTAATTTTCCACCAAAATTAATGCCATCTCTCATTTAATATAACTATTTTATTTATTTTATTCACAATCTTTTTAGTTATTTTAATTAACAAACATCTACATAAAACCCCTGACACTACTTTGATATTACATCTGAAACCATTTTCAGCAATTTGACCCGAAACAATTCCGACGTATATTGAAATAATTCTAGCACTTTAAAATCCTTTCTATGGTATTATATTTGATCCATTTGGTGTCAGTATACCTTAAGTGTGTCACCCTATGGTTTGCGAATAATGCAGACATGATTGAGACCCCTCTCCGATCAATAATTAGTAGCGAGACCAGGAGATCCATACTGACTCCCACATATTCAATGATGATTCTAGTGATTGTGAGAACCTTTGACATTGTAACTAAATCCCTTTGTCTCGCAATATATTAGATGTCCGAGATTCGATCATCGGTATTCTCATACCTAGTTGGATCTTGTTACCGACAAGTACTCTTTTCTTGTTCCCGTGATATAACATTATTAGTGATCTTATCACTTGCTTGCAAGCTATGTCAATGTTATATCACCGAGAGAGACATAAGTATATCTCTCCATCATCGGGATGGACAAATCCCACTCTTGATCCATGATCCTCTACATAACACCTTCGGAGTATCTAAACCCACCTTTATTGGCACCCTATTGCGGCGTGACATTTGATGTTATCAAGTTACTCTTCCAGTGTTAGTGATTGACATGATCTCATGGTCTAAGGACTAAAGTTACCATGCATGATGTTATAGCAATGTAATCATAATGACTTTGATCGTATTACTATACTTCGGGTGAATGTTCATCACATCATTCCACCAATGCTGTGACTTGTCATTAACAACATCCAATGTCCATGATCAGGAAACCTTGATCATCTTGTTAATCAACGAGCTAGTTTATATGAGAGGCATAACTATGAACTCTTTATTTGTTTATTAAACACACATGTATTAACATTTCCAATTAACACAATTATAGCATGAGAAATAAACTTTTATCATAAACATGGAATAAGATAATAACCACTTTATTATTGCCTCTCGGGCATATTCTCTTGAGTCTCCCACTTACAGTAGAGTCAATAATCTAGTTTGGAAAACTTGCACATTCAACACCTATGGCTTTCTAGTGTTGTATATACACGTTTGCTTGTGGTAAACATAATTTCCGAATCTGACACTTTCAGGTCCATGTGTATTTGCGTCTCTACGCATCACTCATTCTCAAATGAGATGGCATTGTATAAATTTGGTCCTTTGGTGAGACATCAGTTCCTTGGGATTAAATCATGTCGATACTATTATCATACAATATATCTTCATTGAACTAGCCTACTTTGAACCACACGTAGTTTTGATACAAATACCCTTGTTTGCTGCTACTAGAGTAGTCATATAATCAGCCTTTGTTGTAGTATATATCACAATGTCTTAACTTTGGAACTCATCCAAATCCATCATGGGACTTTGTTTCCATTATACGGTGCCACCAATAGTCTAAATTGAGATAAACTTTTATTTGTATCTTGTGACAAAACTAGTACCAATGTAACACTTTACAATGAACTATTTGTCACCTCTACATAAATATATTCTTAGTTCTTCCAAAGCTCATAACATTTAGAGCATAGGACATATCTCAATATGTACATATCACATTATACATTATTGATCAAAATATTCATGTAATTTCACTCACCAAGTTTCAAAACACTTGAATCTCGTTTAACTCACCAAGTGTCAATACACTTGAATCTTGATTCAACCTTTTCCATGCGGCAAGAACCTTTCTTGGTGTTTCCATATTGAACTCATTTAATATCTCATATATGTACATTTTGCATAACCATATTAGTGCCTCAATCTATCCATATAGACATTGATGCCTAATATTCTGGTTTTACCCAAGTCTTTCATCGAAATCTAATTTTAATGAAATTCTTTACACGTGTCAATAAAATATACATCATTTACAGGAACAACATGGCTTCTACATAATGTATTAGAAATATTTCTCAGCGCTCACACTTAATTTCTTGCAAATGCAAGCATCTTCATCGTCTCTGATGAAATTAAACATTTTAACAATTTCATCACGGTGAAGATTCCAACTCCACTATGCTTACTTCAACCATTGAAGTTTGCATGCCCTTTTAGCATCCTTTGAATTAACAAAACCCTTTGGACCGTGAAATGTACACGTCCTAGGTAACCATTCTATTAGAAGAACTTTGTTTTGTTTGTTCAATTACCATATACCAAAATTGACATATGTAGTGGTTCCTACAATAATCCATCTAGAATAAATATCACTATGCCGAGAGATCAAATCTTGTCGTAGTCAACTCCTTGAACATTGTCGTAAACTCTTTTCCGACATGTCGACTATTTCATAGATGTGAAACATCCATGTCTATTTCTTTATAGATACAAATACGACCGATATGCTTCATGCCTTTCTGGAGGGTCTTCTAAGTTCAAAAACTTGATTTCTCATGTATAGAAACTATCACAGATTTTATGACTTCTAGTCACTTTATGGAGTCAGGGCCCATCATCACTTCTTTGCATGCAGTCAGTTCATCATTATCAAAACAATAATGACTTGTTTTTTAAATCTTACTATTTGATTGTTACCCGACCCATACGGTTCAAATAGGAATTCTAATCTCTGAGATCACAACCTTTGCAATCACGGGAGCCATGAGCATTGTGGCTGCCTCCGGGACACTTTCTGTCTCTGTGCTACTTATCACATGTTCCTTAGGTTCATCAGCCTAGTCAAAGTTATATTGTCCTCCCACTTAACTTTTGCGAAAATATCCTTCTTAAGAAACTTGATGTTCTAAGTGATAAACTCTTTTGTCTTTGATTTTATGGAGGAATACCCAAATGTTGCTTTGGGATAACCTACAAAGAGGTGCTTATCCGACTTTGGTTGTAAACATTTTGCTTATGCCTAGCATACCAAATTTTAAGAAAAGACAACTTTGGATTTATCCCAAGCCATAACTCATATGGTGTCGTTTCAACGGATCACAATGGTGCTCTATTCAGTGTAAAAGTGGTAGCATCTAAATCTTTAATCCTTAAATAATGGTAGTTTTATAAATGACCCCTTTGCTTTTACCATGTCAAACAACGTTTGATTTCATCTCTCAAACACTCCATACTCCTATGGTTTATCGGGAAACACAAATCCATGGAGCAATTCCTCAAATCTTAGGTGTTTTGGTAAACTTGTAACTCAAATATCTTCCTTTATGATGTTACAATGATTTTCTACATCATCCTGAAATTCTTTGAACATTTTTCAAATGTTTCATACTTCTTCCTTATTAAGTAAATATAGACATGTATCCACTCAAAATTTCGAAGAAAGTGTATGAGGTTGAAAGATCCACCGCACACAGCTACACATAATGGAATATATACATCAAAATGCACAATGTCCAATAAGTTAGTCATCCATTCCTCTTTTGCCTATGAATGAAGTTTCAATTATATCCAAGAAAGTCTCACTAGCATCAATTTATCAAAATTAAAGACTCCAAAAATCCATCAACATGGAGTTTCTTCATGTTTTATTTCCAATATAATTTAAATGGCGATGTCACTTTGTAAGTGATCTTTCAATCTTTTGTCTTGCGCATTTTAGCATTACTTTTTATGGACGTGATTTCTCTAACTAGACTTGTAAAAGATTATCCATCTTCTATGGAATACGGTAATTATTTGAACAACCTATGTTATCATAATACCTGAACAATATAACAATTATTAAAACAAATCTTGAAGGCTAGGTTTGATGTCAACGAAAAACATAACAACACTTTATTTGTTTTCGATGAACATCATCACATATTCTCTTGCTAGTTACTTAGGCCATTGCAGTTCATGAATTGTGTTGTCCTGTATGACACTTCACACCAACAAATTCGGTATCCAATACCAAAGAACCACATTGTTTAACAAGCAAAGAATACAACCATAACATGTATATCATCTATATACATAAGCTGGACATTTCCAGTCTTTTTCTTTTCTACCAAATATTTTCTAGATTCTCTTTCAGCATTCTATTTTATTTTTAAAATAATCTACCAACATCAATAGTGGTGCCATACACATGACACTTAGTCCCAAAGCTTGTTAGTCCAATACTAATATCTTGGACTTGCACTCTTGAAGTAGATCACCATCATCAAATGTTTGGTGTTCTTTCAAAATCCATTCTTTAGTAATCTTTTAGTGTAGTACATTGTTTTACCTACACTTTTTATTCATCCTATCATGACAACTTTTATGATCAAGCTACTATAGCCTATAAGGGCGAGTCACGAGTATAATGTCAGTTCCCAGAACCTTTTGGGAGTTCAGGATGCCTAGCATCTCTAACATTCACAAATTCTCATACAATATGAGAACATGTATTTTGCTAAATTATACTCTATCACGTTGCAACCAAAACATTGTTTTAGATATCACAATATCTTCTGCACATGATGGTTTCTGAAACAATTCTTTCACCTCCTAGATAACCTTGATTCTAAAACAACTTTTGAATATCATGGATCATGGAGGCAAGCATGATACTTTAGATACTAACACTGTAATTGTTATTGTTGATTTAATACTATTTATTAAACTTCATGGAGTAAATGGCTTTTATTGAAAGTTTACAATAAAACTTAAAAACTTTAGATTGGCACTCAAAACAATACGATACCACCTCGTAAAGTAAATATCCAGAATTATATAGTTGTTTTATCTCAATTATAATTAATCATAAGGTAGTAAACGGATGCCAATATCTACAGAAAACTATGCAAATTCACTTTGATTTAGTTTATGATAGATTGATTTCAACTTTAATCATATTACTACATGAACTCCCACTCAAAACCAACATCCCTCGAGTCACTTTGGTGATTACATGAACCAAATTCACTACACCAAGACCAATCATCACGTGAATTGGTGCAGCTGCAAAGGCGAGCATCTATATGGTCATCATATAAACTATATGACTCATGTTTTACCTTTTGTTTTGTGTTCTGAGGCCATGTCTGTACATGCTAGGCTCACCAAGTAAGAACCTTAGTACGCGTGTGTGTAAAACTGTCTTACACCCGTTGTATGCGAACATAGATTCTATCACACCCGATCATCACGTGGTGTCTTGATGTCTCAAAATATATTCGAGCTTGTTGGGAACCCCAAGAGGAAGGTATGATGAGCACAACAACAAGTTTTCCCTCAGTTATGAAACCAAGGTTATCGAACCGGTAGGAGCAAGGAAACAACTCCAAGGTGTTGTTTCTAACTTGGAATCCTGCACAACACAACCATAGAACTTTGCCCCAACTTACAGTGAGGTTGTCAATCTCACCGGTTTTGCTGAAAACACAGGATTAAACGTATTGTGTGGAAGATAGTAATTGCTTGCAGAAAGTAAACAGTAAATAGATGGTAGATTGATGGTAAAAGAATGGACCGGGGTCCATAGTTCACTAGAGGTGATTCTCCTTAAGATAGATGACATGTTGGGTGAACAAATTACATCGGGGCAATTAACAGACACCGAGAAAGCATACATGCATATACTAATCATCTTGACTCCTATGAGATTTGATTGGGCATTACAACATTATACATACACCGTAATCCAACTGCATCTATGACTAATAATCCACCTTTAGGTTATCATCCAAACCCCCTCAAGTATTACGCTACAAGCAACAGATAATTGCATTAAGCAAAGTGTGTAAAGTAAACAATACGGTTGTCCCATGGACAAAGGATTGCTGTTTTCTCCCTAGTAGCAACATCACATATAGTACCTTAGAGATTCCTGTCACTTCCCCCAGATTACTAGAGGCATAAACTCACTATCAAGCATAAATACTCCCTCTTGGAGTTGCTAGCATCTACTTGGCCAAGATAGCTACTAACAACAGAAAGCATGCAAGATCACAAATAACATAGACATGATAGAATAAATAATCAATCTGAAATAGCATCTCAATATCCATCGGATCCCCGCAAACACAACATGTAAGATTACAAATAGATGATTTTGATCATGAACAGAGCTCACAAGATCTAAACATGGTAGCACAAAGGAGGAGAACCAACCATCTAGCTACTACATGGACCCGTAGTCTAGGGATGAACTACTCACGCATCACACCGGAGGCAGTCATGGTGATAAAGAAGGCCTCCAGGGTGATGTCTCCCCTCCGACAGGGTGCCTGGAAGAGCTTCAGATTCCTCCCGATCTAGGGATGGAGATGGTGGCGGATACAGACTCTTTCGTGGAATTTTGATCAGGTACTTAGGGTTTTCATCCCGGGAGGCTTTTATAGGCGAAGGGGCAAGGTCAGTGGAGTACCAGGGGGCCCACACCCCCTAGTGGCGCGCCCCTAGGCCGCGCCGCCACCAGGTGTGGCTGCCCTGGTGCGCCACTTCGTCTCCCCTCCGGACTCCGTGTTGCTTCGAATAAAATATTGACTTTGGCTTTTGTCCGGTCCAATTCTAAGAATATTTCCTTACTAGCTTTTTCGAAACCAAAAACAGCAGAAAACAGGCAACTAGCACTGTGGCATCTTGTTAATATGTTAGTTCCAGAAAATGTGTAAAAGTACTCCAAAGTGTGGACAAAACATAAGAAAGTAGATATAAAATAAGCATGGAACATCAAAAATTATAGATACGTTTACAACGTATCACCATCCCCAAACTTAACTCCTGCTCGTCCTCGAGTAGGTAACTGATAAAAAATAATAATTTTTGAGGTGACATGCACCATCATAATCTTGATCAAGGTATTTTTAAAACATTGATAGCTGGGATCATAGTACTTTAACATAGCATGAAAGATATAGTTCTAATAATAAGACATAACAACTATGTTATAACATGAAAAGGTACAAACAAAAGATTCATGAATAACAATGCT
The DNA here is from genome assembly GCA_910589775.1 of Avena eriantha. Lineage (NCBI taxonomy): Eukaryota > Viridiplantae > Streptophyta > Magnoliopsida > Poales > Poaceae > Avena > Avena eriantha. The sequence continues at coordinate 544,140,534 of OU342743.1, forward strand.
TTGAAAGACGTTTGTTTGTTTCACATATAGAAAACATAATGAGAATGGTATTCAGCTTGTCCCTCATAGTGTAGAAAAACATAAATGCATAGGACACCTTCAAAGTTCATAAGGGTGACTAGATACAAATAGTTTAAGAACAAGCAATATCAAAGTTATGAATCAATCAACAAGTTTTGGGACAATGCACATTAAACTAATAATGACGACTATGCTCTCTCAATAGGTGCATAAAGATAGAAGATGGAGACTCAACATAAAAGTAAAAGAAAGGCCCTTCATAGAAGGAAGCAGGGATTCAAGTTTCATAAAGAGCTTCCAAAAATTATGGTACTTATTAGCTTTCAGCTCTCATTTCCCCTATCATAAGCATCTTTAGGTGATTAAGGTTAAAGTGAGCAAATATGAGGATATGCTTAACAAGTTATAAGCTGAAAATCTCATGCCCTTACTTACGAGTACCGAACCTCATGCTACTCAACTTTAGTCATAGGTAAGTTCTTGTCTTTGTAAGTACATGTGTATCATAGAGAACCGTCAACGGGGTACCCCTTGCCCGATGATACGGAAGCTTTCCCATATCAAAATGACAAGGCAAGCAGACAATGAGCATCTCAGCGATCCTTTTACTTCCTATTTGCATAGGGTTTTTTTCATTTTTTCTTTCTGATTTGCATATGTTTTTTTATTGAGGATGCTTCATAGATTGCTCACTATGGTTATGCTGCCGTTTCCACCATGATTAGGCATGGCTTAGACTAGCCCTCCATGCGTTTCTCTAACACATATATGAACTCCATGGGCCTTACAAGCTCCCCTTTCATTTCACACTGCCGGGATCCATAAGCAAAAGAACATGATATCAACTAAATAAAGTGCAATGTTGAAAGCGTTCCCCATGGTAACATGGTTCTGCTAATTCACAACTTACAAAATGCAAGCATATACGCAACATAGATGGGCACAATGGTTCAAGTTTATTAAGTGCAAGAAAGTAAAGTGTGCCATCAATTTCGTGAGAGATTTAATCACTAATTTTCGCATAACAAGTTTATTTCGGAAGGTAGATAAAAACATGAATATACTTGGAATAGCAATAATGCTAATAGGTAGGTATGGTGGACTCTTTGGAATAACTTGGTTTTATTTGGAGTTGGATGCATGAGTGGAACTCATACTTGGTACATGTGGAGGCTAGCAAAAGACTGGGAGCGACCAACTAAGAGAGCAATAATGGCCATAATCATGCAAAGTGACAAAACATTATTAATTAAAGCATCAAGTGATATTACAAGTCGAAGACTAAATGATCATAGAGGCTATGGTGACTTGGTATAGTCTTAACATGGTGTGAGCATGCACCAATTCAACCCAATAAAGCATCAAAGGAGAATACCACAATATTATGATTTTATATGCCAAAACAATGCATGATTCTTTCAAGGCACATTAAGCAATCTCAACTGTTTGTAAGAAGTCATGTTACAACAATGATCACTAAGCATAAAGTCAAAGAAATATCAAACATGACATGACAAAGCCTAGGCCACAGTCAAAACAAGCTCCTTTTATACCACTTATAAGCATGAACTTGCCTACTCTTTTCCAATCCAAATCAACTTATTTGAAACTATGTATAAATGCGGGGGTCCAACCAATTTATTTAAGCAAACTAAGCAAACGAAAACTAAGAACAAAAACGAAGATGCTCCAAGAACAACACAATTGTGCATGAAACAATAAAAATGAAGTGTTTGGGGGAACCTGAGATTTTTATTGATGAAGAAGGGGATGCCTTGGGCATCCCCAAGCTTTGACTCTTGTACTTCTTGAATATTTCTTGGGGTGACATGGGTGGTGACATGGGTATACCCTACATGTACTCGAGTTTGGCATACACGGTCCAGATACGGTAGAATCCCACGGTGTTCCCAAGGCCCAATGAAGAATTCGAGTGGCCCACAGACTCTCCGATTGCTTGCGAGGCAAGAAGAAGCTTAAGATAGAAAGTTCAAAGGGCGAACCCTAATCTGTAACCGACTCGACCTACTACCCGAGACCTAGCCTATCTACATAAAGGCTAGGAGGGGGCGGCGAGGAGGACAATCACAACCCTAGTTTCCACAACCATCGCCAGATTGCATCTGCGCATCCCTGTAACTTTCGACTCCCTCGATAATTCCAAGAGCAGACAAGCAGGAGTAGGGACCTCTACAAGGCCTGAACCTGGGTAAACCTTGTGTTCCTGTGTGCTTGTTTGCTATCCGATTGATGCCTCCAGTGCTCCCTCCTTCTCCAAAACCCAAGTCCATGACAATGGGCATTGACGAGTTGAACCCTCGTCAATTGGCGCCGTCTGTGGGAACTGGGAGTGTTGATGTCGCGGCTTCTTCAACCCTGTCAATCGTGATCTACAACTCTGCAATAGCTGAGATTCGCCAGCTCTTCGGCGCGTTCGACTTCACCGTCCACACGCCGGCCACTCGCCCGTCTTTCGAGTCCGTGGGCGATGGGATCAGCCTGGCGATTGGGAGCTTCCGCTTCTAGGTTGGTCAACTGGGCATGCTTCGCATGTCTGACCAGCCAACGGCACCCATGATTGCTCCAACATCGTGGTTCCCGCCACCAATCGACACGCTCAGCGAGCTCAACACCTCAGCAACAGCTGGGAGTACGGACAACGACAACAGTCATGGATCCGATCTGGGTGACCTAGCCATAGAAGATGGAGCCTACGGCTCCGGATCTGAAAGTTGTGGGAGCAATAGCTTCCCCAATCACTTTATGTGCGCCGTCATCAACGCGGGCGATATCGGTGTCAATCGCGAAAACACTGACACTTGATCTGACACCAGGCCGCCCAATGGTGGTATACCCAATGGTAGTACACCCAACGGTGGCCCCACCAATGGCGCACCCACCAATAATGGGATAGGAGGAGAACCGTCACTCACGGAGAATGAGAACACCGGAGAGCGCATGCTGATCAAGCTCAACGACAACGAGTGGGCTGCTATCGAGAAGCTCTACGGGGCAATCCTCTACCCCCCAACACCTCGCAGGACATGCTGATGGGCTACCATTGGCTGCTAAAGGAAGAATTCAAGTGCCAACAGCAAGTAATCGCGCAACTCGAGGCGCGCAGAAAGGCACATACAAGTCGAGTCTTCGACGAGCTGGGCTCTCCTCCCACGGAGGATTCTCCTCCAAAGGCAACGAGTACGTGGCCGACAAGAGGTGATCTCGACTGGCCCACCTCACTGAGCAAGAGCGCGCAGAAGCCGCGAAAGTCCTCGACTTCAGCTCCATGACGGTAGATACGCAGGGCAACGTGCTCCCGAAAATGCTGCAAGCCGCAGTGACAACGACCACCATGTACCTCCTCAACAACCAGCCACCGGCTGGAGATCCGCGAGCTGCCATGCACCGATCTACGATCGCGGGCCTAGGGCTAATCGAGGCTGCCCTCGATAAAGAACACTAGAGCCGAAGAAAAGCAAGGCTCTAGACAAATACTACTACTCGTACTCCTCCAGTGACGATGGTCACGATCTGTCACAGTGACGTTGCTCATGACGGCATGACCGCAACTACAACGCACGTGATGACATCACGCGGCGCAAAGTCGACAAGATGCGAGCAATGTGTGCTCTTTGGACTGACTCAGAAGAAGACGAGACAGAGCTCTGCGGCGCCAGATGCTTCAGCAGGGCCATCAGGCAGAAGCGAATGCCTAAGGGGTTCAAACTCCTGTCGGAGAACCCAAAATTTGATGGCCTGCACAAAAATCTAGTTGGAGGAACACATCTCCTCCGTCAGGCTGCATGGTGGGAGTCAAAGCACGGCCATGCAATGCTTGCAGCTACAGCTGCAGGGCGCCGCCCGCGCATGGCTCAACAACCTCCTGCGCGGATCCATTCGCAGATGGGAAGAGCTGGTCAACAGTTTCATGCGCAACTTCAAGGGCACTTACAAATGGCCCGCATCAATTGAAGAACTGAGAAACTGCCAACAAAGGTCTGGCGAGTCGCTGTGCTTGTACATCCAGAGGTGGTCCATCATCAAGAACTCCACATAAAACATCTCGGAGGACCGCGCAATCGATGCGTTCAATAGTGGCGTTCGCCGTATAGAGCTCAGGGAGGAGCTGGGCCGCTCGAAGCCCAAAACGATCGACCACCTGATGGAAATCGTGAATCGGTGGGCTGATAGAGAAGATTCGGTGAAAAACCGCACCTACTCCAACGATGACGACGACCTTGGGAGTAGACACAACCGCCAAGGCAAACGTCGAATGCGCGTCTACGAGGACGCGAAGAAGTCAATATGGTCGCAGCCGGCTACGCCGACAAATGCGACGACAACCGCAACAACGGATACCACAGCGGTGGATACCGCGACAGTAGGAAAACCACACAGGTGTGGCAGCGCCGCACTCGCGAAGAGGCACCTGCAACATCCATCCAGGAAAAAATGTCCGGACCATGCAATGTGCACTTATACATCGACAAGCACGATGGCAAGAAAAAATCCAGCCACCTTCTCAAGAATTGCCGCGAGTTTCTCAAACTCCACGAGGGCCTGGCTCAGATGAATCACGACGCGATCAACAGGGACTATGGAGCTGCCCCAGGCGCTGTGGCACACAGAGCTCCGCCACCACCGCCTGGGCCACCACCACCTGCGGCTGCACCAGTCCAGAGTCATGGAGGAGAGCCATACCCACAAGCTGTGGGCAACATGGGGATGATCCAAAAAGGGCATCCCGCCAATCGAGTGCAGAAGGCAATCACTCGCCAAGTCAATTTGGCGATAAAATCCCCACCTTCCACCACTGAGTACCTCAGTGGAAGTGACTCCTGCATCACCTTCGACAAGCGTGACCACCCGTGCCAAGTTCCTCGTCCAGGCCACTGTCCCCTCGTACTCGAGGCATAGATCGGGGGCTTCGATATGAGTCGCGTCTTCATGGATGGCGGAAGCGGCATCAACCTCATGTTCGCGAGGACCTTACGTGCGATGAGGATCCCTCTAACTTGTCTGGAAGTTTCAGACACAATGTTCCATGACATCATCCCAGGGAAGGGCGTATGTCCCCTGGGCAAAATCAACCTCGACGTCATCTTTGGCAAGCTGCAAAACTTTCGGCGAGAGCGTATCCACTAGCCCTCACAATACCACTGCATCCTCAGACATGTCGCATTCGCAAGGTTCACGGCAGTGCCACACTATTCCTACCTACAGATGAAAATGCCAGGTCCAAACAGCGTCATCACAATCAATGGAAGCTTCAAGAGGTCCGACAACTGTGATAGGGAATTCAACAGAATCTCCCAGTCCTTCCGCATGTAGGAGGAACTCGCAAGATTGAAGGAGTCGACAGACAATAGTCTGCCTCCCCTGAGCAGGCCAAGTTTACCCTACCTGTCCTTCGACTCGTCGGTGCACACGAAGAAAGTCCAGGTCCACCCAATAGACCCGACCAAGACAACCCTCATCGCCAACAACTTGACTTCTGCATAGGAACTCACGCTCATCGAATTACTCCGTGAGCACTGGGAAATCTTCGCCTGGTGTCCAGCGGACATGCCAGGGGTTCCCAGGGAATTCACCGAGCACTCACTCAACGTGAATCGAGACGTAAGGCGAGTCAAGCAGACAATACAACAACTGTCTGAACCAAGAGCAAAAGCAGTCGGAATGGAGATCAACAGACTCCTCAACACAAACTTCATACGCGAGATCAAGGAAAGTACCTAGCTTGCTAACACAGTGCTTGTACCGAAAAAAGACACGGATATCCTGTAGATGTGCGTGTACTTCACCTCCTTGAATAAGCACTGCCCAAAGGATCACTTCCTGTTGCCATGAATCGACCAAATCATCGAATCCACCGCAGGATGTGAGCGCCTCTGCTTCCTCGACGCCTACTCAGGCTACAATCATATTTGAATGAAGGAGGAAGACCAAGAGAAAACAACGTTTACAACGCCCTTTGGTGTGTTCTGCTACAACATGATGCCCTTCGAGCTAAAAAACGCAGGAGCCACCTATCAGCGGTGCATGCAAGCTTGCCTCAAGAACCAACTTGGTCGCAACATCCAAGTCTATGTTGACGACATCGTCATCGAAACCAAAGAGGAAGCCTCGCTAATCGACGATCTACACGAGACCTTCGCTAACCTCGACCGCTACCAGATCAAGCTAAATCCGGACAAATGCGCCTTCGGCGTGCCATCTGGGAAATTACTCGGGTATGTCATCTCAGCGAGGGGGATTGATGCAAACCCCAAGAAAATAAAGGCCATCCTGGCCATGGAGAAGCCGAAGAACATAAAATGCGTCCAACAGCTGGCTGGGCGAATCGCAGCGCTCAGTCGATTCATTAGTCGAATGGGCGAAAAGGCACTGCCCTTCTACCAACTCCTCCGCAAAGCTGACAAGTTCGAGTGGACAGACGAGGCGCTAGAAACATTCGAAGATCTCAAGTGTCTACTATCCACCTCACCAGTACTAGTGACGCCTCACGAAAAGGAACCACTGCTACTCAACATCTCCGCCACCAACCAGGTGGTCAGCATGGTGCTCGTGGTGGAACGAGCTGAAGAAAATAAAGTCCACGGGGTCCAGCGCCCAGTATACTACCTCCGCGAGGTGCTCACGCCAACAAAGCAGTGGTAGCCGCACTACCAGAAGCTAGCATGTGGCGTCTTCATGACAGCCATGCGACCGTGCCACTACTTCCAGGAGCACCCAATCGTGGTGGTAAACGACGCCCCGCTCGGGAATATACTCAATAATCCTGATGCCACCGGACGAGTCGCGCTCTGGGGAATCAAATTGTCTCCACGTGACATCACATACAAGAAGCGCGACATGATCAAGTCGCAAGTTCTCCCGGATTTCCTTGTGCACTGGATGGAGAACCAGCTCCTCGACAAGCCAGACATGTCCTATATTTGGACAATGCACATTGATGGATCCAAGCGAAAGGACAGAGCTGGCGCAGGTGTCATACTGACATCGCCCCAAGGAGACGAGATGAAATATATTCTGCGAATGTAGTTCACCGCCTACAATAACAAAGCTAAGTACGATGCCTTAATCCATGGGATACGGATGGCGAAAGCCTGCAGTGCCAAGAGGCTCATCATCTACGGCGACTCTAAATTGGTGATCAACCAAATGATGCACGAGTGCGACGCACTGAGCGACAACATGATCGCCTATCGCGACCTCTACGACACACTCGAAGGGGACTTCGATGGCTGCGAGCTGCGACACGTGGGCCGCGAAAGAAATGAAGAGGCGGATCTACTCGCCAACATTGGCTCCACCTGCACCCCCATACCACCTGCGGTATTCCTCGAGCACATCTATGAACGCTCCATTAAGCCCAAGGCTCCAGAAAAGAAGGCAAGCACGTCAACGGACTCGGGGGCTATGCCACCCAACGAGCCAATGGCACTCGACGACATGGAGCTCGATACAGGACTCGAAGGACCAATGGGGGTCATGATGATCGAGCCATCTTGGACATAGCCTTACATCACATACCTACTCAGCAAGAGGCTGCCAGATGACCCGACTGATGCGCGACACATCGCGTGACGATCCAAGGCATTCGCCCTCATCAACGGCAAACTGTACAAGCGTAGTATTACAGGGGTACTTCAACGATGCGTCTCCAACGGGGACGGAAGGGCCGTCCTCCTCGACATACATGAAGGCACATGCGGACATCATGCTGGTAGTCGCGCCCTCATTGCCAAAGCTCTGCGAGCTGGATTCTACTGGCCCACGGCCATGCGCGTCGCCAAGGACATCGTCCATTGCTGCAACGCTTGCCAGCTATTCACGGACAAACCACACGCACCTGGCACGGAACTCAGGCCAATACCATTGGCTTGGCCCTTCGCACAATGGGGACTCGACATGGTCGGCAAGCTCCCAAAGTCCTCGCGAGGAGGTTACGTCTACCTCTTAGTCGCAGTCGACAAATTCACCAAGTGGATCGAGGCCATGCTAGTGACAAATCAATCAGGGGCTAGCGCTGTCAAGTTCTTCGAGTACATTGTCTACCGCTTTGGAGTGCCACATAGCATCATCACGGACAACGGGACAAACTTCACCTCTAAGGAGTTCCAGGAATTCTGTGAAAACATGGGAATCGGCATAAGCTACGCCTCGGTGTCTCACCCGCAGACCAACGATCAAGTTGAAAAGGCAAACAGCCTCGTCTGCGGTGGAATCAAGAAACGGCTCCTTCGACCACTCGAACAAGCCACTAGATGCTGGCCAGACGATCTGCAATCAGTTCTTTGGAGCTTGCGTACAACTCCAAACAACACCACGGGATACACTCCGTTCTTCATGGTGCACGGTGTTGAACTGGTGCTACCCACAGAAGTATGCTACAAAGCCCCATGGGTGGTCGCTTATAGCAAGCAGGAGTCAACTCTTGCACTCGAAGACTCTGTCGACCTCCTTGACGAGGCACGAGAAATCACCGCGGAGAGATCAACAATCTACCAGCAGAGCCTCCGCAACTGTCACAACAGAAGGCTACGCCCTAGATCCTTCGTCGAAGGAGACCTGGTCCTGTGACTGAAGCAACAAGGGCATCTCAAGCTCGAGTCCCCTTGGGCTAGTACCGACCCGGGCTACGAGGAGGAGGAGTACTACGAAGAAGAAGAGAACTTCAACCACTGCACTACTCAAGGCAAGCCTAACACTACAAGTTAACTATGTGAGCCATCCTTGCAAGATAACCTATGCAAGATGCAGTATGCATGCTTTGGTTATGCAACCTTGATTATACCAATCCCTAGTTTTACTTGCAAGCTTTATTCTTTTACTTTTACCAAAGTTCTTTACCTTTAGTTAGTGATTTATGAGTATTGGAAAATAGGATAGATGCCATAAAGAGCATAAAACTAGGCCTAGTTAGTTATACTTAGATGCCATAAAAAGCATACAACTAAATTTGGATACTTACACTTGATTAGCACCCCTTCTTAGTGACACCCCCATTGATAGTTGCTAGTGCTAAACTACTACCGATCACTTTAGATGGGAACACTTGGAGAAAATGATTATGAAAACCTTGGAATGATGATTCATTCTATTGAAATGTTTTGACATGTGTCCTGAAAAACAATGGTTTTATGATGAAACTTTTTGAGGCATGAGCCTTAGTTTTGATAAAAACTGATGGTTGGGTTCGGATGCGATACCATTCCAATTTTACCATACAACCACAATACCTGAATTGGGCAGGGCTTATCTGGAAGTTTATATGCCTTAGTATGGGTTCCCTCACGGAAAGAGGTTGAGCTGAGGCTACCTCGTGAATGTGAATGTCCACCTATGTAGTGCCTAGGATGGCAGATGGCCATGGCTGGGAGGCCAAGCTCATAGGGGAGGTGGCTATACTAGAGTGTGTAATTGAAAGGTTATGATTGATTATCCGCATACTAAGTATGATGATTCAGGGTTATCCCTGACGGATGTATCGAATATTGTGGTGAAAGTGTAACACCTATGTAGAGTGTCAAACTATTCGAATAGCCGCGTCCGCGGTCATGGACATTTGGAGTGGCCATACTGTTCCGTTGTCAGATGTTCTCAAAAATGACTTGTGAATTGAACTATGACCTTGACTTGACCACAACTGGGTTGTGGACATGAAAACTAGGTTCCCACTTAGGTGATGCAGAAAATTAAATTGGGTTCTTTACTCTTGAACTCCTTATGAAATAAACCTGCCTTTTTGCAAATAAACCTAGAGCTTAAGATTCCTACTAGAACTACCTTACTTGTGAGTGATAGTTTGCGAGTACTTAAAGAGTACTCATGGCTTTGTCCCTGGCTCTTCCTGTGGGCATACTATGAGGAGGATTACCAGGAAGATGAACAGCAGGAGGTCTATGACAACTAGGATCATCTCCCATCATAAGCATTTCCTATAACCCTGAAGATGGAGCCCCTACTACGTTTACTTTCCGCTGCTTTGGTTGCATTAAGACTGGATCATGAGATCCTTTATTTGTAAGACCTTTATTATGGTTTTTAATGGATGATGTATTGTGGTACCAATTCTATTATGTCTCGCAAAAATGGTAATCCTGGGATTGCGAGGTATGGCATAACAGGCATCTGGGATTAAAAATCTGGGTGTTGACAAGTTGGTATCAGAGCCAGGTTGACCATAGGAGACCCTAGTTAGAATGGACGTTTGAACAAAAAAAACTTAGTTTCAAAGCAAAAGAAGTGAGTATTTATGAAAACATATTCCCAGTCTTATCCTTGAGATTCTTTCAAAATTCATGTTCCTCAAAAATTCTTGCAATCCTACATAAAATTTGACATACTTGATCACCCCACTAACTTGTTAACCCTAAATTCTTATAGATGGAGGTCAAGTATAGCAAGTTCTACAAGCTGGGCAACGGAGGCCACCTGTTCTTTGAGAGGGATCTAGATGCACTCGCAGAGCATCTTGAGCGCCCGCACCCGGAGCTCTTCGAGGCACAACTCAATGATCATGTGGGAGGAGAGCTACAGTGGCTGATAGTTGCAGATCTTAGAGGCAATATGGAAGCACCCACCTTGGAGAAGATCCAATTCAGCTTGAGGGAGAACAGTTGGCTAGACTGACTATCCAGGGCTATGCAAGAAGCTCTTGCCCGTCTGTGTGGGCAAAACATCAACCAGATCAATGGCACTCGCTTTGCTCACTATGCAAGGCATGATTCTATGGGACTGCCCTTGGAGATGCCAGGACACCCGGAGCTGAAGCACCAGGTGGATAATCTCGACTTCATGTTGTATGATAGACAGAAGGAGTTGGACAACGCCCGTGCCTACGCCAACAATAACCATGCCATTGCAGTCAGGAAGGACTAGACCCTCTCCATCCTTGCCAAAGAGCGCCATTCACTTTGTCGTCAGCGTGACAAGAAGGATCACATCATCGGTCGTTTTCGCAAGAAGGTGGCCACTCTCGAGAAGACCAACTGTGAACATGAGATCCATCTTGAAGCGAAGGAGGAGGAAGGTGAAGATATCCGTGGAGATCTTACTCTTACCTTAGTGATGATGACGAGTACCTGGAGGACGAGGCCATGGAGGATCATACGAATGAAGATGATGCCGCCTTCATTGATGATGATTAGATGCACTTGAGAACTACCGTAGGAGTGAGTTGTACCTGGTACCACTGTATCATAGTTTCACAGAATGGTTATTAAAACCATATGTTTCCTTGTTGTGGTGTGTGTTGTATTGGGTGCTATGAATGAATGAAAAGAAAGAAAGTTGTTAGTTTGCAAAACCTAAGTAAAACTCCAAGTTTAAAGTTTCTAAAACAAACCCATAAACCCTAGAAATTTCCCCTTGTATCATTATCTATCTCAATCTTCAGATGCCTTGGGGTAACACCGGTGGAAGCAGTTCATCTCAGGACCCAATGCTGCAGATTCTGCAAATGTTAGTTTCTGACCGTGAAGCTAGTAGAGCCGAACGCCAAGCCAATTTAGCCACTCTTCAATAGATAGCTCAGATGGCCCACAATAATCAAGGTCACAGAAACCAGGATGACCATGGATCCAAGCTCAAGAACTTTCAGAATACCAACCCACCTATATTTAGTAAGTCTGAGGGTAAGTCTGAGGAGCCCTTAGATGCTGATGACTGGCTACAAACCATGGAGAAAAATTTGGAGGTCGCAGGAGTTGAAGCCAATGAAAATGTACTGTTTGCCACCCATTATCTGGCAGGTGATGCAAGAGCCTGGTGGAATAGCACTCATACCATGAACGAAGGGAAAACGATGACTTGGGAAGAATTCAACATCAAGTTCAGCCGTACCCATGTGCCCCAAGGTTTGGTCACTAGGATGAGGGATGGGTTCATGGAATTGAAGAAAGGGAGAATGACTTTGGTGGAATACCGTGACAGATTCTTATCCTTGGCTAGGCATGCCCCTGATGAGATTAGCACCAAAGCAAATCAGAAGGAAAGGTTCTTGAATGGGTTACATGATGAGATGCAGACAGTGTTAGTCAACATCCGTTTTGTGGATCTAGAAGAACTAGTGGACTCTGCTATCCAGATGGAAGGAAAGATCAACCAAGCCAATGACAGCCGTAAGCGTCGATGATGCACCAGCCTGGATCCCACCATACACAGAAGTATCACCCCAACCCATCTGCAGGATATGCCCCAAGAAACAATAGACCCCCTATGTCCTGTCCAAACTATCACAATCGTGGCGGAGGAAACTTGATGTCTGGAGGAAACCACAACAATAACCCTGGCAACTCCAATAACTTCAACCGTGCATCACCCAAGTCCAACAACAACAACACCAATAACAACAATACTGCCCCAAGGACTGGAAGAAATGTTGTGCCTATTGCAGGAAAAGACAAGTCCATGATTACTTGCTTTGAATGTGGAGTCAAGGGTCACTACTCCAACGAGTGCCCCAAGAAGTTTGCAGCAACCACCAATGTGAATGCACCCGCTCAGTAGCAACGCCGTGTCTAGTCTAGAAAGAGATTTGCCCTAGGGAACCCGCTCAACCGCAATGGCCGTCTATTCCACATGAATGCTGAAGAAGCTCAGGAAGTGCCAGATGTCGTGCTGGGTATGTTTTTTGTTAACTCAGTACTTGCAGCAGTGTTGTTTGATTATAGAGCATCGCACTTGTTTGTTACATGAATTTGCATGCACTAGTAAGATTCAACCAACAAAATTGAAGCATGTTATGATAGTTCAAATACCTAGGTCAACCACCAAAGCTAGAAAAATTTGCAAGGCTGTATCAATCAGAATCCATGGAATAGATTTTTATGCTAATCTAATAGTACTTGGAACCAAAGGTTTGGAAGTAGTACTAGGAATGGATTGGATATCGAAACATAAAGGATTGATCGACTGTGCCAAGAAAGCCATAACCATGACCAGTAGCACTGGAGTATCAGTAGAGCATGTATCTGAGATGCTGCCCCATCAATTCAAATGCAACAAGAGTCTAGCCCAACCAACTCTAGACCAAGTCAGAGTAGTCTGTGAATATTCCGACGTGTTCCTAGATGAATTACCCGGTATGCCACTAGATCGGGATATCGAGTTCATCATTGAACTAGTTCCTGGAACTAGACCCATAGCTCAGAGACCTTATAGTATGAACCCATATGAATTAGTGGAGCTGAAGAAGAAACTTCATGCTATGCTGGAGAAAGGTCTGATTCAACCAAGTGCATCGCCATGGAGATCACCTGTTTTGTTTGTGGATAAGAAAGATGGAGGTAACCATTTGTGCACGGATTACCGGAAGCTGAATGATGTCACCATCAAGAACAAGTACCCACTGCCGAAGATAGAAGATCTGTTTGACCAGTTGACTAGTGCCAGAGTGTTTTCTAAGATTAATCTTAGAACCGGTTATCATCAACTCAAGATTCGTGCAACGGATATCCCAAAGACCGCCTTCACCACCAGATATGGATTGTATGAGTACACTGTCATGTCTTTTGGATTAACCAATGCCCCCACTTATTTCCTGAATCTCATGAATAAGATTTTTATGAACTTCCTGGATAAGTTTGTATTTGTTTTTATCGACGATATTCTGATCTATTCCAAGTCATAAGAAGACCATGAGCTACACCTGAGAACCATCCTTGAAACCCTTAGAGAAGATCAGTTGTGTGCCAAGTTTAGCAAATGTGAGTTCTGGTTGAAGGAAGTAGGATTCCTAGGACATATCGTGTCGACAGGAGGAATTGCTATCGATCCCACCAAGATTAAGGATGTTGAAGAATGGAAAACCCCAACCACTCAAACCCAAGTCCGCGCATTTCTCGGATTAGCAAGATATTACCGCAAGTTGTAGAAGGATTTTCAAGCATCGCAAGACCGTTGACCCAGCTGTTGAAGAAAGATCAGAAGTCTGAATGGATGGACAAATGTGAAGCAAGTTTTCAAGAGCTCAAGAAGAGATTGATTTCAGGCCCAATTCTGATTATGCCGGATATCAAGAAGCATTTTGATGTGTATTGTGATGCATCCAAGATTGGTCTCGGATGTGTGTCGATGCAAGAAGGCAAAGTCATATCATATCTGTCTAGACAACTGAAGCAACATGAGCAAAACTACCCTACCCATGACTTAGAACTAGCATCCGTAGTTTTAGCTTTGAAGACCTGGCGTCATTACCTTATGGGTAACTGCTGTGAAATTTATTCGGATCACAAGAGTCTAAAGTATATCTTCACCCAGAAGGAGTTGAATATGAGGGAAAGGAGATGGATAGAGTTAATCAAGGATTATGACCTTGACATTCACTATCACCCCGGGAAAGCCAATGTGGCGGCAGATGCTCTTAGTAGACTGCCGTGTAGATTAAACACCATGATTAAAGAAGACCAACCAAGTTTGCATGAAGAGTTGAAGCAGTTTAGAACGGCTAGTTAGCGAAGGATTCCTAGCCGGTATTGAACTTCAACCCACTTTGATCAGTCAGATCAAGGAAGCCCAGAAATGAAATGCAAGTATCGATGAAATCAAGCATCGTATCGATACAGGGAAGGTACCTGGATTCACCAAAGATGAAGAAGGAGTTTTGTGGTACAAAGGACGTATCTGTGTACCAGCAGATTCTGAGTTGAAGCAAGTCATCATGCAGGAAGCTCATGGTACTCTTTATTCTATTCACCCGGGAGGAACAAAGATGTATCAGGATTTGAAGGAGCAATTTTGGTAGCACAAGATGAAGAGAGAAATCGGAAGCTACATAGCCAAGTGTGATATCTATCAGAGAGTCAAAGCGGAACATCAGTGACCCGCAGGACTTTTGCAACCATTGCAGATTCCGGAATGGAAATGGGATTCTATTGGACTGGATTTCATCACCGGGTTGCCTACCTCTAGTAGGGGAAATGACTCTATTTGGGTCATAGTTGATAGACTGTCCAAGGTAGCCCATTTTATACCTGTCAAGACCACCTACCAGAGTTCGAAGCTAGCATAGCTATACATTGCTAGAATCGTCAGTTTGCATGGAACCCCTAAGACCATAGTGTCGGATCGAGGAACCCAGTTTACCTCAAGATTTTGGCAGAAAGTCCAAGAAGGATTAGGAACCAAGCTGAACTTCAGCACAACCTATCATCACCCGCAAACTGATGGACAAACTAAAAGAGTCAACCAAATCTTAGAAGATATGTTGAGAGCTTGTGCGATAGAATATGGATCAAAATGGGAAGATAGTCTGCCTTTCGTAGAATTCTCATACAACAATAGTTATCAAGCTAGTTTGCAAATGTCCCCCTTTGAATTTCTGTATGGAAGGAAGTGTCGTACCCCTTGAATTGGTTGCAAGTAGGAGAGAGTCAGATCTTTGGACCCGACATCCTACGAGAAGACGAAGAGAAGGTTCACAAAGTCCGTGAACACCTCAAGACCGCCCAATCTAGACAGAAGAGTTATGCTGATAAAAGATGTTGAGACCTAACCTTTAATGTTGGAGATTTTGTATATCTCAAAGTGTCACCCTTGAAAGGAATTGTAACATCCCAATTTCTACAACCCTGATTTGTTGTCCAGAATGCAAAAATCAGGGGAACAAAACTTTTCTGGTTCATTGGTGCAGTGTTTGCTTGTTGTTCGTTTGTGCTTGTGCATGTGAGTGTATACCATATGATACTCCTTACCTCACCATCAGTTGACAAAAGCTATTTAATAAAACTATCTTGGCTCATCTTACATATTCTCAAATGTTCTAGCATTTCAAAACTTGAGCCAAGAAGCCTTTGCAAACCAACTATTTTAGTACCTTCTATTGATCAAACTATGTTGAGCTATATAACATAATCTCCTTATGTTTCCAAGACAGAACCTTCTACTATTCTTATCTCTAGATTTAACGAAACCTTGTTATGAAGCATTTGAATTCTACTATTGGTAGAGATACCAAGGACTCTCATCTTACTCAAAATCCAACCATTTCAAAATAACCATCCTTATCTCAAGCTAAGCTTGGTGGTAACCCCAGTAGTAGTTGAATTGTTTGTAAGATGAGTTGCCTTGATCTGCTGCTTGAATTGTCTGCTTAGGAGATAGTATGAGCTACTCTAGGAGCTCATCACTAGGATCAAGATGTTTCCAAATCATTCCACCCTAAGCAAAAATACAATCTGGATATGATCCCTAGCTACTAAATGATCATCTAAAACCCTTAACCAGATCAATTCTGCAGTGATCCATTCTAGAAGTTTCCACGTCAATGAAGACCAATATCAAGCATGGATCCCTTCTACTCAATATACTATTAAACATCATCCACTTGATGATGCTATGGTACCTTTCAACCTATCAAAAACATCTCCTCTCCTACTCTAGTCAAAATCCACAAAACTGCCAAATTTGACCAAGTCTGGAATCTATTTCCAACATCACCTTTTTGAAAGCCTTCCTTTCTCAACCCCTGTGCATTTCTAAAAAGGCATCTAAACCATATTGTTAACCATACTAAGTACTACAAAGGCCCACTCTTTCCCTTGGTTAGATGATCCTCTAACCCACTTGTTCTTGATGATTTTGCAGGCAAGAAAATAACTTTCCCTGCAAATCTAGTCAACATGCCTACTTTGACAGAAGCTCACACCACCATCCCACCTTCTATGGACCAACTATTTGCATGGTTGTGTTCTACTCATATAGGTCTATAAATATCTACTTCACTTGTTCCAAGTGGATCTTTGTGCTTCTTAAACCCACACGGTTTTGAAGGCTAGTTGATAATCTACTATGGCAAGCTTATTTTATTCAAAGTTTGAAATCAATTCTTGGTGAACTCAAGCAAGATCAATCTCAAAACTCTATACCATGTTTATTTAAATCACTTGGTCTATCCATCCATCTATCCCATGCCCCAAGGGGAGATCTGAGCTCCAAGATCCAACAAGGTTTTGGTGGCATGAAAACAAGCTTACCCAAGATCCTTAAATCTCTAGTTTTCACCAAAATCAACTTGGATTATCCAATCCCAAGGTTCAAAATGCTTGATACATCTTGTCTACATCATCTACCTTGACCATAAAGATTTATCAAAAAATACCCATAATTACTATGGCTCCAATTCTAATAAATCTCTTTAATAGTCAAAATCTCCAAAACTCCTCTCCCAAAGGAAGGTTTGGTTTTTGCCATAACACTTCCCCAAATCTAAGCACTTTTGAGTCCTATATATCATACCCTATCATCCCACTTCAAAAATAAATATTTTTAATAGTTTTATTATTATTTTTTGCCGATTTTCTTAAATGGCAGAAATGGGATAATAAATGTTTTAAATGCTTTTAAGCCTCAATAAATCTTGGGAAAATTCTCCTAAGTGTGTATTCACATTTGGGACTATCTCAACTCAAAAACCCACCTTGTCTAAAGCAAAAATATCAAATGAACTGCAAGATTTCACTTCTGCAGTTTCTGAATAAATGGATTTAAGGGGACTTCTGATCTTCTGAATCCTAGAGATACCTCCCAACCCTAACCATCTACCAGCATCCTTATCTCAAGTGGTCAAGACCAAAAATTCAGATATGACACTTGATCATCCCTTATGGCAGATTTGGGCAATTAGCATTTTTGCATCAAAAACCAATCCAATCCCCCACCAACCTTGCAAGACATTGCACTACACCCCCAGCACTCTCTCTGGTCGACAATACACTGCAGCATAGCACTATAGCTGACCCCTCTCCTTGTCCCTAGTGCTTGGAGCTAGTTTGAGGGAGAGTGTGTTGTATTTACAATTGGTGGGCAATGTAGCTGCACCAGGATAGCTACCCCTCCAAGCACGACCAGATCCCCCTATTACCCCTCTCCACCTCTCCTTTAGGCCAATCACAAGCCAGCCCTACCCTCCCCCCATGTCCAAAAGGGACAATTCTTCCCTTGGATCTCTCTCCTCTCGGGTTAAATACCCCCGGGCCACCCAGCTCTCCCTATTCTAGCTCATTTGCCCCCTCACACTCCCCCTCATCTCCCAAAGCCCCCTCTCCCTCTCCCCTACTCTGCCTAGCTTGAGAGAGGAAGAGAAAGAACCTCTCGGCCATGGCAATATTTTGAGCGTAGCTCTCTCTCCCCTTCTCCCCTTCCTCTGCATGTCTCACTCCTGTACCCTCCTTGATCCCCTACATCTAATCCTATGCTTATTTTGCCCTAGGACCACCCCTAGACGAGGCTCCGGTGAGCTCCCAAGAGCACATCTACGAGCGCCGTCGTGTGAGCTCCTCCCCGACGCGGAAACCGGCCGTGTTGCCCCTCTCCGGGATCGCCGTTGTCAACCGCATCTCCTCTGAGCCTTCCCGACTGCCGGTGAGCCCCCAGGTACCCTCCCCGCTCCTTCCAGGACTGCCTAGGGCCGCCGCCGGCTGCTCTGTTCTTCGTAGACGACGACCACGCGCCGTCCATCACGACTAGATCCAATGGCCCTCGTTCGCAGATACCCCTTCGCGCTCCCGCTGATGCTGACGACCGGGCCCCACCTGGCAGGCTTTCAAAATTCCCTCCCACACGAGCCAGCACCAGATGGGCCGGAATATGCACTTGTGGCCTACTTTTCTCCAAATCCCAGCCCGCGGTCCTCTCTATTTTTATTCATTTTAATCGAGATCCAGATTTGGCACTTCAGTTTAAATCATTTAAAAAATGTAAACCAACTCTAATTGCTTAGATCAAAAAAATTCTGGATAACCCCATGTTTTCCTCAACATTTAGTACAAGAATTGAACCAAAATTTTGTCTAGATTAATCCTAGTTATGTAAATACCAGAAGGTGTCTCTTTTACTAATTAATTCCTTCTGTGGATTTTACAACTCCAAATAGGACAAACACAAGTGCCCCTGGGAGGTACTGCTTTTACCTACCTCATGCCCTTGGCCTCCCTCCAAGTGGAACCATTAAACTCCTATAACAAAAATAACAAAAACATACCTTTTATGAGTTTAGAAAATTCGTGAGGTCAAACCAACATGGGTATTGACCTAAATCAACCCCCCCTTGGTGTGGTACACTAAATACTACCAAATTCCAGGAGATCGTGAATTATTGAGCTTCTGATGAATTTTAATGAATTAAGCATTTCTGTCCCTAGTGTTTTCACTAGATAAATTACTACAGTAGCTTTGCAACTCCAAAAAGAGTGATTCCAGTTGGTACTGGTTGGTATTTGCAATAACTATCCATTGCCCTTTACCTCATATCAAAATCATATGTAGATTAAATCTGGTGCCAAAGACAATTTGTCTACAGAACTACCTTTGGAAATTTACTGAGGGCATTTTGGTAAATATTTTGGAGTGATTCCAACTCTCAGTGAACAAGTACATCAACCCCTACCTAACCATCAAAGGAAATAATATTTGGAGCTTACGAACTTTTCTGGTGATTTATTCCCTAAAACTAGAAGTTATTTCACTAGAAAAATCATAACTATTTAAAGAAAAGTGATAAAATAGTGAAACCACTTTTGTTGGTCTCATTTTATCAATACCTATCTGTTTGTATCATGTTTTTTACAATGGTATCTTATAGAATAAGTCTTTGGTCCAAAACTCTCTCATCCCTAGTTTCTAGACTATGAAACCCATATGGTTTCCTTCAAATGTTCCAAGACATGCTCCCAATCCTTCTAATCCATTTTCTCAACACCACTACTGATTTGTAAACTTGTATTGTCATTTGCTTGTTGTATGGTTTTGATTCTTGAATGCCTTGTTTGATTCTGGACTTGTTTGCTTGCATGTATACTCGATGACGACGATAGTTGCGCTTGTATTGACGCCGAGAAGAAGAGACCTTATTATTATTGGTATTGGTATTCTTGGTTATCTAAATAAGAAGTCCAGGGACATATTGCAATATTGCTGATCATTAGGAAGCCACCTTCTTGCTCATAAGCCTTATCCTACTGTTTTACTTATGCATGTTTTATCTACTATTTACCAAAACTGCATTGTTTACTATATGTTGATGTATATATGGTAGTGGTTTGGCTCCTCCGAACTATTACACTTTTGTACTATTAAGTACAACCCCCTTGGTGACACCTACTTGTCCCTAGTAGAATAGATGGTGTATTACACCATACCCTTTGGAGACCCCCGATTTAGCCGAAGCAGAGCTAGAGGATGGGAAGACCCCGGAAAAAGTTTTACCAAATGTTTTATGGTAAAACCTTGGTGAGGTGGGGCCTCCCAAGAGATGTTGAGAAAGAAAAAGGTTTCGTTTTACAAAATGCTGAAGGAAAGATGGAGGAAAAAGGTTTACAAAAACACACCCGGTTCTTTGCAGTTTAGCTATAACAACTTAACCCTATGCAACCACATTACTCTGGAATGGGACAGGGCTGGATTTGATGTTTGTCTATTCTGGTATAAGCTGCCTCGCAACAACTACAGGGGATAAAAATCCCTGGAGGGTGGGCCTTCTCACATAAGGGTCCATGTGAGACATCGACCTGGAGAAGGAACGAAGGGTTTACGGACCTCCACACATTACTATGAGCCCCTCATTGAAAGCGCAACACTTGGGAAGTGCAAAATGCACTCCGGTTGGTCCTCGGTACCCGACGTCCCGGTGTGGAGGGGAACAACACTCATAGGGTAGGCACTTATATTGGAGTGGGCATCCAAAGAGTCTTGATTGGTTACTCGACCCACGACCGGTGTATATTAGGGTAGTGTACCCGGATGGTGTCGGTAAAGTGTACAACCTCTGTAGAGTGTAAATCTATTCGAATAGCCGTGTCCGCGGTTAAGGACGGGTTAGACAAACTTCTGTAGAGAGGTGCTGGTTTTGTTTTCAAAAAGGATTTCGGAAAAGAAATGGATTTGGAAATGTTTTGACCATGGGATGGTCCTAAAGGAGAAAGGTTTTGACCATGGGATGGTCGGAAGGAGGAGAAAGGAGTTTGTTCGTGGGACAACCTGAAGACGGGAACAAATGGGTGACCCAGTCCTGATGTTTTCCAAAACTTTTCAAAAAGGTTTCCAAAAGTTTTCAACAAAGATATGTAGATGCTATATCTACAAGAGAAACTATTTGAGAAAAGAACCTCTCTTGGAGCCCTCCTACTACCATAGCCATAA
Source organism: Avena eriantha (assembly GCA_910589775.1). Lineage (NCBI taxonomy): Eukaryota > Viridiplantae > Streptophyta > Magnoliopsida > Poales > Poaceae > Avena > Avena eriantha. Next base: position 544,161,699 of record OU342743.1, read on the forward strand.
TGCATATCCTCTTGTTATTACTAGTATCTTAAGGTGGTTTGCGAGTACATTCAAAGTACTCACTGGCATTGTCCCTGGCTATTAACTTGGTTAGATATCAAGAAGAATATGATGTTGGCAACTATGCGAGCTAGGACGTTCTCCTAGTCAGTTGCCTGTAGGTTAAGGCATGGATCAGGCTCTACGCTTGAGGAAGTTCCGCTGATGATTATTGATGTAGCCATAATGGCACCTATGTAAGTCTTGTAATTCGGTATGTTTCAGATCTTGTAATGATACATGTCGGTTATGTGCCACGACTAACTGATCATGGAATCGTGGTTGTATGCATAACATGGATTCTCGAAGGATTAATCCGAGGGCCCCACAGGAATGCAGCGTTTTCAACTTAAAGGGAAGTTAGCCGCCAGATATATTGGACCCTTCAAGATTTTGAATCACCGAGGAGAAGTATCATATCAACTAGAACTGACGGAGGAGATGTCATCCATACATGATGTGTTCCATATCTCGTTACTTCGCAAATGCCTGGAATTTCCGGAGAAGACCGAAGTGTTCAAGAACATCGATCACCGAGCCATAGATATCAACAAGGATCTAACCTATCATTAAGTACCCATTCATATTTTGAAAGAAGCCTTCAGAACCACTAGGACCCGGAGTATTAAGTTTCTCAAGATCCAGTGGAGCAACTATACTGAAGAAGAAGCTACTTGGGAGCGAGAAGATTACATTAGGACTGAGTTTTCAAATCTCTTTAGTTCCTAGTTTTTCTTAAATATCGGGGTGAGATTTTGTTTAAGGAGGGAAGGTTTGTAACACCCCAAAAATATTGAACAAGATTAGCAAGTTCTAATCACCCATGTTTAGGGTTAATAAAAACTTTTCTTATTAAATCTCATATGAGTGTATGTGTGAATTGCAGTAGTGTATGAATGAGTGCAATTGCCATGTTGGATTTCTACAAATGATAAGGAATGGTTTAAAGATGAATACTACATCATCTAGGCCATGTACAAACTAAATCAAAAGAAAAGAAAATCAAATATGAATCATATGATCAAATGGTCATTTTGACCAAAATTATCCACTAGACCACTTTGAGTGTTCCTAGTAAAAGATTTCTAACAAAAACATTTCCAAATCTTTTCACCCCTTGCTAGACCAAGTAAAAGTGAATCCAAGCAAACCTTACAAAAAGACAGAAACTATTTTTAACCCCTTTGAGAGACATTTCAAAATTGAATCAAGTGTATGTACTAAGATCACCACTTTTCAAAAATAACTCTAATCAATTCACCTTAACTTTTCCTAGCAACCTTAGCCACCCAAGCATGTGAAAAACACACTCACCAAAATTCATCAACAAATTCAAATCTTAAATTCATGCGGCTGATGGCTCAGTGTCGGCGCCAGGAAAATGCTGGTGCGATGTTGATGTAGAGCTCGTTGGGAACCCCAAGAGGAAGGTATGATGAGCACATCAGCAAGTTTCCCTCAGTTATGAAACCAAGGTTTAATCGAACCAGTAGGAGCAAGGAAACACCCCAAAGGTATTGCTAGCTGAGCCCAAAGGGCGCACTACCGGTGCTAGTAGCAATGTGGAGACCTGCACAACACAACCACAGAACTTTGTCCCCAACTTGCGATGAGGTTGTCAATCTCACCGTGTTTTGCGGAAAACAAAGGATTAAACGTATCGAATGGAAAGAAGTAAAAGTTTGCAGAAAGTAAACACAAAGCAGTAAAAAATTTATAGATTGTATGTAAAAGAAAGGACCGGGATCCATAGTTCACTAGAGGTGGCTCTCCTTAAGATAGATAACATGCTGGGTGAACAAAGTACAGCGGGGCAATTGACAAACATCAAGAAAGCAATACATGCATATACTAATCATCCTGACTCCTTTGAGATTCGATTGGGAATTACAACATTATACATAGACCGCCATCCAACTGCATCTATGACTAATAATCCACCTTCAGGTTATCATCCGAACCCCCTCCAGTATTAAGTTGCAAGAAACAAATTATTGCTTTATGAATTGCGTGTAATGTAAACAATACGATTGTTCTATGAACAAATGATTGTTGTTTTCTCCCTAGTGGCAACATCACATCTAGTACCTTAGAGATTTCTGTCACTTCCCCAGATTACCATAGGCATGAACCCACTATCGAGCAAAAATACTAACTCTTGGAGTTGCTAGAATCTACGTAGCCAAGATAGCTACTAACAATGGAAAGCATGGAAGATCACAAATAACAAAGACATGATAGAATCAATAATCAATCTAAAATAGCATCTCAATATCCATCGGATCCCTGCAAACACAACATGCAGAATTACGAATAGATGATCTTAATCATGAACGGAGCTCACAAGATCTAGACATGAAAGCACAAAGGAGGAGAACCAGCCATCCTGCTACTACATGGATCCGTAGTCCAAGGATGAACTACTCACGCATCACACCGGAGGCTTACATGGTGATGAAGAAGGCCTCCAGGGTGAATTCCCCTCTCCGACAGGGTGCCGGGAAGAGCTTTAGATCCCTACCGATCTAGTGGCCGCCCTCTGGCCCCTCTCCGTCTCGTATTCTGGCATATGATGACTTCCGAAAAATAGGCACTTTGGCTTTTGTCCCATCCAATTCCGAGAATATTCATTTTCCGACTTTCCTGGAACCAAAAACAGCAGAAAATAGGCAACTGGCACTATGGCTCTTGTTAATAGGTTAGTCCAAGAAATCATATGAAAAGTACTCCAAAGTGTAGACAAAACACAAGAAAGTGGATAAAACCAAGCATGGAACAACAAAAATTATAGATACATTTGCAATGTATCAACATCCCCAAGCTTAACTCCTGCTCGTCCTCGAGTAACTAAGTGCTAAAAAGAAAGAATAATTTTTGAGGTGACATGCACCATCAAAGACTTGATCAAAGTATTTGTAAAACAATCAAAGCTGGGACCATAGTACTTCAATCATAACATGGAAGACAAAGTTCTAGCAATAAGACAAAGAAACTATGATGCAACATGAAAAGGCACAAACAAAAGATTCATGAATAACAATGCTTTGCAAGACGTTTGTTTGTTTCCCATAAAGAAAACATAGCATAATAGTATTCAGCTTCTCCCTCATAATGTAGCAAATATAAATGCATAGGACACCTTCAAAGTTCATAAGAGTGACTAGATACAATAGTTTAAAACAAGCAATATCAAGTTATGCATCAATCAACTAGTCTTGGGACAATGCACATAGAACTAAGAATAGCCACTATGCTCTCAAAGTAGGTGCATAAAGGTAGAAGGTGGAGACTCAATATAATGGTGGAAGGAAGGCCTTTTTATAAAAGGAAGTAGGGATTCAAATCTCATAAAGAGCTTCCAAAAATTATGGTACTTATAGCTTTCAGCTCTCATTGCCCCTATCATAAGCATCTTGAAGTGATTAAGGTTAAAGTGCACAAACTATGGTGTACATGCTTGACGAAGTATAACTTAGAAATCTCATGTCCCTTGTATACGAGGGCCGCTCCTCATGCTACTCAAGTTTAGTCACCGGTAAGTTCTTGTCATCGTAGGTACATGTGTATCATAGAGGACCGCCAACGAGGTACCCCTTGCCCGATGATACGGAAGAATCCCCATATCAAAATGACAAGGCAAGAAGACAACGAGCATCTCAGCAATCTTCTTATTTAACATGGGAATATGGTGCTTTTTTCTCTCTTTCCTCTTTTCATAATATCATTTTTTTCTTTTTCTCTTTTTTCTCAATATAGGAATCTTTTTTTTATAAAGAAGAATGCTTCATAGACAGCTCATTATGGTTACGCTGCAGGTTTCCACCATGTCAGCATGGATTAGACCAGCGGCCCAGGCGTTTCTCTAACACATATACATAACTCCATGGACTTACAAGCTCCCCTTTCATTTCACACCGACGACATCCATATACAAAAGAGCATGATATCAACTAGGTACAAGTACCAAGTGCAATGTTGAAAGCGTTCCCCATGAAAGCATGGTTCTGCTAATTCCCAACAAATAACTGCAAGCATATACAATATAGACGACACCATGGTTCAAGTTTATTAAGGGCAAGAAAAGTAAAGTGTGCCATCAAGTTCGTGAGAGCTTTCATCACTAGTTTTCTCATAACAAATTTAATTTGGAAGATAAACAAAAGCATGAATATACTTGGAATAGCATAAGCTAGTAGGTAGGTATGGTGGACTCTTTGGAATAACTTGGTTTAGGGAGTTGGATGCATGAGTGGAACTCATACTTGGTTGTGGAGGCTCGCAAAAGACTGGGAGCGACAAACTAAGAGAGCAATAATGGTCATAATCATGCAGAGCGACAAAACATCATTGATCAAAGCATAAAGTGATACTACAAGTTGAAAACTAAAGGATCATAAAGGCTATGGTGACTTGAGATAGTCATAACATGGTGTGAGCATGCGCCAAGTCAACCCAAATAAAGCATCAAAGTAGAATACCACTATACTATGCTTTAATATGCTAAAACAACGCATGATTCATCCAAGGCACATTAAGAAATCTCAATTTTTTATAACAAGTCATGCTACAACAAAGAATACTAAGTATAAACCAAAACAATATCAAGCATGGCATGAAAAAGCATAGGCCACAGTCAAAAACGAGCTCTTTTTACCACATAAGCATGAACTTTCCTACTCTTTTCCAAACCAAACCAAACTATTTGCAAACCAATGTATGAAAGAGGGGGTCCAACCAATTTATTCAGCAAACTAAGAAAACCAAGCAAACGAAAACCAAAATGAAAACGAAAAATAAGACGCTCCAAGAACAACACAACTGTGCATGAAACAATAAAAATGAAGCATTTGGAAGAAACCTGGGGTTTTTATTGATGAAGAAGGGGATGCCTTGGGCATCCCCAAGCTTTGACTCTTGTACTTCTTGGATATTTCTTGGGGTGACACGCGTGGCATCCCCAAGCTTGATCTTTAGTCCATCCTTCATCTCATTACTCATTCCTTCCATACACCTGCAAATTTTTCTTCATACAAAACTTCAAACAATCTTTATTAGCAACATTAGTGTACTCAAGATAAATAAGTCTTAAGGTTCAGTTCTAACACCAAATAACCTTCCATTAGAACACTAGATACTGTAGCACTTCCCTCAAAAATCTCAATTCCCCAAAAGAACTCAAAAAGGAACCAACAAGAAGCAAATGTAGAAAATGGCAGAAATCTGTCAAAACAGACCAGCAGGTAAAGATGATTTTTTTCGAAGACCTTCTGTTGCTCAAATATAAAAGTGTTGAACTAAGGAATGTTAGATAACAACCTGGGGCAGAAGCACAAAAATTCACACCTCAAAAATACGTTCATATATTTTACACGAATGTTTACGGTGAAGCACAGAAATCTGTTTTGGGACAGCAACTTTCCCAATCATTACTTCTCTCTCATTAGAGGTTACTCTTGGCACAAAAAACAAATAAAAAGGATAAGGAGAGGTTATTACAGAGGTAATAACTTCCAAGACTCATCTAAAACTTTTGGGTTATCTCCCAATAAGTACATTTCTTTAACGCCTTTAAGTCAGGCATGATAGTTTGAGAAGATGCTCACATAAAAAAATATGAATTGAAGTAAAAGAGAGTATCAAGAAGCAAATTCAAAACACATTTACGTCTAACCCACTTCCTATGCATAGGAATCTTGTATGCAAATAAATTAACAAAGAACAAAGTGACATGCATAGGAAGATAAAATGAGAATAACTTCAAAACTTTCGGCACATAGAGAGGTGTTTCAATACCATGAAAACTCCTACAACCATATTTTCCTCTCTCATAATAATTTTCAGTAGCCTCATGAATAAACTCAACAACATAACTATCACATAAAGAATGATTTTAATGATCTACAAACACTAGAGCTTTATTATAAACATTTTCAAAAGAATCCTCAGGAACATGACATTCATCCTCCTTTGGTAAGCATGGGGGACAATCAAATAATGTAAGGGGTAAAGAGTTACTCTCATTAGAAGGTAGGGATGGGTAGATCCATTCTTCCTCCTCTTGATCATCACTCTCCTCCTCTTTTTCATCCAATGAGCTTCCAGTTTCAGCAATTTCTTTTTCCATAGGCTCCTGCAAGGCATTAGTCTCTTCCATTGGTGGAGAGCATCGATTAAGATATTCAAGAATATAGCCATTTTCTTCCTTGTAATTATAAAAGAAAAATTGAAGTATATCATAAACCTCATATTTATAAGGTGCATCATCAGTATTTTCAAGCAAATAAGCTAGTTCGAATGCACACTTCCAAGCAATAAAATTCTTCAATTTGTTCCACGTCATAAAAGTCATAATTTCCTTTAACATAAGAAGATATGGTAACATTATCATTATACTCACATTGGAAAGGGAGGTGTTTATACCTCCTACAACAACAAGATTTATCAAAGAAATAAGTAACATTATAAGTAGATCACATGTTTATATCAATGGTATACAATTTATCAATTTGTTCCCATAAGTGTTTCCCTTTTTGTGACATAGGTGTTCCTTATAATAATATTTTTGTTCTTCCGTGAACCCACCTTGCCAATAAGATTCAGTTTCAAAGAAACCAACCATTGATAGAAAGCATGATAAAGCAAGACAATCACAGACCAATGAAAATAACAACTAAAGTAGGAACTATTTTTTGTGTCTTTTTCATAAAGAAACAGGCAAACAAAGCAACAAGAAACTAAGCAAAACAAAAATAACAAAGTAAAGAGATTGGTTATGAGGGACTCCCCTTGTGAAGATGTCCTGGACTCCCCGGCAACGGCGCCAGAAAAATGCTTGATGGCTCAGTGTTGGCGCTAGGAAAATGTTGGTGCGATGTTGATGTAGAGCTCGTTGGGAACCCCAAGAGGAAGGTATGATGAGCATAGCAGCAAGTTTCCCTCAGTTATGAAACCAAGGTTTAATCGAACCAGTAGGAGCAAGGAAACACCCCAAATGTGTTGCTAGCTGAGCCTTGGCAGGGCGCACTACCGGTGCTAGTAGCAATGTGGAGACCTGCACAACACAACCACAGAACTTTGTCCCCAACTTGCGATGAGGTTGTCAATCTCACCGTGTTTTGCGGAAAACAAAGGATTAAACGTATCAAATGGAAATAAGTAAAAGTTTGCAGAAAGTAAACACAAAGCAGTAAACAGTTTATAGATTGTATGTAAAAGAAAGGACCAGGATCCATAGTTCACTAGAGGTGGCTCTCCTTAAGATAGATAACATGCTGGGTGAACAAATTACAGCGGGGCAACTGACAAACATCGAGAAAGCAATACATGCATATACTAATCATCTTGACTCCTTTGAGATTCGATTGGACATTACAACATTATACATAGACCGCCATCCAACTGCATCTATGACTAATAATCCACCTTCAAGTTATCATCTGAACCCCCTCTAGTATTAAGTTGCAAGCAACATATTATTGCTTTAGGAATTGCGTGTAATGTAAACAATACGATTGTTCTATGAACAAAGGATTATTGTTTTCTTCCTAGTGGCAACATCACATCTGGTAGCTTAGAGATTTCTATCACTTCCCCAGATTACCAGAGGCATGAACCCACTATCGAGCATAAATACTAACTCTTGGAGTTGCTAGCATCTACTTGGCCAAGATAGCTACTAACAACGGAAAGCATGCAAGATCACAAATAACAAAGAAATGATTGAATCAATAATCAATCTGAAATAGCATCTCAATATCCGTCGGATCCCCGCAAACACAACATGCAGAATTACAAATAGATGATCTTGATCATGAACGGAGCTCACAAGATCTAGACATGAAAGCACAAAGGAGGAGAACCAGCCATCTAGCTACTACATGGATCCGTAGTCCAAGGATGAACTACTCACGCATCACACCGGAGGCTTGCATGGTGATGAAGAAGGCCTCGAGGGTGAATTCCCCTCTCCGGCAGGGTGCCGGGAAGAGCTTCAGACCCCTCCCGATCTAGGGATGGAGATGACGGCGGCTACAGACTCTTTCGTTGATTTTTGATCGGGCCCTTAGGGTTTTCGTCCCGAGGGCATCTTATAGGCGGAAGGGGAGGCCGAGGGGTGCCTGGGCTGGCCACACCACCCCCTGGTGCGGGCCAGGCCTAGCCGCGCGGCCAGGTGGTGTGGCCGCCCTCTGGCCCCTCTCTGTCTCGTATTCTGGCATATGATGACTTCCGGAAAAATAGGCACTTTGGCTTTTGTCCCGTCCAATTCCGAGAATATTCATTTTCTGACTTTCCTGGAACCAAAAACAGCAGAAAATAGGTAGCTGGCACTGTGGCTCTTGTTAATAGGTTAGTCTAAGAAATCATATGAAAAGTACTCCAAAGTTTAGACAGAACACAAGAAAGTGGATAAAACCAAGAACATCAAAAATTATAGATACATTTGCAATGTATCAGCGGCCATTTGGTCGAGCACCTGGCAGACAACAGTAAAACCTTGCCTAACAATCATAGTTCTAAGCAGTATTTTTCTCCCCACTGTGCCCCATTTCTCTCCCCCGGTCTCCCCTAGTGCCCAGCAGCGGAGTGGACAAGCTCCCCCTTTGTCGTTCGCACTAGTGTAGTGCCGCCGAGATCACCGTGCCGGTCGACCAAGCACCGCTCACCACAGACCGCGCCGCCCTGTCCCACGATGTCCAAGAGATAGGCGACACTTCACCGCCACCCCCTGTCCACTCCTCGACCGAAGACACGCCATGGACCACCCGTAATCGCTGCGGCCACTTCTCTATCTGCCATGCCGAGAGGGCGCTAGAGCGCCACAGCCGACATGCGCACACACACCGAGCCTTGCCCTCTCTGTGCGTTCCCGCACTCACTGCGACCCTAGCTACCCCTAGAGACGCCCATTCGCCATCGCGCGAACCGTGGCCACTTTGCACCGTCTCGAACGCCGCTGATCCCGCACAGAGCACAAACCTCTCCCGACCGTTCTCGACCACCCCTTTCTGCACCATCACTCACATGACAACCGCCCTGTTGCACCGCGTCGACCCCTACCCTCAGCCATGCCAATAGCTCACTGCAACGATGTCACCGACGAGCCCGAGCCATGCCACTCTGCCCCTCTCGCCGGTGTTTAAATAGAGGCCACCCTAGCCCTCATTTGCCACACCAGCTCACTGCCCTCTCTATCAGAAACCTCCCACACCTCTCCCCAGAGCAAGGCGAGCACCAGCCCGCCGAAATTTCACCGGAGCCCGCCGCAATGAGGAGAAGAGGAACTGGAGCTAGGAGCCACCCCAGGAGCCGCCGTGGCCACCATTCGACTCACCGACCTCGACACATTCGATCGCCCCCATCACCAAGTCTAGCTGGAGCCCTGGTGAGCCCCCACATACCCCCATCATCGCGTTAGGGTTCAGTTCTCGCCGGCGCTATGCGACGGAGACGAAGATGCTCAGCCGTTGATCGCGGTCTAATCACACGACCCAGATAGAGCGTATCGTTTTGGTTTAGTTTAGTCGCTGACGCGTGGGACCCGCCTGTCATTAGCCTGCTCCGTGCGCCTTGTGCAGCTAGGCCGGCCTAGTATTGTTCCCGCACTCGCCCCGCGTTCAAATTTAGATTTTTCTTTTATTTTTAAAACCCTAATATGTCATTGACTTTGAAATTCAATTCAAAGAGATCTACTGAACCAAATTGCATGATTCCAATTTTGTAGGAAAAGTATTCGAAATATATACCCAAGCCCGTTGGATTCAAACCATTTGAAATTATAGATCACCTATAGTAAAAATAACAAGATAGCGGCTTTTGCCACTTCAAACATTTTTCAAAAATAAACCATAAATGCTTCTGAGTTGATTCCAACTCTCAAAAATCACATTTGACAAGATCTATCTGAATATGTAAAATATTTAGGTTTACACGCAGTTTCCAAAATAAGATAAATAAGACTAGGTCTTTATTTCATGTGATGTTTGTGTTGATGCTAGATAATCAAGTGTGAGCCTAAGTGTGCTAAATAGAAGTAGTTAAGTATTTGTTTGGTGATTGTGCACCTCATATTCCTTTATAGACGCTAGTACCGACCCGGGCAACGAGGAGGAGGAGTACTACTACGAAGAAGAAGAGAACTTCAACCACTTCACTACTTAAGGCAAGCCTAACACTACAAGTTAACTATGCGAGCCATCCTTGCAAGATAACCTATGCAAGATGCAGTAGGCATGCTTTGGTTATGCAACCTTGATTATACCAATCCCAAGTTTTACTTGCAAGCTTTATTCTTTTACTTTTACCAAAGTTCTTTACCTTTAGTTAGTGATTTGTGAGTATTGGAAAAATAGGATAGATGCCATAAAGAGCATAAAACTAGGCCTAGGTAGTTATACTTAGATGCCATAAAAAGCGTAAAACTAGATTTGGATAGTTACACTTGATTAGCACCCCTTCTTAGTGACACCCCCCATTGATAGTTGCTAGTGCTAAACTACTACCGATCACTTTAGATGGGAATACTTGGAGAAAATGATTATGAAAACCTTGGAATGATGATTCATTCTATTGAAATGTTTTGACATGTGTTCTGAAACACAATGGTTTTATGATGAAACTTCTTGAGGCATGAGCCTTAGTTTTGATAAAAACTGATGGTTGGGTTCGGATGCGATACCATTCCAATTTTACCATACAACCGCAATACCTGAATTGGGTAGGGCTTAACTAGAAGTTTATATGCCTTAGTATGGGTTCCCTCGCGGAAAGAGGTTGAGCTGAGGCTACCTCGTGAATGTGAATGTCCACCTATGCAGTGCCCAGGATGGCAGTTTGCCATTGTTGGGAGGCCAAGCTCATAGGGGAGGTGCCTATACTAGAGTGTGTAATTGAAAGGTTATGATTGATTATCCGCATACTAAGTATGATGATTCAGGGTTATTCCTAACGGATGTATCGAATATTGTGGTGAAAGTGTACCACCTCTACAGAGTGTGAAACTATTCAAATAGCCGCGTCCGCGGTCATGGACAATTGGAGTGGCCATACTGTTCCGTTGTCAGATGTTTTCAAAAATGACTTGTGAATTGAACTATGACCTTGACTTAACCACAACAGGGTTGTGGACATGAAAACTAGGTTCCCACTTAGGTGATGCAGAAAATTGAATTAGGTTCTTTACTTTTGAACTCCTTATGACATAAACCTGGCCTTTTGCAAATAAAACTAGAGCTTAAGGTTCCTACTATAACTACCTTACTTGTTAGTGATAGTTTGCGAGTACTTAAAGAGTACTCATGGCATTGTCCCTGGCTATTCTCGTGGGTAGACTATGAGGAGGACTACCAGGAAGATGGATAGAGGAGGTCTATGCCAACTAGGATCATCTCCCATCGTCAGCATTGCATGTGACCCTGAAGATGGAGCCCCTACTACGTTTACTTTCCACTGCTTTGATTGTATTAAGACTGGATCATGAGATCCTTTATTTGTAAGACCTTTAATATGGTTTGTAATGGATGATGTACTGTGGTACCAATTCTATTATGTCTCGCAAAAATGGTAATCCTGAGATTGCAAGGTATGGCATAACATGCATCTAGGATTAAAAATCCGGGAGTTGACATGTATCACCCACGGGAATGAAAAAACTAGAATGTGGTATAGGGCTCTAAATGATCTTGGTAAAAAAGTTTGTGCCCTCTATCCTTTTATTTGTGAGCTTTGCTTTGAAGTGGGTCATTGAATTTTCAATGCTCATGCCATAATAATATCCCTTCTAATCTAATGAGTACTGCAAGTTTGTATTGTGATAACATGACCACTCCTAACAGCATGATGAACTTACATTATTTTTGGGGTGTGAAGAGTTATCAAGAAAAACCTCTTTGGTAGATATGAGTGCTTTTGATACGAATAGCGTCCTTCATGGTTGTCATCTTTATTGTGTTGATAATTTCCACACAAATACTTACATAGAAAATATTATAAAAGATGAGGTTTTCCCAAAATATGACAGGACTAATATGTGTTTTGTTCTTATTAATGAAAAAGAGGAATCCTCCAAAGTTTCTTCTATTGTCTCTAACAATAAACCAGGGTATGTGAGAAGCCTCCTTTCAAGCCTCTCCCTCCTAAAGAGAAGAAAAAAAAGAGGAGGAGTAAAAGGAGGGGGGAAATGGTATTTTCCCCTAAGCATGTTGCTCCTATTATGGTTTTTGATGAGTCTAAACTCGATGATGTTCCTATGCCTATTACCTATAGTAGTGATCATGATTGGGAAAAACACACTAATTTGATATTGAAAATCTCTTCGGTACCAATTCAGAAAATGATGATGTTAATAATTGCTGCACTATTAGTACTATCCATGTTCCTTCCAATGATGATATGTTTACAAATGAACACACTTTGGAAGATAACTATTATATTGCTTATGATGATACTATACCTCCAATATATGATGATTACAATAATGAATATGATATTTTTAGTCCACCTACTATTGAGGAGAAAATTAATTATGATTACAATATGCCTCCTATATTTTATTATTATGGTGATGAGAATAATAATGATAGCTATTTTGTTGAATTTTCTCCCACTACAATTAATAAGAATGACTATGTTTATGTGGGGAGTATTAATTCTTTTATGCATGTGGATCATGATAAGAATGTTTTATGTGATAGTTATATTGTTAATTTTATTCATGATGCTACTGAAAGTTATTATGAGAGAGGGAAACATGGTTTTATGTGTCTCAACAATATTAAGTTTCCCCTCTTTATGTTGAAGATTTTGAAGTTGCACTTGTTTTCCTTTCCTAGGCTTGTTGCTTTGTGCTTTCATGACTTGTTTATTTACAAGATTATTTTTCATAGGAAGTGGGTTAGACATAAATTTGTACCATATTTGCTTCTTGTTGCTCTCTTTTACTTCAACTCATATTTCTTATGTGAGCATCATCAAAATTATCATGCCTATCTTAATGGCTATAAAGAAAGAGCTTTTGGAGACAACCCATTATATTTTGACTTTTAGTTTATTTTTGTTTTGTTGAGTCTTGGAAGTTATTGCCTCAGTTATAATCCCTCCTTATCCTTTTTGTGTGGTTTTTGTGCCAAGAATAACCTCTAATGAGAGAGAAGTAAGACTTGGGAAAGTTGTTGTCCCGAAACAGATTTTTGTGCTTCACTGTAAAACATCATAAAAATCCCTGTACATCGGATTGAGCTGTAATTTTCTGTGCTTGTTCCCCAGGTTTTTATCTAACTTCCGTTAGTTTAGCACTTTTCGATTTGAGCAACAGAAGGTCTTAGAAAAATCGGTTTTTACCTGCTGGTCTGTTTTGACTGATTTCTTCCATTATTTGCATTTGCTTCTTAATCTCTTTCTCTTTGAGTTCTCTTTGATCACTTGAGCTTTTAGAAGGAATTTCTACAGTAGCTTGTGTTTTAATTGAAGTTTTACTTGTGTTGAAACTAAACTCAAAGACTTATTATCTTCAATACACTAATGTTGCTAATGAAGATTGTGCGAAGTTTTATATGAAGGAAATTTTCAAGTGTAGGGAAGAATAATGTGATGATATCAAGTATGGACATAAGCTCAAGCTTGGGGATGCCACCCATGTCACCCCAAGAAATATTCAAGAAGTACAAGCGTGAAAGCTTGGGCATCCCCTTCTTCATCAATAATCTCAGGTCTTCTTTCAAGACACTTTATTTTTATTACCTTATGCACTATGTGTTGTTCTTGGAGCGTCTTTGTTTTTAGTTTTATTTTTTTGGTTTTCTTAAATAAGTTGGTTGGATCCCAACACACCTCTTTTGGAGAGAGACACACCCCGTTATTCATTGCCTAAAACACTCTAGTTTTCACTCTTATTGTTCTACGAGTGTTCTCCTTTGCTAGCACTGCGTTTAGATTTAGTTTTTGATTGGTGTTGGAAAAGAGTAGGAAGTTTCATGCTTATAGTGGTACAAAAGGAAGCTTGTTTTGACTGTGACTTAGACTTTATCATGTCATGCTAGATGTTAATTTGACCATATGCTTAGTGATTATTGTTGTAGCATGACTTATTTCAAACAATTGAGATTGCTTAATGTGCCTTGAAAGAATCATGCGTTGTTTTAGCATACAAAGCATAATATTGTGGTATTCTCCTTTGATGCTTTATTTGGGTTCACTTGGCACATGATTACACCATGTTAAGACTATAAACAAGTCACCTTAGCCTCTATGATCATTTAATTTATGACTTGTAATATCACTTTATGCTCTAATTAATAATGTTTTGTCGCTTTGCATGATTATGGCCATTAGTGCTCTCTTAGTTGGTCGCTCCCAGTCTTTTGCTAGCCTCCACATGTACCAAGTATGAGTTCCACTCATGCATCCAACCACCAAGAAAACCAAGTTATTCCAAAGAGTCCACTATAAATTCCTATGCATGGTCTGTTACACCATTCGAAGTATATTCATGCTTTTATCTACCTTCCAAATTAAACTTGTTATGTGAAAATTAGTGATTAAATCTCTCACAAACTTGATGGCACACTTTACTTTCTTGCACTTAATAAACTTGAACCATTGCGTCCATCTATGTTGCATATATGCTTGCACTCTATAAGTTGAGAATTAGCAGAACCATGTTGTCATGGGGAACGCTTTCAACATTGCACTTATTATTCAGTTGATATCATGTTCTTTTGTTTATGGATCCCAGCGGTGTGAAATAAAAGGGGAAATTGTAAGCTCATGGAGTTTGTATATGTGTTAGAGAAACTCTTGGGCGGCTAGCCTAAGCCATGCCTAATCATGGTGGAAACTTGCAGCATAACCATAGTGAGCATTCTGTGAAGCATCCTCAATAAAAACCTATGCAAATAGCAAATAAAAAGATCGCTGAGATGCTCATTGTCTATTGCCTTTTCATTTTGATATGGGATAGCTCATGTATCATGGGGAAAGGGGTACCCCGTTGGCAATTCTCCATGATACACATGTACTTACAATGACAAGAACTTACTTGTGACTAAAGTTGAGTAGCATGAGGTTCGGTACTCGTAGGCAAGGGGCATGAGATTTTCGACTTATAACTTGTCAAGCATATCCTCATATTTGTTCACTTTAACCTTAACCACCTAAATATGCTTATGATAGGGGCAATGAGAGATGAAAGCTAATAAGTACCATAATTTTTGGAAGCTCTTTATGAAACTTGAAATCCCAGCTTCACTCTTATGAAGGGCCTTTCTTTTTTACTTTTATGTTGAGTCTCCATCTTCTATCTTTATGCACCAATTGAGAGAGCATAGTGACCATTCTTAGTTTAATGTGCATTGTCCGAAAACTTGTTGATTGATTCATAATTATGATTATGCTTGTTCTTAAATTATTTGTATCTAGTCACCCTTATGAACTTTGAAGGTGTCCTATGCATTTATGTTTTGCTATACCATGAGGGACAAGCTGAATACCATTCTTATTATGTTTTATCTATGTGAAACAAACAAATGTCTTTTAATGCATTGTTATTCATGAATATTTTGTTTGTACCTTTTTCATGTTACAACATAGTTACTATGTCTTATTGTTAGAACTCTGTCTTTCATGTTCATGTTAGAGTACTTTGACCCCAGGCATCAATGATTTACAAATACCTTGATCAAGATTATGATGGTGCATGTCACCTCAAAAATTATTCTTTTTATCACTTACCTACTCGAGGACGAGCATGAGTTAAGCTTGGGGATGTTGATACATCGTAAACGTATCTATAATTTTTGATGCTCCATGCTTGCTTTGTATCAGCTATCTTATGTTTTGTCTACACTTTGAGGCATTTTTGTACATTTTTTGGAACTAACCTGTTGACAAGATGCCATAGTGCTAGTTGCCTGTTTTCTGCTGTTTTTGTTTTCAGAAAAGCTAGAACAGAAATATTCTCGCAATTGGATGAAACAAAAGTTGAAGTTCCAATTTTTCCCGACACGACACGGAGTCCAAAGGGGAGACGGAGGGGAGCCAGGGGCAGGCACACCCTAGGGTGGCGCGAGTCACCCCTGGCCATGCCACCAGGTGGTGTGGCCAGTCTGGCCCACCTCTGGCATCGCCTCTTCGCCTATATATTCCCCCCGGGACGAAAACCCTAAGTACTAGATCAGAATTCCATGAAAAGTTCCGCAGCGCCGCCGCCACCGAAGAGGAGATTCGGGGGATAGAAGTCTCTATTCTGGCACCCTGCCGGGATAGGGAAGTGCCCCCGGATGCATCTCCATCGACACCACTGCCATCTCCATCGCCGTTGCTGACTCCCATGATGAGGAGGGAGTAGTTATGTCTCTTGAGACTAAGGGCTCTACAAGTAGCTATGTGTTCATCTCTCTCTATATGCGTGACCTTATTGAGATCATGAGCTTTGTAGTCTAGGATCTATTCTGCTACTCAAGTGCTTTAATTATCTCTCCTTATCCCCACGTGTGTGAAGTTGACAGTGTGCACACCGTGTGGCACTTTGGCTAAGGTTACATAAATACTTATCATGAGTATAATTTGAGTTGGATGTCTCTATGAGATTGTGGTGTTTGTTGTAACCATCTAGCGCTCAAGGTGATAGTGACGGGTTATCTAGATGGGGAATGCGAACTTTAAGGTGTGTTGTTATAGCCCTACAACGCCAACCGGAGAGTAGTTCAGGGTAGCATCATGAAGAGAAGATATTTATATGAGAGTGTCCACTAGTGAAAGTATGATCCCTAGGCCTTGTTTCTAAGTATTGAAACACCGTTTACAATCAGTTCTGTTACATGTTTGCTTGCTGTCACTCTTATTTCAGATTGCAATTACCACTTATAATCATCCATATTACTTGTATTTGACTATCTCTTCACCGAACTAGTGCACCTATACATCTGACAAATGTATTGGGTGTGTTGGGGACACAAGAGACTTCTTGTATCTTGATTGTAGGGTTGCTTGAGAGGGATACCTTTGACCACTTTCTCCCTAAGTTCGATAAACCTTGGGTGATCCACTTAAGGGAAACTTGCTGCTGTTCTACAAACCTCTGCACTTGGAGGCCCAACACTGTCTACAATAATAGAAGCGTATGTAGACATCACTGCCCTCTTGTGGTGATGATTGTCTCCACATCCTTGAGGATGGTCGTCTACACTCTACAACAACCACATTTGTCTGCGGGAATGTTATCCTGCTTTATGGTCTTCAAGGGTGAGTCCATCTGAAACCGTTACAAGTATCGCCTAGATTCGATCTTGGTAGTGGAAAACTGTAGGAATGGTTTTGTTTTCTATGCAACAAACCCCATCCGCGCTATTAGAGCTATGTCTATGCGTAGATGCTTTGTACGGTTAGAACAGATATGAATATGTGGGCACTGATGGTCATGTGATTGCATGCTTCATGTATTTTGGATATTAGCGACATAGTGGGATGAAGAGATCCGGACAAACTTTACATGTCCTCGCACATGAGACCTATTCCACGCTTGACATGCTACTAGTTTTGCATAAGTGGCTAGTGGGTGTCTATCTCTCCCACTATAGTTGATATCTGATTTACAACGGGTTGGTAATAGTTTGATTATCATCGTTGTGGTTCCTTGTTCGTAGGTAAGATCGATTATCTTTGAAAACCCAAAAATCCACTCAGAATATGCAAAAGATAAATTAGAAGTGTCTAGTTTTATTTTTTCTAGGCATGTGTCATGATATGGTAAATATTATAATTTTAGTATGGTGAGTGATGGCTCAAAATGTAGAGCTTGTTGGGAACCCCAAGAGGAAGGTATGATGAGCACAACAACAAGTTTTCCCTCAATTACGAAACCAAGGTTATCGAACCAGTAGGAGCAAGGAAACAACTGCAAGGTGTTGCTAGCAACTTGGAATCGTGCACAACACAACCAAAGAACTTTGCTCCCAACTTATAGTGAGGTTGTTAATCTCACCGGTTTTGCTGAAAACAAAGGTTAAACATATTGTGTGGAAGATAGTAATTGTTTGCAGAGAGTAAATAGTAAACAGTAATAGTAGAAGGTATAGAAATGGTAAAATCATGTACCGGGGTCCATAGTTCACTAGAGGTTATTATCCTTAAGATAAATAACATGCTGGGTGAAAAAATTACAGCGGGGCAATTGATAGATTCGAGAAAGCATACAATGCATATACTAGACGTCTTGACTCCTATGAGATTTGATTGGGCATTACAACATTATACATAGACCTCAATCCAACTACATCTATGACTAATCCACCTTCAGGTTATCATCCGAACCCCTTCCAGTATTAAGTTGCAAGCAACAAATAATTGCATTAAGCAAAGTGTGTAAACTAAACAATACGATTGTCCCATGGACAAAGAATTGTTGTTTTCTCCCTAGTAGCAACATCACATCTAGCACCTTAGAGATTTCTGTCACTTCCCCAGATTACTAGAGGCATGAACCCACTATCAAGCATAAATACTCCCTCTTGGAGTTGCAAGTATCTACTTGGCCAAGATAGTTACAAACAACAGAGAGCATGCAAGATCACAAATAACATAGACATGATAGAATCAATAATCAAATTGAAATAGCATCTCAATATCCATCAAATCTCCGCAAACACAACATGTAAGATTACAAATAGATGATCTTGATCATGAACGGAGCTCACAAGATCTAAACATGATAGCACAAAGGAGGAGAACCAACCATCTAGCTACTACATGGATCTGTAGTCCAGGGATGAACTACTCACACATCACACCAGAGGCAGGCATGGTGATGAAGAAGGCTTCCAGGGTGATCTGTCCCCTCCGGTAGGGTGCCGGGAAAAGCTTCAGATCCCTCCCGATCTAGGGATGGATATGACGGTGGCTATCGACTCTTTTGCGGAATTTGGATCGGGTACTTAGGGTTTTCGTCCCTGGAGGCTTTTATAGGTGAAGGGGCAAGGTCGGTGGAGCACCAGGGGGCCCACACCCCCTGGTGGCGCGCCCTAGGGCTGGTTGCGCTGCCACTAGGTGTGGCCTCCCTGGTGTGCCACTTTGTCTCCCCTCCAGACTCCGTGTTGCTTTAGGTAAAATACTGACTTTGGCTTTTGTCCCATCCAATTCCGAGAATATTTCCTTACTAGCTTTTCTGAAACCAAAAACAGTAGAAAATAGGCAACTGGCACTGTGGCATCTCGTTAATAGGTTAGTCCCAGAAAATGTATAAAAATACCTCAAAGTGTGAACAAAACATAAGAAAGTACATACTAATAGAGCATGGAACATCAAAAAATTATAGATACATTTATGACGTATCAACATCCCCAAGCTTAACTCCTGCTCATCCTCGAGTAGGTAAGTGATAAAAAGAATAATTTTTGAGGTGACATGCACCATCATATTTGTAAAGCATTGATAGCTGGGACCAAAGTACTCTAATCATGAACATAGAAGACAGAGTTGTAACAATAAGACATAGCAACTATGTTGTAACATGAAAAAGGTACAAACAAAAGATTCATGAATAACAATGCATTAAAATACATTTGTTTGTTTCACATATAAAAATAATAATAAGAATGGTATTCAGCCTGTCCTTCATGACATAGCAAAACATAAATGCATAGGACAACTTCAAAGTTCATAAGGGTGACTACATACAAATAATTTAAGAACAAGCAATATCACTGTTATGAATCAATGAACATGTTTGGGAATAATGCACATTAAACTAAGAATGGTCACTATGCTCTCTCAAGTGGTGCATAAAGATAGAAAATGGAGACTCAACATAAAACTAAAAAGTAAGGCCCTTCATAAGCAGAGATTTCAAGTTTCATAAAGAGCTTCCAAAAAGTATGGTACTTATTAGCTTTCAGCTCTCATTACCCCTATCGTAAGCATATTTTAGGTGATTAAGGTTAAAGTGAACAAATATGACGATATGCTTGCAAGTTATAAGTCGAAAATCTCATGCTCCATGCCTACAAGTCCAAGACCTCATGCTACTCAACTTTAGTCACAAGTAAGTTCTCGTCATTGTAAGTACATGTGTATCATGGAGAACCGTCAATGGGGTACCCCTTGCCCCATGATACAGGAGCTATCCCATATCAAAATGACAAGGCAACACACAATGAGCATCTCAGCGATCTTTTTATTTGCTATTTTCATAGGTTTTTATTGAGGATGCTTCACAGAATGCTCACTATGGTTATGCTGCAAGTTTCCACCATGATTAGGCATGGCTTAGGCTAGCCTCCCACGCGTTTCTCTAACACATATACAAACTCCATGAGCTTACAAGCTCCCCTTTTATTTCACACCGCTAGGATCCATAAACAAAGGAACATGATATCAACTGAATAATAATTACAATGTTGAAAACGTTCCCCATGACAGTATGGTTCTGCTAATTTGGAAGGTAGATAAAAGCATGAATATACTTGGAATGGTGTAACACACCATGCATAGGAATTTATAGTGGCCTCTTTGGAATAACTTGGTTTTCTTGGGAGTTAGATGCATGAGTGGAACTTATACTTAGTACATGTGGAGGCTTAGCAAAAGACTGGGAGCGACCACCTAAGAGAGCACTAATGGCCATAATCATGCAAAGTGACAAAACATTATTAATTTAAAGCATAAAGTGATATTACAAGTCAACAAACTAAATGATCATAGAGGCTAAGGTGACTGATACATAGTCTTAACATGGTGTAAACATGTGCCAAGTCAACCCAAATAAAGCATCGAAGGAGAATACCACAATATTGTGCTTTTGTATGCTAAAACAACGCATGATTCTTTCAAGGCACATTATGCAATCTCAATTATTTGGAACAAGTCATGCTACAACAATAATTACTAAGCATATAGTCAAAGCAATATCAAACATGTCATGATAAAGTCTAGGCCATAGTCAAAACAAGATTCCTTTTGTACCACTTATAAGTATGAACTTTCCTACTCTTTTCCAATCACCAATCAACTTATTTGAAATATCATATATGAATGCGGGGGTCCATCAAATTTATTTAAGCAAACCAAAAACAACACAATTGTGCCAGAAACAATAAAAATGAAGTGTTTGGAAGAAAACCTAAGATTTTTATTGATGAAGAAGGGGATGCCTTGGGCATCCCCAAGCTTTGACGCTTGTACTTCTTGAATATTTCTTGGGGTGACAAGGGTGGCATCCCCAATCTTGAGCTTTTGTCCATACTTCATCTTATCACGTTATCCTTCCCCTACACTTGAAAATTTTCCTTCATACAAAACTTCACACAATCCTCATTAGCAACATTAGTGTATTCAAGATAATTGGTCATATGGTTTAGTTTCATCACAAGTAAAACTTCCATTAAAACACAAGCTACTGTAGCAATTCCTTCTAAAAGATCAAGTGATCAAAGAGAACTCAACGAGAAAGAGATTAAGAGGCAAATGCAAATAATGGCAGAGAACTCAACAGACCAGCAGGTAAAAACCAATTTTTTTGAAGACCTTCTGTTGCTCAAATCGAAAATTTCTGAACTAACAAAAGTTAGATAATAGCCTGGGTCAGAAGAACCAATAATTACAGCTCAATCCGATGTATAGAGATTTTTCACGATTTTTTAGTGGAGCACAAAAAATCTGTTTCGGGACAGCAACTTTCCCAAATCTTACTTCTCTCTTATTAGAGGTTATTCTTGGCACAAAAACCACACAAAAAGGATAAGGAGAGGTTATTACATAAGTAATAACTTCCAAGACTCAACAAAATAAAAACTTACTAAATAGAAATATGGGTTATCTCCCAATTAGTGCTTTTCTTTAATGCCTTTGAGCTAGGCATAGGAATCAAGATTCAAGTATTTTCAAATGAGGAAGCATTAAAACCGAATTTCTTGCCCTACCTTTCTTACCTCTATTCTTATCTTTATATAATGTATGATTGTTTGGTAGAGAAGCAAAATGTATGATGCCTCTTCCCACATCTATTATTGCTCCAAGGAGTTTCAGTAGGGATCTTCCAAGTGTAATTTGTCCTTTTCCTACACATTCAATAACAAGATAATCAGTAGACACCACTTCACCTAGGATCTTTGTAAACAATCCTTCATCTATTTCAATGGGAAATATTGTGGCATTATTGGTAAGAGATATTTCTTGTCCTCCCTCGGAAAGTCCCCAAAGATTCAAAGATTCATAGATATCTTTAGGCATAAGACAGAATTCAGACATGATATCACAACGAGCATAAAAAGTTTCATTATTTATAACAACTTTTACTATGGGAATTTATAGGAACATATTCATGATTCTCTCTAAGCATGTTATATCATTCTTTTAAACTAGTTGTGTTGGTATCAAGAGTGTTCAATCTAGCAATAATGTTTGTAATGGAAGAATCAGATTTGCTAGGCAAGTCATATGTTGTAACCAACTTTTTATGGCATTAAAAGCTTCATCCTCATTGCCCTGGAGGAAATCTCCTACTACTACACCATCCAAAGCATATCTATAACAAAGGGCAAGACCAAAGTAGAAACTGCTAAGAAACAAGCCCTAAGTCATTTTAGGTTCAGTTTTTTCATGTAACTCAGAAATTCTAGACCAAGCTTCTTTAAAACTCTCTTCAATTCCTTGTTTGAAAGTAAAAATCATTTACTTAGGTGACATAGTGATTGGAGCAATGGTAGACATAATGGCAACTTGATTTTTTGTGTGTTTTTAATAAAAAAAACAAACAAGTACAATTTTTTGTGTGTTTTTGGTAAAAGAAACATGCAAACAAAGGCGAAATAAACTAAGCAAAACAAAAAACAACAAAGTAAAGAGATTGGTTGTGAGAGACTCCCCTTGTGAATATGTCCTTGACTCCCCGGCAACGGCGCCAGAAAAAGTTCTTGATGGCTCAAAATGTAGAGCTCGTTGGGAACCCCAAAAGGAAGGTATGCTGAGCACAGCAGCAAGTTTTCCCTCAATTATGAAACCAAGGTTATCGAACCAGTAGGAGCAAGGAAACAACTGCAAGGTGTTGGTAGCAGCTTGGAATCCTGCACAACACAACCAGACAACTTTGCTCCCAACTTACAGTGAGGTTGTCAATCTCACCGGTTTGGCTAAAAACAAAGGATTAAACGTATTGTGTGCAAGATAGTAATTGTTTGTAGAAAGTAAACAATAAACAATAACAGTAGAATGTATAGCAATGGTAAAAGCATGGACCAACGTCCATCGTTCACTAGAGGTGATTCTCCTTAAGATAAATAACATGCTGGGTGAACAAATTACAGCAGGGCAATGGACATATTTGAAAAAGCATACAATGCATATACTAGACATCTTGACTCCTGTGAGATTTGATTGGGCATTACAACATTATACATAGACCGAAATCCAACTGCATCTATGACTAATAATCCACCTTTAGGTTATTATCCAAACCCCTTCTAGTATTAAGTTGCAAGCAACAGATAATTGCATTAAGCAAAGTGTGTAAAGTAAACAATACGATTGTCCCATGGACAAAGGATTGCTGTTTTCTCCCTAGTAGCAACATCACATCTAGCACCTTAGAGATTTCTGTCACTTCCCCAAATTACTAGAGGCATGAATCCACTATCGAGCATAAATACTCCCTCTTGGAGTTGCAAGCATCTATTTGGCCAAGATAGTTACAAACAACGGAGAGCATGCAAGATCACAAAGAACATAGACATGGTAGAATCAATAATCAATCTGAAATAGCATCTCAATATCCATCAGATCCCCGCAAACACAACATGTAAGATTACAAATAGATGATCTTGATCTTGAACGGAGCTCACAAGAACTAAACATGATAGCACAAAGGAGGATAACTAACCATCTAGCTACTACATGGACCCGCAGTCCAGGGATGAACTACTGAAGCATCACACCGGAGGCTTGCATGGTGATGAAGAAGTCCTCCAGGGTGATCTCTCCCCTCTGACAGGGTGCCGTGAAGAGCATTAGATCCCTCCCGGTCTAGGGATGGAGATGACATCGGCTACAGACTCTTTCATGGAATTTTGATCGGGTACTTAGGGTTTTCGTCTCGGGAGGCTTTTATAGGCGAAGGGGCAAGGTCGGTGGAGGACCAAGGGGCCCACACCCCCTGGTGGCACGCCCTAGGGCTGGCTGCACCGCCACCAGGTGTGGCCGCCCTGGTGCGCCACTTCGTCTCCCCTCCGGACTTCCTGTTGCTTCGGGTAAAATACTAACTTTGGTTTTGTCCCCTCCGATTCCGAGAATATTTCCTTACTAGCTTTTCTGAAACCAAAAATAGTAGAAAATAGGCAACTGGCACTGTGGCATCTCTTTAATAGGTTAGTACCAGAAAATGTATAAAAGTACCTTAAAGTGTGAATAGAACATAAGAAAGTAGATACTAATCAGGCATGGGACATAAAAATTAGAGATACGTTTATGACATATCAGTGATATACTCTCGGAAATTATAACACAGTGGGGGCGCCAAAGACCTTGGCACTACAGAAATGGAATGATAAATATCATACCATGATGCACAAGATAGTGATCAAGTGCAAGAACCATATCACTTTATGCATATGATGTTTGTTTGCATCTTATTTTGCTTATGTCTAGCTTAGAACTTGGCGGTAGCATTATAAGATGATCCCTCCTACTAAATATCAAGATAATAATATGTTCTTCCTTAGTATGCACCATTAAGAAAGTTCGTCTTTTCGAAGCACCACTTGATGATCGGGTGTGATCGACTCTACGTTCACATACAACGGGTGTAAGACAGTTTTACACATGCGAGTACTAAGGTTCTTACTTGGAGAGCCTAGCATGTACAGACATGGTCTCGGAACATGAACCGAAAGGTAAAGCACGAGTCATATGGATGATATGATGCCCATACGATGGTCGCCATTAGAGTTGCGCCACCACTCATGATGATCGGTCGTGGCGTAGTGAATTTGGTTTGTGTAATAACTAAAATTGACTAGAGGGATGTCGTTTTTGAGTGGGACTTCAATTTAGTAATTTGGATTAATTTTAACTCAATTTATCATAAACTGAATCAAAGTGCATTTTCATAGTTTTTTGTAGTTACTAGCATTCATTTACTACCTTGTGTTTTGCTACGATTGAGATAATATAACTATAGGATTCTGGAATTTTTACTTTACGAACTAGTATCGTATTGTTTTATGAGTGTCAATCTAAAGTTTAAAGTACTATTGCAAACTTTCAGCAAAACCTCACTTACTCCATGAAATTCAGTAAGTAGTATTGAATCAAGAACAAAAATTCCAACGTTAGTATCTAAATATCATGCTTGCCTCCATGATCTTTGATATTTGAAGGTTGTTTCATTATCAAGGTCATCTAGGAGCTGCCAGAATTGTTTCAGAAACCATCATGCGTGAAAGATATTGTGATATCTGAAATAATGTTTGGTTGCAATATGATAGAATATAATTTTAGTAAGATACATGTTCTCATATGGTATGAGAATTTGTGAAGGTTGGAGACGCTAGGCGTCCTAATCTCCCAAAAATGTTTTGGGAACTAACATTATATTCGCGATTCACCTTTATAAGCTATAATAGCTTGATCATGAAAGTTTTCATGATAAGGGTGGATAAAAGATGTAGGTAAAATGTTACTACATTAAAAGGATTACTAATAGGTATGAAATTTGAAAGAACGCCAA
Source organism: Avena eriantha (assembly GCA_910589775.1). NCBI lineage: Eukaryota > Viridiplantae > Streptophyta > Magnoliopsida > Poales > Poaceae > Avena > Avena eriantha. The sequence continues at coordinate 544,187,443 of OU342743.1, forward strand.
ACATTTGATGATGGTGATCAACTTCAAAGTGAAAGTCCAAAGGTATTAGTATTTGACTATACATGCTTTGGACTATGTAATATGTATGGCACTACTATTCATGTTGATAGATTCTTTTAAGAAGGAAAGGTAATGCTGAAAGAGAATCTGGTAAATATTTGGCAGAAAGGAAAAAGACTAGAAAAGTCCAGGTTAGGTATATAAGTAATATACACGTTATGGGTGTATTCTTTGCTTGTTAAACAATGTGGTTCTTTGGTATTGGATACCGAATTTGTTGGTATGAAGTGTCATACAGAACAACACAATTCATGAACTGCAATGGCCTAGGTAACTAGCAAAAGAATATGTGATGATGTTCATCAAAAACAAATAAAGTGTGTTATTGTGTTTTTGTTAACATAAAAGCATGCCTTCAAGATTTTTATTAGTAATTGTTAGTTTGTTATGGTATTATGAGAATAATGGTTATTCAAATAATTATCGTATTCCATAGAAGATGGATGAACTTTTACAAATATAGTTGCATAAATCACGTCCATAAACACTGATGCTAAAAGGTCACAAGCCGAATGATTGGAATATCACTTTTGAGTGACATCAGTTTAAATTACGTTGGAAAGAAAATAAGAAGAAAACTCCATGTTAATGGATTTGGAGTCTTTTGATTTTGATTGATGCTTGTGAAACTTTCCTGGAGATAATTAAAACCTCATTCATGGGCCAAAGAAGAACGAACGACTAACCTATTGGACATAATGAATGTTGATGTACATTGTCCATTATGTGTAGTCGTGAGCGATGGATTTAAATTTCATATGCTTCTCCGAAATTTGAGTAAATACATGTGTATATTTACTTAATAAGGGAGAAGTATGAAACATTTGAAAATGTTCAAATGATTGCAAGATGAAGTGGAAAATCATTGTAACAAGAACATAAAGAATTTATGATTGGATCATAAAGGAAGATATTTTAGTTACAAGTTTAGCAAAACACCTAACATTTGAAGAATCGTTCCATTGATTTATGTTTCCCGACAAACCATAGGAGTATGGAGTATTCGAGAAATGTAATCAAACCTTGTTTGACATGGTAGGATCAACGGTGTTATTTATAAAATTGCAATTATATTTTAAAGATTAAGCTTTAGTGCCTACCGCTTTTATGAAAAGAGCTCCATCGTGATCCGTTGAAACGACACCATATGTGTTATGGTTTGGGATAAAACCCAAGTTGGCTTTTCTTAAATTTTGGTATGCTAGGCATAAGTAAAATGTTTACAACCAAAATCAGATGAGCATGTCTTTGTAGGTTATTTCGGATAACCTTTGGGTATTCCTCCATAGCATTGAAGACAAAAGTGTTTGTCACTTGGAAACGTCATATTTCTTGAGAAGGATTTTTTTGCGAAAAGTTAAGTGGGAGGACAATAGAACTTTGATAAGGTTATTGAACCTAATATGTGCTGAGTTGCGCATCACCGGAAAGTGTCCCAGAGGCAGCCATAATGCTGATAGCTCACATGCCTCAAAAGTTGTGGTCACAAAGATCTAAGTTCCTATTGAACCGCATAGGTTAGATAAACAATCAAATACTAAGATTTGAGATTAAATCGTTATTGTTTAACAATGATGAACCGACTACATGCAAAGAAGCGATGATGGGCCTTTACTTCGTAAAATGCCTAGAAGCCATAAAATCCGTGATAGTTCCATACACGAGAAACCAAATTATTGAACTTGGAAGACCCTCCAAAAAGGCGTGAAGCCTATCTCTTGTATTTGGAGTTATAAATAAATAGACATGGATGTTTCACATCTATGAAATAGTCGACATGTTGGTAAAGAGTTTACGACAATGTTCAAGGAGTTAACATGTTGGTAAAGAGTTTATGACAATGTTCAAGGAGTTGACATGTTGGTAAAGAGTTTACGACAATGTTCAAAGAGTTGAATATGATAAGGTTCGATATTTCATAGTACTATTTAGTCTGGACGGATTAGTGTAGCAACCACTACATATGTCAATAGTTGTATATGCTAGTTGAACAAACAAAACAACATTATTCGAATAGAATGGTTACCTAGGACGTGTACGTGACACGATCTGAGGGGTTTTGTTAAATCAAAGGATGCTAAAAAGGCATGCAAACTTCAATGGTTGAAGTAAGCATCGCGGAGTTGGAATCTTCACCATGATTAAATTGTTAAAATGTTTAATTTTATAGGAGATGATGAAGATGCTTGCATTTGCAAGAAATTAAGTGGGAGCGCTGAGACATATTTCTAATACATTGTGTATAAGACATATTGTTGATTAAAAATTATGTATCTTTGTTTTGACATAAGTTAAGGATTTCATTAAAATTAGATTAAAGGCATCAATGTCTATATGGATAGATTGAGACGCTAATATGGTTTTGCCAAATATACATAGATGAAAGATTGAATGATTTCAATATGGAAATGACGAGAAAGGTTCTTGCCTCATGGATAAGGTTGAACCAAGATTCAAGTGTTTTGACACTTGGTGAGTAAAATCACATGGATATCTTGATAAACGAGATTCAAGTGTTTTGACACTTGGTGAGTCAAATCACATGAATATCTCAATCAATCATTCCATGATATGTACACATCTAGATATGTCCTATGCTCTAAATGTTATGAGCATATACCAGGGTGACTCATAAGATGATCATTGGACGATAGTAAGGATATTCTTACGATCTTTGGAAGAACTAAGAATATATTCTATATGTAGAAGTGATAGATAGTTCATTGTAAGGTGTTACATTGACACTATACATATAGTATATTGTAAAGTGTTACATTGACACTATATAGATAGTACATTGTAAAGTGTTACATTGGCACTATAAAAATAGTTCATTGTAAAGTGTTACATTGGCACTATAAAAATAGTTCATTGTAAAGTTTATCTCAATTTAGGCTATATGTAGCATAATGTAATGGAAGAAAGTTCCATGATGGATTTGGATGAGTTCCAAAGTTAAGACATTATGAAGGATACTACAACGAAAGGCTAAGTATAAGATTGATATGGTAGCATCAAAGGAACTAGGTGTGGTTCAATGGTGTAGTATTATGAAGATATATTGTATGACAATTATATCAACATGTTTTAAACCCCAAGGAACTAAGGTCTCACCAAATTTCTACAAAGCCATCTCATTAGAGAATGAGTGATATGTAGAGACGCAAAGACATGAAAATACACACAATCTTGAAAGTGTCAGATCTGGGGATTATGTTTAACACTAGCAAACATGTATATACAACACCAAACTGCCATAAGTGTTGAATGCACAAGTTTTTCAAACTAGATTATTGACTCTAGTGCCAGTGGGAGACTGAAAGGAATATGCCCGAGAGGCAATAATAAAGTGGTTATTATCTTATTCCATGTTTATGATAAATGTTTATTTTTCATGCTATAATTGTGTTAAGAGGAAGCATTAATACATGTGTGATTTATTCCTAATAATGCCTCTCTTAATACTAGCTTGTTGATTAACTGATGATCACAAGTTTCCTGATCATGAACATTGGATGTGGTTAATAACAGGGTCATATCATTGGAGAATGATATGATGAACAGTCACCCGAAGTAGATGTAACACTATGATCATGTCCTCAAGTTTATATTGTTATCACATTCGTAGTAACTCAATGTACTTAGACCATGAGATCATGTCAATCACTTTCACCGAATGGTACATTTATTACATCAAATGTCACTTTGTAACTGGGTGATTGTAAAGGTGTCGTCGGGTACTTGGAAAGTGTTAGTTGAGGCTCGTGGATCAAGAATGGGATTTGTCCATCCAGATGACAGAGAGATATACTCTGGACCTTCTCGGTGATATCACATTGACATAGCTTGCAAGCTAGTGATTTGATCACAATAATGTTATATCATAGGAACGAGAAAAAGAGTACTTGTCAGGAACAAGATTAAACAAGGTATGGATGATGCCAAGTGATCGGATCTCGGATAAGTAAAATATCGCGAGACAAAAGGAATTTGATTAAAGCGAAAAGGTTCAGGCGATCATTGGATTTTCGTGGAACTAGTGGGAGTCATTATGGAGATCCAGGTCTCGCTAATGACTATTGATCGGAGAAAGTTTCGATCATGTCTACATATTTATCGATCCCATAGGGAGACACACTTAAGGTTAGTCGATACAATTGAGTGGATAAGTAACATAGGAGAAGATAATTGACATCGCAGGAATTTCTTCTATCGAATCTGCCAAAATAGTTTCAGGGTATAGAAACAAAGCAAGGGAATACAATGTTAATGTGGTATTAAATGAAGTGTTAATTAAATGAAGTACTCATTAAATGAAGTGTTCATTAAATTGAGTTGCATTAAACCAAGAGAATTAAAGTGATTTAATTAAAAGACCTTTGATTTTTGAGTGGAAATTAAATTGAAGATGAGTGGAGCTATATTGATGTGAGTGGAGTGTCCACCCACATAATTGGGGGAGAGGTGGGGGCAGGACCATGGCTGTGTGCCATGAGAATATCATTTTGTGGCCCGAAATTGGGGTGCCCAGGCAACGCGATACCCAAGTTCTCTAAAATCAGCCGGGATGACTACAGTTGGTGTGCCAAATACTCAGAGGGTCTTTTTCGGCACGAATTCAACTTTACGTTTCAATACAAAAAATTAGGCTAATGACCGTCAAGTTGGGCCCCCCTGTCAGTTCTCGCTGCTATCTCGCTCCTGTCGCTTAGGTGTCCATTACGCTTGCAGCATTGGCGCCTGCATCCATTACGCGTCTTCTTCTTCCTCGGAGCGGCAATCTGTGGGGCGTCGCAGCCATGGCGCGGAGCTGGGACATGGCCGAACCTGCTCGGCCCAGCTCTCCTCCCTGTAGGCTTGCAGCGTTTGCGCCTGCATCCATTATGCGTATTCTTCTTCCCTGGAGCGGCAATATGTGGTCGTGGCCATGGCATAGAGCTGGGACGCGACAAACCTGCTCGGCCCCGCTCTCCTCCCCATCCCGAGTTGGATCTTGCCCTCACCATGGACGCACCCATGGCACGGTGAGGGGACGAGAATTTGTTCCCGGTGATATCTGTCACCGTGTCGACCATGCTCGGTTCTGTTTTCCTCCTCTAGAATCCGAGCTTGCCGTCACCATGGTTGCACCCGCACCAATTCTGCCACCTCTGCCGAGGTCTGTGTGGTAGCTCAAGTTCTGTCATGTTGGACCTATAAGTGAATTTGGAGATGGGCGGCAACCCATTGTTAAACCTATAAGGAATTTGCTGAAGACTGCGTGCCGCTCCAAGGTCTTCGGCTGATGCCTTCGGCTTCTGCCAACGTCCACCGCCGATGTGAGATCATTTAGTTACTTCAATACAAAATTTCGACCAATTTAACTTCTTGATGTATTCCTTGATAATTATAATATAATCGAGCACTAGAAATATTTTGTTGTGTGCATGAGCATGATCAGTAATATAATTGAACACTAGAAATTTTAAGGAACTCCATATAAAGGAGTAGATTAATATAGAAGGTTCACTAGAGACACCACGGATATATTGCCTTACATGCCACACACAGGTAATAGTTAACTAAAAATAAATAAAAGCAGGGGCGACAGCAGGAGGCCCGGGACATGGAGACGCCTAGCAGGGTAGGGGCATATCAGCAGGAGGCAGCGAGAGCCTAGTCGATGGGATACAGGTCAGTCCTGACATACTCCCGGAGGAATTTTCCGTAGGCTGCGTGCCGCCCCAAGGTAATCGGCCTATGGCTTCTGCCTCCGCCTCTACCAATGCCCTCCGCATGCTAGATCATGCTATTGAGGTCCACGTTGATTGCTCTACCACATAATGGGAAAAACAGTCTCCCCCTATGGTAGAACGGATTAGCCCACATCGTAACCGCCTCAGCACATAGCGGCTCTTGTTATCCCTGGATACCTTGCTATCGTCCACTTCATCATCATCCTCCTGTTGATTTTTAAGAACATAACTTAGAACTCATACATATGATTGAAGTGTATTACAACTCAAGAATTGACAACATGTATATGTAAGACAATATATCCGTGGATATCAAAGATAAAGCATCTCAGCAATAGTTTGATCGGTTCATATATCATTTCATCTCAACACAATGACAAATAATTGCATCAGAGTGAATGTAGGATAAACTAGGGGCCTCATAAGTTTCTTCAGGGATGGAGTAGGTGAACCAAGTAACAATTGCACAACCTGTAATGTTGTTGTACATCGCCCCAGGTTCACTAACTCATCCCTAAAAAAATCTGACACCAATGTGTCTGCCTCTCTTTTGGGACAAATTTGAATCATTGGCCACAATAAGAAATTGATATGTAATCATACAAAACATTATTTAGGAATATACATAGTCAGGTACAAAAACAAGCCTAAATATTGTAATTATAAATAAAAAACCAAACAATTAATCTTTAGGTACATGTTAAAAATACTTATGATCAAAACCATTCATATACATATGCATCATACCAATCATTAAAGGATCAGAAACAATTCAAGGATCATATATGTAGTTTCATATGAGAATAAATCTAGGGCCTCATAATTTGTTTCAGAGATGGAGTTGGCGAACTAAAGTACCAACAGCACAACCTATATTGTTTGTGTGCATTGCTGCATCAGGTTCACCAACCCATCCCTAAAACACGACACCATCATACGTGTCTCCCCTTAAACTATTTTGGGGCCAATTTCAATCATCAGCCTCAGTGACAAACTAAAATGTAATTCTTATACACTATGAATGCATGGAATAGATAATTCGAATATCATAGTTCTATGAATGTAGAATAAAGATTGCGGTCTCATAAGTTTATACAGGGATGGCGTAAGCGAACCAAGTAACAATTGGACAGCCTATATTGATCTTGTACATGGCCCCAGGTTCGCTCAGTCATCCCTGAAAAAATCTGACACCAATGTGTCTGCCTCTCTTTGGGGCAAATTTGAATCATTAGCCACAATAAGAAATTGAAATGTAATCATACAAAACAATATTTAGGGATATACATAATCAGGTACAAAAACTATCCTAAATATTGTAATTATAAATAAAAAACCAAACAATTAATCTTCAGGTACATGTTAAAAATAATTATGATCAAAACCATTCATATACATATGCATCATACCAATCATTAAAAGATCAGGAACAAATCAAGGATCATATATGTAGTTCCATATGAGAATAAATTAAGGGCCTCATAATTTATTTCAAAGATGGAGTTGGAGAACCAAAGTACCAACAACACAACCTATATTGTCTGTGTGCATTGCTGCCTCAGGTTCACCAACCCATCCCTAAAACACGACACCATCATACGTGTTTCCCCTTGAACTCTTTTGGGGCAAATTTCAATCATCAGCCTCGGTGACAAACTAAAATGTAATTCTTATACACTATGAATGCATGGAATAGATAATTCAAATATCATAGTTCTATGAATGTAGAATAAAGATTGCGGCCTCATAAGTTTCTACAGAGATGGCGTAAGCAAACCAAGTAACAATTGCACAGCTTATATTGATCGCATGGCCCCAGGTTCGCTCACTCATCCTTGAAAAAATCTGACACTAATGTGTCTTCCTCTCTTTAGGGAAAATTTGAATCATTGGCCACAATAAGAAATTGAAATGTGATCGTACAAAAAAATATTTAGGGATATACATATGCATCATACAACACATTCATATATCAGAAACAATACAAAGATTATATATATAGGTTCCATATGAGAAAAAAATTAGGGCCTCATTTTTTCAGCGATGGTGTGGGAGAACCAAAATACCAACAGCACAACCTATATTGTTTATTTGCATTGTTGCCTGAGGTTCACTAACCATCCCTAAGAAAACGACACCATCAGATGCCCTTGCACTATTTTGGGGAAAAATTGAATCATTGGGCTCAGTAAGGAATAGAAATGTAATGTTATAGGCCTGCTGTGTATCGAAATCAACACTAAACTAGCAAACTCAAGTAGATGGCATATGAGCAGATTGGGGTTTTGTGACTAGATGGAAGATGCACCAATCGACCAATCGAACCATATATATACTACCCTACTTCAAGAGGAAAAGAATTTGTACACGATTGAGCAAATCCTATGTATGAACAGTGAAAACTGCGGCTGTGACTAGAGAAGCTAGCAATGTAGTACCTTGGACTCTTCATCAGGGAACTCCTCCTCGAACTCGTCATTCTCTGCGATTGCGTCTAAGATTTCTTGTACTAATTGCCTCCACCTGCCGCCTGCCCCCCATCCAGCTCCGCCGCTAGCACCACGGCATTGTCGGCCATGACGTTGTCGGCCACCTGCTGCTCGGCAGCGACGGCTACTACCTGCTGCTCGGCAGCGACGGCTACCACCTACTGCTCAGTAGCGACGGCTACTACCTGCTGCTCGATAGTGACGGCTACCACCTGCTTCTCAGCGGTGATGGCTACTGGCTAGACGGATGAGCTCGCACCCTCGACAGCACGGCGACGAGCGGCGTTCGTGCCCGGAGAAGACACCTCCGCCTGCTTGGCGATGACCGATCCATCTGCTGATGCACCTTCAACTGGCTTCACCCCTGGCTCGTCTCCACGCGTACGCTTCATGACGCACCAACGGAAGGAGGTAGTGCAAGCGAGGGAGCTTCGGCGTGCGTGATAGGTGTAGATTGGGGTCTTGGGACTAGACAGACTGGGGGAAATGACACGAGCTCATGGAAGAAGAAGGTCGAGGGGGGTTATAAACATCGGACCGTTCGTAGTCCTCGAGTGGACACATGTGGTGGGCTACCATGATCTCCACCTTTTTTTTGGGTTCCCCCTTTTTTTTTGAAACAGCCACGATCTCCACTTTAGAGCTGCATTGAAAACACGCTCATGGCAGACATCGATTCCACTGCATGCAAGTGGCGCGGAACCAATTTCTAGCAACGTTAGATCTACTCAAGGGGGGCCCTTGACTCGTGGAAGTTACTAGCGGTAGGGCCCAGTTGGAAGTGATATTGAGAGCGCTGCATAAAAATTGGATATGCCTTATTAAAATCAAGTGGCAAAAAAATTGCAATGTCCCGTCGACAACCGTGCACTCGATGACCCCGTTGCCCTGTGCATCTACGAAAGATAGTGAGAGGGGGGCAAAACTAAGAGCCCAAAACTAAGTAGTACCACATAAAATCAAGGGCAAAACTTAGTAGTATAAAAATGGAAAGTGTCTTGTACAATTAAATACATCGTGGCATACATCAAATTATGCCAAGATAGATCCACTAGATTTCATTGCATGTGCGTTCTTTCCACAAACCACACATGGATCCACCTAGTGTCATTGCATGTCCGTTCTTTTCATGATGCACACATGGATCACCTAGTGTCATTGCATGTGTGTTCTTTTCATGAACCTCAGCTAGAGTCATTGCATGTTTGTTCTTCTAAACAAACCACATAAGGATCCACATGTGTCATTGCATGTGTATTCTTCTAAACAAACCACATAAGGATCCACTCGTGTCATTGCATGTGTGTTCTTTTCATGAACCACAGCTAGAGTCATTGCATGTGTGTTCTTCAAAACAAACCACATAAGAATCGACCAGTGTCATTGCATGTGTGTTCTTTTCATGAACCATAGCTAGAGTCATTGCATGTGTGTTCTTCTAAACAAACCACATAAGGATCCACCAGTATCATTGCATGTGTGTTCTTCCAAACAAACCACATAAGGATCCACTAGTGTCATTGCATGTGTATTATTTTCATGAACCATAGCTAGAGTCATTGCATGTGTGTTCTTATCAACCAACCTCCTAAGGATCCACCAGTGTCATTGCATGTGTGTTCTTCCAAACAAACCACATAAGGATCCACCAGTGTCATTGCATGTGAGTTCTTTTCATGAACCATAGCTAGAGTCATTGCATGTGTTCTTCTAAACAAACCACATAAAGATCCATAGTGTCATTGCATGTCTATTCTTTTCATGAACCACACCCAATGTCATTGCATGTTTGTTCCTCTAAACAAACCACACATGGAACCACCTAGTGTCATTGCATGTCTGTTCTTTTCATGAACCACACATGGATCACCTAGTGTCATTGCATGTGTGTTCTTTTCATGAACCTTAGCTAGAGTCATTGCATGTGTGTTCTTCTAAACAAACCACATAAGGATCCACTAGTGTCATTGCATGTGTGTTCTTCTCATGAACCACATCCAGTGTCATTGGATGTGTGTTCTTCTCATGAACCACATAAGGATCCACCAGTGTCATTGCATGTGTGTTCATTTCATGAACCACAGCTAGAGTCATTGCATGTGTGTTCTTCTAAAAAACCACATAAGGATCACCCAGTGCCATTGCATGTGTGTTCTATTCATGAACCTCGGCTAGAGTCATTGCATGTGTGTTCTTCTAAACAAACAACATAAGGATCCACCAGTGTCATTGCATGTGTGTTCTTCTAAACAAACCACATAAGGATCCACCAGTGTTATTGCATGTGTGTTATTTTCATGAACCATAGCAAGAGTCATTGCATGTGTGTGCTTCTAAACAAACCACATATGGATCCACCAGTGTCATTGCATGTCTGTTCTTTTCATGAACCACACCTAGTGTCATTGCATATATGTTCCTCTAAACAAACCACACATGGATCCACCTAGTGCCATTGCATGTCTGTTCTTTTCATGAACCACACATGGATCCACCAGTGTCCTTGCATGTGTGTTCTTTTCATGAACCTCGGCTAGAGTCATTGCATGTGTGTTCTTCTAAACAAACCACATAAGGATCCACCAGTGTCATTGCATGTGTGTTCTTCTCATGAGCCACACCCAGTGTCATTGGATGTATGTTCTTCTCATGAACCACACATGGATCCACTAGTGTCATTGCATGTGTGTTCTTTTCATGAACCACAGCTAGAGTCATTGCATGTGTGTTCTTCTAAACAAACCACATAAGGCTCCACCAGTGTCATTGCATGTGTGTTCTTTTCATGAACCACAGCTAGAGTCATTGCATGTGCGTTCTTCTAAACAAACCACATAAGGATCCACCAGTGCCATTGCATGTGTGTTCTCCTAAACAAACCATATAAGGATCCACCAATGTCATTGCATGTGTGTTCTTTTCATGAAGCACAGCTAGAGTCATTGCATGTGTGTTCTTCTAAAAAAAACCACATTACGATCCATATTGTCATTGCATGTCTGTTCTTTTCATTAACCACACCTAGTTTCATTGCATGTCTGTTCCTCTAAACAAACCACACATGGATCCACCTAGTGTCATTGCATGTATGTTCTTTAGATGAACCACACATGGATCACCCAGTGTCATTGCATGTGTGTTCTTTTCATGAACCTCGGCTAGAGTAATTACATGTGTGTTTTTCTAAACAAACCACATAAGGATCCACTAGTGTCATTGCATGTGTGTTCTTCTCATGAACCATAACAAGTGTCATTGGATGTGTGTTCTTCTCATGAACCACATAAGGATCCACCAGTATCATTGCATGTGTGTTCTTTTCATGAACCATAGCTAGAGTCATTGCATGTGTGTTCTTCTAAACAAACCATATAAGGATCACCCAGTGTCATTGCATGTGTGTTCTTTTCATGAACCTCAGCCAGAGTCATTGCATGTGTGTTCTTCTAAACAAACCACATAAGGATCCACCAGTGTCATTGCATGTGTGTTCTTTTCATGAACCATAGCTAGAGTCATTGCATGTGTGTTCTTCGAAACAAACCACGTATGGATCCACCAGTGTCATTGCATGTCTGTTCTTTTCATGAACCACACCTAGTGCCATTGCATGTCTGTTCCTCTAAACAAACTACACATGGATCCACCTAGTGTCATTGCATGTCTGTTATTTTCATGAACCACAGCTAGAGTCTTTCATGTGTGCTCTTCTGAACAAACCACATCAGGATCCACCAGTGTCATTGCATGTGTGTTCTTCTAAATAAACCACATAAGGATCCACCAGTGTCATTGCATGTGTGTTCTTTTCATGAACCACAGCTAGAGTCCTTGCATGTGTGTTCTTCTAAACAAACCACATGAGGATCCATAGTGTCATTGCATGTGTGTTCTTTTCGTGAACCACACCCAGTGTCATTGCATGTTTGTTCCTCTAAACAAACCACACTTGGATTCACCTAGTGTCATTGCGTGTCCATTCTTTTCATGAACCACACATGGATCACCTAGTGTCATTGCATTTAGTTCTCTTCATGAACCTTAGCTACAGTCATTGCATGTGTGTTCTTCTAAACAAACCACATAAGGATCCACCAGAGTCATTGCATGTGTGTTCTTCTAAAAAACCACATAAGGATCCACCAGTGTCATTGCATGTGTGTTCTTTTCATGACCAATACCTAGAGTCATTGCATGTGTGTTCTTCTAAACAAACCACATATGGATCCACAAGTGTCATTGCAGGTCTGTTCTTTTTCATGAACCACAACCACTGTCATTGGATGTGTGTTCTTCTCATGAACCACATAAGGATCCACCAGTGTCATTGCATGTGTGTTCTTTTCATGAACCACACATGGATCACCCAGTGTCATTGCATGTGTGTTCTTTTCATGAACCTCGGCTAGAGTAATTACATGTGTGTTCTTCTAAACAAACCACATAAGGATCCACCAGTGTCATTGCATGTGTGTTCTTATCATGAACCACAGCTAGTGTCAGTAGATGTGTGTTCTTCTCATGAACCACATAAGGATCTACCAGTGTCATTGCATGTGTGTTCTTTTCATGAACCATAGCTAGATTCATTGCATATGTGTTCTTCTAAATAAACCACATAAGGATCACCCAGTGTCATTGCATGTGTGTTCTTTTAATGAACCTCAGCTAGAGTCATTGCATGTGTGTTCTTCTAAACAAACCACATAAGGATCCACCAGTGTCATTGCATGTGTGTTCTTTTCATGAACCATCGCTAGAGTCATTGCATGTGTGTTCTTCGAAACAAACCACGTATGGATCCACCAGTGTCATTGCATGTCTGTTCTTTTCATGAACCACACCTAGTGTCATTGCATGTATGTTCCTCTAAACAAACTACACATGGATCCACCTAGTGGGATTTCATGTGTGTTCTTTTCATGAACCACAGCTAGAGTCATTGCATGTGTGTTCTTCTAAACAAACCACATAAGGATCCACCAGTGCCATTGCATGTCTGTTCTCCTAAACAAACCACATAAGGATCCACCAGTGCCATTGCATGTGTGTTCTTTTCATGAAGCATATCTAGAGTCATTGCATGTGTGTTCTTCTAAACAAACCACATTAGGATCCATTGTGTCATTGCATGTCTGTTCTTTTCATGAACCACACCTAGTGTCATTGCATGTTTGTTCCTCTAAACAAACCAGACATGGATCCACCTAGTGTCATTGCATGTATGTTCTTTTCATGAACCACACATGGATCACCCAGTGTCATTGCAAGTGTGTTCTTTTCATGAACCTCACCTAGAGTTATTACATGTGTGTTCTTCTAAACAAACCACATAAGGATCCACCAGTGTCATTGCATGTGTGTTTTTCTTATGAACCATAGCTAGTGTCATTGGATGTGTGTTCTTCTCATGAACCACATAAGGATCCACCAGTATCATTGCATGTGTGTTCTTTTCATGAACCATAGCTAGAGTCATTGCATGTGTGTTCTTCTAAACAAACCATATAAGGATCACCCAGTGTCATTGCATGTGTGTTCTTTTCATGAACCTCAGCCAGAGTCATTGCATGTGTGTTCTTCTAAACAAACCACATAAGGATCCACCAATGTCATTGCATGTGTGTTCTTTTCATGAACCATAGCTAGAGTCATTGCATGTGTGTTCTTCGAAACAAACCACGTATGGATCCACCAGTGTCATTGCATGTCTGTTCTTTTCATGAACCACACCTAGTGCCATTGCATGTCTGTTCCTCTAAACAAACTACACATGGATCCACCTAGTGTCATTGCATGTCTGTTCTTTTCATGAACCACAGCTAGAGTCAGTTCATGTGTGTTCTTCTAAACAAACCACATAAGGATCCACCAGTGCCATTGCATGTGTGTTCTCCTAAACAAACAACATAAGGATCCACCAGTGTCATTGCATGTGTGTTCTTTTCATGAAGCACAGCTAGAGTCATTGCATGTGTGTTCTTCTAAACAAACCACATTAGGATCCATAGTGTCATTGCATGTCTGTTCTTTTCATGAACCACACCTAGTGTCATTGCATGTCTGTTCCTCTAAACAAACCAGACATGGATCCACCTAGTGTCATGGCATGTATGTTCTTTTCATGAACCACACATGGATCACCCAGTGTCATTGCATGTGTGTTCTTTTCATGAACCTCAGCTAGAGTTATTACATGTGTGTTCTTCTAAACAAACTACATAAGGATCCACCAGTGTCATTGCATGTGTGTTCTTCTCATGAACCATAGCTAGTGTCATTGGATGTGTGTTCTTCTCATGAACCACATAAGGATCCACCAGTGTCATTGCATGTGCGTTCTTTTCATGAACCATAGCTAGAGTCATTGCATGTGTGTTCATCTAAACAAACCATATAGGGATCACCCAGTGTCATTGCATGTGTGTTCTTTTCATGAACCTCAGCTAGAGTCATTGCATGTGTGTTCTTCTAAACAAACCACATAAGGATCCACCAGTGTCATTGCATGTGTGTTCTTCTAAACAAACAACATAAGGATCCACCAGTGTCATTGCATGTGTGTTCTTTTCATGAACCATAGCTAGAGTCATTGCATGTGTGTTCTTTGAAACAAACCACATATGGATCCACAAGTGTCATTGCATGTCTGTTCTTTTCATGAACCACACCTAGTGTCATCGCATGTCTGTTCCTCTAAACAAACTACACATGGATCCACCTAGTGTCATTGCATGTCTGTTATTTTCATGAACCACAGCTAGAGTCTTTCATGTGTGCTCTTCTGAACAAACCACATCAGGATCCACCAGTGTCATTGCATGTGTGTTCTTCTAAATAAACCACATAAGGATCCACCAGTGTCATTGCATGTGTGTTCTTTTCATGAACCACAGCTAGAGTCCTTGCATGTGTGTTCTTCTAAACAAACCACATGAGGATCCATAGTGTCATTGCATGTGTGTTATTTTCGTGAACCACACCCAGTGTCATTGCATGTTTGTTCCTCTAAACAAACCACACTTGGATTCACCTAGTGTCATTGCGTGTCCATTCTTTTCATGAACCACACATGGATCACCTAGTGTCATTGCATTTAGTTCTGTTCATGAACCTTAGCTAGAGTCATTGCATGTGTGTTCTTCTAAAAAAACCACATAAGGATCCACCAGAGTCATTGCATGTGTGTTCTTCTAAAAAACCACATAAGGATCCACCAGTGTCATTGCATGTGTGTTCTTTTCATGACCAATACCTAGAGTCATTGCATGTGTGTTCTTCTAAACAAACCACATATGGATCCACAAGTGTCATTGCAGGTCTGTTCTTTTTCATGAACCACAACCACTGTCATTGGATGTGTGTTCTTCTCATGAACCACATAAGGATCCACCAGTGTCATTGCATGTGTGTTCTTTTCATGAAACACACATGGATCACCCAGTGTCATTGCATGTGTGTTCTTTTCATGAACCTCGGCTAGAGTAATTACATGTGTGTTCTTCTAAACAAACCACATAAGGATCCACCAGTGTCATTGCATGTGTGTTCTTATCATGAACCACAGCTAGTGTCAGTATATGTGTGTTCTTCTCATGAACCACATAAGGATCTACCAGTGTCATTGCATGTGTGTTCTTTTCATGAACCATAGCTAGATTCATTGCATATGTGTTCTTCTAAACAAACCACATAAGGATCACCCAGTGTCATTGCATGTGTGTTCTTTTAATGAACCTCAGCTAGAGTCATTGCATGTGTGTTCTTCTAAACAAACCACATAAGGATCCACCAGTGTCATTGCATGTGTGTTATTTTCATGAACCATCGCTAGAGTCATTGCATGTGTGTTCTTCGAAACAAACCACGTATGGATCCACCAGTGTCATTGCATGTCTGTTCTTTTCATGAACCACACCTAGTGTCATTGCATGTATGTTCCTCTAAACAAACTACACATGTATCCACCTAGTGGCATTTCATGTGTGTTCTTTTCATGAACCACAGCTAGAGTCATTGCATGTGTGTTCTTCTAAACAAACCACATAAGGATCCACCAGTGCCATTGCATGTCTGTTCTCCTAAACAAACCACATAAGGATCCACCAGTGCCATTGCATGTGTGTTCTTTTCATGAAGCATATCTAGAGTCATTGCATGTGTGTTCTTCTAAACAAACAACATTAGGATCCATTGTGTCATTGCATGTCTGTTCTTTTCATGAACCACACCTAGTGTCATTGCATGTTTGTTCCTCTAAACAAACCAGACATGGATGCACCTAGTGTCATTGCATGTATGTTCTTTTCATGAACCACACATGGATCACCCAGCGTCATTGCAAGTGTGTTCTTTTCATGAACCTCACCTAGAGTTATTACATGTGTGTTCTTCTAAACAAACCACATAAGGATCCACCAGTGTCATTGCATGTGTGTTTTTCTTATGAACCATAGCTAGTGTCATTGGATGTGTGTTCTTCTCATGAACCACATAAGGATCCACCAGTATCATTGCATGTGTGTTCTTTTCATGAACCATAGCTAGAGTCATTGCATGTGTGTTCTTCTAAACAAACCATATAAGGATCACCCAGTGTCATTGCATGTGTGTTCTTTTCATGAACCTCAGCCAGAGTCATTGCATGTGTGTTCTTCGAAACAAACCACATAAGGATCCACCAGTGTCATTGCATGTGTGTTCTTTTCATGAACCATAGCTAGAGTCATTGCATGTGTGTTCTTCGAAACAAACCACGTATGGATCCACCAGTGTCATTGCATGTCTGTTCTTTTCATGAACCACACCTAGTGTCATTGCATGTCTGTTCCTCTAAACAAACTACACATGGATCCACCTAGTGTCATTGCATGTGCGTTCTTTTCATGAACCACAGCTAGAGTCAGTTCATGTGTGTTCTTCTAAACAAACCACATAAGGATCCAGCAGTGCCATTGCATGTGTGTTCTCCTAAACAAACCACATAAGGATCCACAAGTGTCATTGCATGTGTGTTCTTTTCATGAAGCACAGCTAGAGTCATTGCATGTGTGTTCTTCTAAACAAACCACATTAGGATCCATAGTGTCATTGCATGTCTGTTCTTTTCATGAACCACACCTAGTGTCATTGCATGTATGTTTTTTCATGAACCACACATGGATCACCCAGTGTCATTGCATGTGTGTTCTTTTCATGAACCTCAGCTAGAGTTATTACATGTGTGTTCTTCTAAACAAACTACATAAGGATCCACCAGTGTCATTGCATGTGTGTTCTTCTCATGAACCATAGCTAGTGTCATTGGATGTGTGTTCTTCTCATGAACCACATAAGGATCCACCAGTGTCATTGCATGTGCGTTCTTTTCATGAACCATAGCTAGAGTCATTGCATGTGTGTTCATCTAAACAAACCATATAGGGATCACCCAGTGTCATTGCATGTGTGTTCTTTTCATGAACCTCAGCTAGAGTCATTGCATGTGTGTTCTTCTAAACAAACCACATAAGGATCCACCATTGTCATTGCATGTGTGTTCTTCTAAACAAACCACATAAGGATCCACCAGTGTCATTGCATGTGTGTTCTTTTCATGAACCATAGCTAGAGTCATTGCATGTGTGTTCTTTGAAACAAACCACATATGGATCCACAAGTGTCATTGCATGTCTGTTCTTTTCATGAACCACACCTAGTGTCATCGCATGTCTGTTCCTCTAAACAAACTACACATGGATCCACCTAGTGTCATTGCATGTCTGTTATTTTCATGAACCACAGCTAGAGTCTTTCATGTGTGCTCTTCTGAACAAACCACATCATGATCCACCAGTGTCATTGCATGTGTGTTCTTCTAAATAAACCACATAAGGATCCACCTAGTGTCACTGCATGTATGTTCTTTTCATGAACCACACATGGATCACCCGGTGTCATTGCAAGTGTGTTCTTTTCATGAACCTCACCTAGAGTTATTACATGTGTGTTCTTCTAATCAAACCACATAAGGATCCACCAGTGTCATTGCATGTGTGTTCTTCTTATGAACCATAGCTAGTGTCATTGTATGTGTGTTCTTCTCATGAACCACATAAGGATCCACCAGTATCATTGCATGTGTGTTCTTTTCATGAACCATAGCTAGAGTCATTGCATATGTGTTCTTCTAAACAAACCACATAAGGATCACCCAGTGTCATTGCATGTATGTTCTTTTAATGAACCTCAGCTAGAGTCATTGCATGTGTGTTCTTCTAAGCAAACCACATAAGGATCCACCAGTGTCATTGCATGTGTGTTCTTTTCATGAACCATAGCTAGAGTCATTGCATGTGTGTTCTTCGAAACAAACCACGTATGGATCCACCAGTGTCATTGCATGTCTGTTCTTTTCATGAACCACACCTAGTGTCATTGCATGTATGTTCCTCTAAACAAACTACACATGGATCCACCTAGTGGAGTTTCATGTGTGTTCTTTTCATGAACCACAGCTAGAGTCATTGCATGTGTGTTCTTCTAAACAAACACATAAGGATCCACCAGTGCCATTGCATGTGTGTTCTCCTAAACAAACCACATAAGGATCCACCAGTGCCATTGCATGTGTGTTCTTTTCATGAAGCATATCAAGAGTCATTGCATGTGTGTTCTTCTAAACAAACCACATTAGGATCCATAGTGTCATTGCATGTCTGTTCTTTTCATGAACCACACCTAGTGTCATTGCATGTCTGTTCCTCTAAACAAACCAAACATGGATCCACCTAGTGTCATTGCATGTATGTTCTTTTCATGAACCACACATGGATCACCCAGTGTCATTGCATGTGTGTTCTTTTCATGAACCTCAGCTAGAGTTATTACATGTGTGTTCTTCTAAACAAACTACATAAGGATCCACCAGTGTCATTGCATGTGTGTTCTTCTCATGAACCATAGCTAGTGTCATTGGATGTGTGTTCTTCTCATGAACCACATAAGTATCCACCAGTGTCATTGCATGTGCGTTCTTTTCATGAACCATAGCTAGAGTCATTGCATGTGTGTTCATCTAAACAAACCATATAGGGATCACCCAGTGTCATTGCATGTGTGTTCTTTTCATGAACCTCCGCTAGAGTCATTGCATGTGTGTTCTTCTAAACAAACCACATAAGGATCCACCATTGTCATTGCATGTGTGTTCTTCTAAACAAACCACATAAGGATCCACCAGTGTCATTGCATGTGTGTTCTTTTCATGAACCATAGCTAGAGTCATTGCATGTGTGTTCTTTGAAACAAACCACATAAGGATCCACCAGTGTCATTGCATGTGTGTTCTTCTAAACAAACAACATAAGGATCCACCAGTGTCATTGCATGTGTGTTCTTTTCATGAACCATAGCTAGAGTCATTGCATGTGTGTTCTTTGAAACAAACCACATATGGATCCACAAGTGTCATTGCATGTCTATTCTTTTCATGAACCACACCTAGTGTCATCGCATGTCTGTTCCTCTAAACAAACTACACATGGATCCACCTAGTGTCATTGCATGTCTGTTATTTTCATGAACCACAGCTAGAGTCTTTCATGTGTGCTCTTCTGAACAAACCACATCAGGATCCACCAGTGTCATTGCATGTGTGTTCTTCTAAATAAACCACATAAGGATCCACCTAGTGTCATTGCATGTATGTTCTTTTCATGAACCACACATGGATCACCCGGTGTTATTGCAAGTGTGTTCTTTTCATGAACATCACCTAGAGTCATTACATGTGTGTTCTTCTAAACAAACCACATAAGGATCCACCAGTGTCATTGCATGTGTGTTCTTCTTATGAACCATAGCTAGTGTCATTGGATGTGTGTTCTTCTCATGAACCACATAAGGATCCACCAGTATCATTGCATGTGTGTTCTTTTCATGAACCATAGCTAGAGTCATTGCATATGTGTTCTTCTAAACAAACCACATAAGGATCACCCAGTGTCATTGCATGTGTGTTCTTTTAATGAACCTCAGCTAGAGTCATTGCATGTGTGTTCTTCTAAACAAACCACATAAGGATCCACAAGTGTCATTGCATGTGTGTTCTTTTCATGAACCATAGCTAGAGTCATTGCATGTGTGTTCTTCGAAACAGACCATATAAGGCTCCACTAGTGTCATTGCATGTCTGTTCTTTTCATGAACCACACCTAGTGTCATTGCATGTATGTTCCTCTAAACAAACTACACATGGATCCACCTAGTGGAGTTTCATGTGTGTTCTTTTCATGAACCACAGCTAGAGTCATTGCATGTGTGTTCTTCTAAACAAACCACATAAGGATCCACCAGTGCCATTGCATGTGTGTTCTCCTAAACAAACCACATAAGGATCCACCAGTGCCATTGCATGTGTGTTCTTTTCATGAAGCATATCTAGAGTCATTGCATGTGTGTTCTTCTAAACAAACCACATTAGGATCCATAGTGTCATTGCATGTCTGTTCTTTTCATGAACCACACCTAGTGTCATTGCATGTTTGTTCCTCTAAACAAACCAGACATGGATCCACCTAGTGTCATTGCATGTATGTTCTTTTCATGAACCACACATGGATCACCCGGTGTCATTGCAAGTGTGTTCTTTTCATGAACCTCACCTAGAGTTATTACATGTGTGTTCTTCTAAACAAACCACATAAGGATCCACCAGTGTCATTGCATGTGTGTTCTTCTTATGAACCATAGCTAGTGTCATTGGATGTGTGTTCTTCTCATGAACCACATAAGGATCCACCAGTATCATTGCATGTGTGTTCTTTTCATGAACCATAGCTAGAGTCATTGCATGTGTGTTCTTCTAAACAAACCATATAAGGATCACCCAGTGTCATTGCATGTGTGTTCTTTTCATGAACCTCAGCCAGAGTGATTGCATGTGTGTTCTTCTAAACAAACCACATTAGGATCCACCAGTGTCATTGCATGTGTGTTCTTTTCATGAACCATTGCTAGAGTCATTGCATGTGTGTTCTTCGAAACAAACCACGTATGGATCCACCAGTGTCATTGCATGTCTGTTCTTTTCATGAACCACACCTAGTGTCATTGCATGTCTGTTCCTCTAAACAAACTACACATGGATCCACCTAGTGTCATTGCATGTGTGTTCTTTTCATGAACCACAGCTAGAGTCAGTCCATGTGTGTTCTTCTAAACAAACCACATAAGGATCCACCAGTGCCATTGCATGTGTGCTCTCCTAAACAAACCACATAAGGATCCACCAGTGTCATTGCATGTGTGTTCTTTTCATGAAGCATAGCTAGAGTCATTGCATGTGTGTTCTTCTAAACAAACCACATTAGGATCCATAGTGTCATTGCATGTCTGTTCTTTTCATGAACCACACCTAGTGTCATTGCATGTTTGTTCCTCTAAACAAACCAGACATGGATCCACCTAGTGTCATTGCATGTATGTTCTTTTCATGAACCACACATAGATCACCCGGTGTCATTGCAAGTGTGTTCTTTTCATGAACCTCACCTAGAGTTATTACATGTGTGTTCTTCTAAACAAACCACATAAGGATCCACCAGTGTCATTGCATGTGTGTTCTTCTTATGAACCATAGCTAGTGTCATTGGATGTGTGTTCTTCTCATGAACCACATAAGGATCCACCAGTATCATTGCATGTGTGTTCTTTTCATGAACCATAGCTAGAGTCATTGCATGTGTGTTCTTCTAAACAAAACATATAAGGATCACCCAGTGTCATTGCATGTGTGTTCTTTTCATGAACCTCATCAAGGGTCATTGCATGTGTGTTCTTCTAAACAAACCACATAAGGATCCACCAGTGTCATTGCATGTGTGTTCTTTTCATGAACCATAGCTAGAGTCATTGCATGTGTGTTCTTCGAAACAAACCACGTATGGATCCACCAGTGTCATTGCATGTCTGTTCTTTTCATGAACCACACCTAGTGTCATTTCATGTCTATTCCTCTAAACAAACTACACATGGATCCACCTAGTGTCATTGCATGTGTGTTCTTTTCATGAACCACAGCTAGCGTCAGTCCATGTGTGTTCTTCTAAACAAACCACATAAGGATCCACCAGTGCCATTGCATGTGTGTTCTCCTAAACAAACCACATAAGGATCCACCAGTGTCATTGCATGTGTGTTCTTTTCATGAAGCACAGCTAGAGTCATTGCATGTGTGTTCTTCTAAACAAACCACATTAGGATCCATAGTGTCATTGCATGTCTGTTCTTTTCATGAACCACACCTAGTGTCATTGCATGTCTGTTCCTCTAAACAAACCAGACATGGATCCACCTAGTGTCATCGCATATATGTACTTTTCATGAACCACACATGGATCACCCAGTGTCATTGCATGTGTGTTCTTTTCATGAACCTCAGCTAGAGTTATTACATGTGTGTTCTTCTAAACAAACTACAAAAGGATCCACCAGTGTCATTGCATGTGTGTTCTTCTCATGAACCATAGCTAGTGTCATTGGATGTGTGTTCTTCTCATGAACCACATAAGGATCCACCAGTGTCATTGCATGTGTGTTCTTTTCATGAACCATAGCTAGAGTCATTGCATGTGTGTTCATCTAAACAAACCATATAGGGATCACCCAGTGTCATTGCATGTGTGTTCTTTTCATGAACCTCAGCTAGAGTCATTGCATGTGTGTTCTTATAAACAAACCACATAAGGATCCACCAGTGTCATTGCATGTGTGTTCTTCTAAACAAACCACATAAGGATCCACCAGTGTCATTACATGTGTGTTCTTTTCATGAACCATAGCTAGAGTCATTGCATGTGTGTTCTTTGAAACAAACCACATATTGATCTACAAGTGTCATTGCATGTCTGTTCATTTCATGAACCACACCTACTGTCATCGCATGTCTGTTCCTCTAAACAAACTACACATGGATCCACCTAGTGTTATTGCATGTCTGTTATTTTCATGAACCACAACTAGAGTCTTTCATGTGTGCTCTTCTGAACAAACCACATCAGGATCCACCAATGTCATTGCATGTGTGTTCTTCTAAATAAACCACATAAGGATCCACCAGTGTCATTGCATGTGTGTTCTTTTCATGAACCATAGCTAGAGTCCTTGCATGTGTGTTCTTCTAAACAAACCACATAAGGATCCATAGTGTCATTGCATCTCTGTTCTTTTAATGAACCACACCCAGTGTCATTGCATGTTTGTTCCTCTAAACAAACCACACATGGATCCACCTAGTGTCATAGCATGTCCATTCTTTTCATGAACCACACATGGATCACCTAGTGTCATTGCATGTAGTTATTTTCATGGACCTTAGCTAGAGTCATTGCATGTGTGTTCTTCTAAACAAACCACATAAGGATCCACAAGTGTCATTACATGTGTGTTCTTCTAAACAAACCACATAAGGATCCACCAGTGTCATTGCATGTGTGTTCTGTTCATGAACCATAGCTAGAGTCATTGGATGTGTGTTCTTCTAAACAAACCACATATGGATCCACAAGTGTCATTGCATGTCTTTTCTTTTTCATGAACCACAACTAGTGTCATTGGATGTGTGTTCTTCTTATGAACCACATAAGGATCCACAAGTGTCATTGCATGTGTGTTCTTTTCATGAACCATAGCTAGAGTCATTGCATGTGTGTTCTTTTCATGAACCTCGGCTAGAGTGATGGCATGTGTGTTCTTCTAAACTAACTACATAAGTATCCACCAGTGTCATTGCATGTGTATTCTTCTAAACAAACCACATAAGGATCCACCAGTGTCATTGCATGTGTGTTCTTCTCATGAACCATAGCCAGTGTCATTGGATGTGTGTTCTTCTCGTGAACCACATAAGGATCCACCAGTGTCATTGCATGTGTGTTCTTTTCATGAACCACAGCTTGAGTCATTGCATGTGTGTTCTTCTAAAAAAACACGTAAGAACACCAAGTGTCATTGCATGTGTGTTCTTTTCATGAACCTCGGCTAGAGTCATTGCATGTGTGTTCTTCTAAACAAACCACATAAGCATCCACCAGTGTCATTGCATGTGTGTTCTTCTAAACAAACCACATAAGGATCCACCAGTGTCATTGCATCTGTGTTCTTTTCATGAACCATAGCTAGAGTCATTGCATGTGTGTTCCTCTAAACAAACCACATATGGATTCACCAGTGTCATTGTATCTCTGTTCTTTTAATGAACCACACCTACTGTCATTGCATGTCTGTTCCTCTAAAAAAACCACACATGGATCCACCTAGTGACATTGCATGTCTGTTCTTTTCATGAACCACACATGGATCCACCAGTGTCCTTGCATGTGTGTTCTTTTCATGAACCTCGGCTAGAGTCATTGCATGTGTGTTCTTCTAAACAAACCACATAAGGATCCACCAGTGTCATTGCATGTGTGTTCTTCTCATGAACCACACCCAGTGTCATTGGATGTGTGTTCTTCTCATGAACCACAGATGGATCCACACGTGTCATTGCATGTGTGTTCTTTTCATGAACCACAGCTTGAGTCATTGCATGTGTGTTCTTCTAAACAAACCACATAAGGCTCCACCAGTGTCATTGCATGTGTGTTATTTTCATGAACCACAGCTAGAGTCATTACATGTGTGTTCTTCTGAACAAACCACATAAGCATCCACCAGTGTCATTGCATGTGTGTCCTTCTAAACAAACCACATAAGGATCCACCAGTTCATTGCATGTGTGGTCTCTTCATGAAGCACAGCTAGAGTCATTGCATGTGTGTTCTTCTAAACAAACCACATAAGGATCCATAGTGTCATTGCATGCCTGTTCTTTTCATGAACCACACCCAGTGTCATTGCATGTTTGTTCCTCTGAACAAGCCACACATGGATCCACCTAGTGTCATTGCATGTATGTTCTTTTCATGAACCACACATGGATCACCTAGTGTCATTGCATGTGTGTTCTTTTCATGAACCTCAGCTAGAGTCAGTGCGTGTGTGTTCTTGTAAACAAACCACATAAGGATCCACTAGTGTCATTGCATGTGTGTTAGTCTCATGAACCACAGCTAGTGTCAGTAGATGTGTGTTCTTCTCATGAACCACATAAGGATCCACCAGTGTCATTGCATGTGTGTTCTTTTCATGAACGATAGCTAGAGTCAATGCATGTGTGTTATTCTAAACAAACCACATAAGGATCACCCAGTGTCCTTGCATGTGTGTTCTTTTCATGAACCTCAGCTAGAGTCATTGCATGCGTGTTCTTCTAAACAAACCACATAAAGATCCACCAGTGTCATTGCATGTGTGTTCTTTTAAACAAACCACATAAGGATCCACCAGTGTCATTGCATGTGTGTTCTTGTCATGAACCATAGCTAGAGTCATTGCATGTGTGTTCTTCTAAAAAAACACATAAGGATCACCCATTGTCATTGCATGTGTGTTCTTTTCATGAACCTCGGCTAGAGTCATTGCATGTGTGTTCTTCTAAACAAACCACATATGGATCCACCAGTGTCATTCCATGTCTGTTCTTTTCATGAACCACACCTAGTGTCATTGCATCTCTGTTCCTCTAAAAAAACTACACATGGATCCACCTAGTGTCATTGCATGTCGATTCTTTTCATGGACCACAGCTACTGTCAGTGGATGTGTGTTCTTCTCATGAACCACATATGGATCCACCAGTATCATTGCATGTGTGTTCTTTTCATGAACCATAGCTAGAGTCATTGCATGTGTGTTATTCTAAACAAACCACATAAGGATCACCCAGTGTCCTTGCATGTGTGTTCTTTTCATGAACCTCAACTAGAGTCATTGCATGCGTGTTCTTCTAAACAAACCACATAAAGATCCACCAGTGTCATTGCATGTGTGTTCTTTTAAACAAACCACATAAGGATCCACCAGTGTCATAGCATGTGTGTTCTTTTCATGAACCATAGCTAGAGTCATTGCATGTGTGTTCTTCTAAACAAACCACATATGGATCCATCAGTGTCATTGCATGTCTGTTCTTTTCAGGAACCACACCTAGTGTCATTGCATGTCTGTTCCTCTAAACAAACTACACATGGATCCACCTAGTGTGATTGCATATCTGTTCTTCTCATGAACCACACATGGATCCACCAGTGTCATTGCATGTGTGTTCTTTTCATGAACCACGGCTAGAGTCGTTGCATGTGTGTTCTTCTAAACAAACCACATAAGGATCACCCAGTGTCATTGCATGTGTGTTCTTTTCATGAACCTCAGCTAGAGTCATTGCATGTGTCTTCTTCTAAACAAACCACATAAGGATCCACCAGTGTCATTGCATGTGTGTTCTTCTAAACAAACCACATAAGGATCCACCAGTGTTATTGCATGTGTGTTCTTTTCATGAACCACAACTAGAGTCCTTGCATGTGTGTTCTTCTAAACAAACCACATAAGGATCCAAAGTGTCATTGCATGTCTGTTCTTTTTATGAACCACACCCAGTGTCATTGCATGTTTGTTATTCTAAACAAACCACACATGGATCCACCTAGTGTCATTACATGTCTGTTCTTTTCATGAACCACACATGGATCACCCGGTGTCATTGCATGTGTGTTCTTTTCATGAACCTCAGCTAGAGTCATTGCATGTGTGTTCTTCTAAACAAACCACATAAGGATCCACCAGTGTCATTGCATGTGTGTTCTTCTAAACAAACCACATAAGGATCCACCAGTGTCATTGCATGTGTGTTCTTTTCATGAACCATAGCTAGATTTATTGCATGTGTGTTCTTCTAAACAAACCACATATGGATCCAAAAGTGTCATTGCATGTCTGTTCTTTTCATGAACCACAACCATAGTCATTGGATGTGTGTTCTTCTCATGAACCACATAAGGATCCACTAGTGTCATTGCATGTGTGTTCTTTTCATGAACCACAGCTAGAGTCATTGCATGTGTGTTCTTCTAAAAAAACCACATAAGGATCACCAAGTGTCATTGCATGTGTTTTCTTTTCATGAACCTCGGTAGAGTCATTGCATGTGTGTTCTTCTAAACAAACCACATAAGGATCCACCAGTGTCATTGCATGTGTGTTCTTCTAAACAAACCACATAAGGATCCACCAGTGTCATTCCATGTGTGTTCTTCTCATGAACCATAGCCAGTGTCATTGGATGTGTGTTCTTCTCGTGATACACATAAGGATCCACCAGTTTCATTGCATGTGTGTTCTTTTCAGGAACCACAGCTTGAGTCATTGCATGTGTGTTCTTGTAAAAAAACACATAAGAACACCCAGTGTCATTGCATGTGTGTTCTTTTCATGAACCTCGGCTAGCATCATTGCGTGTGTGTTCTTCTAAACAAACCACATAAGCATCCACCAGTGTCATTGAATGTGTGTTCTTCTAAACAAACCACATAAGAATCCACCAGTGTCATTGCATGTGTGTTCTTTTCATGAACCATAGCTAGATTCATTGCATGTGTGTTCTTCTAAACAAACCACATATGGATCCACCAGTGTCATTGTATCTCTGTTCTTTTCATGAACCACACCTAGTGTCATTGCATGTCTGTTCCTCTAAACACACCACACATGGATCCACCTAGTGTCATTGCATGTCTGTTCTTTTCATGAACCACACATGGATCCACCAGTGTCCTTGCATGTGTTTTTTCATGAACCTCGGCTAGAGTCATTGCATGTGTGTTCTTCTAAACAAACCACATAAGGATCCACCAGTGTCACTGCATGTGTGTTCTTCTCATGAACCACACCCAGTGTCATTGGATGTGTGTTCTTCTCATGAACCACAAATGGATCCACCAGTGTCATTGCATGTGTGTTCTTGTTGGGGGGATACCCCCGGGTAGGGTCACGCCGGGGTATAAAGGCCGATTTAGCCGAGGTTCGGCAAGGCCAAAGAAGAGGCTAGCCGGGTCACCTCAAGGCCGGCCGAATCACGGAGTGACCCGGACCAGAGGGTGTTCGCCTAACTAAGTCTCAACCGACTTAAGCAGTAAGTCGGAAGTATATGTTTACTTGTATGCAGGAACAGGGGTGCCCGGATTAGCTGTGATCCGGGTCATGTTTGGCTTCTAGGAGAAGGAAGGAATCTTGCTGGTCAAAAAGAGGGCCTGGTACGCACTGCATGAGCGAAGCAGACAAGAGCAGGACCACCGGGTCATGGCCGACAGGGGTGACGACGCCCATGTGGGCTGACGCGGGCACCGTAGAGGCTCACGTAGCTAAAGCAAGTGTGACGCGGGGGAAAAAACACCCCGGTCGGCTTACCACTTTGGGAGGAGGCATATTCTTAGGAATATGCCTCCACGTATGCCCTAGGCAGAAACCAAGCCTTCTCTATAAAAGGGGGGCTGGGGCTTCTGTAGAAGGGGTTGGTCTTTCGACTATTCTGTTTGGGCTAGGGTTTCAGGTGTGATCTGTGGGTGAGAGTAAGAGAGCTCCTTCTTCCTCCTCTCGCCAATACAGCTCTAGGATCACTTGTAACCTTGGAAGGAAATCAATACAAACTTATGTGTGGAGAATCACTCCACTATCCCTCCTTGGATTCCCCTAGCGTATATTAGTCCCCACCTTTAGCCTATCCATGGCATCTGCCGTGACACCACCACGACAGTTGGCGCCCACCGTGGGGCTAGCGGCGCTAGCAGGGGTCAAGATCCGGACGGGAAACATCATCAGCACCGGCGAACGCATCGTCTCCGGGCTCGTTCAGTGCTTTGGAGCGTGGGATTTCGTCAGCGACAACGCTGGCTGCTTCGGCACGCGCCCTCTTCCTCACAATGGCCTTTTCGTCAGGCTCGGCGCGCACAAGGTCTACGTTGCTGTGGACGTGTCAGGTGTTCATCCGCGTCACGTCGTCGACGCGGGGGAGCCTCCCCTCACCGTGGTCCCTGGGACGCGTATCGCCTGCTACCCGGACCATGCAGAGGTGATGATGACTGCGCCAGGTGCGGGCGCGAGCAAGGATCCGGCGCCAGATCCAGAGGTAACGCCTAAGGCACCGAGGAAAGGTAGAGGTCCTCCACTGGAGAGGCCAGAGAACGTGTTGAGGGCAGCAATGGATAGCTTGGAAAACCCTGTAGTAGTAGCGGTAGATCCGGCTCGAGCGCAGGCCGAGCTGGAAGAAACTAGGCAGAAAATCCTAGAGGGGGCAAAAAAGATAGCCGCGGCGCAGCAGTCGTTGAATATGACGCTGCGCGAGTACGCGAAGGCGAATAAGGTTGACGCTGTAAAAGTGAAGGGGAGAAATCTCATGAGCGAGATGAACAGAGAGGGTGATACTAGAATTGAGGTATCAGAAAACTGTTTGTCCATGGGGCTGCCGAGGTACAGTACCCGGCAAAGAACCTCAGAGCAGCGGATGGAGCTGCATCCGAGTTGGAGGGTCTAAGAGGTGAAGCCCGGCAAAGACAACAAGATAGGGTTAAAGAGCTGGTTCGGATTGCGAACAAGCAAAACGAGGAACTGGTCAGGGCTAACCCGGAGAGAGCTGGAGCCTCCAAGATCGTCCATTCGGTGGTGGGTAACCCGGAGAAATCCGCTGGAGCCGCATCGTCTCCTCATGGTGATCCAAGGAGAGAAGAGGTGGTAACCTCGGCCAGACGGAACAAACAGATCATCCCGTATGACCCGACGCGGGCAGGGAAAGGAAAAGAAGAGCATAAAAATGATGATTGACGGTGATGGGTTCGTAGCATGGAAAACAAAAAATTTCTACCGCAAGAACGAACAAAACCCAGATCTAATCTAGATAAAAGCCAAGATCTAATCTATTAGACATGTGCAACGAGATAGATCTGTACTAAGCCTTGTAGATCCGAAAGCGTTACGAGATTAGATCTCGTGGTTGATGTAGTCGATCACTTGCCGATCTCAAGATCGTGTGGACGATCCTTCCGGCGCCGCGTTCCGGCAGCGCTTCCGCAGTCGGTCACACGTGCGGAGTCCAAGCAGACCTTCCTCTCCTCGTTCCAGCGAGCAGCGGAGGTAGTAGATCTTCTCCACGGAATCACGGCAGCACGACGGCGTGGTGGTGGTGGTGGAGTAGAAAATTCTGCAGGGCTTCGCCTAAGCCTGAGCAGAAGAAAGGAGGAGGAGAGAGGCGGCGGAGATTTGGAGTTGTGGAGGAGGGCTTGGAGGTGGCGCCCCCACCCCTCTATTTAAAGGGGGGAGGCGCCATGGGAGGGGAAGTCCTAGTAGGACTCCCCTCCCTCCTATGGCTGGCGGATTGGGGAGGAGGGGAGGAGTCCTCCTCCCCCACGACTCCTTGTCTTGCCCCACAAGGACTCCTTGATCCCTTTCTTGGTTTTCAAGCAAACTCCAAGAAATCTTTCAGAACCTTCCGGAACATTCCGAAACCTTCTAGAATCCTCATACAAATACTCCGGAACATTTCCTAACTCAGAAAATGATCCCCAATATATGAATCTTATTCTCCGGACAATTCCGGATCTCCTCGTGATGTCTCGGATCCAATCCGAGACTCCAAACAACATTCGGTCTCCAAAGCACATTCCATATCTACTTAAAACAACTCCGAACCTTAAGTGTGTCACCCTATGGTTCGTGAATATGTAGACATGACAGAGACACATCTCCTATCAATAACCATCAGGGGGACCTGGAGATCCATAATGGCTCCCACATACTCAACGATGACTTCGTGATCGATTGAACCATTTACATACGAAACCAATTCCCTTTGTCACGCGATACTATACTTATCCGAGGTTTGATCGTCGACATCTCCATACCTAGTTCTACCTCGTTACTGATAAGTACTCTTTACTCGTTCCGTGATATGTCATCCCTTGTGACCCAGTCACATGCTTGCAAGCAAACTAGATGACATTCCACCGAGAGGGCCCAGAGCATATCTATCCGTCATATGGATGGACAAATCCCAATCTTGGTCCATGCGCTTCAACACATACTTTCAGAATACCCAGTGACACCTTTATAACCACCCAGTTATGAAGCGGAGTTTGATGTCATCAAAGTACCCATCCGGTGATGGTGATTAACACAACCTCATGGTCGAAGGATTAGGTTACTATGCATTTAAAAGCTTATATCAATACGAACTTAATGACTTGATCTTATGCTACGCTTACTATGGGTGTATGTCCATCACATCATTCTCCTAATGATATAACCTTGTTATTAATCACATCCTAATGTCCATGATCAGGAAACCATGATCATCAATTAATTAACAAGCTAGTTCAACAAGAGGCTTACTAGGGACTCTTATATGTTTACAAAACACACAAGTATTAGTGTTTCCTAATAATACAATTATAGCATGGGATGTAAACATTCATCATAAACACAAAGATATAATAATAACCACTTCTATTATTGCCTCTTGGGCATATCTCCAACAGTCTCCCACTTGCACTAGAGTCAATAATCTAGATTACATGGTAATATACCGAACACCCATGGCGTTCTGGTGTTGGTCATGCTTTGCCCTAGGGAGAGGTTTAGTCAATGGATCTGCCACATTCAGATCAGTGTGTACTTTGCAAATCTTTATGTCACCATCTCGGACATACTCGCGAATAGCGTGGAAACGTAGCTTGATGTGCTTCAGCTTGCTATGTGACCTTGGCTCCTGTGCATTAGCTATGGCACCTGTGTTGTCACAGTAGATGGCCATCGGGTCCAACGCACTGGGAACCATGCCAAGTTCAGTAATGAATTCCTTCATCCATACGGCTTCTTGTGCAGCCTCCGAAGCAGCTATGTATTCCGATTCAGTTGAAGATTTCGCCACAACGCTTTGCTTTGCACTCCTCCAGCTCACTGCAGCACCATTCAAAATAAATACGTATCCCGACTATGACTTCGAGTCATGCGGATCGGTGTTCCAACTAGCATCGGTGTAACCGTTTACAACAAGCTTTTCATCACCTCCATAAGAAAGAACCATATCCTTAGTCCTATTTAGGTACTTTAGGATATTCTTGACCGCTATCCAGTGCTCCATTCCAGGATCACTTTGATATCTGCTAGTCAAACTAACAGCATGTGCTATATCCGGTCTTGTACATAGCATGGCATACATGATAGAACCTATGGCCGAGGCATAGGGAATATTATTCATTTTCTCTCTATCTTCTGCCGTAGCTAGACTTTGAGTCTTACTCAAGGTCTTACCTGACAACATGGGCACGAACCCTTTCTTGCTATCTTCCATTCTAAACTTCTTTAGAACTTTGTCTAAGTATGTACTTTGTGAAAGCGCTATTAGGCGTTTTGATCTATCTCTATAAATCTTGATGCCTAGAATATATGCCGCTTCGCCAAGATCCTTCATTGAAAAACTATTATTCAAATAGGTTTTGACGCTATTAAGAAGTTCTATATCATTCCCAATCAACAATATGTCATCTACATATAGTACTAGGAATGCTACAGAGCTCCCACTCACTTTCTTGTAAATACAAGCTTCTCCATAAGTTTGTATAAACCCAATTTTTTTGATTAATTTATCAAAACGTTGATTCCAACTCCGGGATGCTTGCTTCAGTCCATAAATGGAGCGCTGAAGCTTGCATACCTTGTCAGCATCTTTAGGATTGACAAAACCCTTGGGTTGTACCATATACAACTCTTCCTCAATGTCACCATTAAGGAACGCCGTTTTGACATCCATCTGCCAAATCTCATAATCGAAATGTGCAGCAATTGCTAACAAAATCCTCACAGACTTTAGCTTCTCTACTGGTGAGAATGTCTCATCATAGTCAACTCCTTGAATTTGTCGGAACCCTTTCGCGACAAGTCGAGCTTTATAGATGGTAACATTACCATCAGCATCTGTTTTTCTCTTGAAAATCCATTTGTTCTCGACAGCCTTGCGGCCATCCGGTAAGTCCACCAAAGTCCACACTTGGTTTTCGCACATGGATCCCATTTCGGATTTCATGGCTTCTAGCCATTTGTCGGAATCTGGGCTCACCATAGCTTCTTCATACGTCGCAGGGTCATCAGCGTTGTCCACCAACATGACGTTCAAGGCAGAGTCATACCAATCAGGAGTGGTACGAACCCTCATTGACCTGCGAGGTTCAGCAGCAACTTCGTTTGAAGTTTCATGATCATTATCATTAGCTTCCTCTCCAATTGGTGCAGGCGGCACAAAAACATCTTCCGGTGCTGCGCTACTCTCAAATCCGAGAGAAGGTTCAATAACCTCATCGAGTTCTACTTTCCTTCCAGTCATCTCCTTCGAGAGAAACTCCTTCTGAAGAAAGGATCCATTCTTGGCAACGAAAACTTTGCCTTCGGATCTATGATAGAAGGTATACCCAATTGTTTCTTTAGGGTATCCTATGAAGACGCATTTCTCCGCTTTGGGTTCAAGCTTATCAGGTTGTAACTTCTTTACATATGCTTCGCAACCCCAAACTTTAAGGAACGACAACTTAGGTTTCTTACCAAACCACAATTCGTACGGTGTCGTTTTAAGGGATTTAGATGGTGCCCTATTTAAAGTGAATGCAGCTGTCTCTAATGCATAGCCCCAAAATGATAGCGGTAAATCTGTAAGAGACATCATAGACCGAACCATATCTAAGAGAGTTCTATTACAACGTTCGGACACACCATTACGCTGTGGTGTTCCCGGCGGTGTCAACTGCGAAAGTATTCCACATTTCTTTAAATGCATGCCAAACTCATAACTCAGATATTCACCTCCGCGATCAGAACGCAGAAACTTAATCTTCTTGTTACGATGATTTTCCACTTCACTTTGAAATTCCTTAAACTTCTCGAAAGTTTCGGACTTATGTTTCATAAAGTAGACATACCCATATCTACTTAAGTCATCCGTGAAAGTGAGAACATAACGATATCCACCACGCGATGCTACACTCATTGGACCACACACATCGGTATGTATTATTTCCAGTAAGTCTGTAGCTCGCTCCATTATTCTAGAGAATGGAGTCTTAGTCATTTTTCCCATTAGACATGCTTCGCATCTTTCAAGTGATTCAAAATCAAGTGATTCAAGAAGTCCATCTGAATGGAGTTTCTTCATACGCTTCACTCCAATGTGACCAAGACGACAGTGCCACATGTATGTAGAATTATCATTCAATTTTATTCGTTTAGCATCTATGTTGTGAACATGTGTATCACTACTATCGAGATTCAGTAAGAATAAACCATTCATCTTAGGTGCATTACCATAAAAGATATTACTCATATAAATCGAACAACCTTTATTCTCGGACTTAAAAGAGTAACCATCTCGCAGTAAACAACATCCAGATATAATGTTCATGCTTAACGCAGGCACCAAATAACAATTATTCAAATTTAAAACTAATCCCGAAGGTAGATGTAGAGGGAGCGTGCCGACAGCGATCACATCAACCTTGGAGCCATTTCCAACGCGCATCGTCACCTCGTCTCTCGCCAGTCTTCGTTTATTTCATAGTTCCTGTTTCGAGTTACAAATATGAGCAACCGAACCAGTATCAAATACCCAGGCACTACTACGATTACTAGTAAGATACACATCTATAACATATATATCAAATATACCTTTCTTCTTGATGTTGCCGTTCTTCAGATCCGCCAGGTACTTGGGGCAGTTACGCTTCCAGTGACCAGCACCCTTGCAGTAGAAGCACTCAGTTTCAGGCTTGGGACCAGCCTTGGGCTTCTTTGTAGGTGCGGCAGCTTTCCTACCGTCCTTCTTGAAGTTGCCCTTGTTCTTAGCCTTGCCCTGTCTCTTGAAATTGGTGGTCTTATTGACCATCAACACTTGGTGCTCCTTCTTGATCTCCACTTCAACAGTTTTCAGCATGGACGATAGTTCAGGCAACGTCTTGTTCATGCAGTGCATATTGTAGTTCATCACAAAGTTCTTATAACTCGGTGGCAGTGATTGGAGGAGACGATGAATCCCCAACTCATTAGGAATCAATATTCCCAACTCTTGGATCTTGTTTGCGTACCCAGACATGGTGAGCACCTGCTCGCTAACAGAGCTTCCCTCTTCCATCTTACAGTTAAAGAACTTTTCGGAGGCCTCATAGCTCTCCATGGCCGCGCGAGTCTCAAAAATTAGCCTGAGCTCCTTAATGATCTCGAATGGGTCGTGGTGCTCAAAACGCTTTTGGAGCTCCGCTTCTAAACCGTACAGGATGGCACACTGAACTGTGGAGTAATGATTTTTCCGAGTGGCGTAAACATTCTTTACGTCATCGGTGGCATCATCTGCAGGTGGGTCACCCAGCGGTGCTTCGAGCACATAGGTCAACTGACTAGCCCTGAGGACGATCTTCAGTCCATGGAACCAGTCCGTGAAATTGCTTCCATTGTTCTTAAGCTTTTCTTTCTCTAGGAACACATTGAAATTGATGGAGGGGGTCGCCATAATCTACAACAAATTTGCAAGTAGTTTAGACTAAGTTTATGATGAATTGAGTTCAAATTTAATACTTAAGTTAACTAGGTGAACTCCCACTCAAAACAACATCCCTCACATTGTCTTAGTGATTACATGAACCAAGTCCACTACACCAAGTCCGATCTTCACGAGAGAAGATGTAGTTTCATCAGCGACAAACTTCATGTTCATCATATCATTTATATGACTCATGCTCTACCTTTCGGTATTCCGTGTTCCGAGACCATGTCTGTACATGCTAGGCTCGTCAAGATAACCTTAGTTTCCGCAGGTGCAAATCTGGCTTGCACCCGTTGTATGCACACGTAGAATCTATCACATCCGATCATCACGAGATGCTTCGAAACGACGAGTCTTAGCAACGGTGCCAACTAAGGGTGAACACTTTATTACTTGATATTTAGTGAGAGGGATCATCTTATAATGCTACCATCGTGATCTAAGCAATACAAGATGCATAAAGGATTAACATCAAAGGCAATTCATAATTAGTGTGATATGATATGGCCCTTTCTTCTTGCGCCTTTGATCTCCATCTCCAAAGCACGAACATGATCTCCATCATCACCAGCATTGCGTCAAGGTCAGTGGCGCCGCTTCATGGTTGTCCATCATCAGTAGCAACTATTACAACTACTTGGAATAAAGCTATTACAAGATGAATAGACACGCATGTCTTAACAGAATTAAAGACAACCGTTAGGCTCCTGCCGGTTGCCATATTACAACAAGGATCACTGCATACATCAAATATAACCACAATTACATGATGGCCATATCACATCACAAAACCCCTGCAAAAACAAGTTAGATGCCTCTAATTTTCTTTGGATGTTTTACGTGGCTTAAGGCTTTCGAACAATAACGGATCTTACCTACGAAACTGAACCACAACGTTGATACAAGTGCTATCGAGTGCAAAGTGTAAATTGGATCTATACTATGGTGGGAGGGACAGACACCCGCAAAGCCACTTGTGCAAAGCAAGTTACACGTCAAGCGTGGAGCAAGTCTCATGTGCGATGACATGTAAGGTTAGCCCGAGCCGCTTCATCCCACCATGCCGCAAGATGCAAAGTACACAAAGAAAAAGATGGCACGAGCATCAACGCCCACAACACCATTGTGTTCTACTCGTGCAATAGATCTAAGCATAGACCTGGCTCTGATACCACTGATGGGTTCGTAGCATGGAAAACAAAAAATTTCTACCGCAAGAACAAACAAAACCCAGATCTAATCTAGATAAAAGCCAAGATCTAATCTATTAGACATGTGCAACGAGATAGATCTATACTAACCCTTGTAGATCCGAAAGCGTTACGAGATTAGATCTCGTGGTTGATGTAGTCGATCACTTGCCGATCTCAAGATCGTGTGGACGATCCTTCCGGCGCCGCGTTCCGGCAGCGCTTCCGCAGTCGGTCACACGTGCGGAGTCGAAGCAGACCTTCCTCTCCTCATTCCAGCGAGCAGCGGAGGTAGTAGATCTTCTCCACGGAATCACAGCAGCACGACGGCGTGGTGGTGGTGGTGGAGTAGAGAATTCTGCAGGGCTTCGCCTAAGACTGAGCAGAAGAAAGGAGGAGGAGAGAGGCGGCGGAGATTTGGAGTTGTGGAGGAGGGCTTGGAGGTGGCGCCCCACCCCTCTATTTAAAGGGGGAGGCGCCATGGGAGGGGAAGTCCTAGTAGGACTCCCTTCCCTCCTATGGCCGGCGGATTGGGGAGGGGGGAGGAGTCCTCCTCCCCCACGACTCCTTGTCTTGCCCCACTAGGACTCCTTGATCCCTTTCTTGGTTTTCGAGCAAACTCCAAGAAATCTTCCAGAACCTTCCGGAACATTCCGAAACCTTCTAGAATCCTCATACAAATACTCCGGAACATTTACTAACTCAGAAAATGATCCCCAATATATGAATCTTATTCTCCGGACAATTTCGGATCTCCTCGTGATGTCCCGGATCCAATCTGAGACTCCAAAAAACATTCGGTCTCCAACGCACATTCCATATCTACTTAAAACAACTCCGAACCTTAAGTGTGTCACCCTATGGTTCGTGAATATGTAGACATGACAGAGACAAATCTCCTATCAATAACCATCAGGGGGACCTGGAGATCCATAATGGCTCCCACATACTCAACGATGACTTCGTGATCGATTGAACCATTTACATACGAAACCAATTCCCTTTGTCACGCGATACTATACTTATCCGAGGTTTGATCGTCGACATCTCCATACCTAGTTCTACCTCGTTACTGATAAGTACTCTTTACTCGTTCCGTGATATGTCATCCCTTGTGACCCAGTCACATGCTTGCAAGCTAACTAGATGACATTCCACCGAGAGGGCCCAGAGCATATCTATCCATCATATGGATGGAAAAATCCCAATCTTGGTCCATGCGCTTCAACACATACTTTCAGAATATCCAATGACACCTTTATAACCACCTAGTTACGAAGCGGCGTTTGATGTCGTCAAAGTACCCATCCGGTGATGGTGATTAACACAACCTCATGGTCGAAGGATTAGGTTACTATGCATTTAAAAGCTTATATCAATACTAACTTAATGACTTGATCTTATGCTACGCTTACTATGGGTGTATGTCCATCAATGTCCATGATCAGGAAACCATGATCATCAATTAATTAACAAGCTAGTTCAACAAGAGGCTTACTAGGGACTCTTATATGTTTACAAAACACACAAGTATTAGTGTTTCCTAATAATACAATTATAGCATGGGATGTAAACATTCATCATAAACACAAAGATATAATAATAACCACTTTTATTATTGCCTCTTGGGCATATCTCCAACAGACGGAGTGTGAGCCAAGGTGAAGCTGGCCGAGGTAACCGTGACGAAGGTTATGCCGGTCAAGGGAACGTTGTCAACGACAATGCCGGACAGCGAAACTCGGCTGGAGCAGGACGACCGCAACAGCGGAATATACCAAGGCAAGAGCAAAGTGCCGGCCGAGGTATGCAACAGAAAGGCGCTCCAAGAGAGCAAGACAGGTATACTGATGGAGACTCGGAAATGGCAAACGCGGGATACCCAAGGACGGACTATCATGTGATAGGGTCAAGATTGGGGAGCTGGGATTTGATGCCGGATGATGCCAGGTTGAAACTGGATCGACTGTATAGGTCGGAACAAATTGAATGTCAAGGTCCACCAGGCCCAGCATGTTTTGGACCCTGGATCATGAAGGAGCCACCGGTACCGAACTTTCAGCTACCCAGGGGCACGAAGACGTATGACGGCAGTACAAAGCCGGAGGATTGGCTGATAAATTATGCTACGGCTGTGAAAATTGCCACTGGCAACCTGAGATGGGTTGTACGATATGTACCCCAGATGTTGGAAGGCCCGGCAAGGGTATGGCTGAACAATTTGCCACCAGGAAGCATCAACTGCTGGATCGATTTCGAGGAGATGGTCATCAGCAATTTTCGAGTACGTATCAGAGGCCAAATAGGCCACAGACCCTAGCTATGTGCAAGCAAATGCCAAATGAGACGGATCGGGAGTTTCTAACCCGGTGGTCCACTGTGAGAAATTCGTGTGAGGGCATGATTGAATCACACGACATAGCATGGTTTGCACAAGGGTGCAGGTATGGAAGCGAGCTATGGATGAAGTTGCAAAGGAAAATGCCAACTACGTTGTCAGAGATGATCCAGATTGCAGATTCGTATGCTCTAGGTGATCCGACTCAACCTAGGCTCGTATCAAACGATTCAAACGAAGAGTACTATCAGAGAGATGGGGCCGGATCATCCCAAAGGAATGACTACAGAGGAAAAAGGAGAGATGATAGACCGGATCATAGATACGGTTCGCACCAAGTTGCAGCTGTGAGTCAAGATCAGCCCGGAGTAGGAGGCAGTCAACGCCAAAAAACGGGAGGGCAGTGGACTCCGAGAAACGATGGCAAGAAGACTTGGACACCAAAGCAAAAGAAGCAGTGGCAAGAAAGGAAAGACCGTCCGAGGTATACTTATGAGTCGATGTTGGACCAGCCGTGTAAGTTTCATACACCAAATCCGAACAACCCAGCGGGTCATACGACGAGGCAATCTGAGTGGATGCGCAAGATCGAACAAGGTGGTTCGGGGAATGCTCAGGCACCCCGGAATGATCAGCCTCGGCAGGAGTTACCCGACAGCAACTGCTCTCCGGAGTGAACACGCAACATCTAATGTTGCCTCCCCCTCCGCCGAGGTATGATAACAATGAGAGAAGGGATGCGGTGCATCAGGTAGAAAATCAGCATCAGCCGGATCAGAGGTACCCCGGAAATGAGGGGAGAAACGAGTACAGGGAACACCATCAG
Organism: Avena eriantha; assembly: GCA_910589775.1. Taxonomy (NCBI): domain Eukaryota; kingdom Viridiplantae; phylum Streptophyta; class Magnoliopsida; order Poales; family Poaceae; genus Avena; species Avena eriantha. Next base: position 544,227,574 of record OU342743.1, read on the forward strand.
AGCTATTGTGTGTTTACCACTGAGGAAACCGATAGAAAAAGCTTGCAGCGTAGGCATATGGAGGTGAATGCAGTAATGCATGGTCCAATCAGGAAATCACCTGGAGCATCAGGGATCATCCCAAGCTCATGCCAAGCCCTGGTTCGTATGCGTTGGTGCTGGATCCGACATTCATTGGACCTAGCATTAACGTAAGATTCTCAAAGGTGTTGATCGACAATGGCAGTAGCATTAATATCATATATGCGGACACAATGCGCAAGTTGGGTATCTCGGAGAACATGCTCCAGGCCACGAGGACAACTTTCCATGCCATTGTACCCGACATTTCTTGTGAGCCCATAGTCAAGGTCCGGGTTGACGTCTTGTTCGGCACGAGGGATAACTGCCGAACTGAAAATCTGGAGTTCGAAGTGGTGAACTTAGAAAGGGCGTATCATGCGTTGCTCGGAAGGCCAGGCTGAACAAGTTCATGGCAAGTTGTCATATTAGCTACTTGAAGATGAAGTTCCCCGGACCAAACGGAGTGATAACCATTGCAGGGGATTTCCGACGTTCGATGGAGTGTGCGTCGGCCGGGTCAAACTTAGCCGAGTCACTTGTGATTGCGCAGGAAAAAAGGAAAATCCAAGAGGTGGCGGCATTGGCTCAGTCCGCGCAGCAGTATATGTCGGTGCTGAGTAACCCGCATGGAAGTGTCTCTTTCTAGGCCACGAAAGATACCAAGAAGGTTCATGTTGATGACATGTTCCCAGAGCGCACCGTAACAATTGGTGACGGGTTAAATGATAAATAGGAAAGCGAGCTCGTCAGCTTCCTCCGTGAGAATCGAGACATTTTTGCTTGGTCCACACAGGACTTGCAAGGTGTTCCGAGGGAGTTGGCCGAGCGCTCTTTGAATGTGAGACCCGGAGCTAAGCCGGTGAAGCAACCTCTCCGCCGCTTCGCCGAAGATAGGAGGAAAGTCATTGGGGATGAGATAGCTCGGTTGCTAGCTGCAGGATTTATCATGGAGGTTCTTTACCCGGATTGGCTGTCTAATCCGGTGCTTGTGGAAAAGAAGAAGGATGACCTGAATGTGGCAGTGGTTTGGCGCATGTGTATCGATTACACGAACCTGAACAAGGCGTGTCCAAAAGATCCATTTCCACTGCCAAGAATAGATCAGGTCATAGACTCAGCTACTGGGTGTGAACTGTTGTCATTCATTGATGCATATTCTGGTTTCCACCAGATACCTCTGAATCCGGATGATCAAATAAAGACTGCATTTATTACCCCGTATGGGGCTTATTGCTATCGCACCATGCCGTTTGGTTTACGTAATGCAGGGACAACGTACCAAAGATGTATGCAAAAATGTTTGCATGACGAAATAGGTCAAAATGTACAAGTGTGTGTGGATGATGTGGTTATCAAGACCAAGGAAAGCAAAACGCTCCTTGACGATATTAGGCAAACGTTTGCGAACCTAAGGAGGTTCCGGATGAAACTTAACCCGGAAAAATGTACCTTCGGTGTCCCGGCTGGGAAATTGCTTGGTTTTCTTGTTTCTAGCCTAGGTATCGAGGTTAATCCAACCAAAATCCGGGCCATCGAACGAATGGAACTGCCGAAGTGTCTTAACGATGTCCAGAAGTTCACAGGTTGCCTGGCCTCGTTAAGTTGGTTTGTATGTCGGTTGGGAGAAAAGGCGTTGCCTCTTTACCAACTCATGAAAAAGTCGGATAAGTTCGTTTGGACGCCACAGGCCGATGAAGCCTTTACCCACCTGAAGAAAATGTTAGCCACGGCACTAGTGCTAGCCTCACCACTATCGAAGGAGTCAATGTTGCTCTATATAGCCACAACCAACCGAGTTGTAAGTGCAGTAATAGTGGTGGAGCGCAACGAGAAAGGTAAGTCGGTGCAAAGGCCAGTGTATTACTTGAGCGAGGTGTTGTCTGCCTCAAAGCAGAACTATCCACATTACCAAAAGGTGGCATATGGTGTGTACATGGCCGCCAAGAAACTAAAGCACTACTTTGAGGAGCATCCTATCCGAGTCATATGTGAGGCCCCCATATCCAAGATAATGAGTAACAAGGATGCAAGTGGAAGAATTGCAAAATGGGCAATTGAGCTAGCTCCTTATGCGCCACAATATGACAGAAGAGAGGCCATCAAATCTCAAGCTGTGGCGGACTTTTTCGTGGATTGGGCCGAGGTACAATACGAACCGCCACTTCCAGATCCGAACTATTGGCGAATGCACTTTGACGGATCAAAAACCAAAACCAGGCTAGGTGCCGGAGTTGTACTCACATCGCCAAAGAAGGACCAGTTGAAATATGTGCTGCAGATCCATTTCACCGCATCAAACAATGTCGCTGAGTATGAAGCACTTGTGCATGGGCTCAAGGTAGCAAAAGAAATTGGGATACGTCGGATCATATGCTTTGGTGACTCGGATTTGGTGGTGCAGCAAGTGTCGGGAGTGTGGGACGCCCTTGATCCAAACATGGCACTGTACAGGTTTCATGTGCAGAAGATATCTGGTTACTTTGAGGGATGCGAATTTTACCATGTACCCCGGGTGGAAAATGAGGCTGCCGACATGCTGTCGAAGCTCGGGTCAACCCGACAAGCAATTCCACCAGGTATAGCATTAGAGCACCTCAGAAAACCATCCATCAGGCCATCCCCAGAATCTGAGTCAATCTATGTCCCGGAGGACACATAATCCGGAGATGTGCCCATGGACATTGACACAGGAAGTGGAGCGCTGAACCCGGGGACTGCCTCGGCAAACCCGGGGACTACTTCGGTAAATCCGGGGACTGCTTCGCAAGACCCGGGGACTGCTCAGCGTGATCCGGTTGAAGTTATGCCGGTGGATCAGATGGAGATTGATGAGTATGTGTTCCCTGTGCGAGCAATACCAGCTTGGGCATTATCTATATTTCAATTCCTGAAGGACAGAACGTCACCCACTGAGGAAGTGCTATCCAGGCAAACACAGAAGAGGGCAAAGGCTTACACGATCATCAATTCCGAACTATACAAAAGGAGTGTGACCAATGTCCTCTAGAGATGTGTTGACCCGGAAGAAGGGCTTGACATCCTCCGAGATATACATCAGGGGGAATGCGGGCATCATGCCTCATCCCGAGCCTTGGTAGCAAAAGCTTTCCGACACGGATTCTACTGGCCAAATGCCTTAGAGCAAGCAGAAGATCTGGTAAGAAAATGTAATGGTTGTCAGAGGTATGCTACCAAGACACATATGCCAATGTCGGAACTCAAGACCATACCAATCACTTGGCCCTTTGCCATATGGTGCTTGGATATGGTTGGCCCGTTCAAACCAGCAAGGGGAAATATGACTCACATTCTAGTAATGGTGGAAAAGTTTACGAAATGGATTGAGGTAAAGCCTATAAGAAAATGTGATGGAGCTACGGCTGTAACGTTTCTCAAAGATATCATCTTGAGGTACGGTTATCCTCATAGTTTCATAACTGACAATGGCACAAATTTTGCGGAAGGAGCATTTGCTCGTTTCTGCCGGGATAAGAGGATCCGGCTGGACGTAGCCTCGGTAGCCCACCCCGCATCGAACGGGCAAGTGGAAAGATCCAACGGATTAGTATTATTCGGGATAAAACCCCGGCTCATTGAGCCGCTGCAAAGATCAGCGGGGTGCTGGATAGAAGAACTACCAGCGGTATTGTGGAGTTTAAGAACAACTCCGAATCGATCAACAGGCTATACGCCGTTCTTTCTGGTATATGGGGCAGAAGCTGTATTACCAGCCGACATAGAGCATGATTCGCCTAGGGTCACCCAATACACAGAAGCCGAAGTGCAAGAAGCCCGGCAAAATGATGTTGATCTGCTGGAAGAAACGAGAGAACTGGCACTGTCCAGATCCGCCATATATCAGCAAAATCTCCGACGCTGTCATAGCCGGAAAGTGTGCCCCCGGGTCTTCCGGGAAGGCGATCTAGTGCTCCGATTGGTACAACGCACTACGGGCATGCATAAGTTATCCCCCCATGGGAAGGGCCGTTCATCGTGAGCAAAGCATTGCACAATGATTCTTACTATCTTATAGATGCAAAGCCACAGGAAAAGAACAAGGCGGACAGGTCTGGAGAGGAATCCAAGCGACCATGGAAAATAGCTCTACTTCGTCCTTTCTACACTTAGCTAAGAAGTCTATGTATCCGAGTTATCTCATATGTCGGTATGTATGTCGGCAATGAGCTTATCAATGAAATGTTGGCACCTCGAGTAGTAACTCGGGGACTGCCTTAATAATGTTTGTTGTTTTTTGCGCGTCAGCTGGAATAAGTTATTCTACTTAGCTCGGATTAGTAGTGTGCGAGCACCAAAAACCCAACTCTTCGACTTGCTGCTGTCCAACAAGAATTGGCTTCATGGCAAGCAAGAGAACAAGTGTGGAATTGCGTAGCACATGAAAAACGACTAAGGAGAAGAATTTATTTGACCCGATGTTTGTTTTTCGAACTAACCCTACATTTATTTTCAAGTTATTATGCAGTTTTATTTTCGTGCCAAGTCTAAAAGTTTCCCAGTATTGTTAAGACAATTTTTGAAGCTCGGATTCGTAAGTCACAAAACCGAATCAAGGTAGACACGAACCGAGCCAAGAGATTGAACGAACAAGAAAAAGAAACTCGGGGACTACGCCCAAGTTAATTCGGCATAAGAACTTAGTAGCCAAATATCACATGTGTTTGGAATACAACTCCACCCGGCATACCGGGGATCTGATAAAGTTTTAAGTGTTTTAGCTCAAGGAGCAGCAGGAGGAGGAAGTTCGGCATCGTCCTCGCTGCCCTCAATATCAGAGGCATCATCTTCTCCTTCATCATCCGATCCATCTTCACCATCCTCAACCTCTTCGTCTCTAGCAGCTTCTAGGAAGCTTGGCCCCTCAACCCATTCATGAATGGGAGCGTATTCAATGAGGCTATAGGCACAAGCTTGGCGCCGAGCTACCCACTCCGGGTCATTGGTCCATCTGGATCCTGTGCGCAGACGTGTCAGGAGGTTGAGATCAATCTTCTCGTACCACGTGAGTATGTGGTGAAGGATGGTATCAGCTGCAGCACGTCGAGCGGACTCTCTCCAGAGGTCAAGCTGAGTCTCGGTTTCCATTAACTTCTCAATGAGAAGTGCGGTGGTCTCCAGGGCTTCTTCACCGGGCCAGAAGGTGTTAAAGATGCGAGCTGCAGCGCCGAGGATGTCCTTGCCGCAATGCTTGATGAGCTCCACGTGAGATGATAAGCTGACCAACAGGTCCTCTAGGTCGTAAGGAATCCCTTCACTATCAGAAGTGACCGGAGTACCCCTTTGTCAGCGGAAGTTGGCAACTGCTGCGCTCGCGATAGGAGTGCCCTCTGGAAATTTGCCTGGAAATGAGACAAAGGAGAAAGGTCAAGAAAAGACATATGAAGTAACCTGGAGAAGTAAGTCGGAAAAGGGAAAGAAACTTACGTGATATATGACTGAGGATCCGGGTCAACTCCTTGGTGCAGTCATCACGTCTCTTTCGGAGCTGCTCAAGCTCAGCGTTCGCCGACCCAAGCTGGATGCCAGACTCCTTGAGAAGATCCTGGTCCTTGACGATCCGGAGGTTGAGGCGCTCGCGCTCTTCTGTGAAGTTCTGGCCAGCCTTTTGAAGTTCGGATTGGTGCTAGGCCTTCATCTTCTCCATCTCAGCCTTGAGCCTAGAAATCTCATCATCCTTGGTCCGGAGGAGGGCAAGCTCGTCATCTTTCTTCTTAAGCTCGGCTTGGTGCTGCCCTGCTTGTTCGAGAAAATGCAGCATCATATCAGGCACGGGCACACTATCTTCAAGCGATGTTGAAATAGTGTGTTGGCCCGGCAGAGCCGAGGTATGAATGTTGGCCGAGCCAAGGAGAAAAGGGAATGGAAAGTACGGCAAAGTCGGACAGAAATGACTTACCCTTGATCTGCTCCAGATTTTTGCGCATAATGATGTTCTCAGCTTCCACCCCAGCTGAAGAAACCGAATGATGAGGTTAGTCCGGCAAAGGAAAATGAAGCAAAACAAAGAAGCGATAAGGAAGAAATTTACCCCTCTTCTCATATTCCGCTATAAGTGTAGCCTGCTTTGCACGTAGCAGCTTGTGGGTATCCAGCAAGCATTGAAATTCGGCACTCTGGCGATTGGTGGTCACCTGAAAAGGACAAACACAAGTTAGCTCGATGCATATTCGAAGTGTACTAAAATCCGGGCCAAGTGGAACTTAACCCAGCTCTAGGTGTGTGCATATTCGAAGAGTACTAAAATCCGGGCCAAGTGGAACTTAACCCGGCTCTAGGTGTGTGCATATTCGAAGTGTACTAAAATCCGGGCCAAGTGGAACTTAACCCGGCTCTAGGTGTGTGCATATTCGAAGAGTACTAAAATTCGGGCCAAGTGGAACTTAACCCGGCTCTAGGTGTGTGCATATTCAAAGTGTACTAAAATCCGGGCCAAGTGGAACTTAACCCGGCTCTAGGTGTGTGCATATTCGAAGTGTACTAAAATCCGGGCCAAGTGGAACTTAACCCGGCTCTAGGTGTGTGCATATTCGAAGTGTACTAAAATCCGGGCCAAGTGGAACTTAACCTAGCTCTAGGTGTGTACATATTCGAAGTTCTTATGGAGCTACGCTAGTTTTCTAAAGAGCATCCGGCCAAGTAACGAGTTACTCCCCGGAGGCTCGGGGACTAATGGTTACTATCTACAACTTGTAAAGGGGAAGCGACATACCTCCATCATTCGCCCAGCGAGGTTAATTGCCTTTGCGGCTGTGTTCATCTGAGCGGAAAACTCGGCAGGGCCGAACTTCTCCGGAAGATCAGTGTCTTGAACCACTTCTGCCTTATTCCAATTCATGACGAATTCAATTAAGCTCGGAGGGTACCGTTCACCGCTGGGCATATGGGGCGCCACCAAGACCTTCGCATGCGCTTCTTTCCTTTCGATCAAGGCAAGGGCTGGGCTGGTGTCAGAACCATTTGCTGTGTGTCAGTTGGCTCGGCAGGCGTGTCCTTCGCTGCTGGTGCTTTCTTGGGAAGCATTGACACGAGGGTACGCTACCCGGCTTCTACGGATGGTGGCTTGGTAGTGTCCGGAGCTTTCTTTTCCTTGGCTTGCTGGGAAGAGGAAGTCGGCACAGCGGTTTTTCCCTTAGGAGCAGCCGGAGTGGTTCCTCGCCGAGGTTGAGAAGACTCGGACAAGGCAGAGGAGCTAGGTGCTGATGCTCTTGGGGCTGGACTTGGTGCTGCTGCTGACGTTTTAGCAGCCGGAGTTGGTGATGATGTCGGAGTTGGTGCTGGTACGGGTCTGGTTGTTGGTACTGGTGCTGGAGCCGAAGTTGCTTCAGTGGATGCTGGTTGCGGCGATGCCGAAGTGGTGGATGCCGTCACCTCGGCCGGGCCGGCCTCCCCCGCTCCAAGGTTACCCCCTCTTGCCGAGGTGGAGCAGAACCCGGAGCGGCCACAGAACCCTCTGGAATAGGGGTCAGCGGACGGGACTCGTCGTCGCGACGGGGAGAAGGGTTGGGTCGGAGAGGTGAAGAGATGCTCGATCCACTTTGAGGGACCTCCACCGGAGCCCTGCAAAAGAGAACAATGTTAGAAGAGAAATCACAACGATGCAAGGGAGAGCAAGTTACAGGAGGCAAAACAACTTATGCATCCGAGGTTTGGGCCTCCTTAGGTTTTTGAGCCCTTTGTGCTAGGGCCTTGCCTGCTGGCTTGGAGTCAGTCTTGTCCCCGGACTTCTTTCGCCTTTTGGCGGGCTGAGAAGGTCCGGAGGATGAACTTGAAGCAGCCCCGCGCTTCTTCTTCGGAGCCACCAGAACAGGTTCGCCCGTAGCGAGGGGAGGGTCCTCGTGGATATGACCACCGGGGTGAGGTGATGGCGGAAAAGCAAAAGAAAGGGGGACAGCCTCAACAGGTTCAATCACCTCGACATCCGAGTCATCTTCATCATCGGGCCAATCTCTAATGGAAGAGGATTTACCCGTGGGTCGTTTCATGGCGTCTGTCATTGGGAGGAACATCTCCTGGTCCGGCTCCTCCTCATCCCGGTTCTCCCGGTCCGGCGCCCACTTAAGGGTCAGATCGGTGCCGTCCTCGATGGTCTGCTGAAGAAATTGCTGAGGAAAGAAATGAATGAAAGAGTCAAAAATGCAACAATAACTGACATATAATTGGTCCGGAGTAAGTTCGCAACATGAAGCTTACCACGGGAGGAAGCCTATCGCGGCAGTAATGCTCCATTCCCCAAGTCCACTCGGAGGAGAAGTCCTTGTGGGTGGTAAAAAGAGCCTTAACCCGGCAATAGATCTCCGTGTTGCTCAGCTCGAAGGAGGAAGTCCGGTTGGGATCGCGGCCGAAGCTCATGTGGCACACCTTGTGGGTGCGCTTCTGGAGGGGGGAAATCCGGTTGCGCACGAAAGTGATCATGGCATCCTCGTTGCGCAACCCGAGCTTCTTCAGCTCCGCGAACATCTTGTTGACTTGATTGGCCAAGGAAGTGGGCTTCTTGGGGATCTCATCCCACAAATCCGGGTTAGGTGGACCCAGAGTATAGGGGAGCAACCGGATCAAGTCTTCAGTGCCCGTATTCCGGACATAGAAGAAGGTCCGGGCCCATCCTTTGCAGGACTCTAACCCGGTGACCCAGGGGAAAACAGAAAACCTCCGGGGTGAAATGGAAGCCGCTCCGAATTGACTGAGCTGTTTTTCCTCCAGATCAGCATGGATGTTGGGGATGACATTGCGACGAAGGCCGAAGAACCGGATCCATAGCTCCTTCGTGGGCCACAGTCCGGCGTAGCCTTCGATCGTAGAAGCAAAGGCAGAGAGAGAAGTGATGGCATTGGCTGGAATATGGTGCGGCTGGAGCTGGTATGTACTGAGCCAGTCCCGGAAAAAATCGCTAACCGGCAACCCGAAGCCCCGTTGGAAGTGGGACAAAAAGAAAACGAACTCACCCGGATTGGGTGAGGGGGCCAATTCGTTAGAAGGGAGACGAGCGGCGACGCCGGCGGGGATGCGCCTGGTTCGGTAAAGCCAGTCAAGATCATCTTGATAGACCCATGACCCGGCCCACGCGCCGCGGTCCGCCGCCGCGGCGTCCTCCTCCATCTCCTGCTCAGCAACAATGAGTTCTTCTTCCGTCATCTGGTCCTCGAGGCCCTCGCTGGCGCTAGAGGCGGCGGGGGACAGTGGCCGGGATTGACGAGGACCCGTGGAGAGAGATTTGTGTCGCGGTGGCAGCGACGCAGAGGTGCGACGGAGAAGTGCGGCGACGCTGCTGTTTGGTATCACTGGCGGCGGCGCGGTCGCGAGGAAGATGAAGAAAAAGAGGAACGGGCAGAGGGGCGCGGAAGGAGAAAGACCCTAAGGGAAGCACCCCTCGCTATTTAACCACTCCCACCAGCGGTGAGTGGGATCGTATCCTGCGGACCCACCACACGCAGTGGCCATGTATCACCTGTCCGGACCAATCAGCGGGGAGCCACACGGAGGGCCACAGAGCGGAGAGAATCCTATTACGTGACACTATGATGCGAGAAACGAGGAGGCAGGCATGACGTGACCCGCGCACAGTGATAACTGACAATTACTGCGGCGGTTACTGTGCAAGCCCTTAAAATAAGATGACATAATGATTACCTTTCACATGGGCTAGCGTACGAGAGAAGGAAACAAGACCCGGATGAAACTGTGGTAACCCGGCCGGCAAGTGAAAACTTGGAATGTGCGAAGGGAACGTAAATCCATATAATCCGAGGTAAAGAGGTAACTCGGCAATAACGATAGGGGCACAGAATTGAACCTGATGTGGCCTTAGCGGCCAAAGCAGCTAAGACCGCACCAGCTTCGGGGACTAATGTTGGGGGGATACCCCCGGGTAGGGTCACGCCGGGGTATAAAGGCTGAGTTAGCCGAGGTTCGGCAAGGCCAAAGCAGAGGCTAGCCGGGTCACTTCAAGGCCGGCCGAATCACGGAGTGACCTGGACCAGAGGGTGTTTGCCTAACTAAGTCTCAACCGACTTAAGCAGTAAGTCGGAAGTATATGTTTACTTGTATGCAGGAACAGGGGTGCCCGGATCAGCTATGATCCGGGTCATGTTTGGCTTCTAGGAGAAGGAAGGAATCTTGCTGGTCAAAAAGAGGGCCCGGTACGCATTGCATGAGCGAAGTAGACAAGAGCAGGACCACCGGGTCATGGCCGACAGGGGTGACGACGCCCATGTCGGCTGACGCGGGCGCCGCAGAGGCTCACGTAGCTAAAGCAAGTGTGACGCGAGGAAAAAAGCACCCCGGTCGGCTTACCACTTTGGGAGGAGGCATATTCTTAGGAATATGCCTCCACGTATGCCCTAGGCAGAAACCGAGCCTCCTCTATAAAAGGGGGGCTGGGGCTTCTGTAGAAGGGGTTGGTCTTTCGACTATTCTGTTTGGGCTAGGGTTTTAGGTGTGATCTGTGGGTGAGAGTAAGAGAGCTCCTTCTTCCTCCTCTCGCCAATACAGCTCTAGGAGCACTTGCAACCTTGGAAGGAAATCAATACAAACTTCTGTGTGGAGAATCACTCCACTATCCCTCCCTAGATTCCCCTAGCGTATATTAGTCCCCACCTTTAGCCTATCCATGACATCTGCCGTGACACCACCATGACAGTTCTTTTCATGAACCACAGCTAGAGTCATTGCATGTGTGTTCTTCTAAACAAACCACATAAGGCTCCACTAGTGTCATTACATGTGTGTTCTTTTCATGAACAACAGCTAGAGTCATTGCATGTGTGTTCTTCTAAACAAACCACATAAGGATCCACCAGTGTCATTGCATGTGTATTCTTCTAAACAAACCACATAAGGATCCACCAGTGCATTGCATGTGTGTTCTCTTCATGAACCACAGCTAGAGTCATTGCATGCGTGTTGTTCTAAACAAACCACATAAGGTTCCATAGTGTCATTGCATGCCTGTTCTTTTCATGAACCACACCTAGTGTCATTGCATGTTTGTTCCTCTAAACAAGCCACACATGGATCCACCTAGTGTCATTGCATGTATGTTCTTTTCATGAACCACACATGGATCACCAAGTGTCCTTGCATGTGTGTTCTTTTCATGAACCTCAGCTAGAGTCATTGCGTGTGTGTTCTTCTGAACAAACCACATAAGGATCCACCAGTGTCATTGCATGTGTGTTCTTATAAACAAACCACATAAGGATCCACCAGTGTCATTGCATGTGTGTTCTTTTCGTGAACCACAGCTAGACTCATTGCATGTGTGTTCTTCTAAACAAACCACATATGGATCCACCAGTGTTATTACATGTCTGTTCTTTTCATGAACCACACCTAGTGTCATTGCATGTCTGTTCCTCTAAACAAACTACACATGGATCCACGTAGTGTCATTGCATATCTGTTCTTTCCATGAACCACAGCTAGAGTCATTGAATGTGTGTTCTTCTAAACAAACCACATAAGGATCCACCAGTGTCATTGCATGTGTGTTATTCTCATGAACCACAGCCAGTGTCATTGGATGGGTGTTCTTCTCATGAACCACACAAGGATCCACCAGTGGCATTGCATGTGTGTTCTTTTCATGAACCATAGCTAGAGTTATTGCATGTGTGTTCTTCTAAACAAACCACATAGGGATCACCAAGTGTCATTGCATGTTTGTTCTTTCCATGAACCTCAGCTAGAGTAATTGCATGTGTGTTCTTCTAAACAAACCACATAAGGATCCACCACTGTCATTGCATGTGTGTTCTTCTAGACAAACCACATAAGGATCCACAAGTGTCATTGCATGTGTGTTCTTTTCATGAACCATAGCTAGAGTCATCGCATGTGTGTTGTTCTAAACAAACCACATATGGATCCACCAGTGTCATTACATGTCTGTTCTTTTCATGAACCACACCTAGTGTCATTGCATGTCTATTCCTCTAAACAAACTACACATGGCTCCACCTAGTGTCATTACATGTCTGTTCTTTTCATGAACCACAGCTAGAGTCATTGCATGTATGTTCTTCTAAACAAACCACATAAGGATCCACCAGTGTCATTGCATGTGTGTTCTTCTAAATAAACCACATAAGGATCCACCAGTGTTATTGCATGTGTGTTCTTTTCATGAACCACAGCTAGAGTCCTTGCATGTGTGTTCTCCTAAATAAACCACATAAGGATCCATAGTGTCATTGCATGTCAGTTCTTTTCATGAACCACACCTAGTGTCATTGCATGTTTGTTCCTCTAAACAAACCACACATGGATCCACCTAATGTCATTGCATGTCCGTTCTTTTCATGAACCACACATGGATCACCTAGTGTCATTGCATGTGTGTTCTTTTCATGAACCTCATCTAGAGTCATTGCATGTGTGTTCTTCTAAACAAACCACATAAGGATCCACCAGTGTCATTGCATGTGTGTTCTTCTAAACAAACTACATAAGTATCCACCAGTGTCATTGCATGTGTGTTCCTCTAAACAAACCACATAAGGATCCACCAGTGTCATTGCATGTGTGTTCTTTTCATGAACCTCAGCTAGAGTCATTGCATGTGTGTTCTTCTAAACAAACCACATAAGGATCCACGAGTGTCATTGCATGTGTGTTCTTCAAAACAAACCACATAAGGATCCACCAGTATCATTGCATGTGTGTTCTTTTCAAGAACCATAGCTAGAGTCATTGTATGTGTGTTCTTCTAAACAAACCACATATGGATCCACCAGTGTCATTTCATGTCTGTTCTTTTCATGAACCACACCTAGTGTCATTGCATGTCTGTTCCTCTAAACAAACTACACATGGATCCACCTAGTGTCATTGCATGTCTGTTCTTTTCATGAACCACAGCTAGAGTCATTGCATGTGTGTTCTTCTAAACAAACCACATAAGGATACACTAGTGTCATTGCATGTGTGTTTTGTAAATAAACCATATAAGGATCCACTAGTGTCACTGCATGTGTTTTCTTTTCATGAACCATAGCTAGAGTCCTTGCATGTGTGCTTTTCTAAACAAACCACATAAGGATCCATAGTGTCATTGCATGTCTGTTCTTTTCATGAACCACACCCAGTGTCATTGCATGTTTGTTCCTCTAACAAACCACACATGGACCCACCTAGTGCCATTGCATGTCCATTCTTTTCATGAACCACACATGGATCACCAAGTGTCAAGGGCATGTGTGTTCTTTTCATGAACCTCAGCTAGAGTCATTGCTTGTGTGTTCTTCTAAACAAACCACATAAGGATCCACCAGTGTCATTGCATGCGTGTTCTTTTCATGAACCATAGCTAGAGTCATTGCATGTGTGTTCTTCTAAACAAACCACATATGGATCCACAAGTGTCATTGCATGTCTGTTCTTTTCATGAACCATAGCCAGTGTCATTGGATGTGTGTTCTTCTCATGAACCACATAAGGATCCACCAGTGTCATTGCATGTGTACTTTTCATGAACCACAGCTAGAGTCATTGCATGTGTGTTCTTCTAAAAAAACCACATAAGGATCACCTACTGTCATTGCATGTGTTTTCTTTTCATGAACCTCAGCTAGAGTCATTGCATGTGTGTTCTTCTAAACAAACCACATAAGGATCCACCTGTGTCATTGCATGTGTGTTCTTCTAAACAAACCACATAAGGATCCACCAGTGTCATTGCATGTGTCTTCTTCTCATGAACAACAGCCAGTGTCATTGGATGTGTGTTCTTCTCATGAACCACATAAGGATCCACCAGTGGCATTGCATGTGTGTTCTTTTCATGAACCATAGCTAGAGTCATTGCATGTGTGTTCTTCTAAACAAACCACATAAGGATCACCAAGTGTCATTGCATGTTTGTTCATTTCATGAACCTCAGCTAGAGTCATTGCATGTGTGTTCTTCTAAACAAACCACATAAGGATCCACCAGTGTCATTGCATGTGTGTTCTTCTAAACAAACCACATAAGGATCCACAAGTGTCATTGCATGTGTGTTCTTTTCATGAACCATAGCTAGAGGCATCGCATGTGTGTTCTTCTAAACAAACCACATATGGATCTACCAGTGTCATTAAATGTCTCTTCTTTTCATGAACCACACCTAGTGTCATTGCATGTCTGTTCCTCTAACAAACTACACATGGATCCACCTAGTGTCATTGCATGCCTGTTCTTTTCACGAACCACAACTAGAGTCATTGCATGTGTGTTCTTCTAAACAAACCACATAAGGATCCACCAGTGTCATTGCATGTGTGTTCTTCTAAATAAACCACATAAGGATCCACTAGTGTCATTGCATGTGTTTTCTTTTCATGAACCACAACTAGAGTCCTTGCATGTGTGTTCTTCTAAACAAACCACATAAGGATCCATAGTGTCATTGCATGTCTTTTCTTTTCATGAACCACATCCAGTGTCATTGCATGTTTGTTCCTCTAAACAAACCACACATGGATCCACTTAGTGTCATTGCATGTCCGTTCTTTTCATGAACCACACATGGATCACCCAGTGTCATTGCATGTGTGTTCTTTTCATGAACCTCAGCTAGAGTCATTGCATGTGTGTTCTTCTAAACAAACCACATAAGGATCCACCAGTGTTATTGCATCTGTGTTCTTCTAAACAAACTACATAAGTATCCACCAGTGTCATTGCATGTGTGTTCTTCTAAACAAACCACATAAGGATCACCAAGTGTCATTGCATGTTTGTTCTTTTCATGAACCTCAGCTAGAATCATTGCATGTGTGTTCTTCTAAACAAACCACATAAGGATCCACCAGTGTCATTGCATGTCTGTTCTTCTAAACAAACCACATAAGGATCCACAAGTGTCATTGCATGCGTGTTCTTTTCATGAACCATAGCTAGAGTCATCGCATGTGTGTTCTTCTAAACAAACCACATATGGATCCACCAGTGTCATTACATGTCTGTTATTTTCATGAACCACACCTAGTGTCATTGCATGTCTGTTCCTCTAAACAAACTACACATGGATCCACCTAGTGTCATTGCATGTCTGTTCTTTTCATGAACCACAGCTAGAGTCATTGCATGTTTGTTCTTCTAAACAAACCACATAAGGATCCACCAGTGTCATTGCATGTGTGTTCTTCTAAATAAACCACATAAGGATCCACCAGTGTCATTGCATGTGTGTTCTTTTCATGAACCACAACTAGAGTCCTTGCATGTGTGTTCTTCTAAACAAACCACATAAGGATCCATAGTGTCATTGCATGTCTTTTCTTTTCATGAACCACATCCAGTGTCATTGCATGTTTGTTCCTGTAAACAAACCACACATGGATCCACCTAGTGTCATTGCATGTCCGTTCTTTTCATGAACCACACATGGATCACCCAGTGTCATTGCATGTGTGTTCTTTTCATGAACCTCAGCTAGAGTCATTTCATGTGTGTTCTTCTAAACAAACCAGATAAGGATCCACCAATGTTATTGCATGTGTGTTCTTCTAAACAAACTACATAAGTATCCACCAGTGTCATTGCATGTGTGTTCTTCTAAACAAACCACATAAGGATGCACCATTGTCATTGCATGTGTGTTCTTTTCATGAACCTCAGCTAGAATCATTGCATGTGTGTTCTTGTAAACAAACCACATAAGGATCCATCAGTGTCATTGCATGTTTGTCCTTCTAAAAAACCACATAAGGATCCACCAGTATCATTGGATGTGTGTTCTTTACATGAACCATAGCTAGAGTCATTGCATGTGTGTTCTTCTAAACAAACCACATATGGATCCACAAGGGTTATTGCATGTCTGTTCTTTTCATGAACCACACCCAGTGTCATTGGATGTGTGTTCTTCTCATGAACCACACATAGATCCAACAGTGGCATTGCATGTGTGTTCTTTTCATGAACCACAGCTAGAGTCATTGCATGTGTGTTCTTCTAAACAAACCACATAAGGATCCATAGTGTCATTTCTTGTCTGTTCTTTTCATGAACCACACCCAGTGTTATTGCATGTCTGTTCCTCTAAGCAAACCAGACATGGATCCACCTAGTGTCATTGCATGTATGTTCTTTTCATGAACCACACATGGATCACCCAGTGTCATTGCAGGTGTGTTCTTTTCATGAACCTCAGCTAGAGTAATTGCATGTGTGTTCTTCTAAACAAACCACATAAGGATCCACCAGTGTCATTGCATGTGTGTTCTTCTCGTGAACCACAGCCAGTGTCATTGGATGTGTGTTCTTCTCATGAACCACATAAGGATCCACCAGTGTCATTGCATGTGTGTTCTTTTCATGAACCATATCTAGAGTCATTGCATGGGTGTTCTTCTAAAAAAACCACATAAGGATCACCCAGTGTCATTGCATGTGTGTTCTTTTCAAGAACCACGGCTAGAGTCATTCCATGTGTGTTCTTCTAAACAAACCACATAAGGATACACCAGTATCATCGCATGTGTGTTCTTTTCATGAACCATAGCTAGAGTCATTGCATGTGTGTTCTTCTAAACAAACCACATATGGATCCACCAGTGTCATTTCATGTCTGTTCTTTTCATGAACCACACCTAGTGTCATTGCATGTCTGTTCCTCTAAACAAACTACACATGGATCCACCTAGTGTCATTGCATGTCTGTTCTTTTCATGAACCACACCTAGAGTCATTGAATGTGTGTTCTTCTAAACAAACCACATAAGGATCCACTTGTGTCATTGCATGTGTGTTTTTATAAATAAACCATATAAGGATCCACCAGTGTCATTGCATGTGTGTTCTTTTCATGAACCATAGCTAGAGTCCTTGCATGTGTGTTTTTATAAACAAACCACATAAGGATCCATAGTGTCATTGCATGTCTGTTCTTTCCATGAACCACACCAAGTGTCATTGCATGTTTGTTCCTCTAACAAACCACATATGGATCCACCTAGTGTCATTGCATGTCCATTCTTTTCATGAACCACACATGGATCATCCAGTGTCATTGCATGTGTGTTCTTTTCATGAACCTCAGCTAGATTCATTGCTTGTGTGTTCTTCTAAACAAACCACATAAGGATCCACCAGTGTCATTCCATGCGTGTTCTTTTCATGAACAATAGCTAGAGTCATTGCATGAGTGTTCTTCTAAACAAACCACATATGGATCCACAAGTGTCATTGCATGTCTGTTCTTTTCATGAACCTTAGCCAGTGTCATTGGATGTGTGTTCTTCTCATGAACCACATAAGGATCCACCAGTGTCATTGCATGTGTTCTTTTCATGAACCACAGCTAGAGTCATTGCATGTGTGTTCTTCTAAAAAAACCACATAAGGATCACCTAGTGTCATTGCATGTGTGTTCTTTTCATGAACCTCAGCTAAAGTCATTGCATGTGTGTTCTTCTAAACAAACCACATAAGGATCCACCAGTGTCATTGTATGTGTGTTCTTCTAAACAAACCACATAAGGATCCACTAGTGTCATTGCATGTGTGTTCTTCTCATGAACCACAACCAGTGTCATTGGATGTGTGTTCTTCTCATGAACCACATAAGGATCCACCAGTGTCATTGCATGTGTGTTCTTTTCATGAACCACAGCTAGAGTCATTGCATGTGAGCTCTTCTAAAAAAACACATAAGGATCAACCATTGTCATTGCATGTGTGTTCTTTTCATGAACCTCAGCTAGAGTCATTGCATGTGTGTTCTTGTAAACAAACCACATAAGGATCCACCAGTGTCATTGCATGTGTGTTCTTCTAAACAAACCACATAAGGATCCACCAGTGTCATTGCATGTGTGTTCTTTTCATGAACCATAGCTAGAGCCATTGCATGTGTGTTCTTCTAAACAAACCATATATGGATCCACCAATGTCATTACATGTCTGTTCTTTTCATGAACCACACCTAGTGTCATTGCATGTCTGTTCCTCTAAACAAACTACACATGGATCCACCTAGTGTCATTGCATGTCTGTTCTTTTCATGAACCATAGCTAGAGTCATTGCATGTGTGTTCTTCTAAACAAACCACATAAGGATCCACCAGTGTCATTGCATGTGTGTTCTTCTCATGAACCACAGCCAGTGTCATTGGATGTGTGTTCTTCTCATGAACCACATAAGGATCCACCAGTGGCATTGCATGTGTCTTCTTTTCATGAACCATAGATAGAGTCATTGCATGTGTGTTATGCTAAACAAACCACATCAGGATCACCAAGTGTCATTGCATGTGTGTTCTTTTCATGAACCTCAGCTAGAGTCATTGCATGTGTGTTCTTCTAAACAAACCACATAAGGATCCACCAGTGTCATTGCATGTGTGTTCTTCTCATGAACCACATAAGGATCCACCAGTGTCATTGCATGTGTGTTCTTCTCATGAACCACAGCTAGAGTCATTGCATGTGTGTTTTTCTAAAAAAAACACATAAGGATCACCCATTGTCATTGCATGTGTGTTATTTTCATGAACCTCGGCTACAGTCATTGCATCTGTGTTCTTCTAAACAAACCACATAAGGATCCACCAGTGTCACTGCATGTGTGTTCTTCTAAACAAACCACATAAGGATCCACCAGTGTCGTTGCATGTGTGTTCTTTTCATAAACCATAGCTAGAGTCATTGCATGTGTGTTATTCTAAACAAACCCCATATGGATCCACCAGTGCCATTTCATGTCTGTTCTTTTCATGAACCACACCTAGTGTCATTGCATGTCTGTTCCTCTAAACAGCTAGAGTCATTGCATGTGAGCTCTTCTAAAAAAACACATAAGGATCAACCATTGTCATTGCATGTGTGTTCTTTTCATGAACCTCGGCTAGAGTCATTGCATGTGTGTTCTTGTAAACAAACCACATAAGGATCCACCAGTGTCATTGCATGTGTGTTCTTCTAAACAAACCACATAAGGATCCACCAGTGTCATTGCATGTGTGTTCTTCTCATGAACCACATAAGGATCCACCAGTGTCATTGCATGTGTGTTCTTTTCATGAACCACAGCTAGAGTCATTGCATGTGTGTTCTTTTACAAAAACACATAAGGATCACCCATTGTCATTGCATGTGTGTTCTTTTAATGAACCTCGGCTAGAGTCATTGCATGTGTGTTCTTCTAAACAAACCACATAAGGATCCACCAGTGTCATTGCATGTGTGTTCTTTTCATGAACCATAGCTAGAGCCATTGCATGTGTGTTCTTCTAAACAAACCATATATGGATCCACCAATGTCATTACATGTCTGTTCTTTTCATGAACCACACCTAGTGTCATTGCATGTCTGTTCCTCTAAACAAACTACACATGGATCCACCTAGTGTCATTGCATGTCTGTTCTTTTCATGAACCATAGCTAGAGTCATTGCATGTGTGTTCTTCTAAACAAACCACATAAGGATCCACCAGTGTCATTGCATGTGTGTTCTTCTCATGAACCACAGCCAAGTGTCATTGGATGTGTGTTCTTCTCATGAACCACATAAGGATCCACCAGTGGCATTGCATGTATCTTCTTTTCATGAACCATAGATAGAGTCATTGCATGTGTGTTATGCTAAACAAACCACATCAGGATCACCAAGTGTCATTGCATGTGTGTTCTTTTCATGAACCTCAGCTAGAGTCATTGCATGTGTGTTCTTCTAAACAAACCACATAAGGATCCACCAGTGTCATTGCATGTGTGTTCTTCTCATGAACCACATAAGGATCCACCAGTGTCATTGCATGTGTGTTCTTCTCATGAACCGCAGCTAGAGTCATTGCATGTGCGTTTTTTCTAAAAAA